>OX031018.1:18381410-19069980 GCA_943736025.1 Tenthredo mesomela | reverse complement strand
TGGGCGCCCTCCAGAAGCATGCAGTGTATGCTATGAGCACCCTGCGACGCACGCCTATATACCCTGCGGCCATATGTGCTGCTGCGGAGATTGTGCGACACAAAATGTCCTGCAATGTCCTCTATGCAGGGACTACTCTACAGGCATATACCGTATATGGCCAAACCCGTGACTTGACATCAGCCCTCAAAGAAAAAAAAAAATTTTTAATATCAAAAGTTACTATTGTTATTGTTATTATCATTTCATCGCGACCTATATCCTATCACACAACTGTTTTTACTATTTGTATCATCAGTTATCCACAATGTTATAATATTTACTACCTACATCCACTGGCATTGTGCTTCGTGTATACAGGGTGATTTAGTTTAACCGGGCCATATTAAATGGGCATATTCCTTGTCTAATTCTAAGACTGAAATTCCTTTGCGAAAAATTCCTGAGATCAACGGTGTCCAAGTTATTCAATATCTTAATTTGGCTATAAAGTATCTTTTTCATCAATAAAAACGGATAACGGGTGTTGATTTTCACTTTGACAATCCCGTTTTCAATCTTTGGGAGCCAGGTTGTCTGCTGCTTAGTTTTCGGTTGTGTAGGTCCACCGTTTGTTAGTTTTTTTTTTTTTTATTCATTTTTTTAATTTTTCAATTTTTCAATTTTTCAATTTTTCGCTAAGGAACTTTAGTCTTAGAGTTCGACAAGGAATATGCCCATTTAATATTGCCCGGTCAAACTGAATCACCCTGTATATCTAGGGCTAGCCATTTACGATCACCATTACTGTGTACCTTAAGGTGGTCCTCAATTTTGTCGAATTCAAATTTCCACAGCATGCTTCCACGGGCAAGAGTGTCTCGTAAATTCGAAAATAAGTCGCGCAAACTCCAGGTCTCTGCTTCAATCCTAAGTATACTGTCTTCGAGCTTTCGTCATCCCTGGGTATTGTAAATCAACTGGGTCTCTTCTTCTTCTTCCTAATGGATATTCCGGATATTCTCTCTTTTGATCAACTGGGTCTTATTAGCACCGGTTTGGCGTCCGCTCGCTTTGCAAGCTAGGCAACGACTCCTGGGGGCTTATTCACTGACTCATTACTGCGGAAATAACGGCAAAATAGCACTGAAATCATGAAAAACAATAGGCGGCTGCCAATGAGCTGCTCCTATTTCATGGATTGACATTGTTTTGTGCAGTTATTTTGCAGTTATGATAACGCAAAAGTTAGTGAATAAGCACCCTGATTCACTGGACTATCCTGTTACTCGAGCGCTCTTTGTTTTGCTTCTCGCGCTACGTCATGTTTTCGTGTTTACTGTTCGTGCGAAACATTCGTACAACTAACAGCGAGTGTCAACTCTTCTCAGATTCAAAGCACCCACAGACAATCAATATCGCGACGATAATGATAACAAGAAATAATTGACATTAAATAATTATAATTATTTAATAATAATAATAATTAATTATAATTATTTAATAATAATTATAATAATAATTATTATTGTTATTATTATCATTTATTATAATAATAATAATAATAATAATAATCATTCAATTATTATTGAATGATAATAATCGAATTTTCGGAGCTATAGCTTGAGGGCAAATTTTTTTCACCCTAGTTATGGGAAAACTTTTGTTTGTTTATTATTTCAGTGTATCACGAGTGTTTCATAATGAAGAAATCGAAAAAAATTACATTGAGGTAGTCTACATTTTTTTAATGAGTTTTCGAATATACAGTGTGACCTAGAACTCCCGCACCACCTGGAACAGGCAGGTTACTTATCAAATTCTGAGAGGAAAGTTCCTTTACAAAAACGCTCTAAGGCCAAAGTTTCTCGAGTTATTAAAAATCGCGATTGACCAAGCAGAGCGTCTTTCTAGTCGAACGCTCCATAGTTTCAAATCAGCGCGCTCCATAGGTTTTGGCCGTTTACGTCAATCGCTCCATAGTTTTAGCCGTCCGGGTCATTCGCTCCATAGTTACGGTCGTAGAGAAACGCTCTGATTGGTCAATTGCGATTTTTAACGAATCGAGAACAGTTGATTGAGAGTTTTTATCAATAAAAATTCTTCAGGCCATGGTGGAATTTGGATGTATCTAATTTCAACGCCTGAGCGGAATATCATCCTATCTCAAAATGCGTTTGGCGACAATATTCTATCACAATACGCATTTCAAGACTATCATATCTCGAATTCTTATCGGCAACTTTTCTATCTCAAAGGATAGTTTTCAGTCATAATTTGAGGTAGGATGATTTTCAAACACATTTTCAGATAGCATAGAATAGTTTCTAATCACTGCACTGTCAGAAAAATTGTGCTCCAAACGAGATCGGCTGTGGCCTATGACCGGGGAGTCGGCAGCGACGGCAGCTTATAAATAAAGGCCTCGTCAATTTCTGAGAGTTATCGATTTACGAGTAATTTATAAACAGGATCTAAAATAAAAATCAGGAAAAACTATTATTTAACGAGAAAATGTTCCATAAAAAAAAATTCACGCTGTCCAGAAAGTTTTTCTTAGCGAATATAGATGAATAGTATATTGTGTAGCAAGGGCGTAAAGTGGGATTTTTTAGACCGAATGTGGAGTTTGCAGTACTAGTCGGAGGCGAGGGAGCACGAGTCGAAGACGAGTGCATCCGCGAGCCGAAGACGAGTACTGCAACCACACGAGGTCAAAAAGCCCACTTAGCCCTTGGTACACACCATATTTTTTGTAACGCATGTATTGATTTCTGCGTTTTTTGTGCCTATAAGCGGCATATAGGTATATATATATATACAGGGTGTAAATCTTAACTCTGTACATACTTATAGGGTGTGTAGGGGCTGCCAATACAAGCATTTTGAGGTCTGACACCCATGATCGGAAACTCATCCTAACCACTACGGAAGGCTTTGAAGGATATGTCACCGCACGCTTGATCGTAGTGTAATGAATCAGATGTGATCACTTTCGACCCAACATTTTATTCAGCCGTAGACAACAGTACATAAGTAAATGTTCTTGCATGAAATCAACAAAACGATAAACTTTGCCTTAAAAAAAAAAAAAACAATTTCCGGTGCTTATGAACAGAATTTGATAAAGTTATGGAAAACGAATTGGGGTTTTGCACACTTAGGCTTTTCGTTTTCCATAACTTTTTCAAATTCTGTTTATAAGCACCCGAAATTGTATTGTAATTTTTTTATTGCCAAGTTCATCGTTTTGTTGATTTCACGCGAAAACATTTGTACTGTTGTCTACGGCTGAATAAATGTTGGGTCGAAAATGATCACATCTGATTCATTACACTACGAAAATCAAAGCCCTCCACAGCCGTTGGAATGAGTTTCCGACCTTGGGTGTCATACCTCAAAATGCTTGTATTGGCAGCCCCTACACACCCTATAAGTATGTACAGAGTTAAGATTTACACCCTGTATATGGGGCATTCCATCACATCTCGATCAAGATCTGGCGGTGACATTTTAGATCTGCTTAATAATTTGTTATTTCAAACTACTTGTCAAAAAATACATACACCATTTTTTACAGATTTTTTCAAGCATCGGTATTTGAAATACGATTATCGAAGTTAACAAAAAAACACCCATTTTCTAAAATCTGAAAAAATTCAGGAAAATCTAATTAAATATTACAACATTTTCGCGCGCTATTAGAAGATGGAGGTTTGATTACAGGGAAAGGTGAAGTTGACGAAATGCCTAAAATAATATTTAAAAAATCGGAATGTATTTTCGACATATAAACAAACGAAAAAGTCCTCTATCAAATGGGTCCAAAAAGTATATTCTCAGAATTACAGGTTGATCAATCTTTTCAATAATATTAATAGGTATTAGTATTGTAGGGATTATTATATCGCGTTAGTAATGCCATAAGGTCGTAAACGACACTATACGACCTATGAAAAACACATAGATCTATCGAAATTCCCGAGAAATTGTTTTTTGGCGGATATACGTCCTTCTGACTTCAATTTTCTCGATTTCTTACTGAAAATAGAGCCAGAGGGTCGTGTCCGTCAAAAAACAATTTCTCGGAAATTTCGATAGATCTATGTATTTTTCATTAGTTTCATCGCAATTCCGAAGAAAAAAAAATATACGATTACAGTAGAACCTCGTTTATCCGAGGTAATGTGGGGAGGAGGTACCTCGGATGAGCGAAAACTCGGATAACACAAAGGAAGTGAAAAATTCGAAAATTTCAATCATTTTTCGTGTATTTGAACCGGTAGAATGAAATTTAATCACTAAAGTATTTACATATGTATAAGCACCATAGTAGCGATCGCAAAATACTTCACGCGTACAGTATAGGCATAGCGGCTCTATCCGTTTTATTCGAGTTTTTCCGTATTATCCGGCATACACCTCGATTAATGCGGAGTGCTCGGATCAGTCCGTTGCCTCGGATAACGCGGAGTCTCGGTTGATCGAAGGCCGGATAAACGAGGTTCTACTGTATAGCCAAATTTTGGTTTTCATAGAACCAGAAGGTGTCGCTTACGACCTTATGGCATTACTAACGCGATATAATAATCCCTACAATACTAATACCTATTAATATTATTGAAAAGATTGATCAACCTGTAATTTTGAGAATATACTTTTTGGACCCATTTGATAGGGGACTTTTTCGTTTGTTTATATGTCGAAAATACATTTCGATTTTTGAAATATTATTTTAGGCATTTCGTCAACTTCACCTTTCCCTGTAATGAAACCTCCATCTTCTAATAGCGCGCGAAAATTTTGTAATATTTAATTAGATTTTCCTGAATTTTTTCAGATTTTAGAAAATGGGTGTTTTTTTTTTAACTTCGTTTATCGTATTTCAAATACCGATGCTTGAAAAAATCTGTAAAAAACGGTGTATGTATTTTTTGACAAGTAGTTTGAAATAACAAATTATTAAGCAGATCTAAAATGTCACCGCCAGATCTTGATCGAGATGTCATGGAATGCCCCATATATATATGGGGAAGTCCACCAATTATAGGCAAACGATCCGGGGTCAAAAATTCGATTTGTCTGCAATTTTGATATTTCATAGTGTGTATTGAGATGTAAAAATCCACCAAGTTTTAGACCTCTAAGCCTTACCGTTCGGGAGAGACGCGTTGATTAGTCTTTCAACTTTGAGCACATTGACTTTTACATTCGAATTTTTATCCTATCTCTATCGCAAAAAAGAGAATTTTATCAAACGTGTTTTTCATGTAAAAATGTCTGATCTTTCCGAATATCAAATTCATTTCAAGCTAGATTCTCAAAAATGGTGAAAAAAACACGTTTTTTACAAAAAAATAGTATATTATGCTGCAAGGACCGAACGACAGTGATTTTTGACCAGGGTGAAGTTGGCTGAACGAGACGAAGGCGAGGGCGAAGCCCGAGCCACAGTCGAGTGCAGCCAACTTCGCCCGCGTCAAAAATTACTGTCAATCTGTCCATGCTGCATACCATACTTTTCATAACAAGCGCACAGAAAGTGGGGTTTGTCCTCATTTAGAGCGGAAAATCAGTCTTTGAGTCAGGATTCAGGTATACCACTAATATATATTCTAACTGGATAGCCGATCGACCAAAATCGACGTCACCGCATGGTGGCAACGTTCGGAACTGGAGGACAAATATTTTCATTTTTGACCAGCATTTTTGTCCTAGGACCTGAAAAACTAACGAATTGGATCCTGACTCAAAAAGACTTATTTTCCGCTCTCAAATGAGGACAAAAAAACCCCACTTTCGGTGCGCGTGTTATGAAAACGTGTTTTTTCAACGTTCCCCAAACTTTATTTCAAATTTGATATTTTTATCTGAAAGCTTGCAGTTTTTCACTAAAGAAACTGATTTTTATTTTGGGTGCTCGAAATGGGATCAGGCGGGAGCTGCATTTATGTTTAAATATTTGTAGCAGAAGCCTCGAGCACAGACTTTTCGTGACGGCTCATCTACGGAGATCGTGACCAGTGAACAGTCACCCACACGCAGCGCCGACCAATCACCGCTATGTATGAGCGATCGTGGCGCCTGTAGGTGAGGCCGAACACGGCACACGGCAGTCTGTGCTCTATAGGCTTGGTTATCGTTTACCACGCAGCCTGCCGCGAGTGACAGCGGCACAGCGCATTGGATTCACCAGCGTATAGATGTCACTGCGATCTATAAACAAAGCAGCGCGCGCATTCTCGTATACGGTCGTACAGTGTCCAGCGCCGTGCCTAAGCCACATGACGCCTGGTGCGAGCTGTCTTCATGCGCCCCCCCCCCCCCCCCCCCCTCCACCTGATGAACTGAGCCAAGGTTTAGGGATTGAAACAATTGGGATTGATAGATGTGCTATTGCGAAACGTGGCGAAAGTTGCATGAGCTGATATGTATTGCTCCCCACGAATAAGTTCGATGCTGGCAGTAGCTTCGCCGTTAGCTGAGGACTTTATCAGTGGTGAAAGCGCCACGGAGTAGCGGACCAAAGAGTATAGGATAGCGGGGTAGCTGAGCGTATACAGATAATATCGCCATCTGGTAGTTCGGTGGGATAACCACCGTCACCACAAGCGCAGTGACCGTGTCGGCAGTGCTTGAAGAGTTGTCATCAGTTGTTATCAAGAACTGGAAAGTGTTGGGCAATCGCTAACATGTTGAAACAGAGATATGTCCTTTTCTCAACCACGAGTAACCATTGTCAGATTGATCGCTTTGATGATAATTTTTAACAGCATATTAATTCATAACTATATTGTCAGTGAATGTATAAGGAAACTATTTCTGTATTAGTGATAGATTACAAATTGACGCTAACCCTAACCTATCAATCTTCGCACGGCACTATTTAGGCGAGGGAGTAGGCGCGGAGAGGGGAATCGAACGTTCTATGGCTAGTGTGGTTTTGGTCTTTGGGTGGGGGTATGTTATTTCACCCACCGACTTCACAGAGGTGCTGAATGCAGAAACTCATATACGCTAATAGTACAAAATTTTACTTCATAAGGTCTGAAAATGGGAATTTCACCCACGCGAAGCGTGGGTAAAACGTCCATTATCACACTGCGTGAAGTAATAGTACATTTCATTACGAGTAAGGAAAGGCTTTTTTGACGAAACGAGAGGTTTACGGCACGAGCCAAAGGCGAGTACTGTAACGAGGTTCGTCAAAAAACCTTTACGTACAAGTAACGATCATTATTTTTCATCATGATTGCCGAGAAATCGCGACGAAGTTGCGATTTTGAGGCTAGAATGATGAAAAATACATTACGGCCTTATGGCAGCTACCCCTCGATCCTATACTCTTTGTAGAGCACGATACGGATTTACAGCCCAAACGCAATAGAACGGACCCGAACTCCTTTTCGGAACGATGCCCCACCACATGATGTCGCGTCTATCATGGCCGGTTTCACCAACGTCGAATAACTTTTTATTCATAGAATAACGCTATTCATCGAATAAAAGTCGCAAATACAATGTAAAATAGTCGTTTGTTTTCAATGAATAAGAGTTTAATCTATGAATAAAGTTATTCGACGTTGGTGAAACCGGGCATCAGTGCAGCACCCTCAGAGACATATTGCGGGCGCCTCTGAATGTGGACTACTGCTTTCCTACGGATGCAAGCGATTTCAAAAAATGACGGATCACAAAAAATTCGGTCTCTTGGCGCCCCTGAGCATAGGCGCCCTGGAGCGGCTGCTCCGCCGATCCACCCATTGGCACGGCGCTGACAGTGTCAGTTCGAGATTCGAATGTATGTAATTACAGTGAATTTTTAGTTAGCAATGGCCAGCTTAGCAAAGAAGAAAGTATGTTTTAATCCATTTGGATTACCTTTTTCACATAAGTACTTCTATATTCTTTCACTAATAACTTACGAATAATGTCTGTTTCGAAATTCACTGTCGTAGGGTAGGTCCGGTATAGTTGCCCCAGCGCGATAGTTTATAACTTCGTGTTTTATTGTTATGTAATGGCAAATTATATTACGCTTGCATAGGAATAATACTTTTCTAAACTTTCAATGTCCGTTTGATGGAAAAAAAAAAATGAACATATCAATATACTTAATACTCAAAATTGCTATTAAACTTCTTGCAAGCGTGGGGCAACTATACCAGACTTACCCTAAGTAAAATACCTTATTTTACTTATTTTTATCAATTGCTTAGGGTTCACTTTTGGTATTATTTCTTTAGATTGTACAAGTGTACAAGATTTGCGAAAATTTCCTCCAAATGAGCTTTGGAAATTTAAAACTGCTACTGAACAATCTTTTCTATGCTCGTCATGCAGAAAACAAGTCACTTCGTTTACGCCCACACTGAACGACGATGAGATTCAAAAGTCTACCTCACAATTGTCGTCTTTATTCGCAATATCTAGTCAATCTGACGAGTTCAGTCCTAGTACCCATGGGAGTGAGTCAATATGTGAAACCATCGATGTTACACTAGGAATAAGCCCTGTAAAACAAGCAAGGTAACATTCATAAATCAAACTGCATTCTTCTGCTACAATTTTTTACTCTTCCACACTTGCACAACTTATAGATTGGAGATGAAACATTACGCTGTAACCAAGTTCAAAGAGATCGAAGACGCCGTGAAGTCTAAATTTACAACTGATTTCGGAATCGCACCTGAAAGACCGGAAGACGAAGTTCTTGAAGAACACGCATATGTGGTTTCAAAAATTAAAGAATCCATCGACGAAGAAACTTCGAGGTTTGGAAGCTTTGAAACTGGTTGCGATGAAATATTTTTATGTTAATTTTGATTTAAAGCAGTACATATAACAATGCATTTGAAAATTCTCATTTTTATCACAGAGTCAGAAAAATGAAACTCCTAACACTTTTGCCACCAAAGTGGAGTGTTGCTCGAGTTCAAAGCGAAACCGGGGCCTCAGGTTATTTAATTAAAAAATCTCGACAACAAGATGGAATACAAGACGGGGAGACTTCACGAAAAGCTGACCATGCGTCTTTAGATACTAATACTCAATTGGTAGTACAGCAATTCTATGAAAATGATGAAAATTCTAGACAATTGGCAGGGATGAAAGACTGTATTTCAGTTAAAAACCCGGACGGTACGAAATCGAACATGCAGAAGAGATTGGTTCTAAGTAATCTGAATGAGTTGTATGCTGAATTTAAAGAAAAAAATCCAGACATCAAAATAGGATTTTCTAAATTCGCAAGCTTGAGACCCAAATATTGTATCTTAGCAGGAGCCAGTGGTACACATTCCGTGTGCGTATGTACTATTCACCAGAACATAAAACTGATGTTGGAAGGTAATTGCAACGTTTCATCATTTCAATTGTTTTTTCTTGTTTATTATTTTTTTTTCTTTTTTTTTTCTTTTCTTTCTTGTTTATTTTCTTTTTTTTCTTCTTCATTTAGGTTGTGAGTTTTCTAAACTGTTCAATTATTGGGACAGCGAGACAATGGAAGTCCCAACTTATCGAAACCTACTAAAGAGTATGGTGTGTGAGAATCCAAAAGAGGACTGTTATAGCCAAAGATGCGAGTCTTGTCCAGGAGTGCACAAAATCTCAGAAGCTTTTTACAAAAAATTCGACGAAAATGAAATTGAAGAAGTTGAATATAAAATGTGGACAACGGCTGACCGCTGTACGATAGTTTCCACTACATGCACTTCGTATGAATTTATCGATAAATTGTGCGAAAATTTGCAAAAGTTGTTGTACCATGATTTTATAGCAAAGGCTTAACATCAATTTTATAGTCAACTGAAAAACAGTTTGGAAGCAGGGCAATTTGTGGTTGTACTAGACTTTTCAGAAAATTACGCATTTACTGTACAAGAAGCAGCTCAGGGCTTTCATTGGAATAATCAGCAGGCCACAGTTTTTCCAATGGTCGTTTATTACACAGCGGATGGAGTAACTCAACATTTGTCGTACGTGGGAATTTCCGATTGTTTGAAACATGACGCAATAGCTGTGTACATGTTTCAAACTGCACTCATCGAATTTTTGAAAACCACATTTGCATCAGTGGATAAAATATTTTATTGCTCTGATGGCGCGCCTCAACAATTTAAAAACAAAAAAGCCTTTCTAAATCTGGCCCATCACATGATAGATTTTGATGTTCGAGCAGAATGGCAATTTTTCGCTACCGCGCACGGTAAGGGTCCCTGTGACGGTCTTGGGGGTACGATCAAACGGCTCGCAAGACGTGCAAGTCTTCAGTTAGGGACCAGACAACAGATTTTGCAACCCCAAGAGTTATATGAATGGGGACGCTGCAATTTGAAAAACACAAATTTCGTTTATTGCACTACAAATGACTACCAAAAATACGAAACAATCTTAGAACCAAGATTCGCGAAAGCAGTAGGGGTGAAAGGCACTCAGTCTTTTCATCATGTAGCTCCAAGTGAGTCATTGAATATACTATTATGTAAAAAATTTAGCACTTCTACAAATGTGAATAAAATGAAAATACTTCGCTGAACAAAAAAAATTTTTTTATACATTTAATAAACATAAATGCAGTTCCCGCCTGATCCCATTTCGAGCACTCAAAATAAAAATCAGTTTCTTTAGTGAAAAACTGCAAGCTTTCAGATAAAAATATCAAATTTGAAATAAAGTTTGGGGAACGTTGAAAAGACACGTTTTTTTTTAAAAAAACGTGTTTTTTTCACCATTTTTGAGAATCTAGCTTGAAATGAATTTGATATTCGGAAAGATCAGACATTTTTACATGAAAAACACGTTTGATAAAATTCTCTTTTTTGCGATAGAGATAGGATAAAAATTCGAATGTAAAAGTCAATGTGCTCAAAGTTGAAAGACTAATCAACGCGTCTCTCCCGAACGGTAAGGCTTAGAGGTCTAAAACTTGGTGGATTTTTACATCTCAATACACACTATGAGATATCAAAATTGCAGACAAATCGAATTTTTGACCCCGGATCGTTTGCCTATAATTGGTGGACTTCCCCATATATATAACGGAGTCAACGATTCCCAACACAATTGTACGTTTTAATATAATAGTGTGATAGGATTCGTCTTAGGCCGAGCGCGCAGGACCGAATATAAATGAATAAATAGTTGGCGCTTCCCAGACAAAGACACTTAATCTTAATAATGGCATGAAGAATCGACTTTATTTTCTATTCGCTTCACGACTCAATCATTCTTAATGCAATAAGTTGTTTGGTTCAAATATAACTATTCCATCATGATGCATTTTTATTATATAGAATTATTTGAAATGATTGAACTATTATCATTAACCATATTATCTACTTCGATTCTTCAAGCCTACACTAATATACACTACACTCTACATCCACGTATACCGACTAGTATGTGTATACACATCAAACATAGTATAGCTATAGAGAGAGTATCAAAATATTATAGTGTTTAAGAATTAGTCGTTAAATCCGTTCCAACACTGGATGGAATAATCATGCGTATAATTGCATACGGAGATTGACTATCAATAATGTCTGTATCTGTTGATGCAGCATGACAGATTTCTTTGATTTCATAAGCATTGTTACAGTAGCTTTTCAATCTCAATGTGTCGGAAATTCGAATTCAATTCTATTCTTTAAGCTAGCAACTGTTTGACATCATGCAGCATGATATTAATTTATTCAAGTTCAACAGTGTTGATAGCAACATTATAATTACGTGCATCGATATCGGAAGTCTACTAAACATTGTATGTATGTCTTGTAACGAGCAGTTTTCTAGAGGGGGAAAACTAGTAGAACAACTAATCTCGTACAAAGCGTCCCAACGTCACGAACGGAACCTAGAAACGCAGAAGGGTTGGGCGCCAGGCACCAAGAGGTGCCGAGATAACGTTAGCTGAAAGAAACGAAAGACAGTGGTTGGCTAGGCCGCGGTAGAGGGGAACGTGGGGGCGTCGAAATAAACACTGCGAAACTATATAAGGTGTATGAAAGATATTTGCCGTTTATTGTAGCTCGGTAGAAAATACGGTACAGAAGGTAGGACTCACAACAAAAAAAATAAAAGAAACCTCTAAATGCACAAGAAAATCAGTATAATATCAGTTAGCGGGACTATATACACGATCGTATACTTAATCATAAATTAGCGCAGAATAGATGCACTCACACTGAACGCAACGGTAATTATAATATATTATGGAGGGAATAAATAAAAAGTGAAAGTGTTGAACAAAATAGAATAATTCGAAACTAATGAACGTAAAATAAAGAAATAGAAACGAAAAAGGTACAGGTGAGCTCCGGAGGTACGTGGCAGGATCGAGCCTGCGACACGTAGATTTACAGGACGGCAGAATTTACAGCTGATCCGGAGCTCTATGCTAGGCTCGTAGTAGAGTACGGCTAACAGTCTGTACGAGACGGCAGGAGGGGGAGGACTCACACATACACCACACTAGGCCGTCGCTAGAGTAGCTGAGGTGGTGCGCACACCGATGCGCCGTCACTACTACTCCAGCCGGTTCACACTCACACACTTATGGCTCACTCGTATTTCGTCCGACCGTGAGTCGGTATATCGCTCACTAGGAGTGAGCCTACAATAATTAAAGCAAGGCGCAAGATATGGGACTCTATAAATTAGCAATTATCACAAAATTACGTAGTTTAGATCAGAAAGTGAAGTAAAGATAGTTAACAGCAACTACAGGCTCACGTAGCCCAGAAA
Source organism: Tenthredo mesomela (assembly GCA_943736025.1). Taxonomy (NCBI): domain Eukaryota; kingdom Metazoa; phylum Arthropoda; class Insecta; order Hymenoptera; family Tenthredinidae; genus Tenthredo; species Tenthredo mesomela. The sequence goes on along the minus strand of OX031018.1, from coordinate 19,057,254 downwards.
AGAAAATAATAATTACACACTAGTCGCAGACGAATAATATTCGCACGAGAAATAGTTACAGGTAACCCCAAGGCATTAGGTAACACAAAATACAATAGAAAAATAGTAAAAGATAATAATAAAGAAATCTCAGATAAAGATGCAGCTATTACAATGCCTACGCGCTACTACCACCGTAATGGTGACCTCGACAACCCGTCTCAGATACTGGTCGGGAGGACGTCAATTCACTCCCCGACCGCACAAGAATGAAATAAATAATGAAGCGAATAAAGACTCAGAAATCTCCAATAACTCAAGTGATAGCGCAAAATATAGACGGGTGGTCGTAGCCTAAGCGTGAAGCTTACCTCTATCTGGCTCGGTACGGGACGGCAGGATCCGCTCACGCACACGCAGCACACTCTTACACTAGGAGCCGTTAGATCACACAAGCAGGCAGAACACACCGGCACACAATTAAAGTTAATTTTAGCGAAATAGACGACAATTCGTCACTCTTCAGCAGCACACACGTGCAAAACTAATATAAGAAAGCAATTTAACAAGGTTTTACAGCGTAAAGCACAGAAAGTATTAAGTAGAAGGTAAGGTAAGGCAGAGCGCAAGAAAAAGCGTGCAAAATCAATCAAGATGGCTTATCTAGACGAAAGCGGAAATCGGTGACAGGAATTAGGCTCGCTGATTAGGTGGCGCCCCATACGTTGGGGGAGGTAGCCTTTCCATACACGCCGCTTTCGCTGTACCGATGATCGACAATCGATGGATGGCCGGTGCGGGAGGAAAGGGGACGGGAGGCAGCGTCAGGCCGGGAGGTGCGGCCCTCTCCCGACCAGCAGGTGTCTTCAGATCATAATTAGTGTCGGTACAGATACTCCCGACGTGACTTCACGGGCATACCTCCCCGTACGGCACTCCCTCGTTGTCCCACGACGCTCTCAAGATGATGCGGACCTTTAAAATACATACAAAACTTACGGCAGACAATGAAATAATGAATAGAATGGACCCTTTGCCTTGGGGAGAGTATAAAGAATAGACACGCACAACACTTAACAGATATTCGGACGCTCCGCGGGGAGGAAGGAGTTGGTCAGTGGCTGATATAAAATCTGCCACGTTACAGTCTATGTATATTACTCGGAATTAATGTTTTCACTCCAGTCCAATGTGGTTTATTACCAATGACTATAACGTCATGTGGAATAATGAGTTTGCTATCAGAATGTTATAGTCACATACTGTGAGTTTTTCTGGATACGCACTGATACTACACTACTTTTATTACGGAAATCGTGAGCCTATTGGCCACGCGAATAACAAAAGTTCGTTTGATTGTTCCATGTTGCATTTCCACAAAAATTCACAGTATACGTTGCAGTCCATATACAACTCCAACTTTTGTTTCTATTGTATATAATTATCGATATCGCATCTTTCATCACTATCAGAGTTTAGAATATTATGTTCACTATGAAAATGTTATCATCACATATAAGTTGCAGTCCATATACAACTCCAACTGTTATTGTTATTATACATGATTATTCATCACTATCACGGTTATTGCTTCATGAATCATGCAACATACACATCATATCATCTAGTCTTATAATCTATTCATACCTAATTAACAGCTATGGCCGATATAATTGACACTATTATGTTATATACCTCTGTGTCTTTCGATTGTAAAAATTTATTGTTCAAGAACTATGACCCAAAAATAATTTCATTATTTTGTGAATTTTGTACAATTTAATAGAATAAGTATGTATAACGGCAGAAGCTAGATATACCAGTAGGGGTTTGTTGTATTTCTTAACTTTTCTTCTTTGTTGTCCCAAAAAAAATTTTGAAGAACACAGAAATACTCCAAGCACATAAATTTAATAGAGCCATGTTGAAAATCATGACAGATAAAACTTAGCTAGCTAAATTCTAACCTAAGTCCAACCAAGATCTACCGTGGTATGTACAAACAGGTACAAAATAGTTACAGTATGCATTATAAGATCGCAATGCATAGTTGATTAAATGGAAAGTACCTTCGCTCACTAATAAAACAGCAGCTACAAGAATGGATCTCACTAACACACGTTAGACGGTATGCTACAAAAATAGACACTTTATAGATCGCTCTATTGATAAGACGTAGAATTGGAAACCCATAGCTGGTGAGCTCCTACCAACTGACTAATAATTATTACATAATCAATGTTTCGACTGTTTTTTACAGAAACCAGAATCGATATAAGAAACTCAAAAAAGCTACCATTTCAAGACTGACGATTAGCTCCCCACCGCTAAAACCTGAACGTCTCTATAGATTCATAAATCACACGATCAATAATCAACATTTCTGGTCGGTGACTTCATTTTCCACCTGGCCAAACGTCGCATGGGAACACAGCTATTGTGAACCTCATCCAAACTTGTACAGCCGCTATTCAACATGATTGGATAAATACATTGGAAGATCCTCTATCAAAAGGTACGCTATGAAATTGGTGCTCTCAAGTCACCTTGATCAATAGAACACAAAACCCAGAAAAACACCACTACAGCATCAAAGTATTAATTTCGTATATTTTTTATGATTTGCAGGCGTGATGCGTCATAAGAGCCAATATTTCAGGATTACAGATGAGCCTGCAAAAATCACAATCTCCATTGATCTAGAAAACGATACATCACTCTTCGGCACATTCAGCTTCTAACGATATGTGAACCTACTGTCGGCGCAAAAAGGTTTGGCCCCTGTGTTTGAGTGTTCATAACTTCTACAGAAAAATTGGTAGAGCATCGAGTCTAGAAAGATCGGAAAGCGCCAAGTTTTCTGCGTCTAATGGTTGTTCGCAAATTTCCGTGTAAAAATCGTGAAAGCCGTTATGATCTCCGAAAAGTTAAAAAACGTAGTTTTTCGGAGTCCATCGCCGTACGTCAACTTCAACTCGTCACCGTTGATCTGAAATGAGTGTAAAAAATCTGGAAAAATTTAGAAATATTCCCTGAACATTGACGAACATGATAGAGTTTGGTAAATCCAAAAATATTCACAAACCTGGACACCAGGTGCAAAAAAGTCCAATGGTGCGATTTGGGGAACGGATCGGTACGGATGAACTTGATCCGGCTCAAAATTATCGTCAGGATATACACTTTTTGATTCCGCAATCAGTTTTTAGTTCGCAATAGCGGACTTCCAGTAATCGACGTCAACAATTTTTCAAATTTGCGCGGGGCCGCCTGTGTCCTAGCTGCGATATTCGTCGCTGCATTTCCCTCCCGCCGCGCCCGTCGCAGACTCAATTGTTACTCGGGGCCACTGATATAACAATGTGAATGCAGCGAAGAATATCGCGGCTGGGACACACGCGGCCTCGGTCAAATTTGAAAAATTGTTGACGTCGATTACTGGAAGTCCGCTATTGCGAACCAAAAACTGATTACGGAATCAAAAAGTGTATATCCTGACGATAATTTTGAGCCGGCTCAGGTTCGTCCGTACCGATCCGTTCGCCAAATCATACCATTGGACCTTTTTGCACCTGGTGTCCAGGTTTGTGAATATTTTTGGATTTACCAAACTCTATCATGTTCGTCAATATTCAGGGAATATTTCTAAATTTTTCCAGATTTTTTACACTCATTTCAAATCAACGGTGACAAGTTGAAGTTGACGTACGGCGATGGACTCCGAAAAACTACGTTTTTTAACTTTTCGGAGATCATAACGGCTTTCACGATTTTTACACGGCAATTTGCGAACAACCATTAGACGCAGAAAACTTGGCGCTTTCCGATCCTTCTAGACTCGATGCTCTACCAATTTTCGTGTAGAAGTTATGATCACTCAAACAGAGGGGCCAAACCTTTTTGCGCCGACAGTAGTCAATCATCCTTCACTGGAATTATTACATGGCCATAGACACGCATGCGAGCTCAGAATGGCCAGTGTTTCAAAACCAAACATTGTCCTACTGTTTCTTCAAGGCTGTACAATCTCCACAATTCTATGGAATCTTATACCACAGAGTGAGCGAAAGAATCAATCTGGATATCACATATTTGAAGTTATGCTAGACAAGTCGATATTTCCCAGCTCACCTTCACCACAGGAACATGGAATATATTTTAGTAATTACTGTGACATTTCTATTAGATGATTGATCGTTTATTGATTTGTATGATTCTCACAGCGACCTGAATTGGATTGCAGTAGACAAGCATGCAAGCTCCGAACAATCAACGTTGCAGAACACGTATGAGCCTGTTACTGCGTCAGGCAACACAGTCTTCCAAGCTATGGCTGAAAAATTACTGATTAAGTTCTAAATTTAAGTTAAAACTGTATAATGAGGTTGAAGTTCGTAACGTTAACGTAACAGAATATTGCGTTGAAGAAATGCAATAGTTCGTCATTCAAATGTTATTAGAATTATAAAATATGCAAGATGAACATGTTTCACACAATTTGACGAATTATGCACCGTTCTTGATCCATTTGAACCGTTCGAGCCTTGAATTTGAGAATTTTTGGCGAACATTTTGTTGCATTAACGTTACGAACTTCGACCTCATACTGTATAAGACAAAATATTGAGTTATATTTAATAAATTATTTATGTTTGTCAGAGTTGACAATTGAAGTGAATGTGTTTGTCTTACACTGAATGTTTCTCCTCTTGCCCAAATTCCGAATGTATTTCTTGTGATGATAAAACTATAATAACGTATTACCCTGCTGAAATTGAATGAGCAATTCTTATCCATTCTCGTACTTGCAAAAAAAAAGTGAAATCTCACAAAAAACATCCAAAGATGTAAAAACAGCCGCCAAGTATCCACACGAAAATCACAATTGCTTTATAAGCAAAACGTTTCGCCAGTCTCTGTCGTGAAATCAAGAAAAAGGCCAAGCACCGAACGTACCCCTGCGATCTTTCAGCAAGTCTACGTCGTGAAGTCGGAGTTTCCTGTGAGGATATCGAAACATCATTCCAAGAGCTACGTACTTGGCGGGCACATTCGGTTCCTTAGAGCTATACGGTCAACCAGCTTAGTTTTACGCGTAAATTGAGTTTTTAATGCGAAAGCAATTAAATCCGCTAAAAAACTAGTTATTCCATTCCAACCAACAATCGTATCAAAAAATACTTCTAAGTGTCCTTAACCGTCCGGTCAGCTACCAAACTCTTACCATTGATCCATTGATAACCTAATTAGTTAATAACTTTTAATGAATGATTGATTACGAAAAATTTCGACCAAAAATTGGCGTAAAACTACTTCAAATTTGGGGATCCGGGCGGTCATAAAAATTTAATAAGCGAAAGTTAATAAATTCTACCTTAGAAACTGAAATGGATACCCGGGAACCCGGTTACTGACCGGACGGTTAATTATGTGTATGACTTTACAGACGTAAAGACCTTGTATGATAAATAAAAATTGTGATCGTTCCAGTGTCATTGAATTATCAGATTAGACTCGGAACTCTGGAACATTGGCGTAACTAGGACTTTTCTCTGGGGGGGGGGCTGGCCCCTTCCTTTACTAAAAGTAAGGCTTTGTAGCGGTGGTAAATATGGACAAAAAAAATTGAAAAAAATTTGACATGTTTTTTTAATTATTTCAAACCACTTTTAGGGGTGGCCCGATCGAAATTCGATTTTACTCTTCTTAAGGACAGGTCTAATATATATCCGAAATTTTCAATTTCTTTTTTTCGTCTTTCTGGGGTGGGCACTCAACATCCGGGGGGGGGGGGGGGGGGGGGGCGGGGCCCCCCCCTAGTTACGCCAATGCTCTGGAATGACGTACCTCACTATGGAGCCAATGCGCGATGTATACAGCAAGTTTTCCCGTGATAGGTGACATACCGTAGAGCTTGAGTGTATAATATTAATTGTGGAAGAATGAACTTATTACTATACTTGCAATACTGTCGAATCAAGGAAACTGAAATTTGCTATTTCGATATAAACCCTAAAACTTGCAGCTACGTGTATGCTATAGGTAGCATAGGGTATGACAGTTTGATATAGTGATGAATATAAAATTCAGTTGATGATTGCTTTGGTGTACCCATACTATGTCATACAATCTTGCTCATGATGCATGCGTATGTGCAGGTGCACGAGCGTATACACGTAGTGGGAAAGATCAATTTCAATACCTGAAACCCATCCTCATAACAGTTTGGCCCCACTTGAGTGCCAGAATATTTTGTTGCTCATTCGCTTGTGAAGAATAATCATTCGCAACTACACTTTCTGCCACGACAAAGTCGTCCCATAAAATCGGAAGATGCATTTTAAACAAGTGCGTATGGAACCAATGTTATCTGCAAATCAGACATTCATCAGTCGATGCAAAATTCATGACGTGTATATATCCAGCGACCGGAAACAGAGTACTATGAGACATCCATCAGCCGCATAGTACCGATACAAGCAGTTCGGAAGAACTGTCAGGCAGACAGCCTAACACAAAATAGAACTGCAAGGAGTCGGTCCTATCAATCGATGTATTTTACGTGGCAGATGTGATGAATAAACAATATGGAAAACAGTCAGAAAAAATCGTTCGCAAAATACGATCAAGTACTATCAATCCCAAGCGAGAACAACAAACACGAAGAAAGAAAAACCGAATGTGCCCGCCAAGTACGTAGCTCTTGGAATGATGTTTCGATATCCTCACAGGAAACTCCGACTTCACGACGTAGACTTGCTGAAAGATCGCAGGGGTACGTTCGGTGCTTGGCTTTTTTCTTGATTTCACGACAGAGATTGGCGAAACGTTTTGCTTATAAAGCAATTGTGATTTTCGTGTGGGTACTTGGCGGCTGTTTTTACATCTTTGGATGTTTTTTGTGAGATTCTATACTTATCTACATAATTACAATGCAAAAATAAATGCACAAAGCATCGAGCGTATATTTGCGAGATAAAATTTTAGATTATTGTTCCAGCATAATGAAATTAGTGCATTATGTCATGTGATGGCACGTATAAGTAATTGATATCCGCGGGGACATTTTTGAAATAGAGAAAATAGTTTATGAACAGGAGATTAATGAAATGGATGATAATTTATTTTTCTGAACTTTCGAAAAATTGAATTTTTTCCTTCATTTACAAAATGAATATTTTTTATAAACTATATTAAAACTTATATTTGGATTTTCAATATAGTTTATAAAAAATATTCATTTTGTAAATGAAGGAAAAAATTCAATTTTTCGAAAGTTCAGAAAAATAAATTTTTGTAACACATGCACGATTTTTGCGTTTTTTGGACCCATTCAGCGGGCTTAAAGTGACAGTTTTCAGACGAGCGGGCGTTTTTCATTATTATAATAAAATCGCCCGCTGCAGCGGGCGCAATTCATTATTATAATAAAAACGCCCGCTGCAGCGAAGAAAATTATCAACAATGATGAAAAAACGCGAAAATCGTGCTGTTACAAAAAATATGGTGTGCACCAGGGCTAAGTGGGCTTTTCGACCTCGTGTGGTTGCAGTACTCGTCTTCGGCTCGCAGACGCACTCGTCTTCGACTCGTGCTACCTCGCCTCTAAAAAAGCCCACTTTACGCCCTTGGTACACAATATACTATATCATCCATTTCATTAATCTCCTGTTTATAAACTATTTTCTCTATTTCAAAAATGTCCCCGCAGATATCAATTACTTATACATGCCATCACATGACATAATGCACTAATCTCATTATGCTGGAACAATAATCTAAAATTTCATTTCTCAAATATACGCTCGATGCTTTGTGCATTTATTTTTGCATTGTAATTATGTAGATAAGTATAGAATATAAATGTACAAAACGAAGCTTGCATATGAGTTTTGTGAGGCGCTCACGAATCTTGTATTCAACCCGACAGTGCTACCAACTTAATTTGCGGCGAGAAAATTTCAGCCGCGAAATAGCCGGTTCTTCAAACTAACTCGAAATAGCCGGTTATTCAACCATAATTTGAGATAGCCGGTTTTTCAACGAAAGCTCGAGATAGCCGGTTTTTCAACGAAAACTCGAGATAGCCGGTTCCCCAACGAAAATTCGAGATAGTCGCTTTTTCGAGCGAAACTCGAAATAGCCGGTTTTTCAACGAAAACCCGAGATAGCCGCTTTTTCAAGCGAAACTCGAAATAGCCGGTTATTCAAGCCTGACTCGAGATAGCCGGTTTTTCCACGCAGCCGTCGAAATATAAAAAAGTTGTCATCAGTCAACCCCTTATCTGTAAACAAATACAGAAAACATCAAACATTCATGCCTGATACACACTATTTAAAAAAAAAAAAAAAAAAACTTACATCATGCACCAATAGAAAAAGAGCTTGGCTAATTGATATTGAGTAACATCAATAATCTTTCTATAAAAAAAATTCTCATGCATAAAACAACACCAAAAAACCAAGTAAAATTGAGGTTATGAAAGCAGCGGTATTTATTTTGATTTATTGAAAAGTATATTTACCTATCAGATGAAATAATAGATCCTTAAACTCATATTTCTGCAGAAATTTATTCATTCTGCGAATCTTTCTAGTCGCACTGGTCACTTTTTCTTCTTCTTCTTCTATCGCACTGGTCACGCAAAAAAAAAAAACAGAACATCACACGCACGAAATCTCGGATAGCCTATGTTCTACGAGTTCAAACACACTGCATGCTATCACATGATTCCGTCTCTCCTACGTAGAGGCCCTTGTATCCGAAATTGTAGTGGCGCTGCTTTTCTATGATTCGTGCGTGTCCGTACCGTCATAGGACGCTACGTGTGCTACATTTCTCTCCGTGTAGTTGAGAGTCATCTTAATACGAATGTCGGATACTTAATTTCAGTAGTTTACAACATTCCAAGAATTTTCATACAATATATCGGTAAACTTAACAACCAGTTAAAAGACGAAACTTGAACTTGCATCCGCATTGAATACTGTGCATTAAGGATTATCTTCGAAAAACTTATATAATTAATATTTTGTTTGGCTGACGAAGGATTAACGTGAAGGGAATGGCAGTAAACCCTCGAGTAAACCTTCATTAGTACGTTTTGCTTTTGTGCGTTTGTCCCGTTTATACGTAATTTTTTTTGGTCCCTAGATTACATTCGAGGTACTTAGGTGTTTCATTTCAGCGTTATTCGCACTTGTACGTAATTTTTGTCATACCCGTTGAAAAACGTATGAATGAGGAATCACTGTATAAGCTTCATAGGTAATTATAACGGTTACAGTTTTCAAATGAGCAATTATATAATTCATTCGGCAATTACACTGGTCTGCAAAAAAAAAAAAAAATTTCTCCTTATTGTTTTCATGCATGAGTTCATCATATTTTGTGCTCTAAACACGGAATTCAACATGAAAATAAGTGCAGCACATAGATTTTCAATATAATGTCCATTCAATTAAAAAACGATATTATTAAAGTACCAACAATTATAAAAAAGTGAAAAAATATTACGGTCCAAGGTTTACAGTGAAAAATGATAATTTTACAGTCACACGTTATAAAAATATCAGTCAATTATCTCATTATGGTGATAATATTCAAGTTACTTTGTAGTTTTTTTTCTTTTCATCGTTTCCATTTTTCCATTTTTCCATTTTTCCATTTTTTTACTCCCATAAAAATCACTTTCGGCACCTTCCTTCTTTCTCTTACAACTCGCTAAAACCTATTTTGTATGTATTGTAACGTGCCAGGCTACCCCAGCCTGAGCGGTTACATTTGAAACTATCAACGGTCGTGCGAAGCGACTAGAAGAGTCTCGAAGCTTCGCACAACGACGAGCTGAGTGACGTCACGACGGGTATAAAAGGCGTGACGCTGCTCAGCTCATCAGCAATCTTAGGCAAAGCGACCGGGTTGACTCACCGCGCATCAACTCACCAGCTATTCTAGAGTAGATACCAGATAGACTCACAGTCATTTGTTGGTCATCACGAGCATAGAGCTCTGATGAACCGTTAGAATCATCTATTACTTCGATTATCAAATATAAATTCACTTGCTTCAAATCAAACAAACCAAATATCAAATCATATATTCTAAGCATTGATTAAATAGAAAATTACCGAAGAATAAAATTAAAATACTATCGACGCATTATTATCAGAAATAAGAATTAAACAAAACTTGTACTGAAAGAGAAATAGAAAATTCAATATAAAAACCTTGTAGAATCAAGTAAGTAAATCATAGGCAACGTGTAAATATAGGTTAGGGTTGCAACCGTAGTTTTAGTCAATTAAATAAATAGATTCTTGAACATTACAAAAAAGCAATTTACTCAGATGTCAAACCCCTTCCTCCGCCATTTCCAGGTTATAGTTTAAATCTAACAGAAAGCTAGATACAGCCTTGGTGGATCTCCGATCTACCCAGGTCTGGCACAGCTATTATTTGGGAATAAATTAACTTCATTAAATTAACATTTAACAGTTAAGAGGGTAGAGTGCAGCCTTAGTGCGTTATCGTACTCAGGTCTGTGGGGAGGCGGCTTCAGCTACACGGTAGTTCAAGTCCGTAATAGGCACGGCTAATAATTAATAGTAGAAGTCTCAAACAAAAATAGAAATCGAGTAAAGAAAACACAATAACCAACCGGTTCGCGTCACCTTCAGTGACGCTCACTATCCGTAAAGTTACAGTATATACACTGTTTTTTATTTTGACGCACAAAACAAATTCAAAAAAACCTAAATTTATGAAATTTAGAAAAAAAGTTCATATCGAAAAATCTAGACGGGATAGAAAAAATCGGCCAACGGGAATAGATTCAGAGTATTGAAATCTTCATATTTATGACATAATTTTTTGAAGGAGGATTTCGTTGCAGACCAGTGTTAATCGGAAAAACGGTTAATCGAAACTGTCGATTACTCGATTAATCGATTAATCGCAAAATCAATTAATCGATCACCTCGATTAATCGATTAACCGCACAGCCCTAGTTTAAAGCTGTAATTTTTATAATTAATAAACAAAAACTAGTGTCTAAGTTTATGAAGGAATGGGACGGGATCACTTTAGGAGTGATAGGGTGGGATGTAATCATCTCGAACGAGACTCTCACATAATTATAATCGAACTTCACTTACAGGTAAGTTAGTTTGATTTTCAATTATATTTCGAGTCTCGTCCTTCGAGATTACATGTAGATGTTTAGAGAAGATTGAATTCTATGTCCTTATTAGCCTTGTTTATTAATTATTGCAAGCTATAAAATATATATTACTCAGTATGGTCTCCTAGAACTGACTTTACAAAGGTTTCTTTGTCGATATTAATTTCTCTTTTGTAGAACTTAGCAAATACTTGTGATTGCTTAGACCATCCTGCTGTATCCTTAATAATATTTATATCAACAGCGCCGTGCCTAAGCCACATGATGCCTGGTGCGAGCTGTCTTCATGCGCCCCCCCCCCCCCCCCCCCCCCTCCACCTGATGAACTGAGCCAAGGTTTAGGGATTGAAACAATTGGGATTGATAGATGTGCTATTGCGAAACGTGGCGAAAGTTGCATGAGCTGATATGTATTGCTCCCCACGAATAAGTTCGATGCTGGCAGTAGCTTCGCCGTTAGCTGAGGACTTTATCAGTGGTGAAAGCGCCACGGAGTAGCGGACCAAAGAGTATAGGATAGCGGGGTAGCTGAGCGTATACAGATAATATCGCCATCTGGTAGTTCGGTGGGATAACCACCGTCACCACAAGCGCAGTGACCGTGTCGGCAGTGCTTGAAGAGTTGTCATCAGTTGTTATCAAGAACTGGAAAGTGTTGGGCAATCGCTAACATGTTGAAACAGAGATATGTCCTTTTCTCAACCACGAGTAACCATTGTCAGATTGATCGCTTTGATGATAATTTTTAACAGCATATTAATTCATAACTATATTGTCAGTGAATGTATAAGGAAACTATTTCTGTATTAGTGATAGATTACAAATTGACGCTAACCCTAACCTATCAATCTTCGCACGGCACTATTTAGGCGAGGGAGTAGGCGCGGAGAGGGGAATCGAACGTTCTATGGCTAGTGTGGTTTTGGTCTTTGGGTGGGGGTATGTTATTTCACCCACTGACTTCACAGAGGTGCTGAATGCAGAAACTCATATACGCTAATAGTACAAAATTTTACTTCATAAGGTCTGAAAATGGGGATTTCACCCACGCGAAGCGTGGGTAAAACGTCCATTATCACACTGCGTGAAGTAATAGTACATTTCATTACGAGTAAGGAAAGGCTTTTTTGACGAAACGAGAGGTTTACGGCACGAGCCAAAGGCGAGTACTGTAACGAGGTTCGTCAAAAAACCTTTACGTACAAGTAACGATCATTATTTTTCATCATGATTGCCGAGAAATCGCGACGAAGTTGCGATTTTGAGGCTAGAATGATGAAAAATACATTAGGGCCTTATGGCAGCTACCCCTCAATCCTATACTCTTTGTAGAGCACGATACGGATTTACAGCCCAAACGCAATAGAACGGACCCGAACTCCTTTTCGGAACGATGCCCCACCACATGATGTCGCGTCTATCATGGCCGGTTTCACCAACGTCGAATAACTTTTTATTCATAGAATAACGCTATTCATCGAATAAAAGTCGCAAATACAATGTAAAATAGTCGTTTGTTTTCAATGAATAAGAGTTTAATCTATGAATAAAGTTATTCGACGTTGGTGAAACCGGGCATCAGTGCAGCACCCTCAGAGACATATTGCGGGCGCCTCTGAATGTGGACTACTGCTTTCCTACGGATGCAAGCGATTTCAAAAAATGACGGATCACAAAAAATTCGGTCTCTTGGCGCTCCTGAGCATAGGCGCCCTGGAGCGGCTGCTCCGCCGATCCACCCATTGGCACGGCGCTGTATATCAATTCCCTTTAAGTCTGCCATAGAGGTCGCAGCGTGTCTGGTACTATGGGCAGTGAAATGTTTATCAACTCCTGCTGATAGCAGACAATGCTTAAGGGGGTATCCCCACCTTTAAATAGGTCAACATTCTGAGAAAGAGATTGATATTTTACAGCGAATTTGAGAGTCTGATCAAATCCAAAAAAATCATGAAGTTGAGGGAGGGTTTGACCCTCATTATCCATACTTAACATTGGATATTACTTTGAGTCTAATAGTAGTTACGCTGAATATAGATAAATACAAAATTACTCGGTTGTCGCAAAGAATCAGTAGTACCGTTGGATCGATTCTGGAATTTTTGGTCCTCAATTGTTGAGAAGAGATGCCTCTATCATATGAACATAGAACTTTTTGATATCGCGAAAATTGCCTGACTCGCTTAGTTTTTACTGAGATTTTTCTAATTCTTCAATTTTTTTTCTCTATTTTTTCTATTATCTCAACCAAAAATAGTCATATCAAAAAGTTCTATGTTCATATGATAGAGGCATCTCTTCTGAACAATTGGAGACCAAAAATTCCAAAATCGATCCAACGGTACTACTGATTCTTTGCGACAACCGAGTAATTTTGTATTTATCTATATTCAGCGTAACTACTATTAGACTCAAAGTAATATCCAATGTTAAGTATGGATAATGAGGGTCAAACCCTCCCTCAACTTCATGATTTTTTTGGATTTGATCAGACTCTCAAATTCGCTGTAAAATATCAATCTCTTTCTTAGAATGTTAACTCATTTAAAGGTGGGGATACCCCCTTAATCCATCTACTTACTGACTGGGCCGTAGCCTTATGATACGGGTTTTTAAACGTTAAAAATAAGTATTCAGTTTTTCCCCGAAGCTCCCTTGTTTTTTCTATGTAATGTAAAAGCACTCTGGCAATACATGCCTTTTTTCTATTGGCAAAGTATGGAATGACGAAGGTTGGTTGTGGGCTTCCGGCTCAAGACGTCTTGATAGGCTCTGTTATTCTAATCGTCACCCTATCATTCGTTGCTGATATGTCCTTTAGCTTGATGAGGGACAACGTCTGTACTCGATGAGCCGTTGCTAGGGCTAAAAGACAAACTAACTTAAACGTAAGCTCCTTTAGCTCCAATGTTTCCATTGGTTCTAGGGATTCTGCCCATGTCAGTAGTGTCTCTGTATTCCAGATAGACTCATATTTGGGTCTTGTTGGTCTCATTTTATACACGCCTTTGAAGAAACGAGCAATCGAAGCATTGTTATCAAGATCAACTGAGCTTATCAAGTTGATAGCTGATCTTTCCGAGTTTAAGCTGCCATAAGATGCACCTTGTTCAAACCGAAAGCATAAAAATCTTAAAACGGTGTTGACATCTGTTTCCAGGGGATCAGTCTGCGTTTTTAGACAATAATTCCACCAGTTTCTTAACGCTGAGTTGTATTGTTTGATAGTAGAATTAGCCAAAGAAGCCGTTAGGATCTCGAAAGCTTCTTCTGGAAGTTGTTTTCGTAGGTATGCTTTCCTGAGAGCCTCTCTGCAACCAGGGAAAGCTGAGCGCTCAAGGGATGTTTCAGCAACCTGCATGGGGAAACCAGTAAATCCGGTGATGCGAAAAAAATTAGAGGTTCGTCTATGAGTAATTCTGTAAATACGGGGTACCAAGGCTGTGTGGGCCAGTAGGGGACTATACGTATTCCTTCAGCCCCATCTAACTTAATCTTTTGAACTGTTCTTGAGGCCGGGTCGGAATTCCGAATATTTGAAAGCGCCGAAAGTGTAAAATACCGAAGTTTTGAGTTACGATTGCTAAAATTATCGAATATAAAAATTCCAACATTTATAGAACAGAACCGTAGAATACCGCATAGCATGAAATCGATAGGTAAAATGTCTGAAAGATGACTGAACAGACTTACATAATACCGACCTAAAAAATACCGACTTTTCAACGAATCGAATTCAAATAGTCCGAAAGCTCAAAGTTGCGAACGTGTAAAATACCGAAATTTGAATATTCCGAAAACTGACAATTTTGAAATGCGCGCTGAAATTTCCATAATTCCGTCAACGAACATCAGCTCCTGAAATCTCTGTGCATGAATCTGGATTTTCGGAATTTTGGTCGTCCGAAACTAAAACTGTCGCAGTTTTGCGGTTCGTAAAATTAACTGTTCGGTATATTTTCATCTGTCGTATTGCGTACCCTTTCGGTGGGATACCTTGTATGTTAAATCATCATCGTATCACTTGTATTCAGCATTTAGACCATTCTACGCTTCTGCCTGTCGGCCATTTGACCGTTCGTTTTAGCACACTATATGAAAATTTAAGTTCGGTATTTTAAAAATCGGTATTTCACACTTTCGGCGCTTTTAATATTCGGGATACCGACCCGGCCCACAGTGGGGCCAAATCCCAAAAAGCTGGCCAAAAGTCGAAAACGTTTCAAATTCAGGTAAAATTCAGTACTCGGGAGTTTTCGGGGTCGCTGATTACGAATCCGAAGTCAAAATTTTAATAAACAAAATGGCGGATACAATATGGCTGAAATTTTTTCGAAAAGTATGTTCAATTCAGGTAAAATTCAGTACTAGGGGGTTTTTGGGGTTGCTGATTATGAATCCGAAGTCAAAATTTGAATAAACAAAATGGCGGATACAATATGGCTGAATTTTTTTCGAAAAGTATGTTCAATTCAGGTAAAATTCAGTACTCGGGGGGTTTCGGGGTCGCTGATTACGAATCCGAAGTCAACATTTTAATAAACAAAATGGCGGATGCAATATGGCGGAAATTTTTTCGAAAAGTATGTTCAATTCAGGTAAAATTCAGTACTCGAGTGTTTTCGGGGTCGCTGATTACGAAACCGAAGTCAAAATTTGAATAAACCAAAAGTAGAAACCACTTTGTAGAAGTTTAGCACTTCACAGAAAGTGCTGTAGGCTAAAATTGATCATTTTTCTTAAATGAAGGAATAGAAGTGCAGTAAAAAGTCGAAAGTAAAAAATAAATCCATTTATTATATTGGAATACAGAAAATCTCTTGTCCAATAAATTGCTTGAAAGTTTACGCATCGTCATCCGACGAATAATTAGACTCACAGTCAGTCGATTCGGAAAATTTTCTGGAAAAAAATCTCGATACCAGTACGAGTGTATACGAGTAATGGTGCGTAAATAGTATGAAAAGTAACTGATGATCATTTCAGAGCAATTTTCGCAAACAAAAAATATTTGAATAATAATAAATAATAAATAATAAATAATAAATAAATAAATAAATGAAAAATAATGAAAAAACATAAACATTAGTACACTCCTGAACAGATATTGCCAATCGCAACAATTTATATCTGAATTACTTTTCTACATTTAGCGTTTTCGATATACAAAATTCATTTGGATTTTTTTTTCATTTAATAACAGTTCCATCTACAATATCCAATAGGTCCGGTCGCAGAACTCTACAGAACTCATGAACTTTTCTCTACGTGTTTGAAATTTTAAGTTGTAATTTTCCGTTTATTTCCGTACAAAACTTTCGTTTATTGTTATCACATGAACTATTATTAATAAATTACTAATACATGATAATATTATACTTACTTTCAGCTGTCGATTCCATTTTTAAAATTTAAAATCGATCAATATATAAAGATTTGGCGTCCCATTGAACATAGAACTCGAAACTCCGGTTCTCGCGCGGCACGTCTAGCTGGATTGAGGGTTACCTTTCAACTGAATTACAATAGCAGGTATAGGGGATCGGCCTCACTGAGGTCGAGACTTCGACCTTCTGACTATTACTTAAACTAACCCATGACTCAAAATTCACGGAAATTAAATTTTATTTTTCGACTTTTGGCCAGATTTTTGGGATTTGGCCCCACTGTGCGGCCCCCGACTAAGCTTCCCTGCTCAAAATCCCAGACTGAAATCGACAGGAGCGGATAGCTTTTCGGACAAGTTTCCAGACAAGACCAGATCGCGTATCTGTCTGTCTGTGGTCTGTACCCTATCCGGTCCAAAATTCCTGTCTGGATTCTGCGTGAGCCTTGTCTGCATTCAATCCAGCTCGGAAAATCCGCGACGGGGTAACTTATCCAAACCAATCGGCATCCTGTCGGTTGAAAAAATTAATCTGGTTTTTAGACTGGTTTTGTCTGGACTGTTTCCGGAACAAGCGCATCACCTCAGCTAATATTCTAAGTTGGAATCGGGGCTCTGTCCGTACCTTTCCGGTTTCCATGTAATGTACATTACTTCAATATTTTCTCGTAAGGCGGCGACCACCGCTTTCGATATTCTCGCGAGTACCACTTATTGGAGTTGGTGAGTATATACAGAGATGTTCTGTGGAAACCGGTCAGTCTAATGGAGGCGCACTTACTTTTTTTTCGTCAATGACAACGCTGTCAAAGCGATATACTGATTTTTCACATGCCTATGACTGATACCTTCAGTCGACTTAGCGGAAGCTGTCACGTCGTAGGTTATGAACTGTCATATTAGAATAATGTTTAATTGAATTATTATTAATAATAATAATTAATAATAATTATTAATAATTATTAATATTAATAATTATCAATATCAATAATTATTAATACTTATTATTAATAATATTAGGTTTAATTCTTATTAATAATAATTAACAATATTATTAGGTTATAAATAATTGTCTTGGTGAAATTTAATTATTAATAATTATTAATACTTGTTATTAATATTATTACGTTTGATTATTAATTATTATTAATAATAATTATCAATATTATTAGGTTATAAATAATTGTCTTGGTGAAATTGACACATCTGGTAGTCATAAATTTAATAAGTCAATAGCACAGGATATCTATTCGTTACGAATTCATTTCAGGCGTGAATTCCTGTTTATTTACCACATTAATTGCAATCGAGCATTTCTTCGGTGACTGACTGACCCGTTGCATCTCTTCGACAAGTAGGGTTACGAACATAGCGAGGTGAATATCTTCATCGAGCATACAATATTGTGTAATTAAATTGTGATATCGTTCCTAATACAACGGTTATCTATTTCTGATTGCAGATTTCAATTTCTGTTTATTTCAAACATTATTAGGTTATCAATAACTGTCTTGGTGAATCTCACACGTCTGGTAGTAATAAAGTTAATAAGGCAATAGCATACGATATTGATTCTTTATAAATTCGTTACAGGTGTGAATTTCTCTTTATTTGCTGATAAGTACGAAAACAGTCCTGCATAAGTGATGTGTTGGTCCATCAATGCGTGTTCAAGTTTCATCGAGTGAAAAATGAATTTAAATTATTGTTCCTATCAGCTTGCTCCTCATCGTCTCACAGAATATTGAGCCACTCTCGACGCTGGCTTTTTCCCCGTTTTCTTCGAGTACTCATAGTACTAATATGGGTTGTTTTCTGCGCTCACCTGATGCGTTGCATCTCTTCGACAAGTAGGGTTACGAACATACCCGAGTCGAAATCTGAGTCCTCATTTAAGCCTCCAGACCCTCCATTTCTTTGATGTTCAGATTTACCGACACGAATTTAGACCTCATTTACGTCTCTTAGGTCCTCACAGACCAGTTGGACTCGATAGAGCCTCCAAGTTCTCTCATTTTTTGGATTGTAATTGAACCTCAAGAGCCTCGAATTCAGTAGGGCCTCGAAGTTCTCCAAATTTTAAACCTCATTTAAGCCTCCAGATTCTCCTTTTCGTTGTTGTTCAGATTTTCCGACACGAATTGAGACCTCATTTACGTCTCTTAGGTCCTCACAGACCAGTTGGACTCGATAGAGCCTCCAAGTTCTCTCATTTTTTGGATTGTAATTGAACCTCAACTTGAGAAACTTGGAAAGAATCAATTCAGGAAAAATGGTACTTGCAATATTCTAGAATGGACCCCACAGATGTATAGGCTTTGCATACGCGTGCTAATTGTAAATCCTCATCTGTATTTGAAATGGGATCAGGTATTTGTTCATTTTTATTTTGATAGATTGTTTCTTTTTTCTGATCGATCAGCATAGAATAGTACCTACATTACGATACGAGTGCGGTAAAACTTTTCTGACGAGTGTGAGGTTGCAGCACGAGCCGAAGGCGAGTCTAGTATATAGTATAAAATTTTACTTTATAAGGTCTGAAAATGGGGATTTTATCCACGCGAAGCGTGGGGGGTCTACTCGATTTTTACCGACCCCGTCTATTGCTCAAATTTCTCCGAAATGGGGCTGTCAATCGACTTGTCCTTTTAGCAGCCGATGTTTGACGAGTAATGAGTTCGAACTGGCACGTGTGATCGGATGAAATCGGGATTTTTTTTTTTTTTTTTTTTGATCGAAAAGTGTGGGCGTGCCATTCATTTCGACTTATATCACAGTCTACGCATAAAAAATGCAAAATCGGCCTTTTTAGCCCGATTCTCTATGAAATACCGGACACAACCATCCAAAAACATCTTTGTTTTCGACGACGATGAAGGGGCAAAACGTAGTCCATGATCTTGTTGTAATTTTGGCGCTTTCCACGGCTGGAAGCGGCAATTACTACAAAATCGTGGAATACGTCTTGCCCCTTCATCGTTGTCGAAAACAATTTGTAATGCGCCATGTAATGCCTAATGTATTTCTTCTACTGCCCTTTTAGGTTCGCCTGTTGGGCTGGGCTTTAAATAAATAAATAAATAAATGAAACAAAGATGTTTTTGGATGGTTGTGTTCGGAATTCCATATAGAATCGGGCTACAGAGGCCGATTTTGCATTTTTGATGCGTAGACTGTGATATAAGTCGAAATGAATCGCCCACACTTTTCGAGCATGTTTTAATTCGCAACAAAAGCAAGAGGAATCGCGCGAGTTTATTACATAATTTTACATAATTAGATGTTACATTCGAATAATGTAAAATCGGTTCTTAGACTCTATTTTCGCACGAAACGAACATGTTTTTGGACGTATGCGTTCGGAATTGAATTTGAATTCGCGCTACATTTTTTTTATTTTTATTTTTTTCGTTTTTGACGCCTAGGCTCAGATAATAATCGAATTGTATCCTTTTTCGACCAAAAGGACGTGGGCGACTAGGGACGGGTCTTAAAAGGGCCCCTGCTCTTGATTCAGCCCTGGGCCCCGCGAAGTCTTAATCCGGCGCTGTCCTCAAGAGCCTCGAATTCAGTAGGGCCTCGAAGTTCTCCAAATTTTTAGCTCGACATTGCACCTCGAGATGCTCACAGTACTTACTCTCGGCGCCACAACGCGGCGCCGAGCTTCGACTCACCCGCAAAATAGCCGCAATTTTGTTCTCGCGAGTAAAGTACTACACCCAGACACATGGAGAGACCCCGGGGTCCTACCACGCGGGCTCGAGGACTAACTGAGGTCTCAAAGAGAACCTCGAGGACTAACTGAGGTCTGGAAGAGAACCTCGAGGACTAACTGAGGTCTCGAGGAGAATCTCGAGGACTAACTGAGGTCTGGAAGAGAACCTCGAGGACTAACTGAGGTATGGAAGAGAACCTCGAGGGCTAACTGAGGTCTCGAGGAGAACCTCGAGGACTAACTGAGGTCCAAGCTAGGAATTGAAATTGAGGTTCTGGAGGACCTAATGAGTCCTAATATTGGTTATCATTAAGACCTCGACAGTCGGAATCGGCCCGTAAGCGCACTCTTGAGGTCCTAATGATACCCAATTTACGCAGGCTTTCCCTATACCTGAAAGAAATCTTAAGCCTCATTTGAGTCTCAAAGACCTCGCGAGAATCTCGAGGCTTAAATGAGGACTCAGATTTCGACTCGGGTAGTGATGTGGATACCATTCATCGAGCAATATAATATACAATATTGTGTAATAAGTTCATAATACAACAGTATACGATAGTATTTCATAGATAAGTAGTGATAAATTATTATTATTGATTAGTAGTGTTAAATTGATTGCAGATGTCAATATCTGTTTATTTCAGACATTGTTAGATTAAAAATAACTGTCTTGATGAAATTTACACATCTGGTAGTAATAAAGTAAATTTTCTAAAATTCAACACAATTTTATGTTTATTCAGTTATAACAATAAAATTCGATAATTCGTAATACATGTGAAGGAAATAGGAAAAAAAAAAAATAACAATTCAATAACGCTGTCGAAGAAAGGGTGAACATGGTTTTGCGAAGAATCCGGGACCACCGCGTCCAGCGATGGATACCGTGCGGAATATTGTAACAACCCATATTAGTACTATGAGTACTCGAAGAAAACGGGGAAAAAGCCAGCGTCGAGAGTGGCTCAATATTCTGTGAGACGATGAGGAGCAAGCTGATAGGAACAATAATTTAAATTCATTTTTCACTCGATGAAACTTGAACACGCATTGATGGACCAACACATCACTTATGCAGGACTGTTTTCGTACTTATCAGCAAATAAAGAGAAATTCACACTTGTAACGAATTTATAAAGAATCAATATCGTATGCTATTGCCTTATTAACTTTATTACTACCAGACGTGTGAATTTCACCAAGACAGTTATTGATAACCTAATAATGTTTGAAATAAACAGAAATTGAAATCTGCAATCAGAAATAGATAACCGTTGTATTAGGAACGATATCACAATTTAATTACACAATATTGTATGCTCGATGAAGATATTCACCTCGCTATGTTCGTAACCCTACTTGTCGAAGAGATGCAACGGGTCAGTCAGTCACCGAAGAAATGCTCGATTGCAATTAATGTGGTAAATAAACAGGAATTCACGCCTGAAATGAATTCGTAACGAATAGATATCCTGTGCTATTGACTTATTAAATTTATGACTACCAGATGTGTCAATTTCACCAAGACAATTATTTATAACCTAATAATATTGATAATTATTATTAATAATAATTAATAATCAAACGTAATAATATTAATAACAAGTATTAATAATTATTAATAATTAAATTTCACCAAGACAATTATTTATAACCTAATAATATTGTTAATTATTATTAATAAGAATTAAACCTAATATTATTAATAATAAGTATTAATAATTATTGATATTGATAATTATTAATATTAATAATTATTAATAATTATTATTAATTATTATTATTAATAATAATTCAATTAAACATTATTCTAATATGACAGTTCATAACCTACGACGTGACAGCTTCCGCTAAGTCGACTGAAGGTATCAGTCATAGGCATGTGAAAAATCAGTAGATCGCTTTGACAGCGTTGTCATTGACGAAAAAAAAGTAAGTGCGCCTCCATTAGACTGACCGGTTTCCACAGAACATCTCTGTATAGAGGCGGAAAATATCATCTATATAAGCGTCGCCTAAGTCCTGTATTGGTTATGTGTTATCAGCATGTCTGTTGTCGATATATGTTACGCCCCCTGAAGCACTGATACTTGAGAAGAAAAAAAAACGAAAAAAAAAAGAAAAAAAAGCTTCAAATTTTTGAAAATGGATCCGGACAGAACCATACAGGAAAAATGACTAGGGCGGGGTTACTTTCCGGATAGAACCCGATAGGAAGCCTATCTGTATGTTTGCGAAAATGGCAGGATAGGTCCCGCATAGCACCACACAGTAAAAAAAATTTCGTCATTGTGTAAACTGTTAAAATTTTTGTGTTAAATATTCAACACTCTCATGTGTTAATTCAATAGTACATTATGTCATTAAGGTGCTTTCCTAGGCAATTCCACCAGTCCTGAAAACATCGTGAAAAAATGTGCTATTAAACGGAATATCTCTGCCTGGGCACCGAAATCAATGAAACAAAATACGTCGCGCAATTCTGTGGGCAATTACGAACACGCACGGCCCAAAACATATCCGTTTTATGCTGAAATAGAAAAGATATGTATGAAAAACGCGTATTTTTGACACTTGGCGATATATATCGATCGAAATGATGGCGAGTTAGTTGTTTTCGAGACTTTTTGAGGTATCGGTGACGGTTCAGAGATGGCGTGGCGCACGATTCTACGAGTCGGATCACTGTTCGATAAACTGGACAAAATGGGCTGTCAGTGATAAATACGCGTGTATTCTAAAGTTGTCATAGAAAAATATTGTTATTGTGGTCAGGATACACCACTGATATACACTCCTAACGAAAATTAGCGGGCCACCCAATTTTTGCTTCGAAAAATGTTCGATTTCAAAGTCTCGTAATTCGGCAAAAAATTGACTTAGCGCGTCGTTTGTAAAAGCATTTCAAAGCTTAAGGCTTCATCTTTCAGATGCTCACTTTCGATTGCGTTTATGTTCTTTTTTGTCTTGAGTTATGGTCCCTTGAACCATCTCGTGCCAAATTTGTGTATTGATGTTCCAACTTCAAAACAACGCACGGGGTCGGTCAGTATCGGAATTTTGATTTCAAGACAGTCATTTTGAAGCTTGTAATGTCCTCTTCAAAACCCTTTTTTTGAGATTGCTCTACGATTTTTTTTCATGGAGTTATGCGTTGCTGAAGCAAAAATGGTCTTTCAATTTTTGGTGTGTGGTGCAATTTCCATGCATGGTCGTACCGATCTCGTGATTATTTCACCACTTTGAGTGATGCTAATGCCGGAGGTACTGTTTAAATCGTCCGTATGTGTTAAAAATCGAATAACTTTACGAAAAAAAATCGTAGAGCGAATTCCAAGATATGGTTTCGAAGGAAAGACTTCAAAGTTGAAGTTCTAATCTTGGGCCACCTGTGTCGCTATTTTTGCGCGTGCTACCTGAGGTCAAAGTTCGAATTTCCATTTTGCGGTTTGGAGGGTCTCGTTTGGATGGTGATCATGGCTTGGAAACGTCACCGAATAAAAATTGCAATGAGATTTCAGAAAAATGAAGATTTGAGCTTCAAAAGCCATATTTGGGAACCTCGGTACGAGGACTCGTTCGCCCAGGGCATGCGATCAAAAATTGAAAGACCATTTTTGCTTCAGCAACGCATAACTCCATGAAAAAAAATCGTAGGGCAATTTAAAAAAAAGGGTTTTAAAGAGGACATTCCAAGCTTCAAAATGAATGTCTTGAAATCAGAATTCCGATACTGACCGACCCCGTGCGTTGTTTTGAAGTTGGAACATCAATACACAAATTTGGCACGAGATGGTTCAAGGGACCATAGCTCAAGACAAGAAAAACATAAACGCAATCGAAAGTGAGCATCTGAAAGATGAAGCTTTAAGCTTTGAAATGCTTTTACAAACGACTCGCTAAGTCAATTTTTCGCCGAATTAGGAGACTTTGAAATCGAACATTTTTCGAAGCAAAAATTGTGTGGCCCGCTAATTTTTGTTAGGAGTGTATATTATAATTGGATAGCCGATCGCGTATGAAATATAGGCCGAAGCGTGAGGCCAGTTGAGTGTCATTTTTTTTGGAGTCCCGTGTATCGCCATCTGTGCTTGGCGGCATCAAGCTACCTATCAATTCATGATTTGATATCACAGTGATATATATACAGCATGATTCCCAAGTCACGGAAAAGATTTTACATGCAGATTCCTAATCGAAATCTAAGAATAAGTTCCTTATCAAAAACTTCTAGGGACCAGTCGTTCCTGAGTTATAGAAGGTTTAGTCCACCTCGTAGTTGACGTTGTCCAGGTGGTGAAACTGATGACTCACATTCCCCAGGTCTTTTGCTTCGAAGTTTTCATTCTAGTTGTCGCCAGGCAGGTGATTTCTGACCTCCAGGATTCTCACTACGTTTTTGACGTTGTCCAGGTGTTCAAACTGATGACTTCCGATCCCCAGGTCGTTCGCTTCGTAGTTTTCACTCTCGTTGTCTTCGAGTTGTTGACTTTCGTGCTGCAGGATTTTCGTCCCGTAGTTTAAGTTGTCTAGATGGTCAAACTGGTGACTTGCGTTCCCCAGGTCGTCCTCTTCGTAGTTTTCACTCTCGTTGTCATCGGGTAGTTGATTTCCGTCCTCTGGGACTTTCGTCACGTAGTTTACGTTTACGGGAAATCAACAACCCGATGACAACGAGAGTGAAAACTACGAAGAGGACGACCTGGGGAACGCAAGTCACCAGTTTGACCATCTAGACAACGTAAACTACGGGACGAAAATCCTGGAGCACGTGAATCAACAACTCGAAAACAACGAGAGTGAAAACTACGAAGCGAACGACTTGGGGATCGGAAGTCATCAGTTTGAACACCTGGACAACGTCAAAAACGTAGTGAGAATCCTGGAGGTCAGAAATCACTTGCCTGGCGACAACTAGAATGAAAACTTCGAAGCAAAAGACCTGGGGAATGTGAGTCACCAGTTTGATCACCTGGACAACGTCAACTACGGGGCGAACGACGTTGGGCATGAGAATGATCGACCGGACTATTTCAAGAATAAAAATTACGAAATAACAAACCGAAATTTCAGGCAAAGTTCATACGACGCGGGCACTATCAATTTTACAGGATTTTACGTGGTTATGCGAAACAAAAAGTGAGCGCGAAAATTAGCGCTTGAAAAATGACCCTTTACTTGATCGCCGCACTGATATCGGTAATCGGCCGATAAATAACTGTCATGCGAATCTATCGGGATAACCGACAGATGGCGGAATGCGGGACTCCAAAAAAAATGGCCGCCTTGGAGCCCAAATAGGGCACATGAATTTTGGTCCATCGGCTATCCAGTTAGTATATATATCAGTGGGATACACAGAATTAGTCTTCTGTGTATCCTGACCACAATAACAACGTTTTTCTATGACAACTTTAGAATTTATCACTGACAGCCGATTTTGTCCAGTTTATCGAACAGTGATCCGACTCGTAGATTCGTGCGCCACGCCATCTCTGAACCGTCACCGATACCTCAAAAACTCTCGAGAACAACTAACTCGCCATCATTCCGATCGATATATATCGCCAAGTGTCAAAAATACGCGTTTTTCATACATATCTTTTCTATTTCAGCATAAAACGGATATGTTTTGGGCCGTGCGTGTTCGTAATTGCCCACAGAATTGCGCGACGTATTTTGTTTCATTGATTTCGGTGCCCAGGCAGAGATATTCCGTTTAATAGCACATTTTTTCACGATGTTTTCAGGACTGGTGGAATCGCCTAGGAAAGCACCTTAAGCCGATGAAGTATTTTCCGACGAATTTTAGTTTATAATCCGAGCCAAAGGCGGGGATTATAATGAAATTCGTCAGAAAATGCTTTATGGGCCGTATGGCATAGCCAATTTTATGTGTCTAGGCCAGAAACCGCGTTCAAACCGAGCGAATTGAGGTTAGAATCGCCGTATTTCGGGCCTAGACACATAAAGAACGAAATAACACAAATTTTGTGTCAAAAGAGTAGTTAACACAAGCTGTTGTGTTAAATTTTACAACATTTTTTTTATTGCGCAGATAGGGACACGACCGGAATCCCGGACAAATTCCGGACAAGCCTAGAGGTTTACCGGACCCAAATTACGTATAAAACCGGACACACTGCCCATTCGGTTTCTATCCGGCTTTTTAAGCAGGGTTAGATGTATATGATATTAGGGTGGTCGTTAATTTCTAACCGTTTCTAACATATACTTGCCAACCCCTGAATCGATAGATAATGACCCAAAAACAGCGTGTAATTTTTTTAAAGATTTTTAGCTTGATGGGAAAGCGTGTCAAAATCAATTTGAAGTTGGAAAATTTGAAAAAAAAAAACAAAAATAATAATATTAATAATAATAATAATTTGAGTATAAAAGCAGGAAATAAATGTAGAATGACGAAAAACGAAAACTTTCCGACAAAAAAATGTATATTATGGTAATCTAATAATATTACAACGTTATGAAGACTATATTAAAAAAAGAAATCAATGAAAAAAAAAATAAATAAATAATAGGGTCTAACATGAAGACCCGAAAAAAAAAAACGATTAGATATATTCGGATATAATTATATATAATTATATATTAGTTTATATATAACCATATCAAATTATATATGTTTCCATATATAACTATATATGGATGTATATTGTAACTTTACGGATAGTGAGCGACACTGAAGGTGACGCGAACCGGTTGGTTATTGTGTTTTCTTTACTCGATTTTTATTTTTGTTTGAGACTTCTACTATTAATTATTAGCCGTGCCTATTACGGACTTGAACTATCGTGTAGCTGAAGCCGCCTCCCCACAGACCTGAGTACGATAACGCACTAAGGCTGCACTCTACCCTCTTAACTGTTAAATGTTAATTTAATGAAGTTAATTTATTCCCAAATAATAGCTGTGCCAGACCTGGGTAGATCGGAGATCCACCAAGGCTGTATCTAGCTTTCTGTTAGATTTAAACTATAACCTGGAAATGGCGGAGGAAGGGGTTTGACATCTGATTAAATTGCTTTTTTGTAACGTTCCAAAATCTATTTATTTAATTGACTCAAACTACGGTTGCAACCCTAACCTATATTTACACGTTGCCTATGATTTACTTACTTGATTCTACAAGGTTTTATATTGAATTTTCTATTTCTCTTTCAGTACAAGTTTTCTTTAATTCTTATTTCTGATAACAATGCGTCGATAGTATTTTAATTTTATTCTTCGGTAATTTTCTATTTAATCAATGCTTAGAGTATATGATTTGATATTTGGTTTGTTTGATTTGAAGCAAGTGAATTTATATTTGATAATCGAAGTAATAGATGATTCTAACGGTTCATCAGAGCTCTATGCTCGTGATGACCAACAAATGACTGTGAGTCTATCTGGTATCTACCCTAGAATAGCTGGTGAGTTGATGCGCGGTGAGTCAACCCGGTCGCTTTGCCGAAGATTGCTGCTGAGCTGAACAGCGTCACGCCTTTTATACCCGTCGTGACGTCACTCAGCTCGTCGTTGTGCGAAGCTTCGAGACTCTTCTAGTCGCTTCGCACGACCGTTGATAGTTTCAAATGTAACCGCTCAGGCTGGGGTAGCCTGGCACGTTACAATATATAGTTATATATGATAAGATATAACCGATGTAAACTTGCTCAGAACTATATATAATCATATATAGGCCCATATAGAATTATATATAGGACTATAAACAACCATATATGATCAGATATGATCTGCTAAAGCTCATGTTGAACTATATACAGGGTGTAAATCTTAACTCTATACATACTTATAGGGTGTGCAGGGGCTGCCAATACAAGCATTTTGAGGTATGACACCCAAGGTCGGAAACTCATCCCAACGGCTGTGGAGGGCTCTGAAGGTTCTGGTACCGCGCGCTTTTCGTATTGTAATGGGTTTCAGGTATTGAAATTGATCTTTCCCACTACGTGTATACGCTCGTGCACCTGCACATACGCATGCATCATGAGCAAGATTGTATGACATAGTATGGGTACACCAAAGCAATCATCAACTGAATTTTATATTCATCACTATATCAAACTGTCATACCCTATGCTACCTATAGCATACACGTAGCTGCAAGTTTTAGGGTTTATATCGAAATAGCAAATTTCAGTTTCCTTGATTCGACAGTATTGCAAGTATAGTAATAAGTTCATTCTTCCACAATTAATATTATACACTCAAGCTCTACGGTATGTCACCTATCACGGGAAAACTTGCTGTATACATCGCGCATTGGCTCCATAGTGAGGTACGTCATTCCAGAGCATTGGCGTAACTAGGGGGGGGCCCGCCCCCCCCCCCCCCCCCCCCCCCCCCGGATGTTGAGTGCCGACCCCAGAAAGACGAAAAAAAGAAATTGAAAATTTCGGATATATATTAGACCTGTCCTTAAGAAGAGTAAAATCGAATTTCGATCGGGCCACCCCTAAAAGTGGTTTGAAATAATTAAAAAAACATGTCAAATTTTTTTCAATTCTTTTTGTCCATATTTACCACCGCTACAAAGCCTTACTTTTAGTAAAGGAAGGGGCCAGGCCCCCCCCCAGAGAAAAGTCCTAGTTACGCCAATGTTCCAGAGTTCCGAGTCTAATCTGATAATTCAATGACACTGGAACGATCACAATTTTTATTTATCATACAAGGTCTTTACGTCTGTAAAGTCATACACATAATTAACCGTCCGGTCAGTAACCGGGTTCCCGGGTATCCATTTCAGTTTCTAAGGTAGAATTTATTAACTTTCGCTTATTAAATTTTTATGACCGCCCGGATCCCCAAATTTGAAGTAGTTTTACGCCAATTTTTGGTCGAAATTTTTCGTAATCAATCATTCATTAAAAGTTATTAACTAATTAGGTTATCAATGGATCAATGGTAAGAGTTTGGTAGCTGACCGGACGGTTAAGGACACTTAGAAGTATTTTTTGATACGATTGTTGGTTGGAATGGAATAACTAGTTTTTTAGCGGATTTAATTGCTTTCGCATTAAAAACTCAATTTACGCGTAAAACTAAGCTGGTTGACCGTATAGCTCTAAGGAACCGAATGTGCCCGCCAAGTACGTAGCTCTTGGAATGATGTTTCGATATCCTCACAGGAAACTCCGACTTCACGACGTAGACTTGCTGAAAGATCGCAGGGGTACGTTCGGTGCTTGGCCTTTTTCTTGATTTCACGACAGAGACTGGCGAAACGTTTTGCTTATAAAGCAATTGTGATTTTCGTGTGGATACTTGGCGGCTGTTTTTACATCTTTGGATGTTTTTTGTGAGATTTCACTTTTTTTTTGCAAGTACGAGAATGGATAAGAATTGCTCATTTAATTTCAGCAGGGTAATACGTTATTATAGTTTTATCATCACAAGAAATACATTCGGAATTTGGGCAAGAGGAGAAACATTCAGTGTAAGACAAACACATTCACTTCAATTGTCAACTCTGACAAACATAAATAATTTATTAAATATAACTCAATATTTTGTCTTATACAGTATGAGGTCGAAGTTCGTAACGTTAATGCAACAAAATGTTCGCCAAAAATTCTCAAATTCAAGGCTCGAACGGTTCAAATGGATCAAGAACGGTGCATAATTCGTCAAATTGTGTGAAACATGTTCATCTTGCATATTTTATAATTCTAATAACATTTGAATGACGAACTATTGCATTTCTTCAACGCAATATTCTGTTACGTTAACGTTACGAACTTCAACCTCATTATACAGTTTTAACTTAAATTTAGAACTTAATCAGTAATTTTTCAGCCATAGCTTGGAAGACTGTGTTGCCTGACGCAGTAACAGGCTCATACGTGTTCTGCAACGTTGATTGTTCGGAGCTTGCATGCTTGTCTACTGCAATCCAATTCAGGTCGCTGTGAGAATCATACAAATCAATAAACGATCAATCATCTAATAGAAATGTCACAGTAATTACTAAAATATTGTTACGCTGGGTGAAACGCCCTATAGCTCTCAAATTATCAATATGTAATTCGTATAATCATCTAGTATAGCTATGAGATAAATGAGCTACTTCTTAAAACATAGGAGCTAGGTTTCTACATAAACAACGATTATTGTAAAAAGACAAGTCAGTCTTGCTCCAGACATAAACTCGAGCACTTGTACATCCAAATAAAACTAATTCGTTGAAACCGATTTATCAGTGTTCCATAAATCTCCTTATTTCGCTCGAGGACTCACGATTTCCCTTTTCCTGTTACTCATCAAGTAACATTTGGTGTCAGAAGTGGGATTTTCCCGAGCCCGATAAGTTGATTTAATCTGACACTTTTCTCTTGGTTTCTTCTAATTGATTCAATTTGAATTTACTAAACCCCTTGCCACTGTCCTTTGAGAATCAAACTTGAATTGAGCATTTGCCTTTGAGAATCAAACTCTTTCACGAAAAATGAGCACCCGAAGAAATATTCGCTCCCACCGCCAAGTCTCCCCTGATACTGACCAACCTCAGGCCGCTGAACCCGAAGCGACCCCGATTGCTGCATTAGTCCAACTCCTACAACAACAGGCCGCCCAACAAGCTGCCCAACAAGAGCGTCAGCAGGCCGCACAAGAGCGTCAACAGGCCGCACAAGAGCGACAGCAAGCTGCTCAACTCGAGCAGCAGCAGGCTTTGTTTCAGCTTCTCCAAGATCAACGCGACCGACACGAGCGATCTGAAGCACGCGTCTTAGAGGAACGACAACGATCTGAAGGACGACTGATCGGAGTCTTACAAGAGCAACAGCAGTCTTTCACGCAGCTGATTACATCGTTGCGAGATGACCGACGAGGATCCGGAGGCGAGCCCCACCGAATCCAGTCCTTTGACGACCCGATTCCTTCCACCTCCTCTTGCCGACCGACCCAGGTTTCCACAATCCTAAGGTCTGTACCAATTATAAGGGAAGGGACTCTCCCGAATTCACCTTTGCCTCAGGCGAATGAGATGGTGACCATAATAGCACCACCTATTCAGCCTATTCCAGATATAGGAATAGATGTAAAGCCAAATTCCCGAACCCAAACAGAACCCTTAAGAAATTCTTCGACGGTTAAAGTGGCTACTTTTGACGGCTCTGGTCCGTGGACTGATTATCAGAGACAGTTCCATTTAATCGCGAAAACCAATAACTGGAATAATTCAATTAAAGCGACAAATTTAGCCGGAAGCCTCAGAGGCCAGGCTCTTACAATCCTTTCCACTTTAGCCGATGAAGAAATCCAAGATTTCGATAAACTTAGTGCAGCCATTAACCTCAGATTCGGTAACGAACACATGGCGAATTTGTTCTTGACCCAATTTAATACTAGACGCCAACGTAGAGATGAAGACCTTGCCACCTTAGGGCATGATATAGAGCGATTGTCCCGAATCGCTATGCCTAATTGCCCAACTGAAATCCGCGAAAGTTTAGCTACCGACAGGTTCATAAACGCTATTTTAGACTCCGAATTGAGACATGCCTTAAGTGTGTCAGAGCCAACTTCTCTACGAGGGGCCATTATCAAAGCTCTTAAATTAGATGCCTTATCGAAACAACATTTAGGGTCAGGGCGCGTTCGCCAAGTGGAAGTTAAAAAACTTGTTCCCGAAAATCAAAAGGAAATCAATCAGGAACACCCTCCTCCCTGGCAAGATCATAAAAATAATTCAAATAGAGATTTTCAGAGAAATAACCTCGAATGTAGATATTGTAAAAAATCGGGGCACGACATCGACCATTGCATTTCATTACAAAATAAAAATCGATCTAGGAATAGTCAGAGGCCTTCAGAACAAACCTCGTGGAGAAATTTTAACGATAATCGCCGAAACGATAACCCTCACCAGGGAGAGAGGATGCTCCCTTTTAATAACTCTCGGTTGAACTCCGAACAAAAAAACTAGTTTCCGATGATTTTGGGGGGCGGGGATCATCGCGAATTTCGTCAGAGAAAAGCCCTATTAATGAACAGCTGTTAGTTAGAAGTCTAAGACAGTCCGGTCTTTATGCGCGGGGGACAGTCGATGGTATAGACTGCCTCTGGGTCATAGATACCGGAGCGGAAGTAACTGTGGTCCGTTCGGATCTCCTTAAGTCAATTCGAACAGATATTCCTTTTACAACCCTAAGAACTGCGACAGGAGAGACCACCCCCGTGTTGCAAGAAGTTTCCGTACAAATAAATATTTCAGGCTGCATAAGTTCCCCTCATAAAATCTTTGTAGCCGACATCGAAGACGAAGGGATTTTAGGGATAGACTTCTTAACCAAACATCGATGTGTAATTTCAACTGTAGGCAATTCTTTAAGATCAGGGCGACACGAGATTCCACTTTTAACAACTAGAGATAAAATCCCAAACCCCCCCTCTTTTTCAGCTCTTCCAGCGCCGGTTCTACTTTTAGATGCCTCTGACTCGGCAGAAAGGGTTTACGAGAATTTTTGCGGGGTTATGGGACCCAATGACGATTAGGTTATAAACTTTGACAGCTCGTCTCTTTCTTTTTCTTTGGGGGAGAGAGGGACAAGAGGTTCGTTGCGTTGTGCCGGTGTGGCGCTTGCGGTGCCGATCGTGAGCGTTTTGGATTCTGAGTTCCGCGCTCCTTTGAATGTCCTTCTTATTTTATTCTTTTGTTTAGATTTTCAACCTTTCAATGTTCTCTCCTGTCAGCAGTTCATTCAGATCTTTTTCTTTTACTTTTTAAACTAGCGAGATCCGAACCGTCCTTTTTCCTTTAATATTTAGGCTTAAGGTTTAATGAATTTTGAGTTTTACAGATTTTTCTGATTTATTTGAGAAAAAGATCAGCGAAAATTAGAAATATGACACAGAGTCCTCAGTCCGTCCCTACTTCCTGAAGAAACTTCAAAAGATTCTGATCAGATAAGACCGTTCCAATTTTATCCTTTCTTCTTTCATTTAACTATAGATTTTGTTAATTTTTATGTAACTTATCCTTCAAAGAAGCTTTCAATTATAAATTCAGGCCTTCAGCTAACCAATATTTCGATCTCTTTTCCTCAACATGAAACTAACATTTGTCCTCCAATCTAGGTCGTTTAATCAAACTTTTTGAAGAGGTTTGGAGCCCGGTTCTTCAGTCCTTGGCCCCTTTTCCCTCCAGCCGCTTCCCATTACAATACGTAGGACTCGACTCTTTTCATCCTGATCTTCATTCCTGTTCCTGATCTTCATTCCTGTTCCTGATCTTCATTCCTGTTCCTGACCTACATTCCTGTTCCTGATCTTCATTCCTGTTCCTGATCCTCATTCCTGTTCCTGATCTTCATCCCTGTTCCTGGTTCCTGTTTTTGAAGATTTTTATATGCACCGACCGTGCACCATGTTGTGATATTTAAGTAAACTCGACTATCTTCCTGTGGCTTTCTGTGGTTTACCCAGGAGACCAAAGGTTAGACCGGATAGTGATAGGGAAATCATACTGATTAATTTTCGAGCCACAGCTCAACTTTCCCTATGAGAGTAAAATGCTAAATTCCCTTTTTGCCAACATTTTAATTATTTCAAGAGTCGGGACGACTCTTTTGCTAGGGAGGGAGCAGTGTTACGCTGGGTGAAACGCCCTATAGCTCTCAAATTATCAATATGTAATTCGTATAATCATCTAGTATAGCTATGAGATAAATGAGCTACTTCTTAAAACATAGGAGCTAGGTTTCTACATAAACAACGATTATTGTAAAAAGACAAGTCAGTCTTGCTCCAGACATAAACTCGAGCACTTGTACATCCAAATAAAACTAATTCGTTGAAACCGATTTATCAGTGTTCCATAAATCTCCTTATTTCGCTCGAGGACTCACGATTTCCCTTTTCCTGTTACTCATCAAGTAACAATATATTCCATGTTCCTGTGGTGAAGGTGAGCTGGGAAATATCGACTTGTCTAGCATACCTTCAAATATGTGATATCCAGATTGATTCTTTCGCTCACTCTGTGGTATAAGATTCCATAGAATTGTGGAGATTGTACAGCCTTGAAGAAACAGTAGGACAATGTTTGGTTTTGAAACACTGGCCATTCTGAGCTCGCATGCGTGTCTATGGCCATGTAATAATTCCAGTGAAGGATGATTGACTACTGTCGGCGCAAAAAGGTTTGGCCCCTCTGTTTGAGTGATCATAACTTCTACACGAAAATTGGTAGAGCATCGAGTCTAGAAGGATCGGAAAGCGCCAAGTTTTCTGCGTCTAATGGTTGTTCGCAAATTGCCGTGTAAAAATCGTGAAAGCCGTTATGATCTCCGAAAAGTTAAAAAACGTAGTTTTTCGGAGTCCATCGCCGTACGTCAACTTCAACTTGTCACCGTTGATTTGAAATGAGTGTAAAAAATCTGGAAAAATTTAGAAATATTCCCTGAATATTGACGAACATGATAGAGTTTGGTAAATCCAAAAATATTCACAAACCTGGACACCAGGTGCAAAAAGGTCCAATGGTACGATTTGGCGAACGGATCGGTACGGACGAACCTGAGCCGGCTCAAAATTATCGTCAGGATATACACTTTTTGATTCCGTAATCAGTTTTTGGTTCGCAATAGCGGACTTCCAGTAATCGACGTCAACAATTTTTCAAATTTGACCGGGGCCGCGTGTGTCCCAGCCGCGATATTCTTCGCTGCATTCACATTGTTATATCAGTGGCCCCGAGTAACAATTGAGTCTGCGACGGGCGCGGCGGGAGGGAAATGCAGCGACGAATATCGCAGCTAGGACACAGGCGGCCCCGCGCAAATTTGAAAAATTGTTGACGTCGATTACTGGAAGTCCGCTATTGCGAACTAAAAACTGATTGCGGAATCAAAAAGTGTATATCCTGACGATAATTTTGAGCCGGATCAGGTTCATCCGTACCGATCCGTTCCCCAAATCGCACCATTGGACTTTTTTGCACCTGGTGTCCAGGTTTGTGAATATTTTTGGATTTACCAAACTCTATCATGTTCGTCAATGTTCAGGGAATATTTCTAAATTTTTCCAGATTTTTTACACTCATTTCAGATCAACGGTGACGAGTTGAAGTTGACGTACGGCGATGGACTCCGAAAAACTACGTTTTTTAACTTTTCGGAGATCATAACGGCTTTCACGATTTTTACACGGAAATTTGCGAACAACCATTAGACGCAGAAAACTTGGCGCTTTCCGATCTTTCTAGACTCGATGCTCTACCAATTTTTCTGTAGAAGTTATGAACACTCAAACACAGGGGCCAAACCTTTTTGCGCCGACAGTAGGTTCACATATCGTTAGAAGCTGAATGTGCCGAAGAGTGATGTATCGTTTTCTAGATCAATGGAGATTGTGATTTTTGCAGGCTCATCTGTAATCCTGAAATATTGGCTCTTATGACGCATCACGCCTGCAAATCATAAAAAATATACGAAATTAATACTTTGATGCTGTAGTGGTGTTTTTCTGGGTTTTGTGTTCTATTGATCAAGGTGACTTAAGAGCACCAATTTCATAGCGTACCTTTTGATAGAGGATCTTCCAATGTATTTATCCAATCATGTTGAATAGCGGCTGTACAAGTTTGGATGAGGTTCACAATAGCTGTGTTCCCATGC
This sequence comes from Tenthredo mesomela, assembly GCA_943736025.1. NCBI lineage: Eukaryota > Metazoa > Arthropoda > Insecta > Hymenoptera > Tenthredinidae > Tenthredo > Tenthredo mesomela. Next base: position 19,021,344 of record OX031018.1, on the reverse strand, counting down.
GACGTTTGGCCAGGTGGAAAATGAAGTCACCGACCAGAAATGTTGATTATTGATCGTGTGATTTATGAATCTATAGAGACGTTCAGGTTTTAGCGGTGGGGAGCTAATCGTCAGTCTTGAAATGGTAGCTTTTTTGAGTTTCTTATATCGATTCTGGTTTCTGTAAAAAACAGTCGAAACATTGATTATGTAATAATTATTAGTCAGTTGGTAGGAGCTCACCAGCTATGGGTTTCCAATTCTACGTCTTATCAATAGAGCGATCTATAAAGTGTCTATTTTTGTAGCATACCGTCTAACGTGTGTTACTGAGATCCATTCTTGTAGCTGCTGTTTTATTAGTGAGCGGCGTTTAGGCCAGGTGGAAAATGAAGTGAGCGACCAGAAATGTTGAGTATAGATCGTGTGATCTATGGATCTATGGAGACGTTCAGGTTTTAGCGGTGGGAAGCTAATCGTCAGTCTTGAAATGGTAGCTTTTTTTAGTTTCTTAAATCGATTCTGGTTTCTGTAAAAAACAGTCGAAACATTGATTATGTAATAATTATGTAATAATTATTAGTCAGTTGGTAGGAGCTCACCAGCTATGGGTTTCCAATTCTACGTCTTATCAATAAAGCGATCAATAAAGTGTCTATTTTTGTAGCATACCGTCTAACGTGTGTTAGTGAGATCCATTCTTGTAGCTGCTGTTTTATTAGTGGGCGAAGGTACTTTCCATTTAATCAACTATGCATTGCGATCTTATAATGCATACTGTAACTATTTTGTACCTGTTTGTACATACCACGGTAGATCTTGGTTGGACTTAGGTTAGAATTTAGCTAGCTAAGTTTTATCTGTCATGATTTTCAACATGGCTCTATTAAATTTATGTGCTTGGAGTATTTCTGTGTTCTTCAAAATATTTTTTTTGGACAACAAAGAAGAAACGTTAAGAAATACAACAAACCCCTACTGGTATATCTAGCTTCTGTCCTTATACATACTTATCCTATTAAATTGTACAAAATTCACAAAATAATGAAATTATTTTTGGGTCATAGTTCTTGAACAATACATTTTTACAATCGAAAGACACAGAGGTATATAACATAATAGTGTCAATTATATCGGCCATAGCTGTTAATTAGGTATGAATAGATTATAAGACTAGATGATATGATGTGTATGTTGCATGATTCATGAAGCAATAACCGTGATAGTGATGAATAATCATGTATAATAACAATAACAGTTGGAGTTGTATATGGACTGCAACTTGTATGTGATGATAACATTTTCATAGTGAACATAATATTCTAAACTCTGATAGTGATGAAAGATGCGATATCGATAATTATATACAATAGAAACAAAAGTTGGAGTTGTATATGGACTGCAACGTATACTGTGAATTTTTGTGGAAATGCAACATGGAACAATCAAACGAACTTTTGTTATTCGCGTGGCTAATAGGCTCACGATTTCCGTAATAAAAGTAGTGTAGTATCAGTGCGTATCCAGAAAAACTCGTAGTATGTGACTATAACATTCTGATAGTAAACTCATTATTCCACATGACGTTATAGTCATTGGTAATAAACCACGTTGGACTGGAGTGAAAACGCTAATTCCGAGTAATATACATAGACATACATACAATGTTTAGTAGACTTCCGATCTCGATGTACGTAATTATAATGTTGCTATCAACACTGTTGAACTTGAATAAATTAATATCATGCTGCATGATGTCAAACAGTTGCTAGCTCAAAGAATAGAATTGAATTCGAATTTCCGACACATCGAGATTGAAAAGCTACTGTAACAACGCTTATGAAATCAAAGAAATCTGTCATGTTGCATCAACAGATACAGACATTATTGATAGTCAATCTCCGTATGCAATTATACGCATGATTATTCCATCCAGTGTTGGAACGGATTTAACGACTAATTCTTAAACACTATAATATTTTGATACTCTCTACATAGCTATACTATGTTTGATGTGTATACACATACTAGTCAGTATACGTGGATGTAGAGTGTAGTGTATATTAGTGTAGGCTTGAAGAATCGAAGTAGATAATATGGTTAATGATAATAGTTCAATCATTTCAAATAATTCTATATAATAAAAATGTATCATGATGGAATAGTTATATTTGAACGAAACAACTTATTGCATTAAGAATGATTGAGTCGTGAAGCGAATAGAAAATAAAGTCGATTCTTCATGCCATTATTAAGATTAAGTGTCTTTGTCTGGGAAGCACCAACTATTTATTCATTTATATATATTTGGTCCTGCGCGCTCGGCCTAAGACGAATCCTATCACACTATTATATTAAAACGTACAATTGTGTTGGGAATCGTTGACTCCGTTATATATATATTGTGACGTGGTATTTTATAATCCCTCGTCACATGGCGATACTATCGAGATTGCGATGATGCGTGACGTAGACAGGGTCTCCAGGAAAAGGAAAAATTAGGGAAAATTAATTAGGATTAACTAACACTCTTTTATTTTTGTAAAATATGTAATCTCGAGCTCGATACTCCACGAGACGACTATCTTCGTGGGAACTACCGATAGAACGATGACTAACGAACGTACAGAAACTCACACTATCGTCAAGGACGAGTCTGTCGGCGAGCAAACCATGGATGGTCCAGAAAACCCCAAGGTCAGCGCCTCCTCTCAAGTGGAGAAACTACCACCTCAAACTATCGGATGGACGGCGTACAGGGATGTGCGAGGAGCACGAGGAAATCCTCCCGTCATCCGGAGTAGCTACCGCCTACAAGAAAGTGCACTGTCGATGCAAGGGTGGCGTACAGGGTCATGTGCAGGTGCATCCTCACAACCTCCCACCTAATGGTCATCAGTCAGCGCAGTTAATCATCGACAACTATCTCCGAAGCTGGTATCGCGACCGTGGTTGGTCATGAAAACCCCCGGATCGGCTACGACCTAACGAATTCCTTTGTGAGTTAAGCATGCTGCAGTTTGCTAACCACGAAGCTACCACCAACCTTCTTGTGGATCGACGAATCGAGTCAGGACCTAGAAGAAATACCGGGTAGTCGGGTGAGCGAGACCTCAAGTAAGTCCAGCATCTGGGATTCAACAGGACGGCAGTAATAGGAGGGGTATTAGCTGCGGCAGGGGTAGGATAGATTTCTCCAACGCTACGTTCGTCAAACTTGTCGTTACACTGACCAATTAAAGTATCGATATGACACGTGATCTCACTAAGCTGAGGGATAAGTTGACGGTAGAAAATATGGCCTAAATAAAGCGGGTACAACCGCAAATCTGCCTATTCTTCGCTCCGTTCTACGTCACTCATCTATCGTACTGCCTCGACTATCGAACCCAGATCAACTATCGTTATCAACTATCGTTATCGACTATCGTCATCTACTATCGTTATCTCGAGTATTATTATATTATTGTGGAATATCTTAAAGTTTATATAAAATAGTGTTGTGTTAGCTGATTGAGCAACTTAAGGTAAGGTCTTGATTCTTTCTGTGAAGGCACGAGGTCGTTCTGATAAAAGTATGGTTAATTAATTTGGTTATTGGGCTATGAAGCTCGTTTTTGTCTATTGAGCTAAGAGGCTCGTCTTTGTCTTTGGTCTATTAATTTATCGAACAACCTCGAGTCTGGCTGAGTTGCGTAGATCTTTTAGTGCTTTTTGGCTATAATTTATTGCTTATTATCAATTGATAATCGCCTATCGCTTCTCGTATGGCTTATGTTGCTGATTTAGTATGTTAAAATATTGTGCATGAAATACTGTAGAAAATTACCTTTCCTGGAGTACCCTGAGCGAAGATAGCCGCGTAGGCTCAGCCTCGCGTTGTTGTATAGTTTATTATAGTTTAGTTCGTTATCGTTAATTGTGTTATAATTAAGTCTGTTAATATTGAGTCACTTATCAAGTAAAGTACAATTCTGTCATATAATTTATCACCGTCTGTAAAATCAAGTACGGTTCAGTAAAATTAATATCTTTTGGATAATTTAGTATCGTAACTATCGATCTAGTATCGTCAGAATTTAGTTAAAGATCCAAGCATATTCCGAATTAATCTGTTATCGTTGAACTTGTGATTCGCGTCTTTCGAATGACCGTGTGGTCTCTATTTAGCAGTAGATCTCGAATTATCGCAAATCGAATAGCTAAGCGTAGCTAATTAATTAATAGGGAATCTGTAGAGTTTGTTACTGATTTTCATAATTTAATATCTCAAGCTTCATACGTTGATTTAAGGATGGGTTATGAATAACTTTGCATTTGGGTACGATGTATCGCTCTGTGATACCAAGTCTGGAGTCTAAATTAGTACATTGTGTATCAAGGGCGGAAAGCACTATATTGCGAGTGTGCAATATGCGGCACGAGCCGAAGGCGAGTGTGCTGCATGCACACTCGCCAAAATAGCCTTGCGCCTGTGATGCACACGATATTTTTCTTAACACCTGCTCTGCGTAAGTGCCTCTATTGCGACCGAGTGAGCGGGCGCAAAACAGCACTTTGCGCCCGAGGGCGGACAAGGAGTCTCTTTCGCCCGCTTTAGCGGGCGGAAAAGACTTGTCCGCCCGAGGGCCGCAAAGTCCTGTTTTGCGCCCGCACAAGAGGGCGCAAAGGGGCACTTTGCGAGCAGGTGTGAAGAAAAATTAATTTTATATCGAGTCAACTCTGACACATCCTCGGGTCAATCGTATCGTAATTAAGTAAATTCTATCGTCAATAAATAGTTTATCGTAACCAACTGTCGTATAAAACTTATAATTCTGTACTGATCTCGTTAAATTATCTAATTTAATTAATAAATAATTGATTGATGTGCTCTCAAATATTCTCAATGAAATAATATTGTTTTTATGGTGTACCCTGCCCCTCTATCTAAGGCTTTGTTATCTGAGCAAGTCGAGTTATCGCTCGTCGCATTTCCGTAGATTTTTGGCTTTATTTAATTTGTCTTATGGTATCGTATCGAAATGACGCAGGAGCGTCTGGCGCCCAACATTCAGTAAGTTTAATCATTAACACGGAAGAGTGCCGAATTGCAGCGGAGTAAAATTTAGGTTTTCCTCGCCTATTAAAAAAACTACGTTACAATATATATATATATATATACATACGCATATTTATATATATATATGAGGTATTCCACGTGAAAACAAAAGTAATTTGACTTTCGGGTTTTTGATTTCGATCGAAATTTTTGTTTCGCATCACTTTTTGCAATCTCAATCGATACCCCGAAGGGTTTTTTGATTGCAGCTGTTTATTCCGATTTATCAATTAATGAAAATATCCCAGAGTTACCATTTGACCAAGTCTTCCATTTTTTTCACCGAAACCGCGTGCTCTGGGGTGAAAATGACCTAGACACAAAATGTTTGTTTTCGATCGAACTTTCCGAAAAACATTTTTTCGAACCTCCGCCATTAACGATCATAGAAGATATTCCAGTGTAAACACTAAATTTGAAATTCCAAAAAAAGGCCATTTTTGATTTTGACTTTTTTTTTTCAAAACTAGACAAAAAAAAAAACTAAACTGTTAAGCCCCTGATCAGGATGGGACGAATTTTCCTTCTATTTTTTTCGAGGGTCTAAAGCCTATGTTACTGGAAAAAAAAATTAATTTTCAAAATTTTTTTACGAGTGGTCGATCGGATCGCCTAATTATTTGTTTATTTTCTGTTTTTAACGCTGAAAAAAAGTTATTGGGGAAAAAACATGGAAATTTTTTTTTCAATGAATTTTTTTTTTTTGCTAATCACTTTTTTTCAGCTCTGGAAATAAAAAAAAAACAAATGTTTAAGCGATCCGGTAGACCACTCTTAAAAACATTTCAAAAATTACATTTTTTTGTCAGAAACACAGGCTTTAGACCCTCGAAAAAAATAGAAGGAAAATTCGTCCCATCCTGATTAGGGGCTTAAAAGTTTAGTTTTTTTTTTGTCTAGTTTTGAAAAAAAAGAAATCAAAATCGAAAATGGCCTTTTTTTGGAATTTCAAATTTAGTGTTTACACTGGAATATCTTCTATGATCGTTAATGGCGGAGGTTCGAAAAAATGTTTTTCGGAAAGTTCGATCGAAAACAAACATTTTGTATCTAGGTCATTTTCACCCCAGAGCACGAGGTTTCGGTGAAAAAAATGGAAGACTTGGTCAAATGGTAACTCTGGGATATTTTCATTAATTGATAAATCGGAATAAACAGCTGCAATCAAAAAACCCTTCGGGGTATCGATTGAGATTGCAAAAAGTTATGCGAAAAAAAATTTCGATCGAAATCAAAAACCCGAAAGTCAAATTACTTTTGTTTTCACGTGGAATACCTCATATATATATATATATATATATATATAATTTATAAATATATTATAATATATATTGTATAATATATTTAAATGAGAAAGATATTATTTGGTATTGAATATGATACTTATTATTATATTTTAATAATGAAAGTATAGATTTACTATTTTATTCAATATTAGTGGGATAATATTAAGAATATTTTATCTTTGGGTTAGATAAATTTTATCTTTAAATTTATAAACTTGAGTTATTTTAAAATTGTTTGATTTTGGGGGAACTTTTTGATTTTGGGCTATTTTGAAAAGAAACAGAATGTTCGAAAAATCAGCACGGGCACAGCAATGCAAAAAAGATGCGGTTTAGTACAGAAGAATTGGAAGACATTAAACATGTGGATGATTGCAAGATAGAAAAGGTAGAAATTATCAGTGCGGTAAAAAAAAATGGCACAACAGAATACAGATGAAAAGACAATTTTAATTTTGAATGAAGATCTGGAAAAACACACAGACAGTGTAAAAAAAATGGAACAACAGAATATATGTAAGAGAACGCGGAAGCAAATAACGTTAAAATACCATGGGGATATAAGGAATGATATATATAAAAGAGTTGAGCCATTAGATATCGGTGAAATGAAGATAGTATGCTGCAATTGCAAGGCGGTTTCATTTGAAAAAGAACCAGGTAGAGCTAAAAATAATTGTTGCCATGGAGGGAAAATAAGACTTCCACCGGTATCGCAATACCCATCCGAGCTAGAAATCATGAGAGAGGGTAATGAAGAAGTTTCTAAACATTTCAGACAAATGATACGGTCATATAACGATGCATTTGCTTTTGCATCCTTCAATTGCACTACGGTCGATTTAGGAAATCATGGAAATTATGTAATGAAAATACTCGGAGATGTCAGCTATAAAGTTTCAACCAGTTTAGAAAATGATAACAATAGTACAGCAAGATATGGACAGATATACATCTATGATGAACAAGCTCAACTTGAATTGCGCAGGAATGATTTGAGAAGAGTTGATGTATTGACCAAAATTGGACAGATAATCAATAAAATAAATCCATATGCGACAAATTTCAAGACACTTCATCAGCGATATATCGAAGGAGAACATCAGGTTGTATTGAGATTTATTTCATTAGGTAATGATGATAAACGAAGATATAATACACCATCGTGTGGAGAAGTTGCTGCAATCATTGTTTCGAAAGATGGGTCTATTTCAGCAGATGTTGAAGTAGAAATCTCTCCCAAGCAAGACAAAACGATTGGTTATATACCGAAGTCATCGCATCATGTAGATCCGATGACATTTCCATTGTTATTTCCAAGAGGTGATTTAGGATGGAGCTACAACATGAAACACATTCTTACAAAAAAAACTATCTCACCTGTACAATATTACGGATATCGCTTGGCATTACGTCCGTGCGAACCTCTAAACCCATTGCTACGGAGTGGGAGATTGACACAGCACTATGTAATCCACGCATACTTGACAGTTGAATCACAGCGTTTACTTTATTTAAGAAATAATCAGAAGCAATTACGCGTCGAATGCTACGGAGGCATAACAGATCACATAGAAAATAGCATCGCAAATACATCTAATATGACTCGTGTTGGTAATTTGATGATTCTACCGTCAACATTTTCGGGTAGTATGCGCAACATGCAACAGCATTATCAGGATTCAATCGCAATAACAAGAAAGATCGGTCGTCCAGATCTATTCGTCACAATAACCTGCAATCCGAAGTGGAAGGAGATAAAAAGAGTGTTGCAAGACTTTCCTCCGGGGACAACTGCCATGGATATTCCAACCATAACTTGTCGAATATTCAATATTCGATTACAGCGTTTAATAACTGAAATTTACAGTGGTTCAGTATTTGGAAAAATTGAAGGCTATGTTTATACAATAGAATTCCAGAAGCGGGGGTTACCACATGCTCACATACTGTTTATTCTAAGTAACCAAGATAAGCTTCTCAGTCCAGAGGCAATAGATAGATTTATATCTGCGGAAATTCCAGATAAAGAAAATTGTCCATCGCTTTATCGAATTGTCATGACCCATATGCTACATGGTCCACATACAAAAAAAGTTCCATGCTGGAATCCGGAAACAAAGGTGTGTACAAAAAAATTTCCAAAAATATTCACGCAAGAAACAAACATGATAAATGGAGGTAAGCCCATGTATCGCAGAAGGAACAACGTTAGCGAAATGCATTACTACCAAAATCGAGTGAACGGAAGGCTGATCAGAGTTGACAACAGTATGGTAGTGCCATACAATCCATACATAAGCGTAAAATATGATTGTCACATTAATGTGGAATATTGCGCGTCGATAATGGGAGTGAAATACATTTGGAAATATATTCACAAAGGACACGATCGTGTACGAGTAACGATAGACAGAGTAAACGCAAGTAGAGAAGAAAGCCAAGTGATTGACGAAATACAGGATTATATCGACACACGTTATGTTTCGCCAGCGGAAGCAGCTTGGAGATTATCAGAGATACCAATGCATGGGAGAAGTCACGCGGTGATACGTTTACCAGTTCATTTGCCGGGACAGCAGTACGCTACTTTCGAGGAAGGAAATGAAGTCGAGGCAGTTTTAAATGATAAAAAGTGGAAAACTCATTTAACAGCATGGTTTGAGTTGAACATAATAGATGAAACAGCTAGAAGTTTGTCATATCCAGACACACCGGATCACTTCACATTCAATGAAAACACAAAGTCATGGAGAAGACGCAAAATTTCATGCAAAGTGGTTAGCAGAATAACAAACGTATCACCACGAGATTCAGAGAGATTCCACTTAAAACTTATTCTAGGTCGGGCGAAAAATGCGAAGTGTTTCGAAGACTTGAGGTCCTTTGATGGTATAGTTTATGATATATTTAGAGATACTGCTATAGCAATGGGATTGACTGAAACAAACGATGAAGCATACAAAATATTTGATGAAGCTGTATCAATACTTATGCCCAATCGATTGAGACACTTTTTCGTGTGGTATTTAATAGGAGAAATGCCCTCAAATGCAATAGATATTTGGTACAGATATAAGAAGGATCTGGGCGAAGACTTCCATGACCTACCAGAAGCCAGAGCTCTATATGAAATAGACCGGCTTCTTCGTGCTGAAAGCAGAACCTGTGAAGAGTTTGGCCTTCCAATACCAGACAGAGTGATAGACGAAGACCATGACGATGAAAACATAGAAAGTACTGAGACATTTGCAACCAAAGGTAACGAGTTGACTGAGAGATTTAATGAAGATCAGCAAATAGTTTTCAACAAAATAATGAGCGTAATCACGACAGAAAATTATGGAAATAGCAAATGTTTCTTCATAGACGGTCCGGGAGGAACCGGTAAAACATTCGTTTACACCGCGCTATATTACGTTCTTAAATCTATTGGAAAAACAGTAGCCTGTGTAGCGTGGACAGGTATAGCAGCTATCCTTCTGCCTGGTGGAACAACTGCTCACAAAACATTCAATTTGCCACTCACTTTACCAGAAACGGGAACAATTTTCACAAATCCTTTACTCAAGAAAAAATTAACTGCAATTGATGTATTTATTTGGGATGAATGTTCAATGATCCCAAAGCGTGCTCTCGAATTAATCGACAAAACATTGCAGGATATTATGCGATGTGCAGTACCGTTTGGTGGAAAAACAATCATACTTGGCGGAGACTTTAGGCAAGTTTTGCCGATTGTAAAACGGGGAGGAAAAAGACAAATACTAGAAGAGACAATTAAATACTCAGTTCTATGGAGTACATTTATTAAACTTAGATTGTATAAAAACATGCGAGCAACAGAGGATGCACTTTCATTTTCAAAATGGCTACTGGACATAGGTAATGGCGAAATTCAATATCATTCGCCGGACGAGAAAATGAAGAGTAAAGATCTTATTGGAGACTTATATCCACAGAATATTACAAGTCACGAATTAACAAACAGAGCAATTCTAGCACCAAAAAATGTAGAAGTAAATCAGCTGAATACTGAAATTCTACATAGAATGGAAGGCGATCTACTCGAGTCGCGGAGCCTTGATTACGCCACACTGCAGGGCATAGACACGGCTGATGCAACGCTTGACGAAGAGGCCACTTTACGATATCCAATAGAATATCTCAACAGCTTAACACCTTCCGGTTTACCACCACACAAGTTACAATTAAAAGTTGGCGCTATTGTAATGTCATTAAGAAATTTGTCAATATCCGATGGCATATGCAACGGAACAAGGTTGGTTGTTCGTGCACTTCATTCACGGATACTTATTGCGGAACTACTAACTGGAGATAGAAGTGGACAAATTGTGGAGTTACCACGTATAAAATTAGACACACGAAATGACACGGACATGCCATTTATACTCTACAGAAGACAATTCCCGGTACGGTTAGCGTTCGCTATGACTATCAACAAAGCACAAGGACAAAGCTTTGATTTTGTTGGTCTTTACATAGATAGGCCACTTTTTGGGCATTGGCAACTTTATGTTGCACTGTCAAGGTGTAGGTCGAGAAACGGAATAAAAATTCAAACTAAAAGCGATGGAGAGATATACAATATTGTATACAAAGAGATACTTGCGCAAGAAGAATAATGGAAAGTGAAGGCTGAATGATTAATACAACAGTAAATAAACGAAACGATATCAGGCTGCATCGTGCAGCCAAATATATATGTAAAATTCGGAGAAAGCTGTCATCAGTAAAGAACGTTGTGTGCAAGTATATTCTTAGAGCAATACAGAATAACGTACAGAAATAGGAGCAATGAATGAATCAATGAATGAATCAATGAACATGAAAATTATCAAATCAAACATTCGTGAATGAGAATGTATCATTGGTAGATAAAAATACCTGTGATTTAATTTATATCTAAACTTAGGTACAGTATATGAACATACTAATATTAGACTGCTTCATGCGCAACAGGCGCAACATTATTATGAAAAATAATAAAAGGCTGCATCATAAGCGCCACAGTAAATGAACCCATTAATATCAGGCTGCTTTTGTGTATAGATAAGATGACAAGTTTATAAAAGGCTATATATACAATAAGCGCCACAGAAAATGAAAACTTTAGTAACAGGCTGCATCATGCGCAACAATAATATAGCTGCATAATGCGCAAGAATGAAAAAATGTAAGTCGCCGCGGTTTTTTTTTTAATTATTTTGCTTAATACCACTAAATACCTATTATATCAAATGTTATCTGTCATAATAATGGATATTCTCAGAATTGAAAAGTTGACGTGTGATTGTTATTGACCCCACCTCCCGCTTGAGGAGATTTGTTGAGATTTTTCAGGACCAACCCCCCCCCCCCCCCCCCCCCCCTGCCATTTTGTGCTCACGTGATTTGCAACAAAAGCAGTAATATCAGCCAAGGGAGAAAGGGTCTGAGAGACGGCAGCGAATTAGTAATTAAGTTCTTCAGAATAAAATTCGAACACGTAAGTGCCGCGCCGTGCGAACAGGTAGGTGCAAATTCATGATGGAAACATAGCAGAGCCCGAGCTCATACTCAAGCCGGCTCTGCTTGAAGTATAATTTGATAGAAACGAAGCACAGCATAATGTATTGATACATCGATTTCCAGATAAAAGAAGGAATCAATGCCGTAGCTAGGATCGAACACCTGTAAACAGTCATCTTTAAAGATCTTAGACAACGTAGAGAGGTCAACAATTGGGCGAAGCTGTTAGAATGAGATGGGTGGTTCAACCTTTCACACGCGGCGCATCCTGAACATTTTGCAACGAAAGTTCGTCATCACCCCGAGACTACAAGCTAAAATGCTTGACAGCATCTAGAAGATCCACTGGCGAAACGGCAGCTAGGGGCTGGTGAATCGGAAACAAAAGCAGCAACATCAGCTGCGGATAAGAGGATCTGATGGAGAGCAGCGAAGTAGTAGTCGAGTTTTTTATAAACAAATTCCTCGCGTCGATCAAACGGGTAGGTGCAAGTACATATTGATATTACAATTCGAGATATAATGAAAATAAAAAGGAAAACATATCAGGGCCCGATTCATGCTAAGCACGCTACTGAGTATAGTATTATTTAAAATTGAAATATGAAGCATAGCATGATATATCGATACGTCAATTTTCAGAGAACAAAAGAATCAATGCCATAGCTACGATGAAACAACTATAAACAATTATTCAGTGAAATGGATGAGTTAAAGAAAGATGTGAGTATTCGCGACAAATAATAAAAAATAAAATAAAATACAGACTGCGCGAAATTTAATTCATATCGATTTTTTACAGATTGAGGCAGTCGCAGACCAAATTATTGAAGAAAATACAAAAGAAAAAGAAGGAGCGCTGACGAAGAAAATTGAAGGTGAATAGTATTTATTAAGTTTATCAAATTTATGATTTATAGCTACGTGCTAAAATATATAAAAAAGCGTTGAAAAAAGTGCCGGAAGTTTCAGTCTGCTAGCTTAATTAGAAGTATACTTCTGCAATGTATAATTCTCGAATTTTACCATTTGAATAACATATTATTTTTGCACTTCGTGGTTAATATTCTTTTAAGTATACTTATATAATTTCGTTGAGTTAATACGATTCGGAATTGACTTTAAGATGATGAATTAATTTTACAGATGATGGGCTGGATGAGAAATTTATTGCAGCGGCGCAGAGAGTAGAGCGCGAAGAAGACGAAAGGGACAAAAGAATTTGGTAAGAAAATATATAATATGCGTTAATTTTAGATATGTCTGTAACATTATGAATATATCTGCTATTCTACAAAAAAGAATTTTTAAAATAGATATTTGAAGGCGTTTACCGATCCAATTTGATTAAAACAGAAATTCACCAAGTTTGCTACCACATGATGGAACAAATTAAATCATAGGGTCTAATTCGAAATGTAAATGCACCATGAGACGAAAAACTGTATTAATTTTTTATTATGGATGGTCGAATCAATATCTCTAATTCATAGTATAGAGGAATCAAATTAAATCAATTCTATTTTGCAGTGCTAGAGCTGGACAACTTTAAGGATTTCGTAGACGAATGGAAGAAAAATTATATGTATTAAAATAAAATTAAAATCTAATAAAATAATGACTCCATGATATTATATATGTAGAAACATTAAAAAATTAAAAAAAAAGGAATTTTAAATGTATAGTCAATATATGTATAGATGTAAAGTTTGTCTGTTAGATTCAAGTTATTTTGCGCGCTGCTGTCGAAATGCAAGTAAATTCAGAGATATAAATGTTGGTATTCTGACCGATATGAAGTCGGCATCACAGCCTTCTGTCTCCTTCTGTCATTCATGGTTAGCTATAAAAGGAAATAGACAGATGACTCATCAGCCAATTTGATACCAGTTAGTCAAAACACGATTGGTGTACAAATTCGCGATTACATATCGTGCGGGTGCGTTCCGAAATAGATTACCAGTAGTGATGATTGTGACGTCACACGGTCGACTGCTGCGTTCCGTTCACGATGCTTTGTTTTTACTTCGAGTATACTTCGGAATGCACCAAACGATTTTTGTTTAATTCATTTTTAGTTATGGCAATATATTCGAATCCGCTGCTTTTAAATAAAGATAAAAACCCACTCGAACTTCGATACAACAAGCATCCCATTCTTCTTTAAATATATTTATTTAACTATTAACATAACAAAAAGAACCAAACATTGAATAAGAATCATTTGAAAATCATAAAAATGATTAGTTAGGGCGGGACATCTCCAACAACAATTTAATTAAGTCGCGGCGATCTGCAGCAACGCGCGCCTGCTGCTCCAGCCAAACTTGGCGCCGCTGCTGCTGTTCTCGCCGCTCCCTGACCCACCGTCCCGCTCTGACGCCTCTGGACCTGTGTGCTAGAAAATAAAAAAATGATGGGTATTAAATAATTAATACTAACTACGGAGACAATAAAATTAGATCAAAGGAAAAGAAATGAGATACCTTTGCCTTGCTTATTTTCTCCTTGCGCGTTTTTTTCGTCGTTTTCTTTGTGCTTGTCTGTTGGAAAATAAAGAAATGATGAGTATTAAATAATTAATACAGACTACCGAGACCACAAAACTAAATTAGAGTGAAATCAATAAAAATTCCTTGCGTCTCTGCACTACCGCTAGCCTTCTGGGATGGTGCGTTTGATTCAGTCGACATCTGTAAAAAATTATGGGTAATAAAGACGTAATAACGAATCATCAATTTCAATTAATCCATTATAAAACGAATTCAACTAATAAGATATATTATATGAGCTCGAGTACTATAAATGAATACTTACAGCTATTCAAAGACGTATATTATTTATATTATATTTATTATGTTTATCCAACTATTCCAGCCAATGTAATTGATATCACTGGTTTTTATTTATCACTATAACAACAAAGAAATGAATAAATTTTTATAGAAAGCAATTAGAATAAACTCAATAAAAAACGAACATCCATTTACTATCGGGCCGTAAAGTCGAGGCACCTGGTTAGACCCACTACATCTCAGTGAGTAAAAGGGAACAGCCTTCGGATACGAATCATTTTCGAGCTTGATCTATTCCCCGTCGGATCAGCCATACACCATTGTGGTGTGAAAATAATGGTGTAAAAAAACGTAGTTTTTACACATTCACTTCCGTAGCTTCACTTAAGCCGGGATTAAGATCAACTTAACGTAACGTAACGTAACACAACGGAACGAACCTACGGTTCTAAAACGTCCGTCACGACCACCGTTTTTTCAAAACGCCCGCGCGCTCGCTAATTTGACAACTATAGGTTCGTTCCGTTGTGTTACGTTACGTTACATTAAGTTGATCGTAATCCCGGCTTTAAACTCATCGCCATTCTCGGAAAATAGCCGGAAAAGATATTTAAAATATCAAACTCAATCTTTTAAGCTTAATAAGTGCAATGCTCTTTGAATTTTCTAAAAATTAGAAAAATTATGGTCAACGCAGTGAAAAATAGCCAAAGTGGTGATCTCGAAGACGAGTAACAGTAATACCCAATAAACACAAAACCCGATAAACGTGTAAAAATGGGACGAATGTCCCGGATATAAACGTTTATCCGTGAAATATACGTCTTGTGTTTATTGAGAGGGTTCATGACTGAAAATGTAGGGAAAAGGTATGGTAAGCAATACTCATTGCGATGTAATATCTTCGATGTGTTATTTAACAGTTATTGCAAAGTATTGCGTTTTTATTTTTCGGGGCAGGATCTGACCAATTTTCACTGGTGGCCACCTCAACGTGCGCTGCTACGAGTGATAAGTAGTTGGAGATTCTACCTGTATGTAACAAAGTGAGGCGCGAAGCGCCGAGGCCTCGGAAGCGAGCGAAGCGAGCGACGAGGCGGGGTTGGCGCGCGAAGCGCGCAGGGGCGGAGCCCCTAGTGGTATATATATATATATATATATTATCAAACAAACATGTAATTGGAAAATCATTAATGGCGATATAAATCGTGAATTTTATGATATTGCTTCTAATACCATCATGTAAGCGTCCTTGGCTCCACGTGGCCAAATCTGTTTACGCACTTGCGTATCGTTTACACCCAGCCAATTATTTGCTTTATCTTTTAGCATTGCGGTATAGTGACCACTATCTATACTTGTACCGTGATGAAATATTACGCTATTTACCTTAAATTTCTTATTGTCGAGGGTAATCTTTGTGGTTGGTACTGCGTTCAATTTGAAATCTGTTATTTTAGATGCTTGTCCATGTTGATACGTAAACATCATGAACTGCACGACAATGATATGTTTTACCGAAGCAACGACAGTTTTTTGTAGCTTCTCGCTTTTCTGACAATTTTCGCACGTACTGTCAAGTCTTGTCCATCGTGACAAAGTGTTATTCAACAAATCTTGTAGGTTCTTCGGACTCTTGATACCTGGTGTAAACGATACTGGTATGGCTAAAATGTAATTTGGCTGTGCGATCTCAGAGCTGAGTCCGCAATTGTGACATCTGATCGTCGTGATCAACTGATGTTCAATCGCTTTTCGAGTTAAATCAGATTTCTCGCAAAGAGCCGTAAGAAATTCAGCCGCGTCTTGTTGAATATTTTCTGTGAAATTTTTGCCTGCCATTTCTCGAACCGCAAAGGAATTTAATGTTGCACTACTTGTGACGTAAGAATAGGCTAACTTTTCTAATGGGTCGTTATTATTCAACTTAATCAATTCTTGTACCATATTTGAGCAGTGGAATATACACTGCAGAGTTGCATTTGCGTAACATGAAACACTGTCTTCATTTTCCATACCAACAATGGTGTGCGACGGATTTGGCAGTGTGTTATCATCTACTTCGATTTGTACTATATTTTGTGTGCATGCGGGAACCGACCATACGGTATCTTTGACCGTTAATTTAGCCGCACGTGTAATATTAATTTCAGCCAATTCAGGTTTGTATTGTGCTCTGAGTCGATTGTACTCGACTAGTGCAGCTTCCTGAACTTTTACTGCCTGTGGATTGAAATTTATCAAATGTAATCCGTCGAGAGACTTGACTCTTGACAATGCAACGTATGCTTGTCCAGCAGTGAATACAGTCTGGCCTATGTCTATAACTATGCTGTTTAAAGTTAAGCCTTGGCTTTTATGTATTGTGATTCCGTAACTGAGGGAAAGGGGAAATTGATTTCTGAATATAAAAGCACCATTCATTATTTCGAGTTTTGTGGATACCCTTTCGATGGTATGCTCTATCCCCGATGCTAGGGCAATCGTTAATGATTGTACCTCGCGTGTGTCGATATCTCGAGTTACGGAAATCACATGACCTATGGTACCGTTTATAATGCCTGTAGATACGTCGATGTTTCGTCTGATCATGACTTTTGCCCCAATCTTAACCGTTATAGATTTGCGAGTCCAGCCGTGCGAGTGCTGTCTTCGTGCTCGCGATTCAAGAGTTTGATTATTTTTCTTTTCAAATACGGTATGCAATCAATGCTGTCTTTGGCGTTCAGTTCAATTTCGTCGCCCGGAATTTTGGTTAACATGGCTGTGTTCAAAATGTCACATTGGTTTCGAGTCGGAAAAAGACAGACTGTATCTAGCGATAATTTGTTAATATAATTGCATAATTCGTCAAGTCTGGCTCCGACCGACGCACATTGGTACGAAACTGTTGAATATGCGCGCAGAATGGCAAAAATGTTATGGAAATCAAATGATCTTTCATATTGGTAGGTCAAATATAGGCACTTTGAAGAGACGGAAAAGTGTGTATATATGCCGTTTTATCAAACCTCTCAAGTACAGTAACAATAATAATGTGTTTCTTCGGAAATGCAATATTCCGAAAAAAGTGTCTATTTCAAACAATTACTATCGCCCCATTTTTTTTCAAGTGAATTTACATATTTTCTATTGGAAAAAAATTGTATTCCAAGATAGACATTTTTTCGCAATTAAATTTTAATGTTTGATTTAATTATTGCTAGAACGTTTGAGATGCATCAGGTAGGATCGTGAAACTTTTTGCGATTGGAAGAATCACTCATCTGTGATTTAATAAAAAAAGGTCTTACCCGCTAATATCTGCAAACCTTGATTCGGCGAATTTTTAATGCTTACAAAACGTTGCAGCTCACTGCGTTGTGGTTGAGCCGCGCGCGGCGCGCGGCTCTATCTGTGATGTATGCACTCAGAATACATTCTGCAGACAGTCGTTATCACGTTTACGCGTTCGGTGTGTTTAGTAAATGAAAAAAAAAAAAAAAATTTTTTAATTTTAATTTAAAATTATTTTTATTATTATTATTATTATTATTATTATTATTATTATTTATTTTTTTTATTTTTATTTTTATTTGTTATTTTTATTATTATTATTTATTTTTATTATTATTATTTTTTTTTCATTTTTATTATTTTTTTACTTTTTTTTTTTTATTTTTTTTTTTCTATTCTTATTTTAATTTTTTTTTCATTAAAAATCAAATATCTTTTAATGAGTTGTTGATATTCTAACCTGTAATTTTGAGCCCGCTGTTGAAATTTTTTTAATTCCGATGATAAATTTGAAATCAGCATCCCCAAAAACATATGAATCCTAATGCTCACTTAATTTGAATAAGCTTTCGTTACATCAACCTGTCATTTCAAGTCCGCCATTTTGAATTTTGAATAAGAAAAAATTTAATAATTTAATAATAATAATAATAATAATAATAATAATAATAATAATAATAATAATAATAATAATAATGATAATGATAATAATTATAATAATAATTTAATAATAATTTGATAATTTTTTTTTTTTTTTTTTTCAATTTTTAATTTGAAATACATGTGAATCCAAATATTCATTCAATTTGAAGGAGTTTTCGTTATATCAACCTGCCATTTTAGGTCCGCCATTTAGAATTTTGAAATTGTTACATCAAATTCGAAATCGGCGACCCCAAATACACACTGAGAGAAAAAAGTGGTTGAATCAAACATATGGATTCTGTTGTTAATAAATAGTTGTTTCAACCATAATTTTGTCTGAATGAATAAGCCGTAATTACCACAACACCTCTTGTTCATTTGAATCAAACAAATTCAGTTCAAGCAACCAATATTTTGTCACATCAACATAATATTCATTTCGCCACCCGTAACCGCCGCGTTTAGTTGGATCAAAGAATATTTGTTTCATTCAACCACTTTTTTCTCTCAGTGCATGTGAATCCAAATATTCATTCAATTTGAATTCATTACATCAATATGACATTTCAAGTCCGCCATTTTGAATTTTGAAGTTTCGACATCAAATTCGAAATCAGCGACCCAAAAAACTTAGGGTAACACTTTGATCCCACAAGAATTTCCGGTGTCCGGCTTCTGGTGAATTCTGCGCGCATATTCAGCAGTTTCGTACCAATGTGCGACGTACCGGTAAGGTTTACTTTCCTAGAATCTAGAATCTGTTGGTCGGCAGTGGTCAAAATTCCGAATCTAACCCGAGTTAATATTCCTTGGTAAGTTGTATCATTCTGTTGGCGTACATTTGTCAACAGCTCGTCGTATGAAAATAGATTGGTCCATAGATTGACCGCACCTACTGAGCCGATATATTTCTGTATCTTGTCTTTCGTTAGGTTTAGGTACGCTGAATCTGCATTTACTGGCGGGAGTTGTAGTAAATCACCCATAAGTAGAATATGTTTTCCACCGAACCAGCCATCATTAGTATTCTTTGTATCAAATATTTCAGTCAGTCTCAAGTGAATATACATTAACGTGACGTTTGATATCATTGAAACCTCATCTATAATGAACAATACTACATCTTGAGTGTGTGTGTCTACATGAGTGAGTGTGAGTGTGAGTATCTCCTGTCACGTTAATTATTGCTCCGTACTTTCTTGAATTTTTACTGCTGCCAGTGCTGCCCGCGGGCTTGTTTTTTTGCAGATCTAAGCACGCTACTTACTGCTTGACATTTTTGTCATATTCTGACCTGCTACTCATGGTTTCGAGTGTTCCTGCGAGGTTCTGGTTCGTTTTTATTTCTGGATTTGAAGGATGGACGTTATTTCTGATAGTTGAGTCGCGATGATCATCGACGCATGCGCTTAACTCTCGCACGGATATACATATAGATATATATATACATGGACTTTGCCTATTGTTGACTCATCGCTTGACTGCCCTGTGTCTGCTTGCCCTACTTGCTTGGTCACCTGTGCTCTGCTGTTTATCTGCGTGTGATTGTCACCTATCAACTGTTCTCTGCCTATGGTCGTCACGAATGCCGTCGACATGCTATAGGTGTCAGCGGAGTATTGCTGGACCTTTAACAACTTGTGCAACCTGTAGACGTGAGTTTCACCCAGGCTGTGCCACCGCCTATCTTCTTTACAAGAGCGCTAACGAGTGCTGTAAAGCTAGTTTGTCTAGTAAATC
Organism: Tenthredo mesomela; assembly: GCA_943736025.1. Taxonomy (NCBI): domain Eukaryota; kingdom Metazoa; phylum Arthropoda; class Insecta; order Hymenoptera; family Tenthredinidae; genus Tenthredo; species Tenthredo mesomela. The sequence goes on along the minus strand of OX031018.1, from coordinate 19,000,990 downwards.
GTTCGTTTCTCAATCTAACCGCGGTCACTCTGTAGTGTCTGGTACGCATTGTTCTGCTAGTGAGCCTGTCATGGATAAGCATCTTATTGATAAACTGTTAGCTGCTATTGATCAGTCTAATGCCACTAATAGGGAACTGAATGCAACTAATAAAGAGCTAGCTTCTCTCGTAGCCCAGCAGTCTAAAATCAGTGCGGACATTATTGATCGGTTAAATTCTTTACCTGACTTACTAGCTAAGGTTGATAGGCATGATGAGGCTATTTTGCGCCTTGAGGCAAGCAACACGCAAATCGTGAATGATATTGAGCAATTACGTGTGGTGGTCAATTCGCCTACGACTGCGCCACCCGCTTCCGAAATTATTCTCGCTGGTGTCCCTGCCACCGTGTCTGATCCCCCTAGGACTGTCGTATGCAAGATTTTTACTGCTTTGGGTGCGCCTGATTTACTCAATGATGTCTCGGACATTCGCCAGTTTATTAGGAAACAAATTTCGTCTGCTGGCCCTAGTTCCAGCTCGCAGTCGACGCATAATAATAATTCTAAGTCCTTTATTGTTACTCTTAAGTCTGTTATGGTCAAAGATCACATTATCTCCTTGAAGCGCGCTAAGAGAGATTTATCTGCTGCCGAAGTTTTTTCCTCTAATCAAGATGGCAGGATATTTGTTAACGAATACCTTCCTGCTGAATCCTATATGCTGCTTAAAAATACTAAAGTTAAGGCGGCTAGTCTCCATTATAAATACGTCTGGCTTAGGTCAGGCGTCATCTGTGTTAGGAAAAGGGACGGGTCTCCCATTATTTTTATTAAAAAACCTGACGACCTTTCTAAACTTTTGTGACTTAATGACGACCGTATTGCACCGATTCTTTTACCACTTACTAAAGTTGTTATTGCACAATTCAATGCTAACTCTCTCGCCAGGCATTTTAACCTTCTTAAAGCGCACCTAACTACTAAGTTTTACCACATTATCTCAATATCTGAGACTTGGCTCCACCCGCTCTCGTCGGATGACCTGGTATGGCTTGAGGACTATACTCTCATCAGGAATGATCGCGAAGGCAAGCGGGGTGGTGGGGTAGCCTGCTACGTGCACTGCTCGTTAACCGTCAGGGTGTTGGAGTCCTCTCCCCGGCCCTTTTCTAACGCTCCTGAGTTTTTATTTCTTGATATCCATTGTACCAATGCTCAGTCTCTTTTGTTCGTCAGCATGTATAGGAGACCTAAAGGACTTCTTTTTGGCGATTTTATTACTTCGTTTGTCAGACATGCTGTCTCTTTTAACAATATAATTATCTGCGGTGATCTTAATTGTAATCTGCTATCTGCTAATGTCGAGGCTACGTTTTTGCGTGAATTCGTTTCATCCCAATCTCTGCACATTGTGCAATCTGATGCGACTCACCATACTTCCTCGTCTGACTCTTGGCTGGATGTATTCATCGTTGATGATGCTCTGAAGGTTCACTCTTACAACAAAACTGATACCCCTTTTATCGCTGGCCACGACTTTCTTGAACTCACTTACAAATTTGATCTCGGTCAACTTCCTGAGCGCACTATAACCTGCCCTAATTTTAAACACTTTGAAGCCGATGCGTTCCTAGCCTCGTTGAGGCATTTATTTGATAATGCGGACCTGGGCTCACGTACTTTAGGCACCACCATAGTGGAGGCTGATGCCTTTACGGGTGACTTAATTGATTGCATTGTCGACGCAACGGAATTACATGCTCCTCTTCAAACCTTCGTTGTTAGGAGGCGTTACCTACCCTGGCTCACTGAAATCTTGAGAGCTCGTTTAAAGCGTCGCAGCACTCTCTATAAGCGGGCTAAGCGATCCGGCTGTGTCCTTGATATGGCAATCTTTCGTCATTTTCGTGACGAGCTCACCTGCGATTTGCGGAACGCGGCTGATACTTATAATCTTCAGCTCCTCTCAACTGTCACTGACTGCTCTAAACTCTGGAATGAACTTAGTAGAATGGGTTTGGTCAAGTTACGTCAGAACTCTCCGCTTGCGTTTTTTTCCGCTGATGAACTCAACGCTGCTTTTGCTGAGATTTCTAATACTTCTCCTGCTTGCGGCACGGCGCAGCTTGAAGGCCTATTAGGTGACCTTGTCACCGCGCCTATGGGTACGGTGCCCTTTACCTTTTCCGACGTAAGCAGTACGACCGTTACGTCTCTAATTCGGCACACTTCTTCGCGCTCTCGATTTGCGGGTCCTGACGGGATTTCCCCTTTTATAATTCACCACTTAATGCCGTATCTTGCTGATTTTTTTACTACCATTTTTAATCATTCCTTGACGACCGGTTTTTTCCCGGGTTGCTGGAAGCGCGCGTTTATTAGACCATTACTGAAGGTCAATCCTCCTCTGTCACCTGCTGATACTCGCCCTATTGCCAACCTTAGTGAGTTATCAAAGATTTTTGAACGAGTGGTTCACTCTCAGTTGTCGGATTACCTTGACGCTCATAATATTCGTGATCCTTTTCAGTTTGGGTACCGCAAGGGTCATAGCACCCAGACAGCCCTGCTTTTGCTATGCCATGACATTAGGTTAGCTGCGGACCATGGTCTCATTACGATAGTCGTGCTTTTTGATTTTAGTAAGGCGTTTGACGTTGTAAACCATTTTATCTTGTTGACTAAGCTTAAGCGTATAGGTTTTTCTGACCACGCACTGCGGTGGTTTCACGCCTACCTGTCGGGTCGCTCTCAGGCAGTTGTCGGCCAGGGTGGTGTATGCTCGTCTTGGCGATTAACTTCGAGTGGTGTGCCTCAGGGGTCTGTTCTTGGGCCTCTGCTTTTCTCGCTCTTTATCAACGACATTGGTGCTAAGCTTGCTCATTCTAAGCATATTATTTTTGCAGATGACACTCAAATCTATCTTACCTGCCGGCCTCAAGACCTACGCGAGGGTCTAGCTAAGATTGCCCACGATGTTGGCGTTATAGCTGATTTCGCGGTCGAAAATTGCCTTAAGCTTAATCTTAATAAATCTAAAGTTTTTATCACGGGAAGTAGCACGTTTGTGAGCCGTATTGATCTCGAGGATCTGCCCCCCATTTCTGTCAATGGTACCGAGCTCCCTTATGTTAGCGAGGTCCGTAACCTCGGCGTTTTCATGCAGTCGAACCTTTCTTGGCGTAAGCATGTCATGCAGATTTCTAGAAAAGTCAATTTTTCCTTGTATCGACTTAAACACCACCGTGGGGCGCTGTCATGTGAACTTAGGGCTAAACTCATTTCTGCGCTCATCTTTCCCTTATTGGATTACTGCTGTTTAGTTTATAATGATCTAACAGGTGAGCTTAATCTTTTTCTCCAGCGCTTGCTAAATAGCACGATTAGGTTTATTTTCAACTTGAGGCGGGATGACCACGTCACGCCGTTTCGTAGACAACTAGGTTGGCTCTCGGTTAGAGCTCGCCGCCTCTACTTTTTGGGCTTGTTAGTCTTTAATGTTCTACATGGTAACGTTCCTTCGTATCTAACTGACCTTTTTGCTCGGCCTACACTCGGCGATGGCCTGCCTACGCGTCGGGCACACGATTTTTTTCATATCCCCTTGCATCGCACCGCTATTTTTCGCAATTCGTTTTATCTCGCGGCTGTCTACTTCTGGCATTCCTTGCCTAATGAGTTGACTTCGTGCCTGGTCAGTAGCTCCTTCAGGGCTCAACTCTTTGCTTATCTCTTCGCTAGTGATACCGGGTCTGTTTGATTTGTCTTACGTTATCTCACTTAGCACCGTCTTAGTCTTATTCAGTCTTAGTAGTAGTTTGTTTAGAGTTATGTTACCTGCTGTATATGATTATGTCTTAGTATAGTCTAGATCTAAGTGCCATTCTCATTGTAAAGTGTCGTTTATTCTTGCTTAGCTACCCACTATGAACCTAGGTTAAGTATGTGTTTCTGCTATATTGTATTTCCTTGCCCCAGTGTCCGAGGGCATAATAATAAACAATCAATCAATCAATCAATCAATCATCTTTTAATTCGCTTCGCAAGATTTTCAACACCTCGTCGGACAATTCTTTGTATTTGGGCGTGCCGCCGTGCTCAACTGGTAGCTGGAACAGTCTGTGCACTGTCAGTCCGTCGACGTTGAAAGCCGCCAAACCTGTTGGTGCCGTGACAGCCGTCGTTGCACCGAGTATTTGTTTTGTCCAGCACCTAATAGTTTTTATAAGAAAGCTCTTACCGGTACCACCAGCTCCACTTACGAACATTCGTAATGGTTTACTATGCGCTGAGATTAAAGAGGTCCTGACAGTATCAAATATTGTGTTGTTATGATTCTTGGGTATGTAGCACTGTAGTAGTACGCAAGGCAAAGTCATATACACTATAGCACCTGTATGACGGCTGTGTCACGAGCAGGCTGTGAGTTTATTGTATATAGCGGCCTTTTTGTGTGCGTAATATTTTTATTAAGTAATTAATTAAATAATTAATTGATGACTTAACTTTTTATCTATCCCTGATGTTTCAAATTGAAATAATTTTTGATGAGAAAAATTAACGGACGATCCGGGAATCGAACCCAGGATCTACGGAAGCCTATCCGGGGACTTACACCCGAGACCACCTAGCTCGCCCACGGATCACCGCAACTTTTCTCATCTTCTATTCTTGTGCTCACATGTATGTGTTGTTATGATTCTTGGGTATGTAGCACTGTAGTAGTACGCAAGGCAAAGTCATACCGGGATGATTTCTTGATAGTATACAGGTGACTGCGCATGCGCGAGTTTCGTCGTATGCTGAGGCAGGCTGGCCTCAAATACCACTGCGTGACGACTTTACCGACCAATGAAAATGAATTATTTGGCGCATGCGCTGTCACCTGTATACTATCAAGAAATCATCCCGGTATACACTATAGCACCTGTATGACGGCTGTGTCACGAGCAGGCTGTGAGTTTATTGTATATAGCGGCCTTTTTGTGTGCGTAATATTTTTATTAAGTAATTAATTAAATAATTAATTGATTACTTAACTTTTTATCTATCCCTGATGTTTCAAATTGAAATAATTTTTGATGAGAAAAATTAACGGACGATCCGGGAATCGAACCCAGGATCTACGGAAGCCTATCCGGGGACTTACACCCGAGACCACCTAGCTCGCCCACGGATCACCGCAACTTTTCTCATCTTCTATTCTTGTGCTCACATGTATGTGTTGTTATGATTCTTGGGTATGTAGCACTGTAGTAGTACGCAAGGCAAAGTCGTATACACTATAGCACCTGTATGACGGCTGTGTCACGAGCAGGCTGTGATCCGTGGGCGAGCTAGGTGGTCTCGGGTGTAAGTCCCCGGATAGGCTTCCGTAGATGCTGGGTTCGATTCCCGGATCGTCCGTTAATTTTTCTCATCAAAAATTATTTCAATTTGAAACATCAGGGATAGATAAAAAGTTAAGTAATCAATTAATTATTTAATTAATTACTTAATAAAAATATTACGCACACAAAAAGGCCGCTATATACAATAAACTCACAGCCTGCTCGTGACACAGCCGTCATACAGGTGCTATAGTGTATATGACTTTGCCTTGCGTACTACTACAGTGCTACATACCCAAGAATCATAACAACACATACATGTGAGCACAAGAATAGAAGATGAGAAAAGTTGCGGTGATCCGTGGGCGAGCTAGGTGGTCTCGGGTGTAAGTCCCCGGATAGGCTTCCGTAGATCCTGGGTTCGATTCCCGGATCGTCCGTTCATTTTTCTCATCAAAAATTATTTCAGTATCAAATATTATTTTCTGTTCGTCATTGAGTTGTGATATCATGTCAACTATGTCAAGGTCTTTCAGTTGCCCTTCCGCGTTATTCAAGTCCTGCATAGCCAAGTTGGCCTCTACTGGCTGATAATGTAACGGATTATCTCTGTTGTCATTTGAATCTTGGCTCAGATTGCTCATCATATTCGTAAGATCATCCAGCTTTTGTTCAATCAATTCTTTCACCTGATCGAAACCTTTTTGAATATCGGACAATCGCTCGTGGTAACTCATTAATTCTAACAGGTCTGCCTTGCTTTTCTCGAACGCCTCGGCGTACGAATTACAGTCATTTTTCAAGTCATTAGTATCAAGCCACGGTTTGAAAAGTAGCAACAACGCATGGAAGTATTTTTCAGGCTCTACATTCGGATTATATTTGTAGTGATTTATCAAATAACCGCGCTGTCTTTTTTTCAAATACAAACCACCGCCTAGATCGTATATCTCTGCATTACTATTTTTTGGTATTATTTTAGTTATTTCGTACCATTTGGCGTAGTCGTATAAATGTACCGACTCTAATTCCTCCGGTCTATTCGGGTAGTAATCGTCAATGAGGGATGGATAAAAAATATCTGTCGAACCCGGAAATAGTTTTTCTACAGTTTTGTACGGCTTGACTCTTTTATTCCTAATCTGATTTACGTCTAACCATTTTATGGTTGTGTCAGGATCAGTTCCGTACAACGGAATACCTAACAGTGTGTCGGCAGCTTCCAGAGCCCCGCATTCTCTGTTATTCAAACAGCGCATTGCCACACTCCACAGCCGGCTGCTCAACGACTTGGTGGAATTGATATCATTAAACATATCGGTTGTGTTACTAGTTTCAGGTTTAGTACTATACTTAGTACAATACCAATTGAGTATTGTCGATTTTTCGCCTATGAACTGCATGTCCATGTTTCCTTCCCATGCACTAAGGACAACCGGATTATAGTCATTTATAAAGGCTTCCTCTTCATTTCGCGGTAAGTCGACGAGTCTACTTTTTGATTTTAGCTGTTTTCTACCCACAATGGACATGGCCACGTCTTTAATTACCAGCGTGTCTGTAATTGGCCTGGGAAATCCGAATCTGCATATTTTCGAAAATCCTTTTTTAGTTTTCTTATTTCGCATACAATAATCGTTATGCTTGTGCCTCTGATGCGTGTCTACTCGACGATACAACGTCGGCGAAATATGTTTATTGGGTAGTCTACAAGTAATATGCTTGGAAATGAAGTTGGCGACGTCTTCCGTAGATTATTCCCCGATCGTGGGAGCATCTTCAATCCAGACCAACAAATGGAAGTGCTGTGTTCCTCTGCCTTGGTATTCTCGTCTCCAAAAGTAATGGCTGACTTTTCCAATTGGATTGTCATCGGAACATATAAATTTCAGCATAGCCCGAAATTTGTTGTCTGGATATCTCGAGGCTGAAACTGGGTCCCTCGCTACCAGTTCACTTGTAGACATACCAGCCATTTTTGGTCCGTTAACGTTTCTTATATTGTAACATACTCGGTACTATTGCACCTCGAATCACGCCAGATCCAGAACAAAGGAAAGGATTACACTAATCCTCTACGTTCGACCAAAAGTCTGACGTCACGCTAAGAAGAGGGGATAGAGAGTATATAACCAGCTCGCGCGTTCACTCGTTAGCGTAGTCAGGTAGAGCACCGGTGCGACTCACAACTTAGATAAAATTAAATTCACTTGAATAGCTTCAGATCGCCTAGATCCGAATAACTAACATAAAATCATGATATAGAATAAATTAAATTGCCTTTAGATAAAATATCACTGGTCACAATTCAAAATATAATCGAAGAGAATGAGAGGAAATATAACGAAAACGAAATAGAATCATAACAGAAAACATAACCGCGCATAGCCTAGAATATAAAAATAGAATATACAAACAGAACGAAAACCTAAACGGAACAAACAAACAAACGCGACTAGAGTCACGAAATTAGAATAGAAGTAGAATAAGTAAATCATTGTAAAAATTAGTTTATTAGAATTCATATGAATACAATATTATTTTCTTATTTGAACTTTGTCGGATATTTCAGCACTGACTCCTAACTAATCAATATCCATCCCTGAACAAGCCTTATAGGGACCAGCTTTGGATCATTCCAAGTGCGTACGGCGTTGGATTAAATTCCCGCGTCCGAGGGCCAAGGAAATACGATTCCGAGTCTGAGACACGGTCTTGGAATCGCAAGGTTCCCGGATCCGAGTAAAGAATAGGTTTTGTGTTTAGGATAGCAGGCTTGGATTAACTTCCCGGCTCTGTTCGAATAGGAGAAGGATCGGCTTTGGTTCTACCCGAGTCCGAAGGGAACAGGCTTTGGTGGAGAAATCTACCCGAGTCCTGAGATAAAGTAAATTCACAAGGTTGCATAGGTGGCTTTTGGTGGCTAACCCATCCTTTTCCCTACCTACGTACCTCAAAGAAAAGCCCTAATAATTTTGATAATTTAAATCCCTTTTTTTATATAGGTAAAGAACTCACACTAACTGCGGGTATCTCTCAACTTTCGGGTTCAAGATATTCGCCATAAGTTACAATATATTCAGCTAAATCATTCCACATCCACTCGCTGGGACTCAGCATGAGAAACCATGTTGCCGGACCATAATTTTGTACCATGCATCCCAACTCATTTCTCGGTTTGCGCCAATACTGATCTGTATTCCGTAATTTGGCGAATATAGTGGTCAGATTTCCTTCAAGCTGTTCTTTTGACATTAATTCCAAATACTGACCGGCATTCATTTTTTCCTTTGGATTAATGACATTTAATTTGTGAAATATACCACCCTTTAACCGTCGTATGTTCGAGTCATGTAACAGGTAGAACAAATACTGTTGATTCAGCCTGAAGACGGAACGAGTGGACATAAGTCTGCACTTTATGTAGTCGAATTCTCGCAAAGGAATCGCACGTTCTTGATGCTGGCCATTGTTACCATAAGGGTACAAGTCTGGGAAGCACATGACGTCTAGATATTTATCCCATTGACTTAAGGGTGCTTCATTTACCTTGAGCATTTGATATAGAGCCGTTGCGTTCTTATTCTCCCTATCGGCACTGATAGGATAGATGGTATACTGCTCGTAGTAATCTTCGCTATCCATTATTTGTGTTAATATAGCCCGACGCTTAGTACTCATCTCGTCATGACACTCCACCACCGTATCCGCATGTTCTTCCAAACCAGGCTCTTCTGTCTCTACCTGAATTTCCACGTCTTGCGCAAGTAAATCTAACAACGCGTCTGGCTCAGCTGGTAATTCAATCTCACCATAAAACGGATTATTTTCCCTAAGCCAAACGAGTGTTGTGTAAATTCTTTTCACGTCCACTAAACTACTCCACACGACTTTTGACTTATTCGGTAATCCATAGACCATCACGAATAGTTCTTGATTCAGATTCAGCGCGTCAGTCGGTGCAGGTAATTTTTTTAGTGTTTCCTCTAACGGTAACGGTAAATGAAACGTTCGACCCTTCACTTTCTGTACTCGCAACTTATTTGGTAGATTTTTTTTCGCTACTGTACCCATTCTTAGTACCGTTTGAAAAGCCTTTGCCCTTTGTATGAGGATTTTTTCATAATCGTTGAGAGTGGAGAGAACAGTTGGCACGTCGTCTATAGCTAGCTGATTCAACAAACACGTTGGTGGCATTTCATTATTACGGAACTTTTCTAAACAGTATTTACAGATATAATCAGATGCATTGTCGGATGCATCGATGTAAGTTTTCATCTGTGACCAATAGTGCCCTGTGATAGGTTTTCTGAGTTTTTTTATATCTCGCGTGTCTCTACGGTAACAAAGTTTTTCGCACGATACGCAAGCCAATCGTGGTGTGTCCATCGACTGTTGGACTAGCTCATGGAATGCACGCCTATATTTGTTCGCAATTTCATCTTCGTTTAAATTTATTACTTCGGAACACGGCTGATACATAGAAGCTTTCTCAGCTGTTTCACTGGAGAGTTCTTGCAAAAGAAGTAGATCTCCCCTGTAACGTGGCAGATTTGATATTTAATATTTTATTTATTATCTGCCACTGGACCGCGCCTCCACTCGCAAACGTGAGCGACCATGCCGCTGCCGTACCGAAATTCTTCACCGAAGCGCGAGTCCAACCTTAGTTTTTGTGAATAGTGTGTCTGCCGTAAGTTTTTTTTTATTGTGAACCACAGGTACATCACCGCCAGGACATCGTGGGAGTCGTCGATCGTCGCAGAATCATCTGGGGGATGTCCTGGAAGCCTCGGCACTAGTAACCGCACCTAAGTCATCAGCCTTCGTCTCTGCAGCCTCGTCACCTGCCGGCCGGGAGAGGGCTGCACCTCCCAGCCTGCTATCGCCGCCAGCCGTTACCTCCCGGCCTGATTTTGGAAATGTTCAGCGCTACGGGTGCGGAGAACATGTCGGGTGTGGAAAGGCTTCCCCCACCACATTTTGGATCGCCGATCGACGAACACTCCGTTGCCGACCAGCAAGCCGAAACGTCGAGTTGTACCTTACGTTACGTTACCGTTATCTCTATCTTATCTGTATCTTTCTTTTGGGGGTTTATCTTTTCTTTTTCTTATTGGGGTTTTCTTTAGTTTTTATTTAGTTTTTCTTTCTGGGGTTTTTTTCATAGTTTTCTTGCCTTCTGCGTTTTTATTTTGAGTGCTGTGCATCTTTTTGACGCCGCCTGGGCTGCGACCCGAGTAAAGGTAGGCTCTTCTCTGTGGATCTCGACCGTCCGTCCGCAAACCTTTGCCTCTGTGCTGCCTAACGGCTATTTGGAATTCGCTACTGACGGGCTGTCGTGATCGCTAGTATTCTTTCTAGGCTAACTAGAATAATTACGTCTACGTTATATCTTTTCTGGACTTGCGCTGCTCGGGAAGAATCCCTTGCCGTCTCGCATACGTTACCTATAACTTTCCTTTTTTTTGCGTGCGTTAATTTGCGTTTAACTATTACCTAGCGTTCCTTTTTTTTTCCTCTTGCGTGCATGCGTACGTTAACCCTAGCATGCCACACATATTTTTTTGGGACATACTTGCCACACTCGGGTTTGTGGGACCCCATTCAGATTTTCAATCATAACTCCGAGAAAAATAGTCGTATTTTGATGGCTTTTTTTTTTAATCGATAGCTAATTAGTCGAGGAATCTGTCTATGCATTGACTGAATCGTAAAAGTTGATAAATTCTGAGATATACTGGTTTAAAAAATCTTTTCTCTCGAGAGAAGCGAAAAAATTTTGATTTTACGTTTTTTTTTCAAAAATTCATATCTTCTTTCCTAATCGACCAAATTCAAAATTTCTTGATAATTCTGAAAGAACACATTCGAAATCATGAGAAAAAAATTTGGCGATGAAATATTCCAAAGTTATCAACAAAACTGCAAGGGGTGAAAATGACGAATTTTCAACTTCTCATTGTTTTCGTGTTTTGCGGAATGGGATGAAATATTGAATATTCGCGCTCATAATTTCTTTTTAGATAATTTTTTTTCCACATTCTGGTTGGACTCTTGACACATTAGACACAGAACAACACAAGTATGTATAACAAACATTGAATAATTCAGATAACAATTGAAATGCGCATAGGAAGGAAGAGAAATGATTATGTCAGTCGATATGTGGGGCATACTTTTTTATTACCTTTTTAAAAATATAATATATCGTTTATGAATATGACATTTAAAATCGAAAATGGAAATACTGAAGGGTAATCATAACAAATTAAAAATAATTATATCTAATGAACGTTACTGTTCATCCGTGCAGTTTGCACACATCATCGACCGATGTTTCTCGCATCTCGGCATGCGACACTCTGGACAGACGAACCGGGTTTTAATATCTTTTCCCCGTGGACAGAACGCGCATCTTGTTTTCCGATCGAGTCTGATCTCACCATCTCTACGTTTATCTGCAGAAGCTTCGATGTTCAGAACGGTTTCAATGAGACTACGAACGGATGTGCGCAGCGTTTTTACTTCCAAACGTTTCATTAGCAATGGCTTCACCAGTTCAATCGACAATTCTTCCAGGAAATCCGATCGTTGCATTTTTTCGTTTTCCGCATTTAGCAAAAACAGAACGTAGCAGTTGACTCCACATTGATCAAGCATTCCGTAGAAAAATCTGACAAGCCATCGACGCGTGCCTCGCTGAACGCTGTATTCGTGGCACAACTGATCAAAGGTATCGGTGCCTCCTTTTGTTGAATTATAAAACTGTATCATTTCTGGTTTGCCAATGTCGGTATTCAATTCGCCGGCCTTATGCAACGACGATAACAATAAAACGATTTTATTTTTTTTCGGGCAATATGACAGGAGAGTTTTGTTGTTGCTATATGCGAACCGCGCAGAACCAATTTGCGAATTTCTTTTCATGACATCTGGTATTTCTCGCTTGTTCTTGCGAATGGTCCCGACCATTGTCAAAGAGTACGAATCTTTCATTTTATCGACTATTGGGATCGATGTGAACCAATTATCGCTGGTAATATTTCGTCCACTTCCGTGGATTGGTTCAGATAGAGTACGAATGTAGTAGGAAGGGACCGACTCAGATGCCTCGTGTCTTTCTACGGATCCTACGTATGGTATTGCATTTATCATATACCAAGTCTTTGCATCGTTCATCATGACAATTTTAATCCCGTATTTATCCGGTTTCGCGCGCATGTAAATTCGGAACGGACAACGCCCGCGAAAGCTTAGAAGCTGCTCATCGATGGTGCAATGTTGATGCGGCGTATAGTATTTTTTGCAGTTGCCTAAAAATATTTCCCAGATCTCGCGGATCGGCGCCAACTTGTCGGTTTGTCTACGTTCAAGCCGAGTATTTTTATCGTCGAATCTTAGTGTTTGCAACAAAAACCCGAATCTATTACACGGCATAGTTGCACGATAAATCGCGGAACCACGTCCCCCCCACAATCGTGACAACCTATTATGACCGTTGTCATAAACACCCGAAAAATATAAAAGTCCGATGAACGCTTTCAATTCGAGCAAATCAACATCTTGCGTGTAAGTTTCGTTCGGACTCTCGTCTCTCCTTCGCGATATTTCAGTATTCGTATGAGTTACCACACGTTCGAGTAATTCGTCGGGCATCAGCAAGGACCACGCTTCGAATGGGGTTCGGACAGTGGCAGCTTCGTGTCTTCCTGCAGGCAGATGGGTAATCAGTCGCTCAACCGAACGTCGTCCTCTCGTTTCAGGACGAACAGTGGTCCACTTATAACGATTTTTTCCGTACAGTGTTTTTGGTAAACGCTCCGGGGTTTTCTTGTCGCTCGTCTTCTTTTTCTTGGTAGCTGGTTGTGCCTCTATCTCTAAATCGCTAATGTTGGTGTCGTCGGATTCCTCTTCAGCCTGGAATTCTGAGTTATTGGCGCTCACCTCTTCTTCTGACTCTCCTTCGGAAGCCGACTTCTCAAGATCTTCGTCGGAGCCACTTGATTGATCAACCGTGTCCACCTCCGGTCGTGATCGAATCACCTTGGCGACTTCTGCACAGCTGCGTGTTTTGCTTCGCAGATTCATTATTCACCTATAGAAATATAGAAGCGTACGTTACCCATAGACTCGTTCCGAAAATAGACAATATTTACAATGAATTAATTTATTGGCTCATATACAGGGTATATAACCTCAAGTTGACGCGAAGTCACGCCCCATCAACCAATCAACAAAACAATAAAAAGAAAAAAAGTTAAAAAAAAAAAACAAAAAAATAAAAAAATAAAAAAAAAACAAAATAAAAAATAAAAATAAAAAAACAAAAAAATTTAAAAATTAAAAAATTTAAAAAAATAAAAAATAAAAACAAAAAGAAAATAAATAAAAATGAATCAGAGAATTATCCAAATATTAGTGCAAATATATATTCAACATTCAAACTAAAAATTAAGTAAATTATGAGATGTACTTACGTCGAAAAAAGTTACATGGACGCCACACTCGGGTTTCTCAGACCCCAACCTCACTTTCGCTGCGCACTGCTCAACAATTAAGCGACAACTTGCGCACATGTGGGCCGCTACCGCTAGAGGAGACACTAAAGTTTTTTTACGCACAGGTCTCATCCGCCTCCTTGTCAAATTCTACCTACGCGAGAGTGAGAAAGTTTTGTTCGGGTCTCTCAGACCCCAGTGGGGCATGCGAGGGTTAAGTTAACTTTAAATATTATTTAGCGTCATTTTCTTTATTATCTTTCGTTAGCTTCAATATCTTTTCACTTCTTTTTTTTGTATTATTTAATTATCTTGTGCGGCTTAACCGCCGTATTCTTGTATTGCGACGCCGGAATCAAAATTCCGCCGCTACCTTTTTTTTTTTTAATTATTTTGCGCTACATATTTTAGGCACAGTATATTATTTTCTTTTCTTTGGTGCTCTAACTTTTCTTTTGTTCTTTTGCTTATTTTTAAGTTCACTTTTGTATTATTCTGCCGTCCTGTATTATCTTTGGTTATTTATTTCCTATTTATTTTGTGCTGCTTTTGATTCGAAATTATAGTTACCGTATCTGCTACCTATATCTGCGTAAAGTGTGTTATTTCTACGCCCCCACGTTCCCCTCTCCTTCTATCTAGTCGGTTACCGTTTCGTTTCTGAATTTAGTTGTTGCTTACTGCGTTTTGTTTTGCTAACTCTATCTGGCACCTTCGTGTGCCTGGCGCCCAACACTATCTTTTAGCTTTCGTTTCGTTTCTGTATCGTACCGTGTTTTGAGTGAGAATACGTTGGGACTTCTTTGAGCGGGATTTATTTTTCTATCTAATTTCCTCCGGGTAGGAAAATTGCTCGTTACACCCCGTATTAAGGCATTGTCTATACAATCAATTTTCTCCACTAGTCTCTTAAGTTCGTAAATGTATCTCGTGAAATACCGAATCTGTGGGAAGTGCGGATGCAATAACTGAAGCGGTAAGAATTTCGAATTGCAACTCACAGGATTGGTGTAGCAAGTTTGTGCGTGTCCTAATTTGTGCTGTGACGTATTGACACTACATTGGTTCCAGTATTTCAATGTATTACGAATATTTGCTATTTTCCATGAGCGTATAGCCTGGAACGCATATTCTAGCCTACTAATGGTATGTGAATTTGGATTGACACACAGCTCTGAGCAAATCCATGATTTTCGTACATGTGTGCTTGGAGTTACCGGTAAAATGTTAGCTATCTTTCCCATTGATGTAGTGATAAGCGGGTCTATTACAATGTGGAGCTCATCATAAGCTGCATTGGTATAATAAGGGTCGGACGAGCTCGTATGTTTTGATTCCCCGCAAAAGGCTGCAATTTTCGATTGTATATCAGATCTTATTCTTTAGATTATTCAGTGTACGTCTCACGCTTAGTACGATACTTTTTCTCGCTTGAATGCACCATTTTATAATTTTTTCTGCCTCAATTCGTTTCTGTGGCTTTGACTTACATTTAATGTTCGCAGATAAGATGGTGATATATTTTTCGACCGATCCTAACAATGTTATTGTACTGCTTTGCCTACTTAAATGCCTATATTTTTTCAGAATATTTCTAGTTCTAATAAATTTCTGTTGTCCTCTCAGTTCTTTACGAGCGCGTCTGACTTTATCGAGTATTGCTTTATTTATGTCACGATTAATGGAATACTTCTTTCGTTCATATTCTTTTTTCATTTCTGAATTAAGAGCATATTTATTTAATTCGTACTTTTTTTTTCATTTCCGGGTGTGCAGAATATTTAACCCTTTCTTTTGTGGCCCTCATCTCAGGATTGGCTGCATATTTTTTTCTTTCATGTGCCTGTTTGATTTCAGGATTTGCTGTGTACTTTTTTCCTTCATGTGCCTTTTTGATTTCAGGATCGGCAGCATATTTTTGTCTCTCATGTGTTATTTTGACTTCAGGATTTGCTGTGTACTTTTTCCCTTCATGTGCCTTTTTGTTTTCAGGATCGGCAGCATATTTTTGTCTCTCATGTGTCTTTTTGATTTCAGGATTTGCTGTGTACTTTTTCCCTTCATGTGCCTTTTTGATTTCAGGATCGGCAGCATATTTTTGTCTCTCATGTGTCTTTTTGATTTCAGGATTTGCTGTGTACTTTTTCCCTTCATGTGCCTTTTTGATTTCAGGATCGGCAGCATATTTTTGTCTCTCGCGTGTCCTTTTGATTTCAGAATTGGTAGCATATTTTTGTCTCTCACATGTCTGTCGGATCTTAGCATTAGCTGCATATTTTTCTCTTCGACAAGTACGGTGTAGTTCACGAGTCACAGCAGTTGTTTTCTTCTCGTACAACGTTTTTGGTTCTGGATCTTCAGAATATCTCGCTTTTTTTTGCACTTTTATTGCTTCTGCTTGAGCAACATAATTTGCTCGTTTTACAGGCTGTTTTATTCCGGATGTCGCACTTTGACTTATATTTTGTTGTGGCTTTTCAGTGCTGCAATTTTCTTTGCATTCTTTGTCATCTCGTGTTTGCCGTATGAACGAACAAGTAGCATGTCCGACTGAGTTCGTGCTATTACTACTGCTTGTCTGTCGAGCTGAATAGTCTTCGCGTCTTTTCTTGTTCACTTGGTCCTTGTGAGTGGCCCACCATCTGCTTTTGCGATTTGTCTGTGTTGGGAGTGTTGTGTTTGTTTTATCGCTACTGCACTGTTGTATGCTTTTTTCACTCCTGTCGTCTGCCGTACTTTGTGAAGCAACTGAAATAATATGCCGTGGTACTGTTCGACAGACCGATGCATACGTTTTTGCGGGCGATTCTGCTATTTTCAATCAGTCTGTATTTTCGTCTTGTACGATTGCAGTGATCTCCGACCGTGCTGTTGTGGTAATTCCCATTGCAGGAAACGGACTTATAGTCTTTTCGTTGAGTATGCGTAATAAATGCTGTCTCATCGTCAGTGTCGTTCGTCTACGCCCATAGTTATCTACGTAATAGCGCTCGGTAACAGGGTCCTTACCCAGTGCAAGCGATGTTGCGATAGCACACGCAAACACTCCGCATGATTTTAAATCCGGTTGTATTTGTACATTTTCGTACACAATCGAATATTTTTCATACAGACAATTTAATATTTGATGTTGGTGCGGCAATAATTGGTGTTTCAACGTGTCGTACACGTGTACTACTGACCCATCGTAGTATATGCAGGTCCAGTGACCAACCTCGTCCGGACCAATGTTTCCGCTGTAGAGGATCTGAATATCCCGATCGCTGGTAACACGTTGATACCAACGTAACCTTTGATAGAATATTGGATCTTGTGGTTTGAAAGTCGTCGTGTCAGTTAAAACGTTTAAAAATGCATTTATGCACATATCCTGTAGCTCCTGTTCAATGTTCATAATGCAGGCTGCGACC
Source organism: Tenthredo mesomela (assembly GCA_943736025.1). Classification (NCBI taxonomy): domain Eukaryota; kingdom Metazoa; phylum Arthropoda; class Insecta; order Hymenoptera; family Tenthredinidae; genus Tenthredo; species Tenthredo mesomela. Next base: position 18,983,767 of record OX031018.1, on the reverse strand, counting down.
TGTGTCCTATTCGCACGTACTATTGCGTTAACGTCTATTTGTTCGTTAGTGTCGTCTGTAATTTCTATTATAAGTGGCAAATTTACGTCAGTTGTCTCATTGAGTTTCGGAGTATCAGTTTTACCTATTCTTGCGGATCGCTTCGCCTCTCTTTGTTGTTGCTGCATTTTGCTATAGCTACGTTTCTTAGTTTTCGGCATTGTTATTTATCGGACTACCTGTATTAAACGCTACTTAACCTATATACTTAGGATTTGTCTATTTATCGTTGTAAATTTTGACTTCCTTGTGTTTATGAATGAATAATTGTTATTGAGTGTACTCACATATAGATTTTTTGTCGGATCTTCGGATTCAACTGCTGCGTGAAATCTATTTTATACACAATTAGACAATAACACTTTTTTATAAATAGAAAAAAATAAAATAAAATTTGAAAAATCAAAGAAATTCACAATGTTTATCTTCGTAATCGTACGTCGATTTTACAATCTTTAATATCGTTTGATAAACGATGTGTGAAGATTAATTTTTACCGGCACTGCAGTACGCTGACACGAATAACCTCGAACTTGTCGATTAAGAACAATATATTGCATACTGACAATTAGATAAAATTATTGATATTATTGTTACAGTAAAGAAAATGAATAAATTCGCGTGTCTGTGTGAATTCGAACGATGTTCAAATACACCGAAATAACACTCACTTGTCGAATAATTGCAAGATTTATCTTTCGATACGCGCTTTGCAATACCTCCAAGTGGAATGAAGGTTCTACTTTCTATTCGCTGATTTTTCAAAATGACGTTCCTAAAGTCATCTTTTTGAAATGATCTCATCTCTATTGGGTTTATGACTTCCAAAATCTGTCGATAGGGTGCAAAGTCCATGTGGACAATTTAATCATCATTTTAATTTGATCACTCGTTGTTCTATTTTTCCAAAGATTGCTTCTTAATTAATTTACCTAGTTTACTTCTCAATATAATTCTGCTGTGATAATAATGGCAATACGTAAATAGATGGATAATTTTGATTGGACTACACTTGTCCAGACAGTGCTGACAAAACATCGCCATCTGGGCAAATTTTTATAAAGTTGGACAATTTGTTTAAAATTGTTTGGTTTTATGTGTGAGTATGTGATCTTGTCAATTTATATACTACTAGATCAACGGTTTCAATCCTCATTCTGTATCTGAATTACAAGGAGGCAAGATGTGTAAGTATACATTAGGGCTAATCATTTTGGGGTCATATTTTTTGATTTGCCCTCGCACCCCTCAAAATGTGAGTGTGTGAGGTCAGTATCAGTACCTATCAACATGACCACGGTGCGATTTTTTTTGGCGTGGCCCATTGCAAAAGTATTTTTCCCATTCAAATAACACGGGAAATTTTTTTTTTTTTTATTTGAAATTTTATTCCAATCTAACGAATCATCGCGTTGTAAAAATCAATACATATTCTTGTAGGAAATTAAACGATCTCCAAAAAAGGTCTGATATGATTTTTCGCTAAGTCCACTCGTTTGGAAGTTATTGAAGGTGAAAGTTCAACCTCAAACGGTATATGACGACTTTTTTTTCGAACTAGCGAAAAATCGTATCAGACCTTTTTTGGAGATCGTTCAATTTCGTACAAGAATATGTGTTGATTTTTACAACACGATGATTCGTTAGATCGAAATAAAATTCCAAATAAAAAAACAAAACATTTCCCGTGTTATTTAAATGGGAAAAATACTTTTGCAATGGGCCACGCCAAAAAAAATCGCACCGTGGTCATATTGATAGGTGCTGATACTGACCTCATACACTCACATTTTGAGGGGTGCGAGGGCAAATCAAAAAATATGACCCCAAAATGATTAGCCCTAGTATACATACACGTTTTCATACATTTTGTTGAAGTTTGTTTTGTTGTAATTGTGTATTCTATAATATTTTTCAAACAAATGAAGTATTCTGATTCAGCTATTATTCGAGTACTGTATGTACATGCGAACAATGGGTCGAGTAATAGAAGGATACGTGTCCTAATTTTTTACGGCCAGTTACTCCATTTCGTATCATTGTGTGTTTAGTTGATTGTTTTAAGCTGACATGGTCTAATTTTGTCAATCATCTTTAACGGGTGGCATCGCTTATACGTTATCTTCATGTTACATTTATTCTGAAGAAATTCTAGGATCTAAAATAGGGGTGTGCTCTAAGCTAAGAGCTCACTTACCGAAACCATTTTGTATTACTATTTTATTGAACTTATTCAAATCCAGAATTGGGAATGTAAGCTGATTCAATTTGGAAATTCTATTTTTCTGATTAGCTTGATTCTTTGCATAGCCAATAATTGTATTTGATTTTGATGTTTTGGAGTTGCAAGCCTTAGATGTTTGTGATGCGTTCATAATTATTTAATTAAATAATTATCCTATTGAAATCCTTCTGTTTTTAATATTAATGGTGGGTATGATATAGTGCATTTACTAAAAATGTGTTTTATTTGGTGTATAGCAACTGATCCAAATATTGTGATGGGAGATGCTGGGGGTGGCAGCAACAGGCCACCGGTGAACCCGACCCAAGCCGAAGTAATAGTACGTACAGTAATAATTCGGATTATGGCTTGCATTGAATGAAAAGTAAAATATGAAGTAAACGGATTGTGAAAAACCATAGACTATTCAGATGGACCAATTAGAACTGATGTATTTTGTTCGACAGTTTAGAACAGACATATTCTAATAGACCTACAGGCTGTATATAGATGATGGTATATATTTGCTGTAATGTTTTTCGTCATTGTTATGTTTATTTCAGATTGCCTGGCAAGATACATTTGTTCTAGGCGGACCATCTGAATATGTCTGTTTCTTTAGGTCCTGGCGAAGTAGTTCTTAGTTAGACAAGAATTTGTGCACAAAGTTTCTTTTTTCAATTTTTCCAATTGAGCTTATAATCAATTGTGTGCAATATTTTTGTTGACTTTGTTTCTTATGAGGAAATTAACATTTTATGATCCACTTGTCGGAATATTTATTCAACCATTGAAATCTTGTCGTCTACGATACTAATAGTTGATGTTTCAATTTACAGATAAGAGAATTATATGCTGTTCTGGGGCGGTACATTGGACAACAATCGTCCGTTGTACCAGCCCCAGATGACGGGGGTAGAGGAAGGGGACGAGGAAGAGGAAGAGGTGGAGGTGGAGGCAGAATGAGCGAAGTCGACGGAGAGGCAGGAGCAATGGGAGATAGAGAAAGAGAAGAAAGAGACAAAGATCTGGAATTAGAAGAGGAAACAGAATACGAAAGAGCAATGGAAAGGCAAGTACAAGACGGATTGGCAAGAGGAGTGAAAACAATAAGTATAAAAGGAATAGGATCAGGATCAGGTAAAGAAACGGATAAAGATGGACAAGGAGGAGGAGACGGAAGTAAAGAAAGAGAAAAAGAAAGAGAAAGAAGAGAAAGAGAAAAAAGAGAAAAAGAAAGAAGAGAAAAAGAAAGAAGAGAAACAGAATTAAGAGAAAGAGAATTGAGAGAAAGAGAATTGAGAAAAAGAGAATCAAGAGAATTAAGAGTAAGAGTAAGAGTAAGAGTAAGAGTAAGCTTTATTTGGCGCTCTGGGACAAGTCCCCTCAAGCGCATTAACGATACAGTGTAGGAAGAAATCATACAGATAATTAAGTGGTAGTAGTAATAGTAATTAATTAATTAATTATCTGAGTAAGAGAATTAATGAGACAAGAAGAAATAGAAAGAGAAAAAGAAAGAGAAATAGACAGAGAAATAAACAGAAAGATACAGGGAGAAATAGAGGAAGGCATTGCAGCAGGAATACGGAGAGCAAGAGGGCAAGCACAAGGTGGAGCTGGACAAGGAAGAGGGAGAGGATGGGTATCAGGCTGGAGCGTTGAACGGGGAAGAGGCGGTGGACAAGGGCAAGGAAGAGGTGGTGGACAAGGACAAGGAACAGGGGGCAGAGGGCGGTGGAATTGTAGCGTTGGGCGAGGAAGAGGGGGATGGGATCGGGGGGCTGGGCGAGGAAGAGGGGGATGGGATCGGGGGGCTGTGCGAGGAAGAGGGGGATTGGATCGGGCGGCTGGGCGAGGAAGAGGGGAAGAGGCAGAGGACGGGGTGGTCGAGAGGGCTCCGTCCAAGTTTATTTTTAACTAAAGTTGAAGGTTTTTTTAAATAAAAATATTTTTTCATAGTCTGACGTGTACAGTTCATTCTTACCTTGTCTGTCATCAACTGGGTGCTAGTATATTGGACAATAATTCCAATTCCTATTCATTTACATTCCCTTTTTACTTTTGTTTATTTCTGTTTTTTTGTAATTGCAATCATGTATATGGACTTGAAGTTTTGCCCTCACTTGACCCACATGGAATATGAATAAGATGAACTAGTTTGGTGATCGAGTCGAGTTACCTACATCGTAAAGTTTATTTTGAAGCTTATTCTACAGTTCATTTCTCAATTTTTTCCTATTAACAATGTTTTTTTTTTATGGATCATGACCTAGTAAAGGGCTCCCTGACCTATATGTTATTTTATATGCCTAGTTGGATGCAGGCGATTACCATGCATATCGTGGGCAATTCTACCAGGCCAAGTTGTATATCTTCTTTGTGGTAAATTCTTTTTTTATTATTTTATAATTCTCATCTCCAGATATTTATTATTATATGACTAAAGTAGAATTCAGTTTATGTCACATGGTCATTCATTACATTAAAATTCAAATTGAACTTCATTCTATTTACTTTGATTCTGAAGTGGTGATCTAGCTACTCTAAATTTGCTTTTTAATTTTCAAGGGTTTGTGTGTGGATATTATTTACAATAAATCATCCAACGTGGCAATATATATATGTTATCAATTGCTAATCCTAATGAATCCATTGTTCCGTAGAACAGATTTCGTATTCAATCTTAGAAGGTTCTGAAATCGCTATTTTCAAGTTTGTGCACTCTGCACGTTTATGATTTCTTGTATTGGGTAGTTGTTACTAAATCGACGACTAGGTTCAAACTAACAAGGGATTTATACACAGCTTTGCTCGTGAATGTATGCATAAATATAATAGTTTATTAATAATCCATTATACACGTAATGTATAGTTTTAGTTTAGATAAGAAAGCATTAGTATCAGCATCAACAGGTCGACTTAAATAGGTAATCACAGTTGATTAGCACATTACACCAACAAGGAATGACATGTAGTATGGAATAGGTAGATTGAGTCAGTGATTGGATTTACAGTGGAGGTTTTTTTTATACAGATACAGACCAGTGTGTACGGTTTAAGTTATTGGTCACCAACTTATTATTTATAGAGTATATATATGGGCTTATAATATCTCATAATTGTCTAGATGGTTAAATACCGCAGTTAATTTTCCGGAAATTCGAAAGGTGCTACATAATTTCAAATGATTTCAAAGAATTCATATCATTTCACTAATAATCTAAAATTTATAGCATATTTCAAGGTATCAAACGATTTAACTAGATTTTTAAAGATATTGAATGTTCCAACTCATTTCATAGACTATGCGAAGTATGGGTAGAACCCACGTTTTTACTCCTTATAGAGTAAAATTTTGTATAATATCCAACGGAAAAACTTTTTTTGATTTCGTGAGATTGCACACTCGCCTTTGGCTCGTGTTGCCAACTGACACTAGTCAGAAAAAGTTTTACCGCACCTGCATTATAAATGTACCATTACTTCACTCAGTATGATAATGGATGTTTTACGCACGCTTCGCGTGTGTGATACCCCCATTTTCACACATCATGAAGTAAAATTTTGTATAATACTCGACGGAAAAACTTCTTCTGATCTTGTGTGATTGCAACACTCGCCTTCGGCTCGTGCTGCAACCTCACACTCGTCAGAAAAAGTTTCACTACTCTTATATCGTACTGTACTATTTTAACTCAGTGTGTGATACCTGATTTCTCATGCCTGTTGATAGTGTGCGAAGTGCCCAATTCACACACTTCCATATGTGAAAATAATTAAGTTCTCTTCGTTTGAAAATAATAATTTCCAGAATATTTTTCTTCTATTCAACTTTCTCAATTTTGTGTCAAGTTGTGTTGACACATACATATTTACTGATTGAATAATCACGTTAGCAATATGTCAAATTAACATCACATATTTTTTATAAATAATAAAATCATATGAAAAATAATATAACTTGTATCTGGAACTTGCGTTTTCATCGATAAACTACGAAAAGGGATATAATATAGAAGTATAAATTTAAAAAACGAGTTTTTTTGTCTGTGATTTCCTCATTTCTTTAGTTTCGAAGACCAATAAAATTTTATGCTTTTGAAAATTTGAAAGTGGTTTGTTTTTAATGGGGGGGCTTTGCCCCCCCAACCCCCCAGCGGGGGCTTCGCCCCCTGCACCCCCACCAGGGGCTCTACCCCTGGACCCCGTCCATACCCTGCCTCTCACACTTATGTCGCACCATATATACTATACTTCCCTATTTTCCAGAGTTCTTTACAGGTCAAGAATTTCGCACACTGAGTTTAAAAAAATAGTTTACGACATATCTGTGCGTACTTGTATCGTACCGTACTACTATAACACTTTCAATGATCAGCAATTTCAAATGACTATATTAGTCCGTTTGGTAATCTGTTTGCGGTGCTGATGTATAGGTAGGTGAAGTAAGTAGTTGGTAGGCTGGTAGAAGTTGGTTCATTTGAAGAAGATACGTAAAGTGTGATAACTTTGAAGCAGCTGTGGGCTACCTCTGTCTTGGGACATCGTCTTGCCGAAATGTTATCTTTGTCTATTCCAATGGTTGATAATAGGATAGGAATTTCCAGGTAACTGTGAAAGATATGAAATAACAAAGAATTGAAGGAGAGATTTCAGAATATTGCTACTAATTGTCCTAGCATTGTTATCATTTTGGAGCTATGGGCTCTGGGCTACCTTTGTCTCGGGACGCTGTTTTGCCGAAGTGTTATGTTCGTCTATTTCAATGGACTGATAATCGTATCCTTCGTTTTGGGTCGTCGTTTTGTCAAACTGTTATCTTCGTCTATTCCAATGGATTGATGATAGGATAGGAATGGTCCAGGTGACTGTAAAAGATATAAAATAACAAAGAATTGAAGGAAAGATTTCAGAGTATTACTACTAATTTTTCTAGCATGTGTTATCACAATGGACCATTCTGGAGCCCAACGTTAATTTTTAGAGCCGGTGTTATCGTTGTGCTTCCCCTAGAGTCCTCTTTTATACGTTTGCTACCGCCTATATGCTTTGTTTTCGGGTGGAAAATACAAGGTCACTAAGCAACTTGAAAGTTTATCATTAACAATCAACAATTGAATTCAGGCAAAATGCGACGCTGTGTTGACGCTAACTAGCAAACGGAATCACAGCCTCAGCCCAAAACGAATAGCTGGCGTTACCGTGGGCGCTAAAAACTCTTGGCAGTAGTGCCTGATCGGTAGGTAGCGTTATCATAGATTCAGGGTTTCCTCGTCTCCAATTGTTGATTGTCAAATCATATAGGGGCCTGTAGAGATGAACAGGTGTAGCAGGGAAACATGAGCACTCAAAGTTGACGTCAGCGGTATGTTAACGCCAAGAGATCCAGAATAGCACCTCAAGTGATGGGAGAAAACATACAAATCAATAGACAAATAAGAAGTCATGCATTTAGTGGAAAAAAATAGGTCGAGGCTGGTCTACCATCTATTATTGTGTGAACAAATGTAAAAACTAGTGAAAATCAACGTATACATACCGTTTGTTGTGAGTCATCGTATAACCTATTTTTCACTTGCTCCGGTTAGTAGTAAAATATATTATATTCTGCCAGGTTCGTTGGTTTATTCTCTACTATATTTAAATAAACCCAGCTCAGAGGATCTGTTTCGTTTCGTGTAATTACAAGAGGCCATCATGTACATGTCAATATTATTAATAAAGTCATCGGCATGAAACCACGGTCGTCGCACTATTTCACTCTTAATATTTTCACTGATTTACTGATATATAAAACCATTAGGACGGCCGATAATACGATACATTACATAATATATAGCATAAATATATACCTATGTAATATGTTTTATATATATTATGAATATTTTATATAACTGTGAATAGCGCGAACCGCGATCCGACAGGCATCCGACGGCCATTTTGATTTTCGTCGATGTTTTTTGTAGCTCACTTAGTAACTTTATTATTACATACCGACCGAGTGCGGATTCAGATTCATGCCAAAATCAATAGGGGGCGAGATTTCAATGGCTTGTACCCACGTTTCAAAGTTCAAGTCGATCCGTGCCACCGTTCGTTCAGAAACGTGAGGACAAGCAAGCGTCTAGCGAAAAACCAGGAAGAAGAAGAAGAAGATGCTTTTTCATCAACTTTGGTGACTAATATGTCGGAAACCAGCGTACCGATTTCGATCTAATTTATACAGCGAAGTCGTGTGGTGGGGGAATATCTGCTGTGTAAATTTGATCGAAAAATATCTACGCGTTTCGAAGTTATGACCCCGTGCTTACAGGTATAAAGAGTTCCCCCGAGAAAATAGTCTCGCGGCTAGTCTCGCCTGCCTACGGGTACTTGGCGGCGATTCGCTGCCGCGAATCTTGATATAAATGTACAAAACGAAGCTTGCATATGAGTTTTGTGAGGCGCTCACGAATCTTGTATTCAACCCGACAGTGCTACCAACTTAATTTGCGGCGAAAAAATTTCAGCCGCGAAATAGCCGGTTCTTCAAACTAACTCGAAATAGCCGGTTATTCAAGCCTGACTCGAGATAGCCGGTTTTTCCACGCAGCCGTCGATTTGATAGTTGTAAATTGTTTCTACTACTTCAAAACTACAGTGAAAAAAACACAATTTATGGAAGTTTATTTTAAAGAAAAATCTAATCTAATCTCTAATGAGCAAATGGAAATAGATGGCGAAAAAAACTCATCGTCTCTGCATATTTCACATGACAACGGAGTGTACAATATTCTTTGCTATGTTTAAATCAAGGGGTCAATCACTGGGCGAAAATGGCGTACACCGATTACAATTACAGTGATTACAAATTGATTACAAGGATTACAAAGATTACAAAGATTACAAAAGATAACAAAAGATTACAAGAGATTACAAAAGATTACAAGAGATTACGAAGATTACAAACATTCTAAAAGATTACAAAGATTACAAAGATTACAAAAGATAACAAAAAAATACAAAAAATTACGGAAAATTACAAAAGATTACAAGAGATTACAAGAGATTACAAAGATTACAAAGATTACAAGAAATCACCAAGATTACAAAATATAACAAAAGAATACAAAAAATTACAAAAGATTACAAAAGATTGCAAAAGGTTACAAGAGATTACAAAGATTACAAGAGATTGCAAAGATTACAAAGACTGCAAAGAATACAAAAGATAACAAAAGATTGCAGCAAGATTACAAAGATTACAGCAGGATTACAAGAGATTACAAAGATTACAAATGATTACAAAGATTACAAAGATTACAAAAGATTACAAGTGATTACAAATACCTTGTACACCAGATTACAACAGTGATTAACCCCTCGGTTTAAATTATTTTTTTTTTTTTCAGATTTCGTTGCGTTACAACGATGCAGACTTCAATGTCATACACTATGTATATTGTGGAAATGCTCCATTTTTGAATAAAAATATACTGAAATGCAAGAGAAATTTCTCAAATTTGTCATTCAATTTGTCATTCCTATTCGAAAAAGTTTCGTTCATTAATTAACGTTTCACAAATTTATTTCAAAATACATTTTTAAATTGTAATTTCATGGTAAACAATCATTAAAAATTTCCATATCGATGTTCGAAACAATAAAAATAATTGAGAATATTATGAGATAATATATTGTATATTTTCCCCCAGGCAATGTACATAATCAATACGAAAAGCATCTACATAAGCTCCATATGAGCGTAGAATGTCAAACTCAGTCGAACGGCTCTCATCCAGATTTTCGGACAGCCTGTATCCTAAATTTCGAATGGAACACCTCCTAAGAAATAGAAGACAGGCGCGCCACTCATTTCAGACGGCCACTTTACGAATTTAGTATAGGAAGCGCGCTAAATCATCGGACGCAGTGGCGCCGACGATTCGGGTGCGACGTTTCCTACATTTATCTCCGTGTATAAGAATTACTTTCGCGTCATTATACTATTCATACAGCATTGTCGTACCTACGTGCATTCATTTGTATGATCGAGATTTATGCGTTACTATTTTTGATATTTTATAGGGCATTCCGTTTATGAGGGCGGTCATGTCAAGAAAATCGCAGATTGCTTACACGAATTTGTTCGCCTACATCCGAGACAACCTGATCCCTGATCTACAAATAAGGCTGGTCATGAGCGATTTCGAGGCTGCGTTATACGTAACGCTATTATGGTCGTGTTTTCTGCGGCGCACAGCACGGGATGTAACACACATTTTGACCGAGTATGAGCGGTCCAATAATTTTTACTTCTTTCATATTATACTAATATTATTTCGTCACAAGTGCAGTAGCCATTACGTCGTTTACATAATATAATCGAAAATACCAGCTAGTCCGAGAAAATAATTTAGATACGAACGTAATGATTTTATATCACTGAATGACAACTAATCAATTTCTTTCAGGCGCTTCTGAAAAAAGCGAAATCTCTGGGACTGCAACAGGAAATACAACGTAATGCTGCCGCGAAGGAATTATTGAAAACGATTATGGCCCTCGCATACCTACCCGAACATGCCATACAGACTCAATTCCAACGCGTGAAAAACCAACTTCCCGAAGGGTTGAGACGTACACTGTTAAAAAAATTTATTTGATTCAAATAAACCAAATTACTTGAGTGCTATTTACTTGAGACCAATCGATTATCCTTTGCATTGAATTAAAGTAGAGGTTGCGCCCAGTAAGTCATTTTTTTGGTAGCAGTTATTTGGTTGAAATAATCCAATCCATTGCTACTAATTACAGTTACTTCGGTTGAATACACGATTTCTACGAACAATCGCAAGTTTTATTTCAATTTCCGTTTATTTGATTGAAATAAATCGATTTGATGTTTTAGTAACCCGTACACCCAGAGAAAAGATTTATTCAATTCAAATAAAATTTATTTACGCGAATAAATACTCTTATTCGTATATGAACCTAATAGGCATTTATTTGCCACGAATATTTACAAATATTTCAAATTTTTCATTGCTTATTCAAATTCTCTTATTATAGGCCGTCAGCCCGCTGCCAAAAAGTGCAATGATAGTATAACCTATGCCCTCTAGGGTTTTGGCAGTTATAAATATGATGAACAATGAACAAGCAAAATTAGCGCGTCCCCGTGGAACTTGCACTGGACAAGTTAATTGTTTATTGCAAAAAGAAACCATGTTTTCCAATGATAGTATAGCGTATGCCGAGCATACCAAACGATATTCCATTAATTAAAAATCCATCGAAAAACGATCGGCATACGTGCTGGGTGGGTCCTAAGAGTCAGCATACGCCCTTAAATGTGTTAAGCAATACGGCATTGTTGAATCATAGTATAACTCATGCCCTTTTAAAATTCAACAGCTTCTGGCATAAAATGCACAATTATCAGAGGGTACCCTACTGAAAAATTCCAGGTAGAAAACCATCTGGAAAAGTATGGATGCGAATGGAATTCCATGAAATTCTATAATAATCCACCAGAAATTCAGAAACATCGAATATCTATGTTGCTGATCTATGGTTCTCCTGTAGTTGATGCAGTAGTATTCACATGAATATTATAAGGCGATAAGTCGTTAAAGGATAACTAACTATTCACATGAATATTCCATGGTTTTTCAATTGAATGCAATAGTAGAAATCCATGTGGATGGGTATATAGATTTCCATTCATATATATTATGGTTTTTCATGGTAAAACCCTACAGAATATATAGATTTTCATAGAAAGATAACGGTAATGTCCTGACCTAATCCATGGGAAATACCATAAATAATCTACCGGCTGTTACCTGAAATTTCTGAAACTTCAACATGTGAATCCATGTGTAATGGTATACACTTCTATGGACAGTCCATAGGAAAATATTTTTATTTCCATGTGACTATGGCTATGATACAGTCTCGTTGTTGACGTGAAACGTTGTTTCAAATCCATCAAATCCTGTATGGAATCAAGAGAAAATGAATAAACTTATCTGCATATAATCGCACAGATTGTTGTAGGAAGTCCCCAGGAAACCATACGATCTCATGGAAATTCCACTGTGACATCATTTCGTCATCCATGAAAAAAGATATACAAAATCCACTGGATTTTGGCTGAAATTTGGCGAAGGAGGAACATCTGAATCCAGGAATGACCAGACGAGTAGGGATGTGCCGGATATCCGGTAAGTATCCGGTATCCGGCCTATCCGGCCTGTTTTTTACTATCCGGCCGGATAACCGGATAGCAATAATCTTCAATGTATTGCCCAGAAAATAATTGTACTATTAGTAAAGATGAAAGGAATAGAAAAAAAAATTAAAGTGGTCAAATATAAAATAAGCAGGAAATACAAATTCTTAGTTCAAAGTGTTTAGTGTTTAATGGAAACTCAACATTAGGCGATTTTGTTGTGCCGGATACCGGATATCCGGCCGGATATTGCCTGACCGGATATCCGGTATCCGGCAAATGAATTCGGCCAGATATCCGGTATTCGGTTATCCGGCCAAATCGCTATCCGGCACATCCCTACAGACGAGTCATTGTGGAAAGTCCCTAGGAATCCATGCGATCTTATGGGAATTCCATTGTGACATCATTTCGTCATCCATGGAAAAATATCCACAAAATCCACCAGATTTCGGCCGAATTTCGGCAAAAAAACGAGCATCTGAATCCGGGAACGACCAGATAAGTTATTATGGAATAAGATTAAGTTATTGTGGAAAGTCCCTAGGAATCCATACGATCTCATGGGAATTCTACTGTGACATCATTTCGTCATCCATGGAAAAATATATACAAAATCCAGCGAAGTATGGCTGAAATTCGGCAAAGGAAGAACATCTGAATTCGGTAATGACCAGAGGAGTCATTGTGGAAAGGATTCATGGGGTACTTTGCATGGAGCATTGAAAAATATCATGGGGTACCGTAGCATATCAGTGGATATTCCAGTATACTAAGCGGGGTTCATGGAGATTTCTGTAGTAACTACTAAGGACAATCCATAGGATTTAATAGAATATTACACATAGGATCCATATATCATTGCACATGGGATCACATGTTTCTGCACATGACTACAACCACATGGAATTCCATGGATTTCCAGTTCCAAATCCCGGCAGAAAATCCACGGATTCACATGGATTCTCTATATAGATTTCCGGGTGGAAGTCCAGGTGGAATCGTCCATGGATTTCCATCTGGAAATTTGCAGTAGGGTATAACATTCGCGCGGGTCTGACAATCTTCGCACCTGTATACCTGTGTATAAATATTGAAAATTAACTTGTCCAGTGCAAGTTCCACGGGGACGCGCTAATTTTGCTTCTTCATTGTTCATCATATTTATAACTGCCAAAACCCTAGAGGGCATAGGTTATATCATTGCACTTTTTGGCAGCGGGCTGATAGTCTAAGATACGGGATCAGGCCGACCTAGACCCATCTGTTTACCAGATGAAAACTATTTTTTAGTAATCATAATATAGAAAGGAACATGCCGCGAATAGGTTGCCTGATGAAATTCGGTCAAGGCTACCCTTAAGGGCTTTTGAGCGCTCTGCTGTTTTACCGACGCAGTAGCATTTTTGACCAATTCTCATAACCGCAATTTAGTCCACGGATCACGTCTCTATTGCTCTACTAATCACTCTCAGATTTCGTAGGGATGATCCTCAGATTATCAGCTACACCGCGCTGGTATCCGACAATTAATTCAATGAAATTCCAATTAATAATAGTTTTATTTATACGAAGCTGTGAAATCAGCTGACACTAATGCCATGGCCGATACACAGACACAGGGTATTAATAACATTATTTTCTGCACTTTATCTGGAAAATCGGTACTGGGACAACCAGCGCGGTGTACAGGCTCTCGTTAGCAATCTTTTAATATTATTCCGCGGTAAATCAAAGCAGCAGGAACGATAACATCCGTGGACTAAAATCCGAAGTGACAGGCTAGCGTCGACACGAACACATGCAGAGACTGCCCTATAGGTGTAGTCATTTCGATAGGGTTCTTCAGCTGGCCGCTAGAGGCGCTCTTCCGAACGAGGAGTTGTCGGAGCTCGCTCAAAAGCCCTTAATTAATATTAATGTTGTACATTTTTTAAAACTTTTTCACTCATCTGATAACCAAACGAAATCAATACTGATCTAAAGTACGAAGCATAAGGAACAAGCAAAAGTTCGGTTGCCTACCTTTTTCTGGTCCCTACTATAGGGTTGCCAGGTGTAAATAGGTGAGATGATACTATGTACCTACACCCATCTGTTTTCTCATTCAAATTTATATCAAAATACAGACAATTTTATTACGAACACGATGGTATTAGGTTGCCTACGTAAAATCGGTCCAGACTATGGGTTGCCGCAATTTGAAACAGTGCGCGAGAGAGAATATTCAATGCGACTAACAGAGAAGGACGCAGCGTAGCAGCTGGTCGTTACGCGTACTGAACAAAACAGAGTGCGCATCTTCTTTTCTCCATGTGATCGAAAAAGACAACACCACTGCCGAGAATCATTTTGGAGTAAAAAATAATAATATTAATAATAATATTAATTACTTAATTAATATTATATTAATTTAACTCTTCGTGGTCACTCTGGGTGGATTCCACCCAGGCGTTCTGGCCCAAATATCCATTCTTTGACAAATTGACCTATTTACGATTTTTTTTTTTAAATATGTTGTCATTTAAATTTTGACATACCGACTCTTGATACATGTTCTAGAATGTTTGAAGTATTTTCTAGTATTTTTTTGATCCCGATCGAACTGATAGTTTTCACACAGCAACCATTTGAAAATTGACTGGGTGAATTTCACCCCAGCGTGACTACCGTGTGATTCTACAGAAGTGTGACTACGAAGGGTTAATGAAGTTCATCTATAAGATGAATCAAAACTTATATGGAAAATTAAAAGAAAGATATCTGATAACTTATAAAAATAAGATAATATTTAATAATCATAATGATAATTTATATATTAAATATTTATATATCATTATTATAAATGATTTATAAATATAATATAATATAGATTGATATATTAAATATTCATATACTATAATAATTTATAAATATATTATAATGTAGATTGTATAATTTATTTTACTGAGAAATTATGTTATTTGATATTGAATATAATATTTTGATAATATTTTTTTTTTTTTTTTCACAAATACATGTATAATCTCTAATATACAAAAAATGAATTTTTGTTTGCTAAAACTGGAATTTTCAAATTTTCAGTTTTTATTATTTGCTGTCATTGTATTAATATACCCTACATCTATATTTTGATATAAATTTTGATGAGAAAACAGATGAGCTGCTACGTTGCGTCCTTCTCTATCGCATTGAATAGTACACGCAACGCTTCTCTCTCGCGCACTGTTTCAAATTGCGGCAACCCATAGTCTGGACCGATTTTACGTAGGCAACCTAATACCATCGTGTTCGTAATAAAATTCTCTGTATTTTGATATAAATTTGAATGAGAAAACAGATGGGCGTAGGTACATAGTATAATCTCACCTATTTACACCTGGCAACCCTATAGTAGGGACCAGAAAAAGGTAGGCAACCGAACTTTTGCTTGTTCCTTATGCTTCGTACTTTCGATCAGTATTGATTTCGTGTGGTTATCAGATGAGTGAAAAAGTTTAAAAAAATTTAAAACCTTGACTGCTTTGATTGAAAAAAAAATTTTATTGAGCCGTTTTCGATTATGAATTTTTGACAACTCAAAATAGCGCCGTGATCGATTCTTTCATTTACTCTACAAAATACGATGAACATTTATCGGTTGTGAAAAAGGTGTTGTATCTTTTTGACATCCAATTTTTATTTCATTTAAATGACAATTATTGATTTTCGACTTCGTGATTCTAGTTTTGACCGATAACCGATTGACAATGAAATAACTCTCTTTAATCTCGCCATTCTGATCTCAATAATTCAAATTGAGGATGCTCCTGTAGATTGCTATTTCAATTTTGATTGTGAAAATTTATTATCGAATAATGTACGTATACGTATATGGCTGGTTCTCAGAAAAAATCGAAATTTAGGTCCTTGTCGATTCCCGTCAAATGGGATCGTAAGTTATAGTAAGTCTTTTTCTTTTATGAAACTACTTCACTAGACGTACCAAATCATGAAATAAATTTATTTCTTTTATCACAAATAATAAATATATGTTCAAGTAAATACCTTAAAAATCATTCCCTCATTATGTCCCAACCCCCAAATTCAAATAGATTCATAAACCTAATACGAGTAGTTTCTTATAAACTGTTTGCTATCTCATTTTTGATTCATATATGATAGTACCAGCTATACATAAACGGGTGTATAGTTCAAAAACGGCGAACGGAAAAATCACAAAATGTATTTTTAAACTCGTCCTTAAAAAACGCATCATTCCCTCACAGTTGCGTAACATTGGGATTAGAGCATAATTTAAACATTGTATCGAACGCATCCTTATTGTTTTCAAAAATTCACAACATCAATATTAAAAACATACCCCAGACTGGGCTATGGGTGATGAGATTATTTGTTAAAATTATTTTGAGAGAAAATTTTTTCAAACTTACATTTTCAACCGTCATTCCCTCACACCGTGTTATAAAAAGGTAAACGCTTATTTATGGACAATTTATCATATATTTGTATATGTTTCGAGTAGTAATAAACTATCGTAAGATGATGTTTGATAAGTAAGGATACGTTTCCTACTTTGATGCAATAATAGTTCGTTTCGTCATTCCCTCATCGGTCATCCCCTCATAAAAATTGTTGGTGAGGGAATGATCACTGAGTAAAAGAATGATATTTCTTAATAAATGTAGAAGAATTATAGTTGCTTGGCTTGTTTCAGGGCGCCATATGTAAAAAATGTCAAAAATTAAAAAATTAACGGAAGCAGAAGCTATCATTCCCTCATTTTTGAATTTTATTTTGAACCCGCTCACCCCCTTTTAAACTCAAAAAAGTTGGGGACCACTATAATGTGTTAGTCAATTAGGATGTGTACTATCAAATTAACAAAAAAAAAATCCATAATAGAGTCCCGACTCTATTTAGAGGAATTTTTTTTTCAACCCATTACTCAACTTGACTAAGTTTGAGACAAATCGAAAGGGGTGTGGACAACCAATTGTACATTTCATATGGAACTCCCCATATATAGAGTATAAAGTTACATAATACTTACTGAGTTAGATAATACGTAAATAGGTAAGTTAGGAACTGTAGGGCATTTTTACATGATACTTGTCACCTATGTTTCTTAGATATTGTGACGTGGTATTTTATAATCCCTCGCCACAAGGCGATTCTATCGAGAATACGACGATGCGTGACGTAGACAGGATCTCCAGGAAAAGGAAAAATTAGGGAAAAACAATTAGGATTAACTAACACTCTTTTATTTTTGTAAAATATGTAATCTCGAGCTCGATACTCCACGAGACGACTGTCTCCGTGGGAACTACCGAAGGAACGATGACTAACAAACGTACAGAAGCTTCCACTATCGTCAAGGACGAGTCCGTCGGCGTGTAACCCTGGCGGCTTTTGACCAACGTATAACGTCGGTATATCAACCGTGAACACGTGGTATTGGTATAAACAGAGTAACCGCACCGTAGTAAAACTGTGTGTTGTAGGAATAAATACCGTATTTTTGAGCTCGGATGCATACCGTCTATACACCGTAGGTAATCTCTAATAATACGGTATTGAAGCGGAATGTTCACAGTTGTAATGGCAGATAAAGTACGCATGAACAGAGTATGAGTCACGTATGTAAATCATATGTAAACGGTGTTTTTCTCGAAACATACGGTATGTATCGAGTTGTATGACGGTATTTTTACTCCAAAAATACAGTATGTATCCAGTTGTACGACGGTATTTTTTTTTACCAAAAATACGGTACTATGTACCTTAGTTATATGACAGTATTTCGGCTCACAAGTTATTTTTCCAAAGGATCTAGATATTTTTCGGATAATTCATAGGCGTATAACACACCTAAGCGTATAAAGCGTATAACACTGTACACGCCTTGGAATGAAATCCTGAACAATGTTGTAAAAAAAATGTGGAAAATATTTTGGGTGTATTGGGATTCTGTACTGCAATAATTTCAAATAGCAATTTCAGCGCCGTGCCTAAGCCACATGACGCCTGGTGCGAGCTGTCTTCATGCCCCCCCCCCCCCCCCCCCCCCCCGCGCCCCTCCCCCCTCCACCTGATGAACTGAGCCAAAGTTTAGGGATTGAAACAATTGGGATTGATAGATGTGCTATTGCGAAGCGTGGCGAAAGTTGCATGAGCTGATATGTATTGCTCCCCACGAATAAGTTCGATGCTGGCAGTAGCTTCGCCGTTAGCTGAGGACTTTATCAGTGGTGAAAGCGCCACGGAGTAGCGGACCAAAGAGTATAGGATAGCGGGGTAGCTGAGCGTATACAGATAATATCGCCATCTGGTAGTTCGGTGGGATAACCACCGTCACCACAAGCGCAGTGACCGTGTCGACAGTGCTTGAAGAGTTGTCATCAGTTGTTATCAAGAACTGGAAAGTGTTGGGCAATCGCTAACATGTTGAGGCAGAGATATGTCCTTTTCTCAACCACGAGTAACCATTGTCAGATTGATCGCTTTGATGATAATTTTTAACAGCATATTAATTCATAACTATATTGTCAGGGAATGTATAAGGAAACTATTTCTGTATTAGTGATAGATTACAAATTGACGCTAACCCTAACCTATCAATCTTCGCACGGCACTATTTAGGCGAGGGAGTAGGCGCGGAGAGGGGAATCGAACGTTCTATGGCTAGTGTGGTTTTGGTCTTTGGGTGGGGGTATGTTATTTCACCCACCGACTTCACAGAAGTGCTGAATGCAGAAACTCATATACGCTAATAGTACAAAATTTTACTTCATAAGGTCTGAAAATGGGGATTTCACCCACGCGAAGCGTGGGTAAAACGTCCATTATCACACTGCGTGAAGTAATAGTACATTTCATTACGAGTAAGGAAAGGCTTTTTTGACGAAACGAGAGGTTTACGGCACGAGCCAAAGGCGAGTACTGTAACGAGGTTCGTCAAAAAGCCTTCACGTACAAGTAACGATCATTATTTTTCATCATGATTGCCGAGAAATCGCGACGAAGTTGCGATTTTGAGGCTAGAATGATGAAAAATACATTACGGCCTTATGGCAGCTACCCCTCGATCCTATACTCTTTGTAGAGCACGATACGGATTTACAGCCCAAACGCAATAGAACGGACCCGAACTCCTTTTCGGAACGACGCCCCACCAATGATGTCGCGTCTATCAGTGCAGCACCCTCAGATACATATTGCGGGCGCCTCTGAATGTGGACTACTGCTTTCCTACGGATGCATGCGATTTCAAAAAATGACGGATCACAAAAAATTCGGTCTCTTGGCGCCCCTGAGCATAGGCGCCCTGGAGCGGCTGCTCCGCCGATCCACCCATTGGCACGGCGCTGAGCAATTTGATTATCAGTATAAAAATAATATTTATTATGTGAAAATAACGTAAATGAAAATGAAAATGAATTTATATCAGATTATTTACCTATTGTAACTTTACGGATAGTGAGCGACACCGAAGGTGACGCGAACCGGTTGGTTATTGTGTTTTCTTTACTCAATTTATATTTTTGTTTGAGACTTCTACTATTAATTGTTAGCCGTGCCTATTACGGACTTGAACTACCGTGTAGCTGAAGCCGCCTCCCCACAGACCTGAGTACGATAACGCACTAAGGCTGCACTCTACCCTCTTAACTGTTAAATGTTAATTTAATGAAGTTAATTTATTCCCAAATAATAGCTGTGCCAGACCTGGGTAGATCGGAGATCCACCAAGGCTGTATCTAGCTTTCTGTTAGATTTAAACTATAACCTGGAAATGGCGGAGGAAGGGGTTTGACATCTGAGTAAATTGCTTTTTTGTAATGTTCAAGAATCTATTTATTTAATTGACTAAAATTACGGTTGCAACCCTAAACTATATTTACACGTTGCCTAAGCGTTACTTACTTGATTAAACAAGGTTTGATAATGAATGTTCTATTTCTCTTTCTGTACAAGTTTTCTGTTATGCTTATTTCTAATAATAATAGTTCGATAGTATTTTAATTTTATTCTTCTGTAATTTTCTATTTGATTAATGCTTTGAATATATGATTTGATATTTTGTTCGTTTGATTTGAAGCAAGTGAATTTATATTTGATATTCGAAGTAATAGCTGATTCTAACGGTTCATCAGAGCTCTATGCTCGTGATGACCAACAAGTGACTGTGAGTCTATCTGGTGTCTACCCTAGAATAGCTGTTGAGTTGATGCGCGGGGAGTCAACCCGGTCGCTTTGCCGAAGATTGCTGATGAGCTGAGCGGCGTCACGCCTTTTATACTTGTCGTGACGTCACTCAGCTCGTCGTTGAGCGAAGCTTCGAGACTCTTCCAGTCGCTTCGCTCGACCGTTGCTGATTTAAATGTAACCGCTCAGGCTGGGGTAGCCTGGCACGTTACACTATATATTATTTATATAAAAATCCTACTAATTCAGCGAAACAAAAGTATATGAAATTTATGACTCATGAAACACGTTAAAACCGTTATGGTAGTTCTCCAGCAGGACGATAAGCGTCGCGGCGTTCGCTCCGCCATGCGTTGACCTGTCAAAGCGGTATACTCGTTCGCACGTATTGGCATAGTTACTCAGCTTTGTGTTGAAATCAGTCGTCAAATACATTAGTGAAACTTCCTTGACTCTCGTGTGTATGTAGCGTTCATCTCTGACGTTACGTAAAGCCGTTGTACAAAGCCTCGATATACCCGCGTTGGAATACGATGAAAAGTTAGAGACATAACCGAGGGGCTATTCACAGCCGTAGTCATGGTGTTACGGACCAGCGTACGCTTCAGCCCATAACTATTTTTTTTTATTTTTATTTTCATTTCCCAATTCACTTTTCATTATTAATCGATAAGCAATATATTATATAAATTAGGACCAGACCTCCCTGGAATCAACACCGTCGCGCCTAGTGGATATTGGCCCAGGCATAAACAAATACGAGAGGCCATAAATTAAGTTAGGGTATAACGTGCGAGGGATGTTTATTATCAAGAGATGCGGAGAAGCTATATCGGTGTGGTTGGGCATATGTGTCTGAGTATCGAATGTAATCTGAGGCCCGGTTTTGGTTTCAAGAGCTGTTGCCGTTAAAAACGTTACAAAGTCACGTAGAGCAACGATTCCTAGTACTAAAGACTTTTGCTGAGTAGGAGATCGCCAAAAGTGTAGACTCGACTCAACCCGACTTCATCGATCCGGCGATCCCGAGTTTCCCTAAAATAATGAAGAGAATCCGGAGGACTCAAAGGCCCCTCCTTAAAACAGTAAATAGATTAACCTAGGTATATATCTAGCCAGGCATCAAAGATTAGGAATTCATAAGTATAAATTAAGTTAGATGTATGAAACTGAGTCGACCATAACTGGCGACCACGTGAGCCCTATGGCATAAGGAGTGGGACCTATGACGACAGGACTAGCCTATAAGAAATTAGCTTAAGACTAATCAGTGCCCTGATTGGTCGAGACTCTTAGATCCAAAACTGTTGCAAGCGCGCGGAGTAAGGAAATGCATGCACCATCAGCAAATTTGAATCTCGGTACCTCGGGTCCAGAGACGCGTAGCTCGACACACTCGTTCGTTAAATCGCAGGCCGTGAACATTGTCCGGAATACTAATTAGAGCATCGGTGATTTTCATAATCTTAAAGTTCTTGCCAAAAGACTCAGTGTTTCGTTAATCCTCCAAATTCAATAAAACTTAACAATCCATTTCATTTATCTCTAATTTCTTTAAACATTTATATCGACACTCGTTCGTTAAATCGCAGGTCGTGAACACTGTCCGGAATACTAATTAGAGCATCGGTGATTTTCATAATCTTAAAGTTCTTGCCAAAAGACTCAGTGTTTCGTTAACTTTTTTTCTTTTCTCTTTTGTTTTCCGAATAAAGTCTTCAACTTTATTCCGCGAGCACAACTCGTCGTGTGCTTTAACCCCAAACGTGCGGGAAAAAGACACATTATTAAAACTAAATCAAACGCAAAATCTAAATCTCAATTATAAATCAGCATAAAGACCATAAACAGTTTAGTGACATTAGTGAAGTTTTCAATACGATCATTTTCTTTTTTTATTCGAAACTCCAAAAGAAGGATCCTCTCAGCCAACCAGGGCCAGGATTAGCATCTCATTATACCATAAGGATTTGGAAATAGGAAGGAAGACCAAATTGTAAGGCCTCTGGTTTCATTCGAGCCATAATTTTACATTTCGAGATCCACTTTGTTAAGTCTCCAGTTTACGGTATTGTTTCTCCAAATTATTATTATCAAAATTATACATTAGTAGTGAATCTAAACAAATTCCGAAATTGTCTCATCGCGGAATAACGTAAATCGTTGTGAGGAGGAATCCCTATTTCCGCATGTTTTCTCCATAAACCCTAGTATTAGAGTGTATTTAGAATATAAGCCTAAAACTTGCCATGCATGGGCGAGTCCCGTGACAGAATTAGAAGGTTTGACGGATTCTCGAATTAGAGGCGAACCTTAAAACCCTCGTACGAAACATTAGTTGGTAACCTAGGGCCTTTTGTATAAACCATTGTGAAACATTCTCTACTTTACTGGCCGAGCCAAGCGTGATAACGCTGTGAGAGACATCCAAGGCTCGCGTCTTATTGTAAATCATAATAACGTTGCAAAATATACCTCTATATTTTATATTCACTTCAATCAAAAAACATTTGATTATTTTTCTTTTACCCCACCTTTAATTTAAGACCTTTACTTTAGCCCTAGTACGGGGTAGACAGGATCAGAACCCAATTTAGAATAACATTAAGATCAATGGATTAACCCCCTTTCATGAGGTTAATTAAATATTGTTACGTATATGGCGTGAACCATACAGTACGCACCGCTCGGTACCCTCACGTCACAATGGTGTCACTTGCGACTGTAGTCAATCCGTAGTCGCAATGTAATCAATGAAATCATTGTAATCAAATTGAAGTCATTGGGTTAATTTGTAATCATTTGTAATCATGTAGTCATCATTGGAGGTAGTTGTAGTCATTTTAGTCGTATAGTCGGCGTAGTCAGTAGTGTAGTCTCATGTAGTCGACTACATTTTTGTAATCATGGTGTCACTCAATTCGAATGTGAATAGCCCCTCCGACATAACCTAGAAAATAGTAGGTACATTCCGCAGCGTGTTAATAATTTTCAGAAGGTTCGTGATTACATCGAAGGAGTGTGTGCTGGAGACGAGCGATACAACGGGACATGTGGTGGTCCCGGAAGAAAGCGTCAAAGTACCGAGCTCGTTCCAGTCACCACGCAAGGTCTTATAACGTGTTCTGATGGATTATTAAATCTTAATATTATTGAAAATTGGGTGAAATCGTTTACTGAAATTCAGCAGGTACCATGGATGATGCGAGAGAACAAATGTACTCGAAACGCACCGAGTATGCGGCTGCTGAATTATCGAGGCCGCCTCCGGCGATATTACTACGTCATGCGAGGCATGGAAGACCGTGATACTACGGACGGGAAAATGCAGTTGTTCCCAACTAGTGTTGCAAGTCACCAATTACATTTTTAATTAAATTACTCATTTAATTACACATTGGCAAAGAAAGTGAATTATTGTAATTTCCTGTCATCAATAAATACCATGTACAGAATAGTCCGATATGTCTTGCTCAGAAAAGAGCGACGCTTTGGTACGAAGGCATACAGGGAATTTCCTTTAGAAATCATGCTATCCCGGCGTTGGTTGAGATCTGCTGCAGAGCTCTATTTTTAAATTAAATTCGCTACATGTATTCTGCCGCCAAGGCGTTGCTGTGTCACACTTCCCGATTTTTTTTTATTGAATTTTTTTTTTCAGGTATGGATACGGTTCAAATAGGGTATTCATGTGGTGTGAATGTGGTGAGAATACGGTATGAATGTGGTGAAAATTCGGTATGGATGTGGTGAGAATACGGTATGAATGTGGTAAGAATACGGTATGAATGTGGTGAGAATACGGTATCGAAACTGTTGAACTACGGTACACATACTGCGGTAAAACCCAATTTTTTGAAGGGACCAGGAAATTTGTCGGTTCACATAGGGTACGGTAACGGTGTTCATACCGTATGAAAACTGTGTTCAGTACCCGTGAATACGGTAGAAGTGCCGGTAAACTACGGTATGCAGAAAGGCGCAAATATACTGTATTTCTGAAGTGATTACCCGTGGTAAATCCGGAAATATACCGTTTAATGTCGGTATATGAACCTTCTCACAACCTTGCGCAAAAGTCGTCAGGGAAACCATGGATGGTCCAGAAAAACCCCAGGGTCAACGCCTCCTCTCAAGTGGAGAATCTTCCACCTGAAACTATCGGATGAACGGCGTACAGGGATGTGCGAGAAGCACGACGAAATCCTCCCGTCATCCGGAGAAGTTACCGCCTACAAGAAAGTGCACTGTCGATGCAAGGGTGGCGTACAGGGTCATGTGCAGGTGCATCCTCACAGCCTCCCACCTGGTGACCATCAGTCAGCGCAGTTATTATCGACAACTATCTCCGAAGCTGGTATCGCGACCGTGGTTGGTCATGAAAACCCCCGGATCGACGTTCCGACCTAATGAATTCCTTTGTGAGTTAGGCATGCTGCAGTTTGCTAACCACGAAGCTACCACCAACCTTCTTGTGGATCGACGAATTGTGTCAGGACCTAGGAGAAATACCGGGTAGTCGGGTGAGTGAGACCTCAAGTAAGTCCAGCACCCGAGATTCAACAGGACGGCGGTAATAGGAGGGGTATTAGCTGCGGCAGGGGTAGGATAGATTTCTCCAACGCTACGTTCGTCAAACTTGTCGTTACACGGTCCAATTAAAGTATCGATATGACACGTGATCTTACTAATCTGAGGGATGAGTTGACGGTAGAAAATATGGCCTATATAAAGCAGGTACAACCGCAAATCTGCCTATTCTTCGCTCCGTTCTACGTGACTCATCTATCGTACTATCTCGTCTATCGAACCCAGATCACTATCGTAATTGACTATCGTATCGTATCTCGAGTATTATTATATTATTGTGGAATATCGTGAAGTTTCTGTAAAATAGTGTTGTGTTATCTGATTGAGCAACTTAAGGTAAGGTCTTGATTCTTTCTGTGAAGGCACGAGGTCGTTCTGATAAAAGTATGGTTAATTAATTTGGTTATTGGGCTATGAAGCTCGTTTTGGTCTATTGAGCTAAGAGGCTCGTCTTTCGTCTTTATTCTGTTAATTTATCGAACAACCTCGAGTCTGGCTGAGTTACGTACATCTTTCACTGCTTTTTGGCTATAATTTATTGCTTATCATTGATTGATAATTGCTTATCGCTTCTCGTATGGCTTATGTTGCTGATTTAATATGTTAGAATATTGTGCATGAAATACTGCAGAAAATTACCTTTCCTGGAGTACCCTGAGCGAAGATGGCCGAGGAGGCTTAGCCTCGCGTTATTGTATAGTTTGTTATAGTTCATTTTGTTATAATTGAGTCTGTTAATATTAAGTCTATCATCAAGTAAAGTACGGTTATGTCATATAATTTATTACCGTCTGTAAAATCAAGTACGTTTCAGTACAGTTAATATCTTTTGGATAATTTAGTATCGTAACTATCGATCTAGTATCGTCAGAATTTAGTAAAAGATCAAGTAATGTTCCGAATTAATTTGTTATCGTTGAACTTGTGATTCGCGTCTTTCGAATGACCGTGTGGTCTCTATTTAGCAGTGAATCTCGAATTATCGTAAATCGAATAGCTAAGCGTAGCTAATTAATTACTAGGAAATTTATATCGTTTGTTACTGATTTTCATACACTCAGCAACAAAATTAACGGCGCACCTGGCACTCGGCGAAATTTTGCCGATTTTCAAAACGCTGTAACGCAATGAAAAATTGTCGAAAAAAATCATTCGGGGAAGCATTTTGAAGGTTGAAGCTTCATCTTTAGGATGGTTTTTGAAAATTTTTCCTACGGCTATTTTTGACTTCATGGCGTAGGTTTGAGTGCCGGGTTGCGGAACGTCAGAAAAAACAAGTTTTTCAAAGTTCTGTACGGGGCGTTAAAAAAATCGCAGAAAACTTTCGAGACAGCCATTTTGTAGCCTGAAATCCCCTCTTCGAAATGGTTTCTAGAAATCTGTTGTGCGATTTTTTTTCACCGAGTTATTCAACTTTTGGTGAAGCAATGTCAATATGGCACTGATTTGGCGTTATCCAGGATGCACCGCGAGGAGGTACAGTCTACCATGTGTGTGTGTGTGTGTGTGTGCACGTGTGTGCGCGCGTATGTGTGTATGGGTGTCTGCCTACGTATTATCACCGCCAGCGGGCGGTCTCAAGTCAATGCTTCGTCGACTGCAAACTCCAACAACACTGTCGAATGACACGAGTTGCATCAACATGAGAGAACGCTTGCAGGCGGTGATAAGAAGTGGAGGTGGCAATACCCGATTTTGAACTTTAGATATCCGAAACAACACAGACACACACACACACACACACACACACATGGGATACATGGTAGACTGTACCTCCTCGCGGTGCATCCTGGATAACGCCAAATCAGTGCCATATTGACATTGCTTCACCAAAAGTTGAATAACTCGGTAAAAAAAAATTGCGCAACAAATTTCTAGGAACCATTTCGAAGAGGAGATTTCAGGCTACAAAATGGTTATCTCGAAAGTTCTCTTCGATTTTTTCAACGCCCCGTACAGAACTTTGAAAAACTTGTTTTTTCTGACGTTCCGCAGCCTGGCACTCAAACCTACGCCATGTGGTCAAAAATGGCCGTAGGAAAAATTTTCAAAAACCATCTTAAAGATGAAGTTTCAACCTTCAAAATGCTTCCCCGATAGATTTTTTTCGACAATTTTTCATTGAGTTACAGCGTTTTGAAAATCGGCAAAATTTCGCCGAGTGCCAGGTGCGCCGTTAATTTTGTTGCTGAGTGTAAATCAAAACGACATTACACAAGAATTAAAATTAAATTTAGTTAGGGAAAATATAATAAAGAATGGAAATAGCAGAGTCAACAGGTTCAATTCGAATCATAAATTAACCGAGTTTAAAGTGAACGATTTGGTATTAGTCCGAGCGCTTAACGTCTCTGATTCAAAAAACAAAATAATGACCAAATTTCTAGCATTATATGAAGGTCCGTACAGAATTTGTAACCGTGTTGGTGAGGCTACATTCATTTTAGAAAACATAAACACACGAAAAGAGCGTGGTAGATTCCACACAAACATGCTAAAGCGGTACATATTACCCGATATTTGAAAAATAAACGGACATTAGCAGCTAGGGGCACTGACTGTCATCGTTTGCAACGGTTGTGTTTGAATTGCTAACATACCAAGGACAGATGATACGAAGAAGATGGTATAAAAGCTCGAGGTCGCTTATGAGTCATCACAGTCGTTCACCATGTCAAGTTACGGATATATAAGCGTCCAAGACAAAGGAGTACAAACCGTTGGGGATGACATCCAGGTCACTGAAAATGATAAAGTTATTAAGTTCGGGAATATTCAAATCGGGAACGGGACGATACGTCATTGGTAGGGGATACCAGACAGCAGCTTACCTGATGGATCCTGCGAGGTTGCAGCGTCGACGCAGGGTAGCGCATCCTACAATAACGGAGACCGCCGAGCCTGAAAATGCACTTACCGCTCCGCCGACCATCAGCAAGGCACCTAGTCCGAGCACAACTGCAGCAGCCGTAGAGTCATCGGTCACTGCAGATATAAATAACAACTTAATACTGAAAATCTGCATACCACGAATAAAAATCCCGTTCATCAAGAAGAAGGAAATAACCAAGAGCGAAGGCGAGCATAACGGTGAGGTACACCATAAATCCAACTTACCTACCATAACGCAGATCCAAAAGGTATCGAGCAGCAATCCACGGCTGAAGAATTTCAAAATACCTCGGTTAAGCCAGAAATCGAATGACACCGCAACACCATCCACCAGCACAAGCCAATCGGCGCACTCAGCAAGCAGTAGCAGCGGTAAAACAACCGGCTGCAAGCGACCGCGAGTTGCAGATTTCGATCGCCGCAAGGACCGAAAGCCGGAGGATCTTATTAAAATGTTACAAATCTTCGGTACTCTCGATCTATCGGATGAAGATGACGACCAGCTGACAGCAACCATTAAACGGCGTCGATCAGCTGTCACAGAGCGCAGAACACCAGCAATCAGGCGTACCATCGTATCCGATAGACCGAGGGTAAGCGACATCATTGAGATACCGACATTAATCGACCCGACGGATCCATTAGGATTAAAGAGGGGATAGATGAAACATCATCAGCATCAAACTCATAAAAGACCCAAGAGCAAGAAAATATCGATCATTATCCATTCATCTCATTGAAGATCATCCGAACACCTGATGATCGAAGGGGGCCAATGTAACGATTCAGGCAACCCAGGCCTGACCGTTAGCATTCAAACATCAGCCGTTGCGAACGTCGAGAACAGTCTAGAACGATCGACAGCAACGACGAGCTGAGTGACGTCACGACTGGTATAAAAGTCGAGGCGCCGCTCAGCTCACTAGCTATTCTAGGGTAGATACCAGATAGACTCACAGTCACTTGTTGGTCATCTCGAGCATAGAGCTCCGATGAACCGTTAGAATCATCTATTAATTTCAATACAGTTTATAAATTCATTTGCACACAGAAATTCAATTATCGAAATTTAAGAGCTTCGGCTACGACAGAATACTTTCAAAGAATATTGTTAAACAATTGTAGAAATATCAGAGATAAAACAACAGATAACTTGATTTATAAAAAAATAGCAAAGACGTTATAACAGATTGTATTAACGTAAGTAACTCATAGGCAACGTGTAAATATAGAATAAGGTTGCAACCGTAGGTTAGAATAATTAAATAAATAGATTCTTGATCATTATAACAAAGCAATTTAATCAGATGTCAAACCCCTTCCTCCGCCATTTCCAGGTTATAGTTTAAATCTTAACGGAAAGCTAGATACAGCCTTGGTGGATCTCCGATCTACCCAGGTCTGGCACAGCTATTATTTGGGAATAAATTAACTTCATTAAATTAATATTTAACAGTTAAGAGGGTAGAGTGCAGCCTTAGTGCGTTGTCGTACTTAGGTCTGTGGGGAGGCGGCTTCAGCTACACGGTAGCTCAAGTCCGTAATAGGCACGGCTAATAATTAATAGTAGAAGTCTCAAATAAAAATATAAATCGAGTAAAGAAAACACAATAACCAACCGGCTCGCGTCACCTTCAGTGACGCTCACTATCCGAAAAGTTACAATATATATATATATATGTATATACTATGCGACGTTCCAACACTGGATGGTACCATAAAAACGGTTTTGGTCGCAATAATCCTGTAATAAAATTAGAGATTAGTAGATTAGTAGCACTATACCCTCCTATATGCATTCCGGTAGAAGTGTGAATCCGCATGACTTATATGCGCATGGCTGCTTGGGACTCTAAATGAGTTCTGTGATGTATGGTGAAAATATCAAATTATCCACCCATCATCTGCTGCTGAATAAAACGTTAATGATTCTGACCGATCTAGCAGTAACTCTGTAGTGTTCCAGCCAATACTTGATATCAATGTTCTTTAATCCAATAAGGTTCAATAACTATTTCACCAAGCGGAATTGTATATTACAACTTTGTCATACCTGAATGCATAAAAAGGTAGAGATATCAGTGCATGATACATCTTGATGGCTCAGTCGAATAACGCAGTATCTCGCAAGCCACTCCGAAACCGCTCTGTAGTTATACCGCAAGTCTATGGCGCTACAGATTGATTTCGGAGTGGCTTGCGAGATACTGCGTTATTCGACTGAGCCATCGATGTTATTGTGTTGATCGATTATTTCATGATCATTTTCGCCGATAATCACCAATGAATTGTGGCAACATGTTTCGTGTTTCAGTTTATTTTATTTGCATAACCAGGTATTGTTGTTTCAGTGTTTGACTTAGGTCCAGTTCCAGAATCGAAGGTTAAAATTTGAACTAGGTTTAAACTGCTAAAGATTGCCTGTCGTTGGCTGAATCCGTCGCTAAGCCAAGTTTAAACGTAAACTTGGTTGAAAGTCAAGTTGTGGAACTGGGCCTTACAATTCAAACTAACTGTGAGAGATCATAGTACATCGCCGTGATGAATAGTTGAATTACAGAATAAATCTGTCATCGAAAATGTATGTGTCATGTTCAGTCTGTTTGAACTTGTTGCCAAACTGTTTGTGCATAGGTATAGATATACGTTTGGATATATTTCATATTTGCTTTCGTTTTTGACCATTCTTATATTGTTTATACGTAATCATCTTGTGAATTATTGGGAATCAATTTTAAGATTAATTTTTGTTTTTTTTTCATGTGGGATATATTTGCCTCCTTTTTACTATACCTTTGCCATACCATGGTCAATTGTTTTTTATTTTTCACATTATTGGATATATTTTAGTTGCCTCCTTTTTACTATACCTTTGCCATACCATGGTCAAATGTTTTTTATTTTTTACATTATTGGATATATTATAGTTGCCTTCTTTTTACCATAACTTTAATCATACCATGGTGACATTTTTTCCTCAACGGTGGCATATGTATATTAGACTGTGTAAAAAAAAAACGACATCTTCTTTTCGTTCGGGCCCTTTCATAAATAGTTAGTGCTTAATACAAGAAAAATTGTCCCCAAAGCTTAGCTATGTAGCTTGAACACCGAATTAGCGCATTTGAAAATAAGATTTCCCATGTATTTGAAATGGCAAAATTCGTTCATCTTAGTTTTATTTTTATAACTCTCTTTATTCAACTGATAACAATAAAGTAGATATACGGTTTTGTAGAGAATTTCATGATCTACAAAAATGGTCCTCTGACCAAAGCTGCTCAACGAACCGTTAATAAGTTACAGCGGATTCAAAGTCATATATATAGATTTGATTACTATACTTACTTTTCGACAAATTAATTTAAATTAATTTTTTCATACATTTTCTAAGAAATCTCTCTCTCTTCAAAAACGTGTATTCACTTCATTTTTATCAGTTAAATATAAAAAGTTATACAGATAAAACTAAAATAAACAAATTTTGCCATTTTGGAATTTTCCTGGCGAGAATATTGCGAAATACCATTTTTTCGAATTCTGACAATATTCTGTAGTTTGAAAAAGGTTGTAAAATTTTATAGTTCACCTTTATACCCTCCTCAACATTACATAAAAGTTTCAAAAGTTTTGGAATTTTTGTGAATTGGATGTCTTGAATGACTAGCCTAAAACAAAATTTTTGGAGTTTATAAAAGTTAATTTCATTGATATTTACCTTTTCAGAGTTGATTATTTATCTAGGAAATGAAATATCTGAAAAAATACATGAAAAATTAATTTAAGTTAATTCGTCGAAAAAAAGTAGTGATCAAATATAAATATGTCTTTTGAACCACTGTAACTTGTTAACGGTTCATTGAGCAACTTTGGCCAGAGGACCATTTTTGTAGATCATGAAATTCTCTACAAAACCGTATATCCACTTTATTCTTATCAGTTGAATAAAGAGAGTTATAAAAATAAAACTAAGATAAACAAATTTTGCCATTTGAAATACATGGGAAATCTTATTTTCAAATGCGCTAATTCTGTGTTCAAGCTACATAGCTAAGCTTTGGGGACAATTTTTCTTCTATTAAGCACTAACTATTTCTGAAAGGGCCCGAACGAAAAGAAGATGTCGTTTTTTTTTTGACACAGTCTAATGTATATACTGTTTTGGTTAATAGTGTCATTTGGTGTTATCGGCACATGATAATAATAATAATAATAGTAATAATAATAATAATAATAATAATAATAATAATGATAATAATAATAACAGAAAGTATTACTATTATCATTCTATAGTCATGGGCAAAATTATATAGGTACTTTTTGTTTCGACTATAGCTTTCGAACATTGTGCTAAAATGGTTGGTATGTAGGTATAGATTGTGAGTAGATATAATAGGGGGGTTCTGGACCAATCTGTTTTACCGGCCGAGCTGTGCGGGTAAGTTACCGACCGTGCGGGGTAAGTTACCGACAGTCTGATGGTAACGATCATCGATCTTTGTTACCGACAATCGAATGGCTGCGATTTGCCGTCGTGCGATGGCGTCACTACCGATTGTTACCGATAGTCCGATGGTAACGATCCGATCTTTAGTTACCGATAGTCTGATGGCTGCAATTTTTCCTGCAATTTTCCGTCTTGCGATGGCGCCACTAACGATTCGCTTTCGAATCATGGTAACGATTACCGATCTTTTTTTTCTTACCGACAATCGATCCAAGATGGCTGAAATATCTAATTCTTAGCTTATATATACGAATTATACTAGCTGAAAATGTTTGAAGAGTGACAGGGTGTTATATATATATGCAATCAATGACGCAAATTATCTGATAATATATATGTTTATTTGTTATGTCTTAAATCTAACTTATATTCTAAAATGACAATTTTTTTTCTTAAAACTAACTTAAACCATGTATACATTAGATATATCTAATTTTAACTTAAGCTATATATATGTACAACGGGGTGCATCGAGCTTCACGCATATCATCTGAAACATACAGGTATTTTTTGTAATAACCGAACGACATGTAATGAAAATTACGTGTACTTACCTAGCATTATTCGCCTCCTCCACCTTCTCCCCCCGCCTCCACCTCCACCTTCTTTTCTGCAACCGCCGGCACCTCCTCCTCATCCCAATTTTCATCCAGCGGCGCCTCCTCCGCCACCGGTTGCACCTCCTCCCCATCCCCATTCTCCTCCACCGCCGGCACCTCCCCATCCACCTGCTCATCATCCCACCCCCACTTCAGAGGTTTCACCTCGATCCATATGGGGGTGCCATCATCATATCGGACCGTGATCCAACGCACCCCATCTATCACCTCTTCCTCATTGTTGTCGCTGTCATACCCATCATCGTCGGAGCTCCAATCCTCATAACGATCCATGTTCTGTAATAGGAAATATCAATTACAAACTATATCCATCGAAATTCAGAGAGAGAGAAAAACAAAAAACTATGATATCGAAGAATAACGATACTTACTTCTTGCTTTCGATTTGGCTGTTGTGATTTCTGTGTGATTTTTCCTCTTTCGACTGGTTGCGGATTGTGTAAAACTCGATGCAAACTCGCACTTTTATACCCAACTAGAAACCCGAAATATGCTCAATATTGGAAGGGGGCTGATCAATGACAAACTCGGAAAATATTTTTTTCGTACGGAGGTACCAAAGATGCCAACCCTCCCAGATGGAAAAAAAAAAAAAAAACCCTTGACCAATGGTTGGAAAAGATTGAATTTTCATGGTATTTGGAGGGTGGATGCGTGGGATGTGGGCATATAAAACCCCAAACCCTAGGGTGGGTGTTAGCAATCGTCTAGTGCCAGTTTGACCGTGAAATTCTACGAAGAGAAAAAAAATGGACAACGCTATGTATATGAATCTCGTTGAGATGATGGAGGACGCATACAAGTTACTGTGTACACTACCACCAGAACAGGCAAATGAAGATATTTTTATTCACTGGCGTGACATTGCACATCAAAATATCCGATTTTTGAACAATATTTTAACGCAATCTAAACCGAGTGTGAGTGAAAAACAACGATTGCAACATATAATTTCACTCCTTCAATCGTGGGCGGTGAAATTTGAACGACATCGTGCAACTATTGTTGGTGGTAATATCGGCGATGATATTCATAATCGCGTTCGATGGGATGACATGGAGAGCGCCTTCAAGTGTCGCATACGCACCGGAGCCGTGACAAATCTTCAGC
The DNA here is from genome assembly GCA_943736025.1 of Tenthredo mesomela. Lineage (NCBI taxonomy): Eukaryota > Metazoa > Arthropoda > Insecta > Hymenoptera > Tenthredinidae > Tenthredo > Tenthredo mesomela. Next base: position 18,949,355 of record OX031018.1, on the reverse strand, counting down.
ATAAAGATTTGGCAAGATTTTTGGCTGACGCTGGGGTGGTAACGATGCAACGTTTGAAAAATGTGCTACGCCAAGAAGGAAGTATCAAGGTGAATGTGGGGGTTTCGTGTAAATTTGAGAACGTCAAAAACGATGAGATCAGTGTGGAAGTTAAGAACTTCAATACACGCAACGCCACGATTCTTCCATCAACGGATTTGGAAACCTGGTTCACCGATAATGTAACGAATCCTCTGCTAACCATGGTGGAGGATTTCGAGCAGCGTGATTCTGGTTGGAGTATGATTGAGATCATAAATGCCGTGATCTGCATCAACCGATACGAGCCTCTTCGCGGTGGACTCTCGACATTCACACCGCTACCTGAGGATATTCAGCGAAAGAAAGCGGTGGTCAACGTGCAAAACGACGATGATCGATGTTTGCTGTGGTCTGTTGCCGCAGCCCTCCACCCCATAGATATTCACGCAACTAGAACACACAGCTATCGACGGTACATATCGGAGCTAGATTGCACAGGTATCAAATTTCCCGCAACCCTGCATAGTGTAGAAAAATTTGAGAAGTTGAATAATTTGAGTATTAACGTATATGGAATCGAGTCGGAAACTTTTCAAAGCAAGAAAAAGTCGAATATTAGTGTAATTACCCCGCTTTATTTAAGTAAAAATGTAACAGATAAAAATGTAATCCACCTGCTTATGCTCGAAAGTGGGAGCGAACTAGATGATGGCGATTTAGATAATTTCAAACCACGATTTCACTTTACTTGGATCAAGAATCTTTCACGTTTGGTTAGCATGCAATTGTCGAATCATAAATGTGCACAATTTTTGTGTGATAGATGTTTGTGTCACTTTAACGTACGGAATGCCTATGAAAATCATAGACAAGATTGCACGCGGTTAAATAAAGTGCGGATGGAATTCCCCAAGGAGAACACTTTGAGATTTTCCAATTTTAAAAATCAGGGCACTGTGCCGTTCGTCGTATATGCCGATCTTGAATGCATGATGAAACCTAGGGTGAAAGAATCTCAAGAGCATATTCCACATAGTGTGGCGTATTATACACATTGCGTGTACGACGATACATTATCGGAATACAAGGGCTATCGTGGATCTGATTGCATTAAATGGTTGATTGAGGAGCTTCGCGAATTATCCATAAAAGTAGAGTCGCGTATAAAAAATGTAATTCCAATGGAGGTGTTGAATCAAACGCAACACGATCGTCACATGCGGGCGAAAAATTGTTATATCTGTGAGAAGCCGTTTTCGCCTGAGGAAAAAAAATGTCGCGATCACTGTCATTTCACGGGTAAATATCGCGGAGCCGCACACAATCGATGCAATCTGAATTTTCAAGAGTCGCACACGATTCCCGTGGTTTTTCACAATTTATCGGGCTACGATTCTCACTTTATCATCAAATCTCTGGCCACAACCTTTCCCGGTGATATTTCATTGCTACCCATCAATAAGGAAAAATACATATCATTCACAAAGAAAATCGATGGTACTATGATTAGTTTGAGATTCATAGATTCACTCCGATTCATGGCTAGCAGTATAGAGAAATTAGCATCGTACGTCGACGATGCTGATAAGAAAATAACGCGGAAATTTTACAGCGATCGGGATGAATTCAGTTTGATGATTCGTAAAGGTGTCTTTCCGTACGAGTATATTGATTCTTGGGAAAAACTTAACGAAATAAAATTACCCGATAAAAAAAAATTCTATTCAAAACTCAGTGCCGCGGGTATCACCGATGCTGATTATGAACATGCCAAAGATGTTTGGACCAAGTTTAGTCTGAAAACTCTGGGTGAATATTCCGATTTATACCTGAAAACCGATGTACTTTTATTAGCCGATATATTTCAAAATTTCCGCGATAGCTGCTTTAAAACATACAACTTGGATCCTCTGCATTATTATACCGCGCCAGGGCTTGCTTTTGATGCAATGTTAAAACAGACAAAAATTAATCTCCAACTTCTAGACAATCCGGAAATGATATTATTCATCGAGAAAAGCATAAGAGGCGGTGTGGCACAGTGCTCAAATCGCTACGCCAAAGCAAATAATCGATTTATGGGTGAAGATTTTGATCCGAGTAAAGCGGAATCATATTTAATGTATTTCGATGTTAACAATCTTTATGGTGCAGCTATGAGTGAGCATTTGCCGAGTGGATCGTTTGAGTGGGAAAATGATGCCATTGATGTGATGTCCCATCCGGATGACGCACCAATCGGTTATATTCTAGAGGTAGATTTAGATTACCCCGCAGAGCTCCATAAACATCATGCGGACTTACCTCTCTGTCCCGAGCATTTCACACCACCGGGTAGTAAAATTAAAAAACTTGCGGCAACGCTTCTACCCAAGGAAAAATATGTGCTTCACTATCGTAATTTGAAACAGTGCATCAAATTTGGTTTAAAGCTGACGAAAGTGCACAGAATTCTAAGGTTCGCACAATCGCCATGGTTAAAATCATACATAGATCTCAATACAAATATGCGAAAGCAATCGAAAAACGAATTTGAGAAGAATTTCTACAAGCTTATGAACAACGCTGTATTCGGCAAGACCATGGAGAATGTGCGTAACCATACAACTGTAAAACTAATCACGAAATGGGAGGGTAGGGGCGGTGCACGTGCTCTCATTGCAAGGCCAACAATTCATAGCTGTACCATATTTGATGAAGATATGGTAATTATTCAGCTAAATCGAACCAAGGTTTATTTCAATAAACCCATCTACATTGGTGCTGCTCTTCTCGATCTTTCGAAAATATTTCTATACAACTTCCACTATGATTATGTAAAAAATAATTTTTCAAGTACCGAATCAAAATTAATGTATACCGATACAGATAGCCTGATATATCAATTTACTGTTCCAAATATCTATGAAATCATCAAGCGTGATGTTGCTACAATGTTCGATACATCAGACTATCTACCGAATAATACCTACGGCATTCCCCTGTTGAATAAAAAACGTCTTGGTCTGATGAAGGACGAAAATAATGGAAAAATTATGACCGAATTTATCGGATTGCGCGCAAAACTCTATACATTCAGAACTCGTGGCGATACCGATAAGAAACGTGCAAAGGGTGTAAAAGACTCGACATTAAAATCTATCACGTTTGATGATTACAAACGATGCCTTTTCGGTTATCAAAATTTGGTTGAGCAACAGTGTATGATAAGAAGTAGTCGACATACAGTTAGCACTATTATACAGAATAAGTTAGCTCTAAGCTGGTGTGACGATAAGCGAAAGTTGATACCCGGTAAAACTGATACTTTACCTTGGGGTTACCAAGATGTTGCAAACTTGTAAACTTCTCACATTTTCTCACATTTTCTCAAAAAATTTCCCATTTACTTTACACGTGAATGTGAGAAAATGTGAGAAAATGTGAGAAAATGTGAGAAAATGTGAGAATGTGTGAGAAAGTGTGAGAAAATGTGAGAACGTGTATGTGTGTGAAAACATTTTTCCGCAATTATCATGTAAGCTAGCATTAAGATTGAGGAGGGTGAAGAAACAAATGTAAATAAGTTGATAATAAATTTATTCATGAAAATTATATTACATATCCGATTTATTTATCCAACTATTATGTGAACTGTCGAATCCCAACCATTTTACATAGAGTTGATCACCACGCCTCCGCAAGACCTTTTCTACAAGATAGCCATCGGGATATTGCACCCTGCTGAGCTCCTCCTCGTAAAATCCGCCTTCAATGGGCTGATTCAGGTAATCGGTGAGTTTGTAAGTTGGAGGGTTGGTATTTTTCACCTCATGAATCGTAAATATTTCTGTTGTCCAATTCGGCGTATAACCCTTTTCGAATACATTTTTATATTTGCTAATTCGAACTTTATCGCCAACCTTAAATTTACGTTTTCGTTTGCTTCTTTTTATTTGACGCGGTTTATACACACTTCGATACAGTTGTTTTTCATTAGTCGTAGTCACATCTTTCGGCTTCATTCCAATCGTGCGATGTTTGGTATTATTGTACGATGCAATTAAATCTGGTAGAATGCTGGTCCATTTATAAGAACCTTGAAGTGTGAACTGCTTCCACATTTTATTTTTCAGTGTACGATTGAAGCGTTCGCATATCGATGCCTTCAAGTTGCTAAATGTCGAGTACATGTTGATTCCATGATGTCTCATGAGAGTTTTAAATTCTTTGTTGTAAAATTCCTTGCCCTGATCGACGTGTAGATGTTTCGGTATGCGGTCCAGAGTTAGCACAGATTTCATCGCAGCTGTTACATCTTTGGCATTTTTACTCTTGATCGGCACGGCCCACGCGAATTTTGAAAATATATCAATCACTGTGAGCAAAAATTTTGAGCCCTTGTTGACGGATGAGTATGCGGACATATCGACAAGATCGGCTTGCCAGGTCTCATCCAGACCGCGTATATCGACATAACGGCGAGGATAATTACGTCGGGCGGGTCTATGAAGTTCGCTCGCTATTACCGACTTCATGTTCATGCGTCTTCAACCAATTTGCAATGTATTCGTTGTCTAAAAATTCGGGTGGAATCGGAATTCCGAGGATGTAATGCCGGCTAAGTATTTCAGCGCAATTCTCTACTATCACCAACCGTTTTTCCAAAGATTCACTTTTCCCCTTCAGTGCCGCGATCCTTTCTTTTGCCTGGATCCAAATACGCTGATCTCAAACATCTGTTCTCACTATACCAACTTTTTGGTATATTGCGCTAGGTAAAAATAAATTTATAAAGGTTTGGTCAAGACGGAGAAGACAGAATATTTTGTGGAACCAGAAGATTATGAGGATGCTGGTGATGATGAGGATGATGATAATGATGCATATAAAAGTGCGATTGAGGAGAGCTTGGCAACTAACATTGCTAGTGGAGACAATGCTATGGATGATACGGATGATGAAGATGATGATAACAACCTGGATCATACGTTAACCGCGTCTACAAGCACACCGATGTTGAAAAAAGAAGTTAGGACGGCGCGCTATTTAAACATGTTTTCCTCTGAAAAAGAGCGCAAGAAATTAAATCAGAAATTTGGAGTTCGAAAATTAGCTACCGGATTGAAGATTGGTGATTCGGATATCGCATTTGATGATAATCAGATATATGTAGGTGATAAGAGTTATGATAATACACCAGGATTGCTTGAACTGTTATTCAAAAAGTTACCCGATCACGCCAAGGTTAATAAAAGCGATAGATTGAATTATATCAAAATCGTGAAAAAAACGAATGCTTATCGGAAATATTACAAAGCTGAGACAAGTCCTCATCATGATAGGCAAAAGTATTCGAAGTATAGAGATTTTATTGCCCCATACATCGACCTGCCGGTGAAAAAATCCGGTGAAGGTTTATTACCCACCCATAAAATCGCGCGGGGGCAAAGCATGGATTATGTTTATTGGGATAATCCTAATGAGCTCGTTGATCGTCTTCGGTTACTCACGGCATCTCAAGCGGCTGGTAATACTAGCCATACCAATGAAATTTCCTCCATTATTGAGGAGCTACGTGAGGCGGGAATCATTTATTAGCATGAGATTGATCATAAAATAATCATTCGGTCACAGATCGTTGAACAATGAGCATAGACATATTCGGACGACCGTCGGCTAGAAACAGCTACGAAAAAGTTGTTATCCGGGGTTCTCCAGGTGTTGGATTCAAATTCACCCCTGATAAGCAGTACGATCTAGACGGCAAACGATTATGTAATATTGCGGATCCGCAGGAGCCGAACGACGCTGTTTCTCTGAAAAGTCTTGAAGATATTACACAGCGAGCCTTGAGTGTTCTCGAACATTCTATGGAAAAAACATTTGCAAACTCTACGCTACAAGCACTTCACAAGTTTGAATCTCAACTTAATGCACGCCTTAATCGAGAGCATACCAACAATTTGAGCGGGAATCAACACATTCAGACTCTCATGCTAAAAGAGATTGACACTCTGACAGCGGAAAAGGAACTTCTGAAGATTCGATTAGCCGCCGTAGGATCTAATCTTGCAAAACTCTGCCACAACGGGCTAATCCATAATATTCACACTGAATCAAGCTAGATCGATCGATAATGGGCATAGACATATTCGGTCGTTGGTTGACTAGCAGAAAATTCAAAAGTGTGAGTAGTCGTGGACCGCCCGGCGTTGGATTCAAAACCACCATCGATAACCAGTACGATATAGACAATAAACGATTGTGTAATATCGCACATCCGCAGGAGCCAACCGATGCCGTTTCTCTGCAAAGTCTTGAGGATATTACACAGCGATCATATATTGGTCTTGAGCGTACTATAAAGGAAACATTCGAGCAATCCATGCAACAGGCGCTCGCAGCTCTTGAATCTAAACTTAATGCTCGGATTGCACAAGAACACAGCGAAAGTTTTGAAGAAGATCAGCGTATTTGGATCCAGGCAAAAGAAAGGATCGCGGCACTGAAGGGGGAAAGTGAATCTTTGGAAAAACGGTTGGTGATAGTAGAGAATTGCGCTGAAATACTTAGCCGGCATTACATCCTCGGAATTCCGATTCCACCCGAATTTTTAGACAACGAATACATTGCAAATTGGTTGAAGACGCATGAACATGAAGTCGGTAATAGCGAGCGAACTTCATAGACCCGCCCGACGTAATTATCCTCGCCGTTATGTCGATATACGCGGTCTGGATGAGACCTGGCAAGCCAATCTTGTCGATATGTCCGCATACTCATCCGTCAACAAGGGCTCAAAATTTTTGCTCACAGTGATTGATATATTTTCAAAATTCGCGTGGGCCGTGCCGATCAAGAGTAAAAATGCCAAAGATGTAACAGCTGCGATGAAATCTGTGCTAACTCTGGACCGCATACCGAAACATCTACACGTCGATCAGGGCAAGGAATTTTACAACAAAGAATTTAAAACTCTCATGAGACATCATGGAATCAACATGTACTCGACATTTAGCAACTTGAAGGCATCGATATGCGAACGCTTCAATCGTACACTGAAAAATAAAATGTGGAAGCAGTTCACACTTCAAGGTTCTTATAAATGGACCAGCATTCTACCAGATTTAATTGCATCGTACAATAATACCAAACATCGCACGATTGGAATGAAGCCGAAAGATGTGACTACGACTAATGAAAAACAACTGTATCGAAGTGTGTATAAACCGCGTCAAATAAAAAGAAGCAAACGAAAACGTAAATTTAAGGTTGGCGATAAAGTTCGAATTAGCAAATATAAAAATGTATTCGAAAAGGGTTATACGCCGAATTGGACAACAGAAATATTTACGATTCATGAGGTGAAAAATACCAACCCTCCAACTTACAAACTCACCGATTACCTGAATCAGCCCATTGAAGGCGGATTTTACGAGGAGGAGCTCAGCAGGGTGCAATATCCCGATGGCTATCTTGTAGAAAAGGTCTTGCGGAGGCGTGGTGATCAACTCTATGTAAAATGGTTGGGATTCGACAGTTCACATAATAGTTGGATAAATAAATCGGATATGTAATATAATTTTCATGAATAAATTTATTATCAACTTATTTACATTTGTTTCTTCACCCTCCTCAATCTTAATGCTAGCTTACATGATAATTGCGGAAAAATGTTTTCACACACATACACTTTCTCACATTTTCTCACACTTTCTCACACATTCTCACATTTTCTCACATTTTCTCACATTTTCTCACATTTTCTCACATTCACGTGTAAAGTAAATGGGAAATTTTTTGAGAAAATGTGAGAAAATGTGAGAAGTTTACAAGTTTGCAACATCTTGGTAACCCCAAGGTAAAGTATCAGTTTTACCGGGTATCAACTTTCGCTTATCGTCACACCAGCTTAGAGCTAACTTATTCTGTATAATAGTGCTAACTGTATGTCGACTACTTCTTATCATACACTGTTGCTCAACCAAATTTTGATAACCGAAAAGGCATCGTTTGTAATCATCAAACGTGATAGATTTTAATGTCGAGTCTTTTACACCCTTTGCACGTTTCTTATCGGTATCGCCACGAGTTCTGAATGTATAGAGTTTTGCGCGCAATCCGATAAATTCGGTCATAATTTTTCCATTATTTTCGTCCTTCATCAGACCAAGACGTTTTTTATTCAACAGGGGAATGCCGTAGGTATTATTCGGTAGATAGTCTGATGTATCGAACATTGTAGCAACATCACGCTTGATGATTTCATAGATATTTGGAACAGTAAATTGATATATCAGGCTATCTGTATCGGTATACATTAATTTTGATTCGGTACTTGAAAAATTATTTTTTACATAATCATAGTGGAAGTTGTATAGAAATATTTTCGAAAGATCGAGAAGAGCAGCACCAATGTAGATGGGTTTATTGAAATAAACCTTGGTTCGATTTAGCTGAATAATTACCATATCTTCATCAAATATGGTACAGCTATGAAATGTTGGCCTTGCAATGAGAGCACGTGCACCGCCCCTACCCTCCCATTTCGTGATTAGTTTCACAGTTTTATGGTTACGCACATTCTCCATGGTCTTGCCAAATACAGCGTTATTCATAAGCTTGTAGAAATTCTTCTCAAATTCGTTTTTCGATTGCTTTCGCATATTTGTATTGAGATCTATGTATGATTTCAACCATGGTGATTGTGCGAACCTTAGAATTCTGTGCACTTTCGTCAGCTTTAAACCAAATTTGATGCACTGTTTCAAATTACGATAGTGCAGCACATATTTTTCCTTGGGTAGAAGCGTTGCCGCAAGTTTTTTCATTTTACTACCCGGTGGTGTGAAATGCTCGGGACAGAGAGGTAAGTCCGCATGATGTTTATGGAGCTCTGCGGGGTAATCTAAATCTACCTCTAGAATATAACCGATTGGTGCGTCATCCGGATGGGACATCACATCAATGGCATCATTTTCCCACTCAAACGATCCACTCGGCAAATGCTCACTCATAGCTGCACCATAAAGATTGTTAACATCGAAATACATTAAATATGATTCCGCTTTGCTCGGATCAAAATCTTCACCCATAAATCGATTATTTGCTTTGGCGTAGCGATTTGAGCACTGTGCCACACCGCCTCTTATGCTTTTTTCGATGAATAATATCATTTCCGGATTGTCTAGAAGTTGAAGATTAATTTTCGTCTGCTTTAGCATAGCATCAAAAGCAAGCCCTGGCGCGGTATAATAATGCAGAGGATCCAAGTTATATGTTCTGAAGCAGCTATCGCGAAAATTTTGAAATATATCGGCCAATAAAAGCACATCGGTTTTCAGATACAAATCGGAATACTCGCCCAACGTTTTCAAATTAAACTTGGCCCAAACATCTTTGGCATGTTCATAATCAGCATCGGTGATACCCGCGGCACTGAGTTTTGAATAGAATTTTTTTTTTATTGGGTAATTTTATTTCGTTAAGTTTTTCCCAAGAATCAATATACTCGTACGGAAAGACACCTTTACGAATCATCAAACTGAATTCATCCCGATCGCTGTAAAATTTCCGCGTTATTTTCTTATCAGCATCGTCGACGTACGATGCTAATTTCTCTATACTGCTAGCCATGAATCGGAGTGAATCTATGAATCTCAAACTAATCATAGTACCATCGATTTTCTTTGTGAATGATATGTATTTTTCCTAATTGATGGGTAGCAATGAAATATCACCGGGAAAGGTTGTGGCCAGAGATTTGATGATAAAGTGAGAATCGTAGCCCGATAAATTGTGAAAAACCACGGGAATTGTGTGCGACTCTTGAAAATTCAGATTGCATCGATTGTGTGCGGCTCCGCGATATTTACCCGTGAAATGACAGTGATCGCGACATTTTTTTTCCTCAGGCGAAAACGGCTTCTCACAGATATAACAATTTTTCGCCCGCATGTGACGATCGCGTTGCATTTGATTCAACACCTCCATTGGAATTACATTTTTTATACGCGACTCTACTTTTATGGATAATTCGCGAAGCTCCTCAATCAACCATTTAATGCAATCAGATCCACGATAGCCCTTGTATTCCGATAATGTATCGTCGTAACGCAATGTGTATAATACGCCGCACTATGTGGAATATGCTCTTGAGATTCTTTCACCCCAGGTTTCATCATGCATTCAAGATCGGCATATACGACGAACGGCACAGTGCCCTGATTTTTAAAATTGGAAAATCTCAAAGTGTTCTCCTTGGGGAATTCCATCCGCACTTTATTCAACCGCGTGCAATCTTGTCTATGATTTTCATAGGCATTCCGTACGTTAAAGTGACACAAACATCTATCACACAAAAATTGTGCACATTTATGATTCGACAATTGCATGCTAACCAAACGTGAAAGATTCTTGATCCAAGTAAAGTGAAATCGTGGTTTGAAATTATCTAAATCGCCATCATCTAGTTCGCTCCCACTTTCGAGCATAAGCAGGTGGATTACATTTTTATCTGTTACATTTTTACTTAAATAAAGCGGGGTAATTACACTAATATTCGACTTTTTCTTGCTTTGAAAAGTTTCCGACTCGATTCCATATACGTTAATACTCAAATTATTCAACTTCTCAAATTTTTCTACACTATGCAGGGTTGCGGGAAATTTGATACCTGTGCAATCTAGCTCCGATATGTACCGTCGATAGCTGTGTGTTCTAGTTGCGTGAATATCTATGGGGTGGAGGGCTGCGGCAACAGACCACAGCAAACATCGATCATCGTCGTTTTGCACGTTGACCACCGCTTTCTTTCGCTGAATATCCTCAGGTAGCGGTGTGAATGTCGAGAGTCCACCGCGAAGAGGCTCGTATCGGTTGATGCAGATCACGGCATTTATGATCTCAATCATACTCCAACCAGAATCACGCTGCTCGAAATCCTCCACCATGGTTAGCAGAGGATTCGTTACATTATCGGTGAACCAGGTTTCCAAATCCGTTGATGGAAGAATCGTGGCGTTGCGTGTATTGAAGTTCTTAACTTCCACACTGATCTCATCGTTTTTGAGTTCTCAAATTTACACGAAACCCCCACATTCACCTTGATACTTCCTTCTTGGCGTAGCACATTTTTCAAACGTTGCATCGTTACCACCCCAGCGTCAGCCAAAAATCTTGCCAAATCTTTATGCTGAAGATTTGTCACGGCTCCGGTGCGTATGCGACACTTGAAGGCGCTCTCCATGTCATCCCATCGAACGCGATTATGAATATCATCGCCGATATTACCACCAACAATAGTTGCACGATGTCGTTCAAATTTCACCGCCCACGATTGAAGGAGTGAAATTATATGTTGCAATCGTTGTTTTTCACTCACACTCGGTTTAGATTGCGTTAAAATATTGTTCAAAAATCGGATATTTTGATGTGCAATGTCACGCCAGTGAATAAAAATATCTTCATTTGCCTGTTCTGGTGGTAGTGTACACAGTAACTTGTATGCGTCCTCCATCATCTCAACGAGATTCATATACATAGCGTTGTCCATTTTTTTTCTCTTCGTAGAATTTCACGGTCAAACTGGCACTAGACGATTGCTAACACCCACCCTAGGGTTTGGGGTTTTATATGCCCACATCCCACGCATCCACCCTCCAAATACCATGAAAATTCAATCTTTTCCAACCATTGGTCAAGGGTTTTTTTTTTTTTTTTTTTTTTCCATCTGGGAGGGTTGGCATCTTTGGTACCTCCGTACGAAAAAAATATTTTCCGAGTTTGTCATTGATCAGCCCCCTTCCAATATTGAGCATATTTCGGGTTTCTAGTTGGGTATAAAAGTGCGAGTTTGCATCGAGTTTTACACAATCCGCAACCAGTCGAAAGAGGAAAAATCACACAGAAATCACAACAGCCAAATCGAAAGCAAGAAGTAAGTATCGTTATTCTTCGATATCATAGTTTTTTGTTTTTTTCTCTCTTTGAATTTCGATGGATATAGTTTGTAATTGATATCTCCTATTACAGAACATGGATCGTTATGAGGATTGGAGCTCCGACGATGATGGGTATGACAGCGACAACAATGAGGAAGAGGTGATAGATGGGGTGCGTTGGATCACGGTCCGATATGATGATGGCACCCCCATATGGATCGAGGTGAAACCTCTAAAGTGGGGGTGGGAAGATGAGCAGGTGGATGGGGAGGTGCCGGCGGTGGAGGAGAATGGGGATGGGGAGGAGGTGCAGCCGGTGGCGGAGGAGGCGCCGCTGGATGAAAATTGGGATGAGGAGGAGGTGCCGGCGGTTGCAGAAAAGAAGGAGGAGGTGGAGGCGGGGGGAGAAGGTGGAGGAGGCGAATAATGCTAGGTAAGTACACGTAATTTTCATTACATGTCGTTCGGTTATTACAAAAAATACCTGTATGTTTCAGATGATATGCGTGAAGCTCGATGCACCCCGTTGTACATATATATAGCTTAAGTTAAAATTAGATATATCTAATGTATACATGGTTTAAGTTAGTTTTAAGAAAAAAAATTGTCATTTTAGAATATAAGTTAGATTTAAGACATAACAAATAAACGTATATATTAGACTGGTTCAAAAAAATCGACTATTCTTTTTCTTTCAATTTTCGCATTGAAATACTTTCGGGGGGCTGAAAAAAGATGCCTGTTAAAAGCGGAGCTCTTAATATTAAGATTTAGAGGTCGCTCATCGCGGATTTCTATTTTCCATTTGAATAGCATAGGAAATTTTTTTTTTTTTTTAAATAATTTTGTAGCTCACAAACCAATGAACAAATCCAAATGAATCAAACATATTTTCATAGGAAATTGAACACTCTACAAAAAGCTTCTCTTGTCATTTTTTGATAAATTGACTCCTTCCAAAGTTATTCAAGCTCAAATTTCAATTTATAGTTGAGTAAACTATTTTTTTTTTGTGATTTTTTTTCCACAATGATAGATACATTTTTTAGAGTGTTCAATCCCCTATCAAAATATGTAAGAGTCATTTGGATTTGTTCATTGGTTTGTGAGCTACGAAATTCTGAAGAAAAAAAAATAAAATTCCTATGCTATTTAAATGGAAAATAGAAATCCGCGATGAGCGACCTCTAAATCTTAATATTAAGAGCTCCGCTTTTAACAGGCATCTTTTTTCACCCCTCCGAAAGTATTTCAATGCGAAAATTGAAAAAAAAAGAATAGTCGATTTTTTTGAACCGGTCTAATATATATTATCAGACAATTTGCGTCATTGATTGCATATATATATAACACCCTGTCACTCTTCAAACATTTTCAGCTAGTATAATTCGTATATATAAGCTAAGAATTAGATATTTCAGCCATCTTGGATCGATTGTCGGTAAGAAAAAAAGGATCGGTAATCGTTACCATGATTCGAAAGCGAATCGTTAGTGGCGCCATCGCAAGACGGAAAATTGCAGGAAAAATTGCAGCCATCAGACTATCGGTAACTAAAGATCGGATCGTTACCATCGGACTATCGGTAACTAAAGATCGACAATCCATAGTGGCGCCATCGCATGACGACAAATCGCAACCATCAGATTGTCGGTAACAGGAAATCGTTACCATCAGACTATCGGTAACTAATAATCGGATCGTTACCATCGGACTATCGGTAACAATCGGTAGTGGCGCCATCGCACGACGGCAAATTGCAGCCATCCGATTGTCGGTAACAAAGATCGATGATCGTTACCATCAGACTGTCGGTAACTTACCCCGCACGGTCGGTAACTTACCCGCACAGCTCGGCCGGTAAAACAGATTGGTCCAGAACCCCAGTATTATATCTACTATTGTGCACTATGTACAGATTTTTTCACATTTCCATCGGTATACATGGTGTAACGGATGTAATAGTATTTTGGCAACCATATGTATAACCTGTACACGGTGGTTAAATCACAATCATTTGCCTATTTTCATTCATATCATTTCATTATATATTGTTACGTTTCTGTTCTTGAGCGATACCACCGGTATCGCGAACCGAGTGTAATTGTGAGTTCTTTGCTCGAAATTAATGTTCTAGACCTTTATATCAATAATTTAATGTTCCCTATTACGGACTTGAGTCGCCGTGCAACTAAAGCCGCCTCCCCACAGACCTGAACACGTAAACGCGCTAAGGCTGCACTTTACCCACCTAACCTTTTGATTTTAATTTTGTTAAAGTTAGTTTATTCCCAATTTTCTAAACAATAGAACCTGCTGTGCCAGACCTGAGTGCGTCAGAGACACACTAAGGCTGTATCTAGCTTTGGTTAGTTTTATCGATGAAGAAAGACCTGGAAATAGCGGATAAGGGATCTGCATAGAGTAACTTACTTTTTTAAATAATCAAGAATTCGATTTATTATATTCTACTATAACTAGCGGTTGCTTCAGATACTTATTCTATATTTACAGAGATCCTTACTTACTAATTTCTAATATGAAGACTATTTTTGATCTTTATGCGATGATTGACCGTTACGTCGTTTTCAAATGAATATTTCGTTAATTTTCTTTATAATTTAATTTTCTAATATTCTGAATTATGTATTTTCTTTTCTGATATTTTCTTTTCTTTTATTTCTTGATTCTATTTTATTTTTGTTGAAATTTGCGATTTTTGATAGAGCGATATAATATCTGAGTGAAGCTACAAGTTCGCAAGGCGCTATGCCTATTGCGACTGATCTGCAAAAGAGCTGTGAGTCAATCCGGTGCTATACCGTAGAATTGCTGGTGATGAGAGCTGTGTCTCGACTTATATACTTGCTATGACGTCACGCGGCTTGTCGCTCTCGTCGAATGTTCTAGAACGTTCGATGCTAGCAACGGTTGATGTTTGAATTGCTAACGGTCAGGCCTATGTTGTCTGATCCGTTACAATATATATACCGGGAGTTTTCGTGGAAACGCTTCATAGGACGCAGCGCCGTGCCTAAGCCACATGACGCCTGGTGCGAGCTGTCTTCATGAATTTTAATTTTTCTGAAATTTAGAGGAGTTGAAATCCATCATTATTTGAGAAAGTTATGACGGATCAAAAAGATGAAAACTCCAATTCTGACATGAGAAACCTAAAAACCTGCGAAAAAAATAGTAAATATTGAGATCCCATTATCGAGTGATGCTTACAAATCATATTTTAAATTATGAAATTAGTGTGAATTTTTTCAGATTTTCAAAAATGGCGTTTCCGGAATCGACTTTTCGTTTTTTTTTTTTTTTTCAATTGAGCCGTTGGTTGGAAAAATCTGAAATTAATTCAGAGACCCTTTTGGGTCGGTTGCAACATCATATTAAAAAATTATCCAAATCGAAGGGGGTGAGGTACAAAAGGGGTAAATGTGACGTGGAAAGCCCCATATATATGTGTGAGTGCTGCCGGACGGAGATTCGTATAGGTACGGCTGTTTTGCTACGCCCGTACTCGACTTGCGCGAATCTCAACGCAATATTCGTACGGGACGTTTATATAGCTTCAGCTCAGAAGCCCCGACACATTGCGCGCTTGTGCACGCAATATTTATGTACGGTTTTACTTTTCAGGTGTTTGCACCTTCCTCGCGCGAAACTCAACGCGATACATGCACACGCCGTTACAAGTAACATCGCGTTAAAATTTAATGCGGATCTCCCTTATCTACCTCTTTTTGTCTCTTTCTCGCTACCACTTTTGCTTCTTTCTCTTGCTTTCGTTTGGCGGCTACTTCCTGTGCCTCGAGTATGTACGGTGGGTCCCTCATAGGCATACTCCTTACATAGCGACTGTCCACTATTTCAGGGACCAAGCAGTTTTCATAGAAATCTACCAGATAAGATTTCATCTTGTTATTCCAGAATTCGTCATCTCTGGCTACTCTTATGATTATCGAACCGTGAGGTGTCCACACCATGAAGAGACAGTAGTCTCTTCCAGTTATGTGTAACTGCCCTTGTACCTGATAATAGTACTCATGTTTCTCATTCATTTCAGAAGCGTCGACATTTTTAAATATTGTACGCACAGCGCTAATATTATTGGCAATAGCTTGTTCTGGCGTTAACTCGCGGGCAGAATACGGACATTTTATTTCTACGATTCCATCATCGCCGATGAGACCATCAGGTGAAGCGCCCAAACCAAGAATTTCGGTGTCAACAAATAAACCGCATTCGCGCACTTGGACATGTTTTTTCGTTTCGAGTTCCAAGCGAGCGGTGTCTTCGTATTTTCGTCCGTATTTTACAGCAGGTGTATTTTTTAAAGTACTTGAATACAATATCGCCTTCAAGTTAGCTTTACAAGACGTGCCTTTCCTCATGTGACATATTTGACCGAATTTAGACGCGGTAAGCAGTTTTCGTCTCGTAGACAACCACAGTGTGCTGTTCGCCTGATCGACAGTTTCTCTTTCTAGAGTAATTCGATTATGTTGAAAATCCTTTAATCTAGCGATGTGTCGGTCAAGTTCCAAAGCATACGCTTCCTCACTCAGATCTGTTTTTTCTGAGCTCGGACCATAATCTTTATCGACTGTTTGCTGTCTGATCATCTCCACCCGTCTGACGACGTTGGTTTCTTTAGCACGAGCGACACGTTGTTTCTGTAACTCTGCCCATCGTGCTCTGTTACTCTCCATGACGCTTGCCACCTGTGACGGCTCTTTACCTGCTACCTCTCTGTAGCGCGTTAAAACTTTCTTACTGTTGAATTGTGCAGCAGCACCTAGGCTTCGCGCAATATAAGAATTTCTCTTGCCGTAATTGATGCGCTTTCCACCTATGAATTTAGCTACTATGCCGTTGTATGATTCAACGGTATTGTTATTAACGTTATAGAGCAAGCTATCAGTATGATGGCTGAGACGTGACACAGTGTCTTCCATTGCATCGAATAGCCCTAATCTTTTCATTTCCGGAACAACATTTTTCTCGTCCAATTTGGGTACACCGTTGCAGAAATACCCAATAGAGGCGCATTTTGCATGTTCTCCGAAAATGTGACTGGGAATGTTCAAAATGTCTTTTCGCAGCATCTTGTTCGTCTCAGTCGACGATATATTCTGCTGCAGTCTATACTGAACAGCTTTTCTGATGGCAACATTGAACCTTGGTACACTGTCGGTTATCCTCCTTCGAAGGGGGCCAGGTATTCCTTTCCTTCTTGCAATTTCCTTCACTTTGCTGCCGACATTCCTTATCAAGTGGTTTCCGCATTCCACTTTTTTGACGTATATGTCTTCCTTACGATAGGGATTGTAGTCAGTTATTTTTTTATAAACACTACTATCTCCATCGGCTATAAGAACGGAGTATATGAGCCCGTGTTGGTCCAAGCTGTTCTTGAATCCTTCTAAGATTGCGTCGCCTTCCATACTGGTCGAACTTGCGTTGCGACCCCAATTCTTGTTTTATCGCCGTTTCGCAGATCGAGCAATATTTATTTCTCACTCCGACAAACAATACTTTTTTCGAGTGAAATCCGACGATCGCTCCTAAGCCAGATGATGAATCGTACTTCCCTAATTTGTACGATCTCTTCATCCAACTACCATCAGCTACCACGGGTATATGTGGAATCCCATTGATTACGTCGTTTCTCTGTATGGCAAGTTCACGCTCTTCATCACCAGCTAACTTCATCTCCGATAATGCGGTTTTTACTAATCCATCGTAAACCGTGTCGTGAGTGCGTCGAAATGTTGTAGCAGCCATACATTTGACATCCATCGCACCTAGGAGCTGCTCGAGCTGAGAGTGTCCTATTCCAGCACACAGACTCCCAAGTACGGCCGCTGTATTGACGTCTAACTCATCATCATCCTCAGGCTCACTCATAATGGATGTTTGGAAAGAACACATCGAGCACTTGAAGTGCAATGATGTCTTCAGTTCAACATGGCGATATCCGACGAGTCGCAGGTCACGGAAATGACAGTCGATGCCTCTCTGGTGTTCATCGAATATCGCATGCAGCTTACTCCAGACATGGAGAAATGAATATATTCCTTTTTCCAGCCCGCTGGCATCCCGCAAGCCTTCGTCCATCGCATCCTGGCTTACTTCTACTTCATGTTCGTCGATTAATCGTTCTTCTTCGACTATATTTGCAATTTCTATTTCGAGATTGCGTTCTTCGATCGACATTTCTTCCGAGTGCAACCTTGCTTCTAGATAGACGTTCGGAAATATATCGCTTTCCATCTGAGGTGCGCTTGATGGACTAGATACTGCTTCATCTTGCACGTACAGTTGTTCTTGACCACGCTCGCGTAGTAAGTCAACTTCTGTAAGGTCGTATGTATCTTGCGATGGGTCATCTGGTCTTCCGGCAGGAATATTCTTCCGTAATAGTTTGAACAAGGATTCCACGTCTTGGAATTCCAACAAACAGGCTCGACCATCGGAGGTAACTTCTCCTGCTTGACTTCTACTGTGTGAATCGAACATCCACACTGTACCTCCCATTTTAAAAATAGCGACGGAAATTGAATTGGCGGTTAGAATACCCAATTTCTCTTCAGCTAAGAAGTCACAGATTCGATTCCTCAAATTTGGGAAACCATCGTCAGGATGATCGGTGTCCAAATGACCGCACATCCACTCGGGTTTTACACGAAGAATGTATTTCTCAGAATGGATTTCAATGTCCGTCCTTAGCTCCGTAGCTGTCAAGAATTCCGTGTGCATTTCATCCGGATCAACATCAGTACGGGCTGCCATGCTGTCTGTGTACAGTTTATCACCTGTCACGAGCACGGAATCCACGTGTGCTGAAGTCCATAAGCTGGGATCTGTGTTCTTGCACATGGCCAGGGCTACTGTGGCATTCGCAGTACACTGCTTTCCTCGAGTGTGCCACGAAAATCTAGAGTCACCTTGATGAAATGAACCTCTGACGATCCTTGGCCAACTTATTTGCCTCGATTCCTGAGTAGGTTCAACTCTTTCCGACGCGATTTCCGTGTCTATGCTCAAAGTACACAGATTTGCTTCTACCGACGCAACCTCTTCTCCGCTACAACGAACAGGGATGTCCATTTCCGTGGATACATTACTCTCGGCGAATAAAATACTGTTACTGAAAAGGTCGGCACTATTCTCGTTAAATTCAGCAACTGAATTCGGGGTCTCCGCAACGAAAATCGAGCCGATGGTATCAGTTGATGAGCTGGCCAGAACTTTAGGCTTTTGACGTCTAAAGTTACACAATGACCCCCCCTGTTAAAAATGTGGATAGAATTCCGTCAGAAACGGATAGAAGGTTCGATGCTATCCGTTTCGTATGCGTTTTTTGCCAGATAGAAACGCGAATAGAAACGTATGGAAACCGTCTTGTCATCTACAAGCATCTATCTGCACCAGCGGATGAAAATTTTATTCGCGTCTGTATGATTGTATATGCAGCTCGGTGTAACATGGACAGGAATGCTATCTGCATTTGTATGGTTCTACTCGCACTTGCTGTAATATGGGAACAAATTCTATCCGCATCTGTTTGGTTCTATACGCAGGCATTCTTCATCTGTACTTATGAGCAGATCCGAATGAGTTTCTATACGTACTTATACGCAGGCGATGCAGGCATCCTTTATCCGAACTTATGAGCAGATTTGAATGGGTTTCTATACGTAGGCACCTGTACAGAACGGCGACATTTTAGTCCGATTTCTGGATGAGTATGATGGCGTTGTCACCTGGAGATGTCTTGGTATGGCAAAGGCATCCGTTCTCGTAGTAAAAGTCCTCGGTTTCGTAGTTCTCGTAGTCCAGTTCCTCCGCTTCGTTCCTACAATATCTATTATTCATCAATAATTACTTATGAAGCTGATGACCTGGACTACGAGAACTACAGAGAGGAGGACCTGAACTGCGAGAACTACGAGGCGGAGGACCTGGACTACGAGAACTACGAAGCGGAGGACCTGGACTACGATAAACACGAAGCGAAGGACCTGGACTACGAGAAATGCGAATCGAAGTACCTGGGCTACGAAAACTACGAAGCGGAGAACCTGGACTACAAGAAAAACGAAACGATGGACCTGGACTACGAGAAAAACGAGGCGAAGTACCTGGACTACGAGAATTACGACGCCGAGGACCTGGACTACGAGAACCACGAAGCCGAGGGCCTGGACTACGAGAACTACGAAGCCGAGGACCTGGACTACGAGAACGGATGCCTATGCCGTATGAAGACATCTCCAGGTGACGACGCCATCATACTCATCCAGAAATCGGACTGGAACGTCGATCGATAAGAATCGATCCGACGCGGGCTCTGCTCAACTTAAACTCTTGAACCGGCCCTGTCTTGGGCACTTATAAACCCTCTGATTGGTAGACCAAGATCTATTGTAGCTCCGAAACTATTGGAACCTGGAAGTTTTGGTAAAGAGACGTTAGTCCAAGATTTTCGGGAGGAATACACTCACCTGATATGTTGCGTCCAACCTGAATCACCCTGTATGGGAGTGCTACACAAAACCGGGAATAATAAATAATCAGACACATGAATAATGCCATTTTCGAAATTAAACACACCTTGTGCCTTCACCAAGGTTACGCCGTCGTCACGGTATATGATCGAAGGATAGAACGTATGTTTTTTCGTGTTTTTCTGATCGTTAATCAACAATCTCTATATTTCCGAACAAATTTCTCCGAGTTATTCCGAGTCTACTTTGAATATATTTAATTATCACTAATTATTATTGTAGAACTAGTTTGTTTACGTAGAAAAACATTGACGTTTGTACTGTTCGTACTGTTACATCCGCCATTAAAATTAGTTGACGGAGCGACCACCAGGTTTCGCATTGCAATTTTAAACTGCCAATAGAAACGGATGCGTGTCGAGCGCATGTGGAATGCGTACAGAAACTGATAGAATCACCCGTGAGTTTGCGGATAGGATCGGGTAGCGTTCGATATGGCGATCGGCTGAAGGTAGACGCGGATAGGTGCCCGATTGGAAATGACGTATAGAAACGGACGAGTGTCGAGTGCGTGTGGGATGCGGACAGAAACTGATAGAATCACCCACAAGGTCGCGGATAGAATCAGGTAGCGTTTGATATGGCGGTCGGTTGCAGGCAGACGCGGATGGGTGCCCGATTGGAAATGACGTATAGAAACGGACGAGTGTCGAGTGCGTGTGGGATGCGGACAGAAACTGATAGAATCACCCACGAGGCCGCGGATAGGATCAGGTAGCGTTCGATATGGCAGTAGGCTGCAAGTAGACGCGAATATGTACCCGATTGGAAATGACGTATAGAAACGGACGAGTGTCGAGTGCATGTGGGATGCAGACAGAAACTGATAGAATCACCCACGAGGTCGCGGATAGGATCAGGTAGCGTTCGATATGGCGGTCGGCTGCAGGTAGACGCGGATAGGTGCACGATTGAAAATGAAGTATAGAAGCGGACGAGTGTTGAGTGCGTGTGGAATGCGGACAGAACTGATAGAATTATTCGCGAGGTTGCGGATAGGATCTGGTGGCGTTCAACACTGCGGACAGACGCGGATACATAATCTCCCATAGAAACGAATACGTTATGGTTGAGCCGACAGAAATACGACAGAAACGGATAGACATTCAATCGTTACTCCATCTCTTGCGGGTAATGCGTATAGAATTCCATTAGGTACTAATAAGTTTGGATCATGTTTTCTATGGGTTTCAAACGGAACTCTGTCCACATTTTCAACAGGGCCATAATGTTATTTCCATTACATGATTTAGAATTGAGATCATTTTATTACGAGAGACGGTAACAAATAAATATGGCGTGTCTAATGGTATAAGGTCGTATCCGCCAAAAAGGCGATTTTGGTGGTAAAAGGTCGTATATATTTTTTTTTTTTTTTTTTTTTTTTATGCGGCGTTCACTGTAAAAGTACCCAAAACACAGATTCATTGAAATTATCTGAAAAAATAAATAAAGGTAAAAGGTCGTATGATTGGTAGATCCGCTCGTTTACCACCAACTTATTTTTTTTTTTTTCATTACATTTATTAATGGTATAAGGTCGTATCCGCCATTTTTTTTTTTTTTTTTCGGAAACGCTCCAAAAACTTCTGAAACGCAAAAATACATCGATATTTCAGAAAAGTCAGAAATTTTTTCTGACAACCTAAATCTGAAAAATGAAATAATGAGCTTTTCCAGAAAAAAAATAAAAATGGCGGATACGACCTTATACCATTAGTTTCGAATTTTTTTTTATTGAAAATAAAAAAATTTCTGACTTTTCTGAAATATCGATGTATTTTTGCGTTCAGAAGTTTTTGGAACGTTTCCGAAAAAAAAAAAAATGGTGGATACGACCTTATACCATTAGCTTCGAGTTTCTTTTTTTTAATAAAAAAAATTCCGACTTTTCTGAAATATCGATGTGTTTTTGCGTTTCAGAAGTTTTTGGAGCATTTGCACCAAAAAACAGATTTTGGCAGATACGACCTTATACCGTTAGTTAATGAGACTTTTTCTCACAAATTTAGAGATGAAAGGGGGTAACCACCAGTACTTACGACCATTTACCGATTGAATAATTTTTCAAATCTGTTTGTATTGAATGTATTTTGACATTTTCGGCGGAAATACGGGAAAAAAAAAGATATACCCTTTTACTTTTACACGTGGTAAAAGGTCATATATTGGCGCATACGTCCTTATACCATTAGACACGCGATATATTTCGGGTAATTTATACGACTAGACCTGGGTCTCACCCTTGAGGTTTTACAGTAGACACTCGAAGGCACTCAGCATTTTCGGTCGGATTGTTTCTAATCGATTTGAATTATCTACTATTTTTCAAGACGAACATATTGATCGACACAATTTAAAGACCTGAAAAAATCACTAAAAATCCTGTAGTAGATATCAAAGCTGTTCAGCCTACGCTTAGAGTCGGCCGGCGTCCGCTACTATGTTGTTCGAACTTTATATATGAAAAAAAAAATTACAAAAATTTAATCCAGCTTTGAAAGAACAGAAACACCTAAAAAAGGATTAAAAGTGAACAACGGCACACTCTGGGTCTAGTTTGAGGAATTTTTATATTGGCTACAGGAATATTTTCGAATTGTTTGAGATTTTAGTCCGTCAATCACTATATTCGTTTAAAAAATTGTAGATAATTGAAATCTATCCATAAAAAGGCTGAAGGAAAAACTGAGTGCATTCGAGAATCAGAACAATCGTATGAAAAATCGCGGATCCTCTGAGAGGTCAACGGTAAAATCTAGGTGATGAATTTTGAGGGCGATTATTATCCACACCCACGTTGAAGCGTTGTAACTCATTGGCATATAGGCAATTCCAGGAGAAACCGGCCAAGAATTGACCTCATACTTTTTAAAACGATTTAAACTTTTCTACTTTTCATCAACAGGGTGATATAAGAAAAGTATTGTTTTCGGTCGAAAAGTGATTTTGCTAATTTTTTTCGATTTTTTTTCGTCATCACAAACATTCTTTCTTCCAAAACTTCGATTGATGATTTATTTTACATAGGAAACCAATAGAAAAAAAAAATTAAAATTGAAAAAAAAAATTTTTTTTTTCGTTATTATTATTTTTTTAATATTTTTATTTAATTTTTAATTTTTTTTATTTTACATCGATGAACTGATTTTCGTATCCTTCCGCTGTTTCCTGTGTAAAATAAATCATCAGTCGAAGTTTTGGAAGAAAGAATGTTCGTGATGACGAAAAAAAAAATAGAAAAAAAAAAAAAAACCCAACAATCTCACCACTTTTTTTAATATCCGAAAAATGTTCGTCGTTGGCCATAGTATTTTATAAAATTTATTCGATGAAATCGATTACGGCGCTTTTTCGAATTTTTGAAAATTCGGAACTCAAAAACGGTTGAATTAAAAAATTTGAAAAAAATCAGAGAAGGGTTTTTTTTTTGAAAGACACTTTTCGATAGAAATTTTTAACTTTTCGAAAAATATAGTTTTGTTATTTTTATGAGCAATCAAAATGTTTATCGATTTTTTTCGCAAACTAAGGCCATTTTTTAAATTCTAAAAATACCCTCTTATAGCGGCGGTAATTCTCTAAAAAATCAAAGTGAGAACTTATGTTCTAGGATTCATAGTTTTTGCAAAATAAACTGTTGAATTTTTTTACACGTCAATTACGATCAGCTGTGTGCCGATCGATGCGCGATCAAGGACAGAGCGGCGCACGCATCGATTGGCACACAGCTGATCGTTTGGCGTACTTGGCGTGTGAAAGACTTGAACAATTTATTTTGCAAAAACTAGGGGACCTAGAACATGAGTTCTCACTTTAATTTTAAAGAGAATTTCCGCCGCTATAAGAGGGTATTTTTTATTTTCTTTTTTCTTCTTTTATATAAGTAGAATTCAAACTCCGCGTGATTTTGGCGTTGAACCCCGAATTATTCATAGTTATTAATTATTTAAATAATTCGCGGTCAACTTGGTGTGGACATCTTTTGATATATTGTTCGGAAGAATTTTTGGAATCGATTGATACCTTTTTCAACGCCAGGGGAATTATTTCAATGTTATAGACTTACTCACGATAATAAAATAAAGAATCTTCGTTCTTTGAATATAGATGAAATTCATTCTGTAAATAATAACTTCTCTCTTCTAATGGATGATCAAACCTTTACATTGGATTCTTCCAGGTGGTCTGAAGAACTGCCTTATGGGATTAGACGACTATATTATAGACCTTTGACAATACTCATTGAAGGAAATATTGGATGTGGTAAAACGACGTTTACTAAAAGATTTTTAAATGATAAAAATATTCTTACAATATTAGAACCTTTAGATGAGTATCGTATCGTAGCTGGTGAGAACCTCCTAGAGAAGATGCACAAGGATCCTAGCAAATATGCATATCATTTTCAGCATCACGCGGCTATGACAATGCGAATTAGACATTTAACTCAAACCGCGTTACCTAATAAAATCATGGAAAGGTCAATTTATAGTTGCAATTGCTTCGTTGAGGCACGTAGGAGAATGGGAGATTTTGAAGACCTTGAAGCTCATCTGTTATTAGAAAATGTTAGGGTTTTGGTTAACGAGTCTCCTGCCTTTGAAGTAGATTTGATAGTTTATTTGAGGTTATCTCCCGAAGAGTCGTTTTCGCATATAAATTCACGCGCTCGTTCGGAAGAAGAGGGTATTCCTCTATCTTATTTAAAAGTTCTCCACGAAGTACACGAAGATTGGTTAGTTAAAAAGTAATTTGCGACTCTTCCAGCACCAGTCTTGATCTTAGACGCCGAAGCTTCTGCAGACGACGTTTATATGAATTTTTGCGAGGTTATGAAGCCATTCTTTCTTCTTCTTCTTGATTCATTAATTGGTTATTTCCTCTGTTCTTCTTCTTCTTCTTCCTTTTTTTCGACTTATCGCCCTTTCGGGCATGTAGTCTTGTTATTTGCTCTGTCAAGAGCAGGGGGGTAAACCTGCCATGTTAAATTATGGACCCGCGTTTTAGTTCCGATCCAAGTGGGGTATAGGGCTGGGGGCGCTGATGGTTGACCGACGACGGGCGGGGAGACGAATATGGCGACGTGTCGGCTGCTACTTCTCATTCGACTGCCTTATTTTAAAATTATTTTGAGGATGCTTCGGATCACGTGATAATCGGTATCGTCTAAAAGTCAATTGTTCAATTGTTCACTGAATGAACAAATTTATTATCATTTTCTTGTGTACAGTGTTATTCATTTAATACATTTGGGTACGATGATCTTGATACTGAAATATTGTGAATAGTAAAATATTATAGAATAATTTAAATTTAGAATATACCATTAGAATTAAATAGATTCATTGAAATTTCGATATCTTGAAAAACTATTTACATTTCATTTTTACGTAAATATTAAGGTGCTTTCCTAGGCAATTCCACCAGTCCTGAAAACATCGTGAAAAAATGTGCTGTCAAACGGAATATCTCTGCCTGGGCACCGAAATCAATGAAACAAAATACGTTGCGCAATTCTGTGGGCAATTACGAACATGCACGGCCCAAAACATATCCGTTTTATGCTGAAATAGAAAAGATATGTATGAAAAACGCGTATTTTTGACACTTGGCGATATATATCGATCGGAATGATGGCGTGTTAGTTGTTTTCGAGAGTTTTTGAGGTATCGGTGACGGTTCAGAGATGGCGTGGCGCACGAATCTACGAGTCGGATCACTGTTCGATAAACTGGACAAAATCGGCTGTCAGTGATAAATTCTAAAGTTGTCATAGAAAAATGTTGTTATTGTGGTCAGGATACACAGAAGACTAATTCTGTGTATCCTGACCACAATAACAACATTTTTCTATGGCAACTTTAGAATACACGCGCATTTATCACTGCCAGCCCATTTTGTCCAGTTTATCAAACAGTGATCCGACCAGCGCCGGATTTACCAGTAGGCCCAGTAGGCCCGGGCCTAGAGCGGCAAATTTTAGGGGCGGCAAATTTTGACCGACATAATTTTTTTTTCTCATTTATCATTGATGAGAGATGAACTTTTTTCCAAAATTTCATCGCCATTCAAAATGACTTCAAAAGCAACGCAGCTCTGTCCACAATTAAAAGCAAATCGTAAACTAATATAATGTAACCGAATCCATCTCAAAGTAAACCGCGAATTGAAAACGATTTGCATTCAGCCTGCTGCCCCCGACATTTATTTTCCCGAATCCTCGCAAACCCAGATAACCAAGTTTTGTGTAAAATTGTTTGAAAATATGAACGAATCGAGTACAGTAAGGTATTTATCATGGAAATATGAATATTTCTATTTTTACTACAATGTATGCACCAACTGGTCGCATTGCGATCACGTCTGCAGAATCCTGTAGTCTGTCTCCGGCTTTACGGCATAAACAATTGGCAAATTATATATTCCCAATATCTCGGTGGGCACGTCTTGTGGTGTATCGTATTCTTCCAATCTCTTGGGACATACAATATAATTGAGCGAGTTTTGTGACCAGTGACATTGTCAATTGAATTTTATCTCTGAATATGAGTGATGGGAGGAATAGACTAAGCGGTTAGTCCAGTCGGATTCGACTTGACTCCTATTCTTTCTGAGTACAGTTTTGCCGATTTTTTTGTAGGTAGATTTGACCTCGACAAATAAGCCCCTGATTTTGCGTGTTGATTAAATGTGTGAAACATTGTTTAAAAAAATGTTGAAAGAAAAAATTCGCCATTTTGATTTTTTATTTCCTTCATATGCGTGTGAGGCAAAAATGTTGTATATAAAAGTTGTATGTCTCATCCTCGTGTTTAATAGAAAATTTTGAAAATTCAAACATGTCGGTTCGTCTAGTCGCAAAATGCAAAAAACCAAATTATTTACAAATTTTTTAATTTCGTTCCTGTCCCCTTAATGATCAATGTATACCCTTGAAACTCACATGACGCGTATAAAACCTGTGCTGCAAGAGTCCGTCCAAAAATCGTTCGATTACCTCACATATTATAGCAACAAATAGCGATTTTCGAAAAATATTCGAATACCAATAACATTTGAGCCAATGGGATTACAGCGTCTAACGAAAATTCTGGTGGTAGTTTAAGGGGGGGGGGGGTTTACCCAATCAGTTACCGATTTGTCTATTTTCTCCCAAACGGGGTAATCAATCGACTTGTCCTTTCGGCAGCCTATGTTTGGCGAGTAATGAGTTCGAACTGGTACGTTTGATCGGATAAAATCGGGATTTTTTTATTTTTTTTTCGAGCGAAAAGTATTGGCGTGCCATTTATTGCGACTTATATCAAAGCCCACGCATCAAAAATGCAAAATCGACTCCCTGAGCCCGATTCTGTGAGAAATTCTGAACATAACCATCCCAAAACATCTTTGTTTTCGACAACGATGAAGGTGGAAGTTGTATTCCACGTTTTTGTGGTAATTTTCGCGATTGTCAGAGGCTGGGGGCGGCCATTGCCGCTACAGCTGCTGATATAATGCGGTGGTTCCCAGAACACCCGTGAGATGTCACCGTGAAAGTATACTATACTATAGTAAAAGGATGAAGTTCAGATGGGCGCGTGGCGACATCTCACAGGCGTTCTGGGAACCACCGCGTTATGTCAGCAGCTGTAGCGGCCATGGCCGCCCCCAGTCTCTGACAATCGCGAAAATTACCACAAAAACGTGGAATACAACTTCCACCTTCATCGTTGTCGAAAACAGAGATGTTTTGGGATGGTTATGTTCAGAATTTCTCACAGAATCGGGCTCAGGGAGTCGATTTTGCATTTTTGATGCGTGGGCTTTGATATAAGTCGCAATAAATGGCACGCCAATACTTTTCGATCGAAAAAAATAAAAAAAATCCCGATTTTATCCGATCAAACGTACCAGTTCGAACTCATTACTCGTCAAACATCGGCTGCCGAAAGGACAAGTCGATTGATTACCCCGTTTATGAGAAAATAGACAAATCGGTAACTGATTGGGTAAACCCTCCCCTTAAACTATGCAGATTCATA
This sequence comes from Tenthredo mesomela, assembly GCA_943736025.1. Classification (NCBI taxonomy): domain Eukaryota; kingdom Metazoa; phylum Arthropoda; class Insecta; order Hymenoptera; family Tenthredinidae; genus Tenthredo; species Tenthredo mesomela. The sequence continues at coordinate 18,920,804 of OX031018.1, read as the reverse complement.
ATGTGATTGAAAATTATTTTTTTTTCCATTGAAAACGATCGGAAAAAAGGAAATAAAAATTTTCTCAATCAACAAATAGTATTGGGACTGAAATTATTGACTGGCGAAAATCACTTTTTGATATTGCTTTTTCTTTTTTCGAGGCGGAAACTTTGAAAAAAAAAACATCATTATCATCATTAGAACCGGAGATACACTTTTTTTACTCATTTGCAATTTATTATCAAAGTGAATAATATAAATAATTGAAAAAAAAACCGTACCTCGTCCATACTAGTCCATACGCAATACCCCCTTTCTGTATGCAATGGTAGGTCCGGAGCCGTTTAGGGCGTTTTTGTATGTTTTCGGGGGTGAGGAATCCGAATTCATCGGTGGTTTTTTCAAAAAGTTGGGCGAACACATTGTTATTAACAATTTTCAGTGTTCTTCCGACAAAAATTACGTTTTTCGCAAAAACTATCATAATGACGAGAAAAATTGTTCTTAGTATTTTTATTCCTGATGTTTCAATGAACAAATTCGTCTTTTGTTTTTCCAAATCGGATGATTAGTTCCGGAGTTGCGCGCATTTGTTTATGAAAATCGCTGGCTCCGACGTCATCCACGGCTCTCGCGAGCTTGAAATCGAATGGATTCCAAATTGGTTCTCCTTATATGTTTTCGGGGGTGTGGAATCTGAATCCATCGGTGTTTTTTTCATAAAGTTGGGCGAACACATTGTTATTAACAATCTTCAGTGTTCTTCCGACAACAATGACCCCGAGTAGAAATTAGATCAGGCAGCCTGATGTAACGCCATGTTCCGTCAGGGCCTGATCAGGCTCTAGTATTTCGTAGTACTGCCTGATCAGGCCCTGACGGAACATAGCGTTACATCAGGCGACTATCAGGCCTGATTCGGGCCTGATTCGGGCCCGACATGGGCCTGTTTCGAGCCTGACCTCATTTCTACTCGGGACGTTTTTCGCACAAACTATCATATTGACGAGAAAAATTATGGTTAGCATTTTTATTACTCATGTTTCAATGAACAAATTAGTTTTTTGTTTTTCCAAATCGGATTATTAGTTCCGGAGTTACGCGCATTAGTTTATGAAAAAAAAAAAGCCACCACTTTAACACATGCGAGCCGTGGATGACGTCGGAGCACGCGATTTTCATAAACTAATGCACGTAACTCCGGAACTAATCATCCGATTTGGAAAAACAAAAAACTAATTTGTTCATTGAAACATTAGGAATAAAAATGCTAACCGTCATTTTTCTCGTAAATATGATAGTTTTTGCGAAAAACGTCATTGTTGTCGGAAGAACACTGAAGATTGTTAATAACAATGTGTTCGCCCAACTTTATGAAAAAAACACCGATGGATTCGGATTCCACACCCCCGAAAACATATAAGGAGAACCAATTTGGAATCCATTTGATTTCAAGCGCGCGCGAGCCGTAGATGACGTCGGAGCCAGCGACATTCATAAACAAATGCGCGTAACTCCGGAACTAATCATCCGATTTGGAAAAACAAAAGACGAATTTGTTCATTGAAACATCAGGAATCAAAATGGTCGGAACAATTTTTCTCGTAAATATGATAGTTTTTGCGAAAAACGTCATTTTGGTCGGAAGAACACTGAAAATTGTTAATAACAATGTGTTCGCCCAACTTTTTGAAAAAACCACCGATGGATTCGGATTCCTCATCCCCGAACACATATAAAAACACCCTAAACGTTTCCGGACCTACCATTGCATACAGAAAGGGGGTATTGCGTATGGACTATACCACAAGGATCAACCATGAATTTTTTCATTCAGATTTGAGCTCCGGTTTCGTAAAAATTAATTATTGAATCGATGCAAATTCGAGGCGTCGCGTCCCAGCGGCTCCGTGGCCTCATACGCGAGCGAGCGGTCAAACGTCATTTGTTTAATTGATATCTCCGGTAGGGTATCATGTTTTAATAATCAGACGTGTGATGAGATTTAAGTAATAAAAAAAAATAAAAAATATTCCTTCTTGCTTGATTTCCCGACGAAAGGGGCGGCAAACTCTCTGAGGCCTAGGGCGGCAGTAGAGGGAAATCCGGCGCTGGATCCGACTCGTTGATTCGTGCGCCACGCCATCTCTGAACCGTCACCGATACCTCAAAAAGTCTCGAAAACAACTAACTCGCCATCATTTCGATCGATATATATCGCCAAGTGTCAAAAATATGCGTTTTTCATACATATCTTTTCTATTTCAGCATAAAACGGACATGTTTTGGGCCGTGCGTGTTCGTAATTGCCCACAGAATTGCGCGACGTATTTTGTTTCATTGATTTCGGTGCCCAGGCAGAGATATTCCGTTTAATAGCACATTTTTTCACGATGTTTTCAGGACTGGTGAAATTGACTAGGAAAGCACCTTAATGATATACGATACACAAAATTCTAATTTGACAGTCAATAATATATCTAATATCGAACGTGTAAAGCTAGAATTACCTGTCTAACCTACAAGTTTTATACTAATACGATTTCTGAATGTAGCTTAAATACAAACTTTTCTTGTCAATATTATAATAGAATTCACTGTTAAGGGGACCGTTTCCTTTTCTCGGGCGTTTTCAGGCGTATTTTCAAGAATTGATAAAAAAAAAAAAAGTTTTGGGTTCATTCTCTCTTAATTTTTTGGAGTGAAAATTCACTCCAATGGAGTGTAAATTCACTCCAAGCGATACTGAAAACAGCGCAAATCCAAGTAGAGTGAAATTTCACTCTTAGAGAAGAGTGAATATTCGCTCTTCGTTTAAGAGTGACATTCTCACTCCTATAGAGTGCTATTTTTTCTCATTTGGAGCAAACATTTCACTCGTTAAGAGTGGAAATTTCGCTCTACACAGAGCAGAATTCTAAATCCAAATTTTAGTGAGTATTGACATCTTCACTAAAAATAAAGAAGTCGTCATTTAATAAAGAACTAAAGAAAATATTTTATTTGATAGTTATACATAATATGAAGCTATATCAAGAGGTATCACATGCAATAGAATTTTTTTCTAACGCATAGTTCTTTTTCTTTCATATTGCTTGATGCGTCCTTGTAGTTTTCACCCATCGCTGTCACTGAAAAGTTTTGTTAAAAGTATTATTACCTATATTATATTTTTTCCCAGTTTCACAAAGCTAATGAACGTATATACCTGTCATCTTGTACATCGTCATCTCTACAACCTTCAGCCAATACTACATTGTGAATAGTTGCATTCAATGCAACGCAGCATGCTTTTGGGGTGCTCAAATTCATAACACACCCCGTGATGAAGTCGTAGAAATTGACCAAATCAGGTGCAAATTCGAAATCGAAGCAGTAATGCAATTTTAGGAGTGTATCAAAAGCTTGAATCCCACTGTCGCCAACCGGAATTATATTTCCATCAGCTTTGATAAAATATTTTCCCCTCTTTTCTTGCCCAATCATGCTGCAAATGAGGGATGGCTGCACATTTTTGGATTTTTTCGTGCCCGATTTTGTTTCATCCGGTTCGTTATTTCTGAGTAAATCTTCAGATGGCTACAAAAGGGAATATCAATATAAACAAGTGTATATATTAAGGGGTACATACACCTTTAAAATAATTTTTTTCAAATTACGCTACGCTCTGAGAAAACATTCTAGTGACTCAGTTTTTCTACAGTTGATTAGTGCTATTTTGATACATAGTTCATGATTTTTCCAGATTTTATGTCCTCCGCTGAACATAAATTTAGTCCATCGAAGAAAAAGCAGGGTACATGTACCCTACGACAACTGCTTTTTCTTCGATGGACTGAATTTATGTTCAGCGGAGGACATAAAATCTGGAAAAATCGTGAACTATGTATCAAAATAGCACTAATCAACTGTAGAAAAACTAAGTCACTAGAATGTTTTCTCAGGGCGTAGCAATATGAATTTCAAAAAAATTATTTTACAGGTGTATGTATCCCCTTAATTCATTTTCAGCAGTATGGAGTAAGTGAATAATATCTTCAAATTCTACTGTACTTATTCAATTATGAAAGTATTGTAAGTACAAAAGTACGGGGTTGCATAACTTGTTGACGCACATGAATGTACTGAAGTAAATGCATATTTGGTATGCTTTTAGGCGTAAAAGGACGTGTCCCTGTGGCCTTCCCTTTAGCTGTAGCAATCTTAGGTTTGCCTTTAACCTATATAAGTTGAAGATCGTTATTACATATTAGCTACATTCTCATTTATTTAATCAAGGAAAGACTTGATAACACGCAATAGTGATACGCATCTTAAAATAAATCACAACTTACAGTTGGTTTTTTTTTCATATAGTTTGGATTTGGTAGGAGTTCTGGCAACAAAATGAGAGCCTTCAAGTTATCTGTGAAGTTTATAAAAAAACATATGGATGAAAAAAATGTTCATGCTGGATATTATCACAAATCAATATGTACTAATTGTAAGATGATTATTACCATCTTTGATATCATCAATCTGGAGTAGTAAGTGCGGCTTTGCTAGAGAGCAGAATTCTAGAATCCTCGGCACAAAAAAGGAAGGAAACTTTCCCAAAAAAGTATCGTTATTTGGATACAGAGCTGAAAATTCTCGGTTTATCTATAATAGAAAAAAAAAAAATTAATTTTAAAGTTATAATCGGAGGATCAGCAATATAGAATTTTTAAAGAATATATAGGTATATATATAAATGAATAAATTACCAATTCTCCGTTGTAATCTTTGAATCTTGGGTACGTTTTGAAAATGCTCGCCAGTGTCAAATTTTTATTGTTTTCGTAGTCTGCTATGATTTGTTGCCTGTTAGGCCGAGTTTCGTCCATCAATCTGATGATGTCTTGTTTGTTAGACTCCCCAGGTAGCAATCTGTCGTAAGTTCATGCCATGACCATGCGCAGAGCGCTTACATGATTCTGCCAGCAGGCCCCTATCTGTCTGTTTCCGCATTGGGATGATAATCATGCGCATGTATGCTTTCGGCAGGGTTTGCGGCATGTAATGCATGGTGCATGCATGATCTGCAGTTTCACGGCAATATACATACAGTGGTACTCAACCGAGAAATAATACTATAACTGTAATTTTCAATTAGGTTTTTTTATTAAAGCAATCGTTATAAAATGTTTACATTCATGAACAAATCCTCGGCATAACAACAATGAACATTATTAAATATTATACTATAAATATATTTATGATTCAGCTATTACAATATTGACCTCGTCGAACGAGAAAAACCTATAACCTAACCTAACCTAACCTGAAAAATTCGTTAATAATTGAAGTATGAATATCACTCTGATCTGAAACAAGAAATTCGTAAGATACGGCTGTCTATGATTATTACAATACAGCTATATGAATAATAAGATATATCATTATCAAGAATTGAAACCTGCAGCCGCCCGTTACGTTTACCGGTTCACTTATGGTATTGTGAAGTCGTACACGTGATCGCGTTACAGCGCAAATCACGAGTGCATGCAATCATTCAGCAGATCACGAGCAGAAGACGCATGCGAGCTGCATTCAGTGTATTTGAGACAGACCCACGAATGTCTGTTGTTGAGTAGGGATATCTGCAGTAACATTCACCAATCCTGAATAGTTCTGCCGCAAGGCTCTGTCGATCACGGTATTGCATGACGTGATGTTACAGACAATGCTACTTGGGTCATTAGGCATTCTGAAAACAAGCTCCGATACCTGTGAAAAAATAAATTCGTTTTATAACAACTCACACCAGCAGGCTTCGCGTGAGCATCACACATCTATCTGAACCAAGGCTCACGCATGTAGCCTGCTTGTGTTAATTTTTATTTTGATTCGTTTGTTCAATTTAGATATTTACCTTGAATTCAAATATTTCCTTATCGAGTAGCTGTTCACCAGTTTGCTTGCTATGCATGCCCTTCTTTACGTTGGTTTCAATATATGGCGCAGCTCTTCTTTTTCTTGTAGGACTTAATTTCCCCCGCATGGTCTTTAAACGAAATTCTAAAAATCCAGTATTGCCTTTTCGATCATAAAAGTGCTCCTGAATATTTATAAGAAAAGTGTTAGTCATCAACTTCTATTTTCTCGATCATTGTTATGGAATAGCGGTATCACTTACGTATCCTTCACGAGACTGCAGTGAACGCAGTTTGGGAAAATCATCAATTATGTTTTTAGCCAGTTGTGTTTTCAGATTACTTGACGGATATCTTGAGTCGAATATTGAATAAAGTATTTATAATTACACAGAGCAATATGCGAGGTTGGAAAAAAGATCAATGCAAACATCAGAGATAATATATACAATGACTTACAAGTTGCCGTTGAATTTCTCCAATCCGGCGCATGCTATCCTCACCAATTCTTGTCGATGGTTGCTTTGGACGACACCTGAGTCTAGAATGCTAAGGAGAGTAGGTGTTCGCATTTGCTTCTCATCGCTTTCTTCAACCCATAGTCTGACATTGAATTTTACCTGTACAAAATTGAGATACAGTGTACAGAATATATATACTGTTTATACAAGTACAATCATATTGAAGCTCAAGTATCTGTTTATTTGGTTAACATTTTTGTTGGAGACCGTAGCCGACGATGTGGGCAACACCTTCGTTGGAGTAAGGTCTATGGATACTATTTTTACTTGTTCAATCAACTCCGGTAATTCATCGCTTGTGGTATGCCCAGAACCAATATCACTGCCCTTCTCCGACCCCTGAGCAATGATGATGCATTCCTATAAGCATACGAAGAAAACTCTGAAATACCCATGGAATGATGTTGTTAGTCAGTTCCATTGAGTACATAATTTTTTTAAATTACCACTTGGTTTGCTATCTGTATTAAACTTATGATCCGCTTTCTTGGGCCTGTTTTTATCTTGAGATCTTTTAGATCGTTTTCTGTTAGGGATATGAACGCCTGTCCATCGACGCCTTCATCTTCGTGGGAATGAATTGAGAAGGACAAAAGTAGTGGATAGTTTATACAAATGGATATATGAGTATAATAAGATATTTACTTCCTGAAAGCAAAGTATGATGGAATAACAATTTACATGGGAGATCTGAATTGTATATAAATTCATGACAGATAGTATATATGCGATGAAACTCAATAATTAGTTAAAGGGCCATGTGTCGTAGACAGATGTACGAGTAATTTGTTTTATAATCGAGCCAAAGCGATAACGGTTTAGGATCACACAAATCATCAGTGTCGAGCAATCTGTAATCTGAACCCTGTCCTACACAATAAGCATTAAGCGATTCTTGTAGCCACAATGCATTCCATTCTTCACACCCCAGCAAGACTTTTTTGCTATTCAGAATCAGTATTTCTTTAATACGACGGAATGTAACTTCTCCGTTTCCTCTGTCAGTGCCACCATCCATGACAACAAATAATTGTGGACGGTATTCGATACCATAAGCAACAATTCGATTGACTTTCAGAATATGATCGTCATCTTTCAAGCCAATTTCATTGAGGTGTATTCTACTAATAGTATTGATAACCTGAAGCCTTTCTCCATTTGGATATTCCAACCTATCTCTTGGAGATTCCCCAGTTCCCCATACGGCACATTGTGATATTTGGCTAATAGCTATCATTGTTTTAGGAAGATTTTTATAATTAAAACAAATACTCCCATGTTTTTTGAATAAACCATGCTTGGATTCGAAACGAAAACAGCTCAGCCAACGTAGCGGACCCGATTTTTTTATACACTCACTGTAATGACGCAAATGATGGTGTTTATTGATCGGGTTTATATCTGGAAACAATTTTCTGAAAAGAGCTTCATGATCAAAAATCAGTTCTGATAAGTACGGTAGAACAGATACTCGTAGCTTGGGTGCAAATACAATTTCTATAATTCTATTTAATAGCAGAATTAGTGACAAATATTCGTCATCTTCTGGAACTATATCAGATACAAGAAATGGGAAAATTCTCAGAAGACACCATGTTTGGGCAGCTGTTTGCGAAATTGTATGATTTTTTAAGTTCATGATAGACGACATTGAAAAATTAGAAGATGGCTTATTTTTAATCTCCGGTAAACCATATTGGAATAAATGAATTCGAGAATTGAATGTATCCAAATTGAAATCATATTCGTCGGATAAAATTAAATGACGCAGAACTAATTTTATTTCCATCGGACCGATTCCTAGAAGAATATCGTGCATGGCGTCATACCGGGATGATTTCTTGATAGTATACAGGTGACAGCGCATGCGCCAAATAATTCATTTTCATTGGTCGGTAAAGTCGTCACGCAGTGGTATTTGAGGCCAGCCTGCCTCAGCATACGACGAAACTCGCGCATGCGCAGTCACCTGTATACTATCAAGAAATCAGCCCGGTATACATAGTTCTCTGTACAATGAAAGTAACGAGACAAATGCAATGCGCTAGTTTCATTCACTCCAGTTTCTGTTTTTGTTTTCTGGATATCTTGCAAAGTATGCTTTTCATTGATACGTCTGACTTGATCGTTGTACAGTTATTTTGTGCGTGGGATTTGAGGTTCACCGGTATTGTTGTGAAAATCGGTACGGCTGACCATACACAATCTACAAAAACGTGAGGCCGCAGGACTGAGGAGTCCAAATAACTGATGTGCAGCTAGCCCATCAGCAGACACAGCAGCAAGAGATGCTCGAAGTATCCACTGTCTGTCGCCATTTAATACAGGCACTCCGATATCGCTTTCTAATACTCTCAAATCGCGCAAAAATAGTTGTAGCACTTTTGCGATGCCATACTTTTCAATGTCAGCTGTGTGAGCCAAACAAAGAACGTGTATGCCACCTAAGAATGAATTTAGATGTTGGGGTAAATTTTGAATAACAAAATAAAATCCACCAAGCTTGTGAGGATGAACCTTTGATCCGAGAGGATTGTTCACTACAAAATCGTCGTAGTATAATTGGATCCGCAGAGCGGTTGGATATTTTTGGAAGAAATCGTGTGATTTGAAACTACTATCGGGACGTAAAATCGGGACACGTGGGTTTGACACACTACATCTAAGTGAAAAAAATCGGACAGCCTTTGGATACGGATCATTTTCAAGCTTGTTCTATTCCCCGTTAGATCAGCCAAAAACCATTGTTGTATGAAAATTAAGAGGGAAGTTATCGTTCAATGTCTGCAAAAAAACGTAGTTTTTACACATTCTCTTTCGTAGCTTCACTTCAACTCACCGCCATTCTTCCAGAATAGCCGGGAAAAATATTCAAAAAATCATGCTGAATCTTTGAAGCTTTCTAAGTGCAATGCTTTTTGAATTTTGGAGAAATTCCCAAAATTATGGTCACGGCAGTGGAAAATAGCCCAAGTGGTGATCTCGGAGACCAGTAACAATAGAAGGTTCATCAATGGCTGAAAATTTAGGGAAAAATTATGGTGAGCAATTGCTGTTGCGATTTAATATGTTGGATGTATTGTTCAACAGTTGTTGCTTCTGCAGCCATAGGCGCCGCGGGCGAGATACTGCTCCGAAAGCTCAACGCGGAATACTTTGCGATAACTGGTCAACAACACATCGAACATATTAAATCGCAATGGCAATTGCTTACCATAATTTTTCCCTAAATTTTCAGCCATTGATGAACCATCCCTTGTTACTCGTCTCCGAGATCACCACTTGGGCTATTTTCCACTGCCGTGACCATAATTCTGGGAATTTTTCCCAAATTCAAAAAGCATTGCACTGAAAAAGCTTCAAATATTGAGCATGATTTTTTGGATATTTTTTCCGGTTATTCTGGAAGAATAGCGGTGAGTTGAAGTGAAGCTACGAAAGAGAATGTGTGAAAACTACGTTTTTTTTGCATACATTGAACGATAACTTCCCTCTTCATTTTCATACAACAATGGTTTTCGGCTGATCTAACGGGGAATAGAACAAGCTTGAAAATGATTCGTATCCAAAGGCTGTCCAATTTTTTTTCACTTAGATGTAGTGTGTCAAACCCACGTGTCCCGATTTTACGTCCCGATAGTAGTACCGTCTCTAAAGTTATGCAGCCAATCTTCGGAAGCATTGCTCTCTGAATCAACAAATTTCTTGACCGAGTCATGAGACATAACCATTTTGAGTGTTTCAATAATCGGTACATATTGAGCTGTCTCATAAACCTGTTTCTGTTCCCACTGTTGAGTGTACGCGTCGAGCCTTTGATCTATTCTAGATCCTAGAGGTATTTCGATTGCATCTATGTAGTGGTAATTTTTTTTTAAAGCCTCAATTTGACCCTCTAAAGTACTCATATTTTTGAATAAATTTTCAAATTCAAATTTGTTCAGAAACGATTGAAAGTCAGGAGATTTCACGTCCATGTCTTTAGATTTACAGAAATCAGTTATTTCATATTTTACAAAATCAGCAATGTCAGCAAGTAAAAACTCTGTAGCCCCTATAACTTTAGATAAAAGTACCCCAGTGAAAGAAGAAGATGCTCTCAAGTCGGCTATCATCCAGGATGTACTAGCCCTTATGTCAGGTTTTATTTTCAAGTTTTGATCGTCAGCTTCCTCTTCTACGTTCTCTAACGATAATTCATCCTCATTTTCTACACTTGCTACGAATTCATCTGCTAGTATTTCTATGTTTTCACTGCTAATGCCAGACGGAGGCCTTTGATCTACACAATGATATTGTCTAATGTGACGTATTAACGAATTGAATCTGAGATAATGTGCATTGTAATTTTCCTGCTTGCAAACGAAACCTGATGATTGTGGTCTCGTTATCATGATAGCACACTGATAGAAAGGTTTGTTTATTATTAACGAGGCTCGTAAACTATTAACGAATGGCAGAGTTGAATACGAACAAATGAATATTCGTTAATAGTTAACGAATGATTCAGTTGAGGGGTAAATTTTGAAGGACCCACCTTCATGCACTTATTATAAAAAGTATCGTGCGTTACTATGGTCAATAGTTGCCGATTTTCGTCCCTAGCAACGCAATATACTATCACAGAATGAGTCCTATAGAACTGTCACTCGCATCAAATAGCTGGCGCGTTGCGGCAATCACGATTCGTTAATTATTAACGAATGCTCGTTTGCATGAAACTGCTTGAGATTCTGCGTTAACCAGTGATCCTATGTCGGATAGACTCGTGTGTTGTGTTATTCGAAATGAGTATTCACTTAATGGAAAAAGAATATAGAGTCTAGAGAAATATCATGAAAATTTGCTCGTATTCATGTGAAATGTGATTTGTGTTGATAGTTAATGAATCCATATTCCAGAGGAATGAATCGCCAAAAAATGTCTAACTAAATGGATTCGTTAACAATAACTAAACCTTTCTATCAGTGCATGACTTCGACGAAAATGAGAAGTGAACTGTGAAATTCTACTTGAAGCTTTACCACATTTAAAACAGATGAGTTTCTCCATGATTACGAAGGAAATTAGGAACAATTGGAAGTAAATATTGATGAAGAGGACAGAAAATTATTCCCACAAAAATTTGGCTGAAATAATTAAAAAAATTGTACAATTCTTGAAATTATATAATTATATTATGTTTTAAAAATGAATTTGTTGAAAGTATTTTATTTCGAGGTATTTTTTTTTTTTACCACTCAATAATCTTGGACTCACCCTTTAGTACTGCGATCGCTTCATTGCAAATTCCTTTGAGCGTTAAGTATTCCGCCAATGCGTGTGGACTATTTAATGTAACCTATAAAACATTAAACAATTGGTATGTGTTTATAATAATATTTAAGGAATGTTGAAAATAAAAGATTGTATGTATTATATTCAGACACACGTTCTCTCATCTCTAAAATCTCTAAAGAATCAAAAGTATACTTACTTTCGGCAAATTGATCATTGGCAAAGCCATGTTTTTCGCTGCAAACTTAAACAATAGTACGTGTAGCTATGAGGAAGCCGAACGATAGCCGTACTATAGTTCGACCAACACACGCTCGCGCTGCGTACGTGAGCTTCTACTCGCTGCCAGTGACTGCCAACTCGATTCGCCCGGCGCCTGTCGCCGAGGCCCCGCTCATCCACAGTGTAAGTGGTGTAAGCCGGGTGCCGGGCGAATCGAGTCGGCAGTCACTGGCAGCGAGTAAAAGCTCACGCACGCAGCGCGAGCATGTGTTGGTCGAACTATAGTGCGGTCATCGTTCGGCTTCCTCATAACTTCTAGCCCCACTTGCGTTACTAGGGACGAGAGTTGGCGATTGCAACGAGTGTGAAGTTTGCCGCCCAAATTTCAACTCTTGCCGTCGTCTGCCTATATTCTCGATCATTTCTTACGCGAGGAGCACGATAGTTGGAGTGAAAAGTAAACCACTCTGTACAGCAGAGTGAAAATATTCACTCTTTGCCAAAAAGTGTGTAGTTTATTGGAAAGTAGAAACTTAAGTTCAAATGAACGCGCCCTTACGGCCATCTTGACTACATTCCCCCTGCTTACCTTCCATTGTTAGACGGGCTACGCTCACTCACTCACTGTTCTCTGGGACGCTAAGCTAACAACAACGTATTACCTTAATAAACATTTCTTACCGTACAACGCCTGAAATTCATTTCCACAACCTAAATCCCATCAGGTTATGGGCCCAGTGAATAACGGCAAAAAGAGTGTTAAGAAGAATAAAGTTTTTTTTTTATCGCGTAGTAGCGAGATAAAGTCAGAAAAGAAAATACCGTTGAGTAGCAACACGCGGCCACTCGCATCAAGATGGCGACGGGACAGTCCACGATGGCTGGCCTACCAACAATCGAGAAACTCAAAGGGCGAGAAAACTACCACACATGGAAGGTCGGGATGCAGGCATACCTGGAGCACGAAGGACTGTGGGAAAATGTGACACCTCAAGAAGGAGAAAACGTAAACGCTACAAAAGACACCAAAGCCCGAACAAAAATAATCCTAACGGTAGATCCAGTGAACTACGTACATGTTCAAAGTGCGACAACGGCGAAAGAAGCATGGAACAATCTTCAGGCTGCGTTTGACGACGCGGGATTGACACGTAGAGTGAACCTAATAAGAACACTAGTAACTACCAAACTTGAAAACTGCACCTCGGTAGAGGAATACGTGAACAGAATCATTACGACTGCACACCATTTAGACAGCGTAAAACTAACTGTTTCGGACGAGTGGGTAGGAACCCTATTGTTAGCAGGATTACCAGAGGAATATAAGCCAATGATCATGGCATTAGAAAATTCGGGAACACGCATAACAAGTGATTCAATAAAATCAAAAGTCTTGCAAGAGGTCAAAACTACGAGCTCAGGAAAAAACGCTGGAAGCGATACAGCGCTTTATACAAAAGGTTCAGAACGAAAAATGGACATAAAAAGGGTTAAATGCTTCGTGTGCAATAAGTACGGCCATTTTGCATCAAAGTGTAAAAATAGACCGCGAAAAGACGATCCCAGTAATGGCGGCACGGAAAATCCCGCCAAAAACGCGAACAACAAAGACAGTAAACGTGTATACAGTGCCTTCTACACTGCCGGTAAGGTAGAGAACGGCGAGTGGTTTGTGGACTCGTGCGCGTCGGCACACATTACGGGATATGAACAATGGCTCAAAGAGCCACGTGGTAATTCGCGTAAGACTGTAACAGTGGAAAAGATGGAAGTCACAACAGAAGGAACAATAGAAATAAGCGTTCCTAACGAAAACGGAATCGGAAAGATAGAGGCAAAGGACGTACTCTACCTACCTAACAGCCACGTGAACCTGTTATCGGTAAGCAAAATCGTCAAGAATGGAAATACAGTAATTTTTTCGGCAGGGGAAGGAAAAATAATAGATCCAGAAGAGAAGACAATAGCCACGATGACAGAAAAGAACGGAATTTACCAACTCGAAACGACACAGGATACAGAAGATACGGCGTACCTGGTATCGACAGATATAAATACACTGTGGCATAAGAGGTTAGGTCACCTCAATCAAAAAGGAATGACAGACTTGAGCAATGGACTAGCTCAGGGAATACAAGTACATGGGAAAAAGGACAACAACCCATGCGAAATCTGCATAAAAGGTAAAATATCAAAATTACCATTTTCTGAAAGCAAAACTCAAACGTCGCGTGTCTTAGAACTCATACACACAGATCTGTGCGGGCCAATGGAAATTACTTCAATTGGAAAATCACGATACTTTCTCACTTTCATTGATGATTACACAAGAAAGGTAATCGTCTATTTCCTAGAAACTAAAAATCAAGTAGCGGAGACATTTAGAGAATTCAAGGCGCAGGTCGAGAACGAAACAAGACAAAAAATAAAAATACTCAGGAGCGATAACGGAACGGAATACGTTAATCAAACATTGAAGAAGGAATTACAAGGATCAGGCATAAAGCACCAATTAACAGTACCATACAATCCCCAACAAAATGGTACAGCTGAACGCATGAATAGAACGATCGTCGAGCGAGCAAAATCGATGCTATTAGAAGCCGGCTTGCCTAAAAGCTTCTGGGCAGAAGCAGTGAGTACCGCAGTTTATCTGATAAACCGCTCCCCTTCCAAAGGAATCCCAGAAAAAACACCAGAAGAAGCATATTCTGGTAAAAAACCGAACCTGAGTCACTTGAAAATATTTGGGGTCAAGGCTTTGGCTTACATACCTAAAGAACTAAGAAAAAAATGGGATGAAAAAGCCAAGGAATGCATATTCCTCGGATATAGCGACAACATAAAAGGTTATCGCCTATACGAAAAAGCAACGGGGAAGATGATAGTGAGTCGCGACGTAACTTTCTTCGAAGAGGCGGAGAAGATAAAAGAAGGAAAGCAGGAAAATACCAAAGCTGAAACATATCAGCCAATCATCTACGAAGATGAAGACAAAGAAGAAGATGTCGTCGAAGAAAATAATTCTGAATCCGAGCATGAAGAATCAGAATATTATTCAGACACGTCAACCGATACAGTGGTAAATGCAGACGAGCAAGACTCAAGCTATACAAATTCAGACGAAGAAGCGCAAAGACTAGTGGAGGAACCACAACCCGCAACAAGAAAGTCTGAAAGAATACCAAAACCAAGGAAGTTAGACGACTACGTTACCTATTTCACAAACGAAGAAACAATGGAAGATCCATTAACGATACAAGAAGCATTGTCAGGATCCGATAAGGAGCTCTGGAAGCAAGCCATTCAAAACGAACTTCAATCTCTAGCGGAAAACAAAACCGTTGCCTAAAGCTAAACTGAACTATTGTATCCTAAAAATGGGTTTAAAACATTGATTACTTACCTTTATATACTCTGCATTAAGATGAAAGAAAAAGGCTGATATATATATTTTGTATTATGAAAAAATATAATTATAAGAATATGTAAGTTTCAGTGGAGGTATTGGAAAGTAGAAACTTAAGTTCAAATGAACGCGCCCTTACGGCCATCTTGACTACATTCCCCCCTGCTTACCTTCCATTGTTAGACGGGCTACGCTCACTCACTCACTGTTCTCTGGGACGCTAAGCTAACAACAACGTATTACCTTAATAAACATTTCTTACCGTACAACGCCTGAAATTCATTTCCACAACCTAAATCCCATCATAGTTCCACTCCATAGAAGTGAATAATCACTCTAGATAGAGTGAATCACATGTTCACTCCATGTTAAGAGTGAGTTTATCACTCCAAAAAATTAAGAGAGCAGACTTGTAGAAAGATATAATGTTGTCAGGGTTATCAATAAAAAAAACGTCAAGCCACGAGTCAGAGCCGGCAGTGTGATGCGTAGCATCGGAATCTACAATATGCAGCGCTTGAGACTCAACAAAGTCTCGAAGGAACGTAGCCTCCACATTGCCGCTGAGCAAGTTGCAATTTAGATCACCACAGATAATAGTATTAACATAAGAGGGAGATAAATTAGTAAATATCGCAATAAAATCATCAAAAAGCAGTCCCTTAGGACGCCTATACATAATGGTAAATAAAATAGATTGCCCACTCGGGCTACTAATATCTAAAATTATAAATTCAGGCGCGTTGGAGAACTGGCCCGGAGACGTTGCCAGAACTTTAACCTTAAGTGACTCGTGGATATAGCAAGCCACACCACCACCCTTCTTACCCTCCCTATCGTTACGAATTAAAAAGTAGTTGTCAAGGTGCACCAGGTCATCTGGAATTTTCGAATCAAGCCAGGTTTCAGATATAGAGATAATATGATAAAAATTCATTGCCAGATGAGCCTTAACTTGATTGAAATGACTGAAAAGAGAGGTAGCATTGAACTGGGCAACTTTAATGGAAGACTGAGACGGCGCGCTAGAGAGAACCGGAGCCGGCGGAAGTCATGCTAATTTGCCAACATCATCATCAGATTTGATAAAGATGATCGGGGACCCGTCAGCTCAGCGCATGCAGATCGAACCTGATCTGATCCAGACGTACTTATACACTGAGAGACTTTTGATTTCAAAAATCGGTAAAACTTGTGACGTTGCAGATTAGCTGCCGTCACTAGAGCCCTTCTGGCATGTATTTTATTAGTAATATCGAGAGAGAGAGAGAATATCGCCGTCTAGACCCTCGGGATACAAGTGACACACCTGTTTTATAAGCAATAGAATTAGACTAATTTGAAGAATTTTTCTGTTAATGTACCGCGAGAGAAAGAGAGAGAGAGAGAGCAGATGCAGAAGATGACAGCTTCCGAACTTCCGCTACAAGAACTTCCGCTCCGGAGATGCTACCGACGGTATGCAGTCCAGTACGGTACCAGTACTACGGATAGTACCGCAACATCTACGGGGAGGGATGTAGACCTTGGAGAATTATCGCTAGGGAGTGAACAGGGTCCCCATAAGACCTCCTGCCAGCCGATGCATCTTGTCACCCAGCATCTGACTGTTACGTCGAGTGCAGTCAGCTTATATCGCCCGATCCAGCAATCAGAAGACGACGTCACGCAGAGTCCATACCTGGACGAGTGACGTAACGTATCGCCAGAGGACATCCTACGTAAAGGTGGACGAGTATCGCGTCCTACGTGCTCTGTCAGGTCACGAAGAGGTGGCGACTCAGATGAGACACCTAGACCTGGCAGAAGTCTACAGTCGGTCATCTATCGCAGGGATTACCGCTGTGGAGGACATCCCGAGGGATGGATATCGCCTGGATCGGAAAAGCTCAACGAGAACCAAGGTCACACCCTCCCGCCAGCCATCTCGCAGCTGAGATACCGCAGAACGGTGGTTCTGTCGCTGTGAAGCGCGTGAAGTAACGCCTGACGCCCGGCAATAAGATTACGCTTCGAACTGGTCAACTGACAAGTTGACTGTTCGAACTTTGTCGCTCGCAGGACCAATCAGACGATTAATTGGTCCTGATAGGTTCCCCACCTTGACCTACCTCACTGGGAGCCAGCTCGCCAAATTGTCTACGGAGAATCTTCACTTCTACGTCCCGCTTGTCGCCATAAAGACGTACCAATATTCGCTCTCTCGCCTTAGTTAACCAATTATTAGTTTCCGCTTTAGAGCAATCAGTTAAGTTAAGTAAGTTAAAGTTTGTGAGTGCCAAAAGCAGCTCTACACGAAGGTAAGGTCTTTATGATCAGTAATTGCTAAGAAATCCGCAAAACTATCGCTGAATTCTTATTCGATCATTTTATATTGTATTTTTGAGTATCGCTAGCCTACGAGCTACGCAAGTAGAGTTCCCTTAGAAGAATTCAGCGAAAGCACTTCATAATTGCCTTCAGCCATTTTGATTATCTTTACGCTTGGTTATATTTCGCTAATTAGTCTAATATCGCTGCTTAATTTGCTTATGATTTGCTAACGCTTATTTGATTGCTTATTCTGATCTACATTCTCGCTTGAGACTGTTCTGTATCTTATATTTCGCTATCTTTGATTTATTATAATATATTTGAGTAATACGTAGTATAATATCGCATGGTGTGTCGCTTGTAATCCAGCTCCCCAAGGGTTGGCTGACGTAGAAAGTCATAGTTTAAGTTGTTCTAGCTGTAATTCTTTATTATTCTATTATTCTGATTTATTTCAAATATCTCCGCTATCTTGGGAATGCCCTCGCTATCTCTGAAAATCTGCGCTATCTTTGAAAATCTTTGCTAGCTCTGATTATCTTTGTTTATTTGATTAATTTGCTATCTTGATCCTTGCGTAGTACCTAAGTAATTCCTTATCTAATATCGATTAATAGCTCGTTTAATTACCGCCGTAGAGTCGCTATAAAAAGAGAATACATCTCAATTAATTAATTTGAGGCTGATTAAGCGAGGTATTATGGTCACCTGTATCTTCTAGAATTAATAATTTCCCTTGTATTTGCGAATTTGGTCTACAGTATTTGTCGAGTCGTTTATACTAGTTATTGCATTAATTATCGTTGAATAATTATCATTAATACCGCTAGCTCGCCGCTATTAGAAAATTTGCCGAGAGTATCGTATCGCTCGGTGATACGCAACCTGGAAAGTAGAGTAGCTTGCATTGTATCGCTTCTACGGCGTTAGCTAGCTAACCGGCGTGTTTACGTTTCTTTTATATTACCGCTGAGACGCAATAAGACTCACTAATATTATATTCTTTGTTCCGCATTATTCCAACGCTGTCTATCTCTTGAATATTATTCTGTACTATTATTTTGAAAACTATCTCTATGTAAATTGAATATCTGTCATTTTCTCTGCACTCGGTCATTTGTGTTTGATCACTTTTATATTATAATTATCTACGGAACAATATACGGGATCGTTAGATTCCATTGAAGGAACTTTTATATCTGGTGTTCTATATTTTATTTGACTAATTGTTAAGGTGGATCCACCCACTCTACCCTTATCGCAGAAAATCTGAGTTAGCTGACGCTTTAAGGCCGTCGTTCCGGCAGTTTAATAGTATCTTTGAATATCGCATTTGTTAGTAGATTTTTGTGAAAAACGACACTTCCGTGTCTGGCGCCCAACTCTCTATCTTAGTCTTTTATTAAATTATCTTTATCAAGGAACGCCGTAGGGTGCGGAGTTAGAGCTCTGGAAAACTCCGTTACAAAATGGCGCCCAACGTGGGGCCACGCCAATAAAGTTCAGAGTATTTTTGATTGGAAAAATTACCGCTATAAAATATAGTTCAGGAACCCAGATATAAATCCAATTCGTATATTGTTCAGCTGTCGTGACCACGTTGTAGGTGGAAGAATCATAAAAAGTCTTTCGCTACAATAATACGACAAGGTTGGAATAATACTATTTCTTTGATAATCTAGATCAATTCTTTCTTGCTGACGAACTCCCAAAACCCCCTAGAATTAAGAAAAAGGTAAAACGAGACAAACCGTTAGAACATTAATTATTCGAACCCGCTATCGCCATATTCGATTACCGCCAGTTTGAATTAACGAACATCTAACCGCCGATTGTTAATCCGAAAACCATAGCTTAACAACAAAGTATTATCTCTTTGTTGACATTGAGTTCTATAATCCGCTTAGACTCGAATAATAACGTTTCTTTGCTGTTTTCGCAACTATCGCTCAACGGTTATTACTGTGTAGGGATTATCGCTTTATTTATTCGACTCATACCTCGGTTTCATAACATCGTACCGCTGTTGTCGTTGAATACCGCTACTAATCCGTTGCCAATTCAAATTTGAATTTACCCGTTAGGCATCGATATCGCGTAGTTAGTTCGAAATAATAAAATGTCGCAGAGCTCAAGTGAGTGGTTACAACTAATATCTGAAAGCACCGTTAGGTTAGTGTTATCGCATCCCAATACCGCGACCAACGGGTCAACTACAGAATTACGCGGTCGGATGATAACTCCTTTCAGAGTAGAGCGAGCAGAAGTGCCGCTACGGAGTTCCCCGAGGGGAGGGGACATACCCCCATCACACAGCGAAAGTACCGAAGGTCAGAGGACTTTTCCCTCTGACTCAGGGGACACGACCATAGACCTTGCGCCTATTTTACCATACGAACCGCACGACTCGGCAGTCGCAAACGTCCAAATCAATCCGATTTACGCGAATCAAATAACGCCTTCGCCTCATACAGCCGTAAATATCGCACCTCCACCCTGCGAACACACTGCACTCGGTAGAAATTCCGATAGAGAACCTCCTCGACCGAGGACGTGCGCCTCCACCTCAACCGATCCGCGTCCGAGTACCAGTACCGCTAGTGACTATCTGGTGCTTTCACCCCTAGATGAGTTGGAGAGACTTTTTGATGAGATTAGGAAGATTGTAATTACTGCTACAACATCCAAGCCGCAACCTACACCCAAGCAAAGCGCAAAGAAAAATAACTCCGCGCTTACCGCTATCAGTCAACCGTCGAATCCCGAAGTCACCGATACCGCTCCGGTACCAAATATCGCGAGTACCATTACCGCACCCGCGACTACTGCACCAAT
This sequence comes from Tenthredo mesomela, assembly GCA_943736025.1. NCBI lineage: Eukaryota > Metazoa > Arthropoda > Insecta > Hymenoptera > Tenthredinidae > Tenthredo > Tenthredo mesomela. The sequence continues at coordinate 18,900,351 of OX031018.1, read as the reverse complement.
AACAAGCAACGGTCCGCGACCTTCACAACTACGGCTCTGCTATAACTGTCATCAGGACGGTCACCGATTTGCCGCTTGTACGGAACCGCGAACCCTGTTCTGTTATCGCTGCGGATACCCAAACGTAACTAAAGCCAATTGCCCACGGAAATGTGCGGAAATGTAGAAAAGGCACCGATTAGATCGGCTAGCTTCGGAAAAATTCCCCTCCCGCTCAATAAGCTATCACCTACCGCAACGTAACCACGGTAACGCTTTGAGAAACCGATCTAGCGCCTCCGTTTTTTTTACTGGCTTCCGGCGAACTGGGGATCCTCAAAGGAGTCGACAGTGACGAATTACGCGGTTCATTGCACTTCGATTCAGGGATATTCTCTCGATGCAGCGGCCAATTCCGGTTCCTCTCGCGCCCGGCTAAGCACTAGAGACCGAGAATTAAATTATAAGACCCTCAGCATCATAATATTCAAAATCGCACCGTATACCGGTTAGACAACCGAGCTCGCGAGTGAAGTGCATCTGCTTATCGAACCACGCGACCGTCGGTCCCAGAGTATCGCCGTATGGTACCGAGTTTACACTTTCCGAGCGCGATCCGACTAGCTTTTAATCGCGACTTGGAGATGGTAGTTGATTTTTCCACAGCTACTCGACGTTTTAAAGACAAGTTACACAAAGTTAACTCCCTCCCTTCCGAATCTCCCGTCTCCTATCGCTCTCAATGCATGCAGTAAGCGACATACGTAGTGGGAAAGTAGTTGGGAAAATACCTGTTAGTGATCTAAAATTATATCAACCTGTGCTTCCTCCGGTTTTATAGACAACTACCGCCACTCCACGATCTATCGCAGTACCGCTACCGACCAAATACCGTCATGGACGACTGGTGGCTGGACCCAAGGGCCCGCAAGTACTTGGACCCAGTCACGGACGACCTGAACACCGTCGGGGATCTATACCCCGGATTAGGCATAGCCATCACCGAGGCTCTGCGAGCCGTCCAGCTCGAACCCGACCCGATCGCAACCGGCCGTGCTCGCTTCACACCCGAAATCGCCGACGCAGAGGCGCAGACCGATCCAGGGAACCGTTCCGCGTACGGAACTCAGACCCCGTGGTCGTTCTTCGCGAGACCGACTACCACGGAGGTTGCCACTCAAACCCAGCGACCTCTCGGCTGGCACTGCGGCACTCAGACAGGGTCAGACCTTCGACCTACTCGCGACGCCTCCACGCAGACCCGGCGTGTATCTTTTGCAACCTCACCGCCTCGCGGTCCGATCCCGCGCTCCACCAGCCGCTCTCCGAGTCCCCTCCGACAACGACTGCTCAAGGCCACCGATAGCGATTTTGCGTTCCACCCAGTCGACTCCGACAACGATTTCGCCCCACAACGACCTTCAGCACTCCTAACCCCGGAGCCCGAAGCCATGGAATGCGAGCCGCAACCCTCCACCTCAACCAACCGCGCATCGACTCGTCCGCCGCCTCCTACTCTACCGCGGGATAGGTATGTTAGGGAAGGACCACTGTCCGAGACACCGCCGTCATCCTACGTACGACCCAGGGCTAGGGATACGTCGGTCATTCCCCCAGCTGCCAAAATACCGCGCACCGAGTCCAACGATCGGCCGACTGCCAAACGGCGCCACGCACCAGTGAGATCACTGTGGGATACCTCACCCCCAATTCCGAACTAGCACGCACCTTTCGGCGCCTGTTGGTGTTGCCACAATTACGGTCACCAGCACCGCGCTTGTCCCATGGCCGGTGAGCCTGACCATCTCTATTGTTATAAATGCGGCCTGTCCGGGTATAAGTGTTCGGAGTGTCCGTATTGCCGCGGAGAGTGGGACCGACAGTAATGTTATCGCTACCTGACTATATCGCCACCGGGGATGTTTCGCTGCCTCGTAGGTTACCGCAACCGGGGATGTTTCGCTACCTCATTTGTTTTTTTTTTCTCTCTGTCGAGGATGTATCGCTGCCTCGCGCAAATAAAATTCTGTAATCGCTACTAGGCTGTCTCACACGGTTTTCTCTCTCCTACCAATTTTATCCCTAGTTTTAAGCCCAAAAACACCTATCTAATTTTTCTAAATTATTTTGATCATTTCTCTATGTTATATTTTAGTTGATTCGTCGTCAGTAAGTCAGAACTATCTAGTATGTAATTTCTTCTGCTTTTCCTATCTACTATCTTATCTATCTGATATCTGGCAAGTTCCTAAGGAGTGTCTTATTTAGCATGTCTAATGAGTTTAGTCTTCGAGCCACTTGCCGCAGATAACATCTTTGCATATCGCTGCCTGAGTATGGTTAGTATTTTGATGGTAGTAAAGAACAACTTAATACGACTTCTCGTTCAGTAAGCCACACCATGGATGATCTTTGTCAATATCGCAGAACTAGCGGTCAAATACGTAAGTAATCTATCTTTTTCTGATTCATGTGTTAATTGTTGTGCTCAGTCAATCATGAAGTTGCTTGTATCGCTTGTGGTCTAGCTATGACATAGAGGCCTTGCCTTCGTTAGGCCTCCTTTTAGGAGGGAGGAGGCGCCCCACGTTGGGCGCCATTGTGTAACGGAGTTTTCCAGAGCTCTAACTCCGCACCCTACGGCGTTCCTTGATAAAGATAATTTAATAAAAGACTAAGATAGAGAGTTGGGCGCCAGACACGGAAGTGTCGTTTTTCACAAAAATCTACTAACAAATGCGATATTCAAAGATACTATTAAACTGCCGGAACGACGGCCTTAAAGCGTCAGCTAACTCAGATTTTCTGCGATAAGGGTAGAGTGGGTGGATCCACCTTAACAATTAGTCAAATAAAATATAGAACACCAGATATAAAAGTTCCTTCAATGGAATCTAACGATCCCGTATATTGTTCCGTAGATAATTATAATATAAAAGTGATCAAACACAAATGACCGAGTGCAGAGAAAATGACAGATATTCAATTTACATAGAGATAGTTTTCAAAATAATAGTACAGAATAATATTCAAGAGATAGACAGCGTTGGAATAATGCGGAACAAAGAATATAATATTAGTGAGTCTTATTGCGTCTCAGCGGTAATATAAAAGAAACGTAAACACGCCGGTTAGCTAGCTAACGCCGTAGAAGCGATACAATGCAAGCTACTCTACTTTCCAGGTTGCGTATCACCGAGCGATACGATACTCTCGGCAAATTTTCTAATAGCGGCGAGCTAGCGGTATTAATGATAATTATTCAACGATAATTAATGCAATAACTAGTATAAACGACTCGACAAATACTGTAGACCAAATTCGCAAATACAAGGGAAATTATTAATTCTAGAAGATACAGGTGACCATAATACCTCGCTTAATCAGCCTCAAATTAATTAATTGAGATGTATTCTCTTTTTATAGCGACTCTACGGCGGTAATTAAACGAGCTATTAATCGATATTAGATAAGGAATTACTTAGGTACTACGCAAGGATCAAGATAGCAAATTAATCAAATAAACAAAGATAATCAGAGCTAGCAAAGATTTTCAAAGATAGCGCAGATTTTCAGAGATAGCGAGGGCATTCCCAAGATAGCGGAGATATTTGAAATAAATCAGAATAATAGAATAATAAAGAATTACAGCTAGAACAACTTAAACTATGACTTTCTACGTCAGCCAACCCTTGGGGAGCTGGATTACAAGCGACACACCATGCGATATTATACTACGTATTACTCAAATATATTATAATAAATCAAAGATAGCGAAATATAAGATACAGAACAGTCTCAAGCGAGAATGTAGATCAGAATAAGCAATCAAATAAGCGTTAGCAAATCATAAGCAAATTAAGCAGCGATATTAGACTAATTAGCGAAATATAACCAAGCGTAAAGATAATCAAAATGGCTGAAGGCAATTATGAAGTGCTTTCGCTGAATTCTTCTAAGGGAACTCTACTTGCGTAGCTCGTAGGCTAGCGATACTCAAAAATACAATATAAAATGATCGAATAAGAATTCAGCGATAGTTTTGCGGATTTCTTAGCAATTACTGATCATAAAGACCTTACCTTCGTGTAGAGCTGCTTTTGGCACTCACAAACTTTAACTTACTTAACTTAACTGATTGCTCTAAAGCGGAAACTAATAATTGGTTAACTAAGGCGAGAGAGCGAATATTGGTACGTCTTTATGGCGACAAGCGGGACGTAGAAGTGAAGATTCTCCGTAGACAATTTGGCGAGCTGGCTCCCAGTGAGGTAGGTCAAGGTGGGGAACCTATCAGGACCAATTAATCGTCTGATTGGTCCTGCGAGCGACAAAGTTCGAACAGTCAACTTGTCAGTTGACCAGTTCGAAGCGTAATCTTATTGCCGGGCGTCAGGCGTTACTTCACGCGCTTCACAGCGACAGAACCACCGTTCTGCGGTATCTCAGCTGCGAGATGGCTGGCGGGAGGGTGTGACCTTGGTTCTCGTTGAGCTTTTCCGATCCAGGCGATATCCATCCCTCGGGATGTCCTCCACAGCGGTAATCCCTGCGATAGATGACCGACTGTAGACTTCTGCCAGGTCTAGGTGTCTCATCTGAGTCGCCACCTCTTCGTGACCTGACAGAGCACGTAGGACGCGATACTCGTCCACCTTTACGTAGGATGTCCTCTGGCGATACGTTACGTCACTCGTCCAGGTATGGACTCTGCGTGACGTCGTCTTCTGATTGCTGGATCGGGCGATATAAGCTGACTGCACTCGACGTAACAGTCAGATGCTGGGTGACAAGATGCATCGGCTGGCAGGAGGTCTTATGGGGACCCTGTTCACTCCCTAGCGATAATTCTCCAAGGTCTACATCCCTCCCCGTAGATGTTGCGGTACTATCCGTAGTACTGGTACCGTACTGGACTGCATACCGTCGGTAGCATCTCCGGAGCGGAAGTTCTTGTAGCGGAAGTTCGGAAGCTGTCATCTTCTGCATCTGCTCTCTCTCTCTCTCTTTCTCTCGCGGTACATTAACAGAAAAATTCTTCAAATTAGTCTAATTCTATTGCTTATAAAACAGGTGTGTCACTTGTATCCCGAGGGTCTAGACGGCGATATTCTCTCTCTCTCTCGATATTACTAATAAAATACATGCCAGAAGGGCTCTAGTGACGGCAGCTAATCTGCAACGTCACAAACTATATCAACGTTTAGTATGTTACAGTAGAAACTAGGGAACAGAGTGGAAAAAATGATAAGTATTCGTAGTGTCATATCGAAGTTTGACATAACCATACCAGTCTTTGATAAAATAATACGTAAATGTTTCCCGAATCGCCACGAGCGATTACGATCTTCGCCGAGATTGAGGTGCTTTATTTTTCAATGATTTATCAAAACAATAACTCTTGGAATCCTTTCTCACAAGCGGTGAATTGTTCTCAGCTCAGTATATATACCAGTTTCCGAAAATATATATACAGGTGTGTTCGTGAAGCCCTCGACTCAGCTCAATTTTTTTTGTTTTGCAGCTGTGAGTAATTGTTTTTCGTATACCATATGAATTTTTGACAAGCAACGCCGGACTTCTCTACTTCTGAAGTTAGCATATTAAACGTTGATATAGTTTTACCGATTTTTGACATAAAAAGTCTCTCAGTGTAGCCCAACTCGGTGGCTTTCGCTTTCGCACGGCGAAGCAATCTATAGACGTCCGAGGGCACAAACTCGTTGACAAATATTAATCCCGGACGGTTCAGATCGAAGACTACGCGAAGAGCAATTACATTAGGGAACGGCTCGGCGGCCTCCATGACATATCGAGCGTCTGGGCAGAGCTCAGACGTTTGGGTATTGTTACTGCTTCTGCGTCTTCGCCGCTGTGTCACTTCTCGCCTGATGAACTTAATGCTTATTACACGTCTATCACTGCTGTTCACCTGTCGTGCTCGAATGAGAAGCTTGCACTAATACTCACTGATCAGCCCTCGACTGTGCAGTCAAATTTTTCGTTCTCTCCCATTGAGTCTCATCAAGTCCTGTCTATCCTAACATCTTATGTGTCTAAGTCGCGTGGGCGTAGTCCAGATGGTTTACAACTGTTACATCTTAAGCATGTCTCACCGGTGTTAGCGTCACATGTAGCCACCCTCTTTAACTTATCTCTGCGCCAATGTATTTTCCCAGAAATTTGGAAACGAGCGTACATTGTTCCGTTGAATAAATGCAATCCACCTACCTCTGTCTCAGACACCAGACCGGTAGCAAACCTCTCACACCTGTCTAAGGTTCTTGAAAAAATTGTTGCGACTCAGATTATTGCACATCTAGAGTCAAATGGTTTCTTGGATCCTGCCCAGGCGGGTTTTCGGAAAGGGCACAGCACTCAGACTGCCTTATTGAAAGTGCTTGATGATGTCAAGAAAGCGGTGGATGATAGATCCGTCACTATTCTTATCCTTTTTGATTTCAGTAAGGCGTTCGATAGCATAAATCATCGATTGCTTTTGACCAAACTTAAACGTTGCGGCTTTGCCCCTGAAGTTATCTCGTGGTTTCACTCTTATTTGACGGGTAGAACTCAAGTTGTGCAGGATTCTACCGGTGGGCATTCTAGTTTCCTGTGCAATCAGTCTGGTGTTCCTCAGGGCTCAGTCCTAGGGCCGCTCCTTTTCCTCATTTTTATTAACGATGTTAGTCTAGTGCTGAGAAATTCCAGACATGTGGTTTTTGCTGACGACCTTCAAGTCTACTTGCATGCTCCCCCTGATAATATAGGCCAGGCGTTAAACTCTATCAATCTAGCCGCGGTTGCCATTTCTGATTGGGCGGAAGCAAATGGTCTGAGGCTTAATGTTGGTAAAACCAAAGCCATGATCCTGGGCAGCGCGGTTTTTGTTGAGCAGCTTCGTCAGTGCAGTTTACCAAGCATTATTATTGCCGACCAACCTGTACCCTATGTCGACACTGCCCGGAATTTGGGTGTTTATTTATCCTCAGTCCTTTCGTGGAATAAGCATGTGGCCCAGATCTCGCGGAAGGTTCATGCTACCTTACATAAATTGAAGCACCATGGCGACTCTCTCTCCTCTGAGGTGAGAAAGCTTCTTGTCTCGGCTCTAGTTACACCTCATATTGATTATTGCTGCCTGGTTTATCACGATCCTACTGGCTACCTAAATTTGAAACTGCAGCGCCTTATCAATAGTGGTATTCGCTATATCTTTAGTCTTAAAAGAGATGTTCACATCTCTCCTTATCGACTCAAACTACGATGGCTGTCAGTTGCAAACCGCCGTTTGTATTTTCTTGGTACTCTACTTTTTCGTGTCCTCCTATCATCGAATCCTCCTTACCTGCGTGAACTGTTCGTCGAACCTGATGTTGATATACGTCGTTCCTCTCGCCTGGCGAACCCTGGTGAGCAGGTTATATCCTTCCACATCCCGAACCACAGAACAGCTACCTATCGGAACTCTTTTGCATTGTCAGCTATTTATTTTTGGCATATTCTGCCATCGGCTATAAAGGGGGAGGGGGGGGGGTAGGGTCTGTAGGCTGAAAAAATGACCATTTTTTATGTTTTTTTTTTTCGGCGATGAGCTAAATATTATTTATTTTTATAAACTGCTCCGGATAAAATAACATATCATCAATGAGTAGTAATTTTTTTTAGTGAAAATATAAAAAAATAAATGATTGGCAGCGGATTCCCGAAGTCGCCTCAAAAAAAAGTTGGTTTTTCGTTGCCCTGACAACTCGTCACTGGATCATCCGAAATCAAAAAACCAGGAAATTTTGAAAACTATATGACTTTCCCCTGAAATTGACGACGGGAATTTTTTTTAGGATTTTTTTTTTTAATTTTTGGCAGCACTTTGAAGTTAAAACAGCGATTTTCGGCGAAAAAAAAGGTCTAATTGTTATTGTAAAATCAATATTTATTGTAAATTTTGAAAAAACTCGATGTCAATGTCTGAAAAAGTGGATCCAGAATATGGGGTTAAATTTTCATAAGGATCGGTTCATTAGATTTCGAGATATCGCGGCAACGGACTTTGAAAAAGGTAGTTTCGAGATAAACGCGTTTAAAGTTTTCAAAGCGTTCAGCGCTCGAATTTTGAGATTTGAACATCAATAGTCAAGTTTTTCATGTTGCATACTTACACAGAGTATATTATAGATGTATATGTACATATATAACACCAGCCAAATTGTATACAGTTACAAGGTAAAAGTTTCGGAACATAAACAATAAAGGCGGAGCAGCTGCCAGATGTCCCTCGGCTTACCTGCGGCTCAGGCCGGCACCGAACAGAGCGCTCCGCTGTAAACATCACAACTTTCATAATTTTGCTCCGATCGCTTTGAAAATTTTACACACTATTCTTAAGTGTCTATACTTTCATATGAGCAAATAAAAAAAAATGAAAAATTTGAAATTTCAAGACCCTACCCCCCCCCCCCCCCCCCCCCCCCCCCCCCCTCCTTAAAACATCGTCTTCAGTTGATGTGTTTAAGGTTAGATTGTCACAGCATCTGCTCGCCGGGGAAACTAATAAATGACACTTGGTCAGGACTAGAGGTCTTGTGGTCTCGGTTCTAACTTACCCTTATCTATTTATTTTAGTTCACTGTGATTAATATTAATATATTGATTCTTCATTCTATTTCTTCTAAGATAGGTTTTAAGTCTGCTCTAATTTATCGTACTTTACTTTGATCTAATTTATTCTTATCTATTGTTTATTTAATATTCTCATTCTATGTTTCTTTTATACTAGGTTAGGTTATAAGTCTGCGTCTTTAGTTATTCTAACTTTAAGTGTTAACCTTGTAGTTATGAGTAACGCCATTGGCCTGCCCTCTTTAGTCACTAAGTCTAGTTCTTTCTTTTCTTTTTATCAATTTTCTCTCAGTTTATCTAATTTGTGCTATATGTATTTATATTGTGTACTCACTTCTCTGTAAAACCGATCCTTGCCTTATGGCTCCGTGAGAGCTCTGGCATAATAAACGACATTCTATTCTATTCTATTGATAAGTCCCTTTTTGCCCGTTTCAATGAAATTAAGTGATCGCGTACCATCGCGGACTTTAATAAGAGACTTAGAGCATGACGCTGGAGACGATGACGGTCCAGGCCCGCTGCCAATTGTGCTGGGCGGTCGTCCACGTAAAACACGGGCATTTGAGACTTCGCAGAGCAGTTCCGGTGATCCTAGGGCAGCAAAGACCTTACGGACAATAATCATGGGCGCCTCGTTGACAGAGCCGGGAATACCAGCCAGAATGACCTCTTCAGGGTTCGAAGGCGGAGGTTCAGCAGAGGAGGAGGCCCCGATGAGCTCAAGCTCCTTAATAAGCCGAGCATCACCCATCTCGAGTCGAGCTATACCGGTCTCAAGTTGAGTAATTTGAATAGCCTGACTATCTACTGTTGCAACCAGAGTATCAAGGTGTTGCAATCCAGATGTTTTGAGACACACTTTGGCAATACTCTGGAATGTGCAAGTGCGAGGCTTGACGCAACTAACAACAATTGCAGAAACAAGGCGACCTCCTTATACGTAATAAATAAGCGATGATTATAATACTCATCGTCAGAACATCAAGACCGATATTAGGGCAGGTTATGCCAGATCTCAGTTAGACGTAGTAAATCACCTTTTGTAAACTCTTCATACATTAATAAACTTGAATCACTTTGTACGACCGAGTTCCAACTCCTAATTCGACAACGGATCCTTAAACAAATCGTAGTTGTATATAGGATCCCAGGATCCCAATTACAACACTACCTTAGCAACCAAGTCCGGCAAACAGTTTAGTGTATTAGCAATGTTATTAATAATCTTGGTCTGCTCAGCAATAACCGCAGCTCACTCGATGTTAGTTTTATTAGATTGATTGATCGAGTCAACCAATCTGTCTACAAGGGCTTTGTCCATGACTGGTGGCTCGGAGTTAGCCGAATTACTGGGAGCGTCTCTAAGATTGCCAAGATTAGCAAGGCAGCAAGGATTAGCACTTTTATATTTGACGTAGGCAGCACAGCACCCCGGGTGAAAATCGTGCTTGCACTCAGGGCAAGAAAATATAGCACTTGCGATTGTACGCTGACATCTAAAGCAATTGCGTGACATACGTGATCCTCGAAGGCACAATAGATAACTGCCAGCAGACTAAAGGTGACGATGACGTAGCGCAGACCACAGGTGAGACGATGTAGACCAGATTGCGCGGTGACAACGATGATGTCCACAGAGGTAAACAGACGACGCGCCGCGCATGCGCTCCAGACGATGACAGTTGATCAGGCAAGTAGCCAGCAATTAGGTTAGAAAATTCAGGATAGATAAAGAGCCAAACCTCATCCAAACTCCAGACAGCAGCGAGAAAATGATCACAAGGCCACAGAAAGCATAATTTGGCATGCTAGAATCTGCAAAAATATACGGCCCGGAGGCCCTAGCGGCAGAAATATGTCGAAAAATCAGCAGCGCAAAGTAAGTCGTGACAGGCAGTACTTACGGAGACGGACGGAGAGGTTATAGGTATTATCAGACGGATAGTATGATGTATCAAACATTGTCGCAACATCACGCTTGATGATTTCATAGATATTCGGAACAGTAAATTGATATATCAGGCTATCTGTATCGGTATACATTAATTTTGATTCGGTACTTGAAAAATTATTTTTTACATAATCATAGTGGAAGTTGTATAGAAATATTTTCGAAAGATCGAGAATACCAGCACCAATGTAGATAGGTTTATTAAAACATACCCTGCCCTGGTTGAAATTCCATCAGAAACAGACAGAAGATGAATCCTGTCCGTATCGTATGTGTTTTTGTCACTGCAATTCCGGATAGCAGCAGTTGGAAATACTCGTCCCATACGCATCTGTGTGCAACAGCGGGCAGAAATCCTATCCGCGCGTGTCTGATTCTATAACGCATTTTGGTATCGAATGGGCAGAATTTCTATCCGCATCTATCTGCAGTTCTGTCGCACGCGTTGCCTATCCGGAATAATGAGCAAATCCAGATAAAAATGCCATCCATAATCTATACGCAGTTTGATAGTTCATCCCACCCGCTTCGAATGTATCTCTATCCGCACCTGTTTCAATACCATCCACATATGAATTCTGTCCGTATCTATGCGCAGTTGAATTGGTTGATTCTATCCGTTTCCAATGTACCTCTATCCGCACCATCCACGTATGAATTCTATCCGTATCTATACGCAGCTAATAAACTAGTTCCTTCCGTCATTTTCATCTTTAGAGCACTGCCTTTTATATGTGGATCGACAAATCCAAAATAATCTTTTTGTTCGGAAATCAAAGTTTTGATTTAGTTAGTTTACAGATAAAGGAGAACATTTGATTTGTTTCTGTACAGCTATGTGTAATCATATGTAGGGGAGAGAGGCCATGAATGGGACACTTTTTATAAATGTGTAGTTTTTTTCATTTTCAACAAAGCACACATATTTTTAACTTGTAATACACTCAACTCTGGCTCTTTATAAATGAAGTTCGGGACATGAAAATATAATTTCTTGTTTCATAGAGTCGTAAAACCTATGTATACATGAGATCACAAATGTCCCATTCATTGGCAAAGTGATGCTTGAATGGGACGCTATAAATATTGAATGGGACGGATGTATTTATGCTAATTAAGTTGGCCCAAAAATCACTTTGAGTGGAATTAACCACAGATCTCTGTGCCCAGTAAACGAAACTGGATTGGCGAATCAGATTTTTTGAGATTACGGATTGAAACGGACAGAAAAGAACCAAAATTGACATCAATTTGAAATTTTTTCAATTATATCAATCTGGAATCTCAAAAAATCGGATTCGCCAATCCAGTTTCGTTTACTGAGTGGTAATCGATTAATCCGCATCCTCGCAAGCCTCACACTCGTAGAACATCTTTCTACTACCACCATGGCATTCACAACAAGTCCACTTTCTGCATGTCCCATTCAATAATAGCACGTTATTGGGTAAAATGCAGTGAATATATCAAATGATCGAACATCTTTACAATATCAGTGATCGGGACATTATAGGGGATGAACGAATGTATGAAAATACGTTAAGTGATTGCAAATAACTGCAATAACAAAACAATTACAACCAGTAACGTAAATGTAATGAGCGCTCACTTTATTTGATGTTGACTCCTTATCGTAATCTACCGTCGAAACAAACACGTTTAGACTGAATAGCACACGGGATTCGACAACGGCGAAACAAATGACATCTCATGGTGTTTGGTTAAAAATTTTCCGTCGTCTCCTTCATACCTATCACGCAACTGTCCCATTCAATAATCGTCCCATTCATGACCTCTCTCCCCTACTATTGTGTACAAAAAATAAACAACTGCGAATTGATGTGAAATTAACGGGATGTGATAGGGTAAACGAGGGGGTGTTTTTACCATTTTTTTGTTTTACTCTGCATTTCGCGACGAAAGCACAGAATGGATTTTAGCAAAGGGCATTCGACGTATTATATGGTGAAGTATTGCCGTAGACGTATAAACGTATTGAAATCGAAAAAAAGTTCTTTTTCGTAAATTACGATCTGTAAAATAGGGTAAAAAAATGGCCGCTCGGGGCTCGACTCTCATATGCTGATCTTATTATTCAAGTTCGGGTGGTATCCAGCACTGAAATGTATAGCGGCGTCAATTCTACGACCTCGCACAAAGCGAACGATCAGTTTATTTATGAGTATTCCGTGAAAATGAAAGAATGAGAAGTAATGCTGCATTTTGTCGACTCCAACCGAGTCGAGGCGGTTCTTGACAGCTACGGACAAATAGAAATATATCTATCGCCAGGTAGCGCGCGCGTCTGCGGCCTAGCAGCGCAACTGCCCAGGGCCGACATCGCTCGGGTATTACATGCGGGGTCTTTAGGTCTGCGGCAATGTGAATGTGCCCATTGTCAGCTGTTGGTGATAGAGTCATGTGTGATACCGGGGATACACAATTATTTCTAAATGGTTATGGGATATCGTTTGTGCGGCAAAAGAGCACAGAAGACTGACCAAGGCAGAACGTTTCATCGGTAAGTACATAAATGAAATAGAATTGTGGTACAGGTTACGTTACTCATTTTTTGAAGATTAGGTTAGGTTTCATTAGTTTGCGATAAATCATTTGCAGATGGATGTGGATGTGAATAGTATACGCATCGCGAGTATAATACAACTTGAACCCTCTGACAACTCATGAGGTTGTGCTCCGACCATTTTCAACAAGGATTCTTACCGAGACCTGCACTGGTCGGTGATGATTCTAACCCTCTACGGAACATGCAACTCAGCGCGCGCCTACCGTTCAGGCAGTCGGAGATGCGATGCCCATCGTTCATTTCACAAGTAGTTTGAACTCCAAATTTATTAACAAAATAATCTGCGTTACGGCAGCCAGGTTATACTTTCTGAACCATGTGCTTTATCTGCACGGCGATGTTCAACGATAATTATTTATTTATTTATCGAATAAATAAATAACTAAATAAATAAATAATATTGAAATGAACATGTATTTATTGAAGCATGATTGTTTTCAGATTCATCCCAGGCATTACCTTCGGCCAAGCATTTTCGAGTCGACACTGAATGTGAAGACGTTTAGGACAGGAGCTGTATAAACCTAGAAGAACCCAAAGATTTCGAAACAACGAGGCACCCGCTGATCAAATGAAATTCGGTAATAGTATCTCGTCCCAAAGTCACTGGAAGAAATAATAATAATTGACAATAATTGTATTCAATGAAGGCAAACTTATTATGTAAATGTAAATCTTAGCTCTATCCTACGTACAATAGTGAATAAATAGTGAACAATTTTCTATTCAATTTTTGAACTATTTTATTTTTTTTAAACTATGTTAATATCATTTATTCATTCAATTAAAACCATTATATTATATTAAAATTATTATTATGTTATATGTATTTTATCTTTTTTATTCATTTTTTATATCTTTTTTTTATCTTACATTCTTATTCTTATATTCTTATTCTTATGTTCTTCTAATACGGCCGAATCCTCCCTGGCTCTCTGTAACTAACATAAAAATTTATTTGGATATGAAAAATGTTTTTCACTCAAAAAATAATAATGACTATACGATGCGGTCTAAAATACTCGCCATGTTTCTAACCCATGGTAATAAATTGAAATGATGATGTTATAACATCGGAGCAATGATTTACCCTGTAAATTCATCGATACGAATTCTGGGCAACCCTGTATATATAATGAAATTCTTAATTCGACATCTGGAATCGATGAAATTCGATTTTTATCATTTTTATGAACATCTGCACATTTTTAAACTATCAACAGTATAGATCTATACATACTAGTTATCCCGCGCTGCCTTATTGCTGCCAGCTCGTGTTTTTCTTTTCGGCATCTCGTCCTCGAGATGCCTCTGCAGCTCCTCTCTCTGTTTTTGTTCTTTCTCTAAACGTTCCGTTTCCTTCTCCTTCACTCTCCTCTGAACTTCTCTTTCTATATCTTCTTCTATCTTCTTCAGCCTCTCGCTCTTCGCCCTCGCCTCCAATTCTGCCTGCCTCTCGTCCTCAATCGCCGCAATCCTGTCTTCTAATGTCATTTCCACCTCTGCTGAAAAAAAATCAATGTAATGAATGGACAATATACTGTTCAATGACAATATAAACGTTCTTGGCAAGCTTTCCATAATGGACATAAGTAAATTGCGTCATTACATGCGACTACTCACCCCTTCTATCTTCAGAGAAAACTGAACCCATGATTTTATTCTGTAAACAGAGAAGTTTAATTTGAAGAGCGTTTTCATACATTAGGTAGGTAAAAATAAAAAATCTAGGTTTTATCATTCGGAGTAATTATTTACAATGAATCTGCATAGCAATAAATTTGAAAATATTGAATAAAAAAAAAAAAGGTCCGTCTGCTTTTTTTATTTTTTTTTTGTTGTTGTATGGTCGCGTTTACGTTTTCGTTCTACTAAAACTAATCGCACTTTATGACGGACATTATTTCACAAAAAGAAATGATTCATTTCCGATAATACTTATTTACATTATTAATAACATTTGAACGGTACAACTAACAAAATATACATTTTATTGCGTATGTAGTACTTACATTTAGCTCCTTCCAGCCCAATACCCAGAACAATTATGAAAGGACGCCTTACTTTCCGATGTTTATTATAAAGAAATAAATTCTGAAGGATATTCATTCAATTTGTTTATACCGTTGTTCATGACAATAACGTGCACAGCAGAGTCACTCCAATATTACCTATATTCAATATATACAGGGTGTATCAGACCTCGCGACGAATATTAAGTGTATGGAACTGCGACTTTACCCCAAGACACGAAATTGCATGCTTGGAAAGGCAGATAATGTCTTGCTTTTAATTATTGCAATAAGGTGATGCTTCATTAATTTCATTCCGTCTTTTGATGTTGCGTTCGAAGGGTTTCCTCACCAAGCTACTGTTGAATAATTATTCGAGTCGGTCAGCTCGGTCATCTCGGTGAAGAAACAAAAACAGAAGAACAAAAATAATCCGGAAATAGCCTATAATATTGAAGGTCTTCCTGAAGAAAATGGAGTGAGCTTGGAAGATGTTGAAATGCAAGACGAGGCAGCGATTGTGGGTTGCTGTATAGCAGATATTCCATATATATTGGAGCAGCTTCGTGAAAAGTTCGACAACCACAATCCATCTACGAATTGTCCGTTTCATGACTTGAAATTAGTAAGGTCGCAACGTTTCGGTCTGAAAATACAATTCTTTCTTCGGTGTCAACAGTGCAACACCGAAATAATAATTTCCACAAATCGTGAAGACGACAACAAAATGGATATGAATCGATGTGCCGTATCAGGAGCTATTGCAACGGAAATCGGTTATTCGCAGATGGAAGAATTTTTAGCCGCAATGGATATTCCCTGCATGGCTGCAGCGACTTACCGGAAATACAACTTCCAGATATGCAAGGCCTTCGAAAAGGCTACGAACGCTGAAATCGAAAATTCTGCGAATACATCCAGGACCATGGCTATAGAAAGAGGCGATTACGTCATTCACGACAATGAAAAGATACCGTTCATCGCAGTTGTTGCTGATTGCAGCTGGATGAAGAGGTCCTACAAAACCGGCCGGTATGATTCGCTGTCCGGAGTTGGTGCAATTCTGGACTACCGCACAGGGAAGGTCCTTTTCAGAGGGGTAAGGAATAAGTTTTGCGCAGTTTGTGAATGGGCTACACGACATGGTACAGAACCTAATGTACACGTATGCTTCAAGAATTGGGGCCGTGACCAAGCTTCTACCGGCATGGAAAGCGACGCAATTGTGGAAGGCTTTAAGACCAGCGTTCAAATAAATGGACTTATATACAAAACGCTGATAGCCGACGGGGATAGCAGTGTGTACAAGGCGATTCTTGATACCCATCCGTACGAAAAATATGAAGTAGTCGTCGACAAAGAAGAATGCGTCAATCACTTGTTGCGAAATCTGACGAATAAAATTGAAAAAATTGCGGAAACTCCAGGACGTACCATTTCGCAACAAAAAAAAGTCGTTCTCAATAGCGTGAAAAGGTTTCGGAATACAATCAAAGAGGCCGTAACACATAGGCAAAACAGCGTTACGGAAACAGCTGTTATAAATAATGCTAGTACAAACTCGTTAGAAAACGAAAGTACTGTACAAAATGATCAAGCTGCATTATTGAAGAGAGACATTATGAACGTACCCTATCATGTCTTTGGAGATCACCAAAGTTGCAAGCAGTTGAAAGGATTTTGTAATGGTGATCCTGCTGAGGGTGAACAGAATCTCGTTGACGTTTTGAAAAAAGCAGGACTCTTTGAGCAACTGGAAACGTTGTTCACCTACTTCAGCTTTCATGCCACCAGTTTGATGTACGGTGCTACGAACAACATTGCTGAAGCATACAACTCCATCGTATGTAAGTTTATCGGAGGTAAACGTATCAACTTTGGAATGAGATTTTCATATCAGACGAGGTGTGATGGATCTGTACTGCAGCACAACACTCAGAACGTTCTGACGAAACTTCACCACAGTGAAAATAAAGAGCCACCCCGCACGGTAATGATTTTGGAAGCTTGACGTCAACGTCAAGTATATTTGAACGCGCAAATAAAAAAAGGGCGAAAGGCTTCGAGAGCTTCTCATCCAACGAGAAGAATCCGAGGAACCGATCAGAACTACAGCCCGAACGCTCAACAGCCTGATCTCGCTCAAGACCTATTTGACGAGCTTGCCGAGATACACAGAGGACGGTTGTTGGAAAAACAAAAAAATCGAGTCCAAGTGGAGAAGGATACGAGAAGGCAGTCCGAAAACGAACTGTGGCGATCCACGAGGCAAAAAATGTTGACAGCATCGAAATTTGGCGTAGTGTGTCGCATGAGAAATTATACATCATGTTCGAAAAATGTGCAGGCAATTTTGTTTCCTTCAATTCGAAATACGACAGACATGTTGTGGGGACGTACACACGAGGAAACAGCTATCAGACGTCTGGAGCAGGAATTGGCAACGGACGGGCTTCCTTCTAAAATCCAGCCATGCGGGCTGTTCATCGATTCTGAACTGGAATATCTTGGAGCTAGTCCAGACGGAACAATTGAGAACGACGGCATCGTCGAGATTAAGTGTCCGAAATCTGCGGAAAATTATAGTCCCAGTGAAGCAATCAAGTTCAACGTTTCAACGATTCCGAGATTCTTTACGAAAGACGGCAAAAAGATGAACACCGCGCATCTGTATTACTACCAGGTACAAGGGCAATTACATATTACCCAACGACGGTACTGTCACTTCGCCGCGTGGACTCCGCACGGTATCAAGTATGTGACGGTGCTAAGGGACGATGATTTCTGGAAAAGCCGAATGGAGCAACAGCTGATAAGCTTCTACAATCACTGTATGCTACCTGAAATCATAGACAGTAGGTACATTCGAAAAATGCCGATCAGAGATCCAGAATACATTTTAGCACAACAGGTGGTGCGAGAAAGAGAACGAAGTGTAGTCAATAGTCATGTCGTCAGACACTGAAATGCACGGAAGTCGGACGAATGTGAGCACGGACAACGACACCTGTTTCCAGATGGATGCCCGGCACAGAATAATGCTGGGTACATTGGTACACACTTTGGAGAGTGAAGATCACTGGATGGAGTCACAGTCAGATGAGACATCCGAAGCTACGGACGAAGCAAACGGCATTATTCATCGGAGATTATCGTCTGCAGAGAAACCCCTGTCGTCCACGGACGAGCATTCTCGCGCGCACAGAAACGCAACCTGGGTAACCTTACGTGATGATGACGAATCTTATAGACCCACGAGAATGGAAGTAGACATTCTTGATTCTATAAACAAAAACGTGCCCATCACGGAGATAAAAGCAGACATCTTGATGCGAAAATCATTGTTGAATGACACGTCGATAGATAACTTTCTAGACGTGGTCCGAAGTTCATCTCACTTTGAACCGAGGACTTCACTATGGTTAGCACACAGGCAATACATCCAACCACTCAGTGCAGAGCAGGACATCCAAATTATCGGTGGTAACGAATTTAGGCATTGGCGTTGCATTTACTTTGACGGAGTCAAGTTAAATGTGTATGACAGCCTGTTCTGCGGCAATTACGACTGTCTTAAAAAAGAAGAGAAGAGATATCTTAGATTGCGGTACCCAAAGTTAAGCACGAAAGACGTTTTGTTCAGAAAAGTTCAGAAACAACCCGACGGTTACAGTTGTGGAGTATTCGCTGCAGCTTTCGCTACAACAGTAGCTTTAGGAGGAAACCCTTTGAACGCAATATATTCAAAGGACGTAATGAAATTGAGGCGTCATCTTTTCGGAATAATAGAGAGCAAGACATTATCTGCCTTTCCTTTCCACTGATAACGAGAACTGATAAGCACTCACCTGAGATTGTGGTAACGAAATTGAACTTGATCCTTCGACTTCGTAGGTTCTTACCTAGGTAAATTTCGTTACCACAATCTGAGGTGAGTGCTTCTCAGTTCTCGCTTGAGCTGATATCAGATCATATCATATCATATCTCGCGGCCTTTTCGACCGATCGGATACATCTCACTCGCGGCCTTTGCGGCCGATATAATAGTCGGAGAGCCGACGACCAAAATGGTCAGGTAATTTTATCGTCAATGAAAGTCAGGATAATACTTACCTGAAAGACCCTTATGTAAGAATCGTCGATCCGGCAGGCCGCTTCTGGTGGGTTCGGATATTATGGGGTGGGGAAAAAAAAAAAAAAAAGGTAAAAGTATCGTCTTTAATTTTTGTTGCAAACAGTTACGCTATATTCCTAATACACCAAAAAAAAAAAATTTCAAATCGAACAGTTGGTGGAAAGGTGTTGCCAGCCTTGATGATTGTGAAAAAAATAATAATTTTGAAGTAATAGTATCGTAACTGATTTTTTTTTTTTTTTTTTTTTTTACCCACCCCATAATATCTGAACCCACCAGGAGCGGCCTGCCGGATCGACGATTCTCGCGTAAGGGTCTTTCAGGTAAGTATTATCCTGAGTTTCATAGACCATAAAATTACCGGACCATTTTGGTCGTCAGCTCTTAGACTATAATACATCTCACTCGCGGCCTTTTCGGCCGATCGGATACATCTCACTCGCGGCCTTTGCGGCCGATCGGATACATCTCACTCGCGGCCTTTGCGGCCGATCTAATACATATCACTCGCGGCCTTTTCGGCCGATCGGATACATATCACTCGCGGCCTTTTCGGCCGATCGGATACATCTCACGCGCGGCCTTTGCGGCCGATCGGATACATCTCACTCGCGGCCTTTGCGGCCGATCTAATACATATCACTCGCGGCCTTTTCGGCCGATCGGATACATATCACTCGCGGCCTTTTCGGCCGATCGGATACATCTCACGCGCGGCCTTTGCGGCCGATCGGATACAAATCACTCGCGGCCTTTGCGGCCGAGCGGATACATCTCACTCACGGCCTTTGCGGCCGACCGACAATATAAAAACCTGATGGGAGACAATTGTCAATTAGCCTCCTCGCGGCGTCTCCTGGAAATACTCGTGATTACATGAGTAGCTAATAATTGACTTTACTGATGATGACAACAACAGCCGTCGTAAGTTTTCCTTCATCGAATACAATTTTATTAATTATTTCCAATTATTTATTCCAGACGAGATACTAAAACCGAATTGAGAAAACTACGATTTACATCAATGTGATCATCACTTTATTTATTATTTTTTTATTTGAATAAATATTTTGAAAATTGAAAATTGTTCATTATTTATTGTAAACTATAAGGAGCTAAGATTTACATAATTATTATTTCAATGACGTTGTGGATAAAAAATAAAATATAAGATAAAAAAAAGATATAAAAAATGAATAAAAAAGATAAAATACATATAACATAATAATAATTTTAATATAATATAATGGTTTTAATTGAATGAATAAATGATATTAACATAGTTTAAAAAAAATAAAATAGTTCAAAAATTGAATAGAAAATTGTTCACTATTTATTCACTATTGTACGTAGGATAAAGCTAAGATTTACATTTACATAATAAGTTTGCCTTCATTGAATACAATTATTGTCAATTATTATTATTTCTTCCAGTGACTTTGGGACGAGATACTATTACCGAATTTCATTTGATCAGCGGGTGCCTCGTTGTTTCGAAATCTTTGGGTTCTTCTAGGTTTATACAGCTCCTGTCCTAAACGTCTTCACATTCAGGGTCGACTCGAAAATGCTTGGCCGAAGGCAATGCCTGGGATGAATCTGAAAACAAGCATGCTTCATAAATACATGTTCATTTCAATATTATTTATTTCTTTATTTATTCAAAGAGCTCAAAAGAGTTTGGGTTCCGCTTTCGTAAACAAGTTGGAGGCATGATTGTGGAACGAAACGAGACTCGAGTATCGTCGAATATAGTCTGAATTCTTACGTTGAACCATACAATCTCGCGCTATTCTGTCACGCCTTATGAAAAAACACCCACGACGTTATTGGCCTTGAACAACTAGGTACAACTACCAACCATACAATATATACATACAACGTGTAGTGGGATTCTTGGAAATGTAGGTCGAATAAAACGTTAAAAGACAAAGCTTCAATAATTGTCGACGTTTCGGCCTCAAGTGTGGGCCCTCCTCAGGACAGAACGATTCTTTATTCTACAATACAAAGGATTTCGTTTAAAGATTTAAGACATAAACAAAATTAAAATTCAAACTTATAGATTAGCGGTTAGTTTAAAAATGACAGTACTAACCTTATAGACACATGATAATAATACAGCGGGATTCTAGAGATAATCGAAACATAAACAAACGCAGTTACGCTGAGATTTAATTTTGCGTACCTTCCACTTATCCATTATAACTATTGAAAGATTAACAAATTAAGAGATCAAAGATCTTTTGTACTGGCAACAGTTAACAATACAATGGCAGCGAAGGAGAAGACGGAAGTCTGGATTGTTGATATCGATCAATATATCCCACGGAAATCTAAATATTAACTCAGTCACTAGGTCATACATACATAGAGAGGCAAAAACAATAAAGGTAGTCAATGTCGGTCACTTATCATAAGGTAGTTAGATGTTCGAAATAAGTCTTACGTACGTATCGCTTAGTTTCTCAACGTCCTGTCGTAAGTTGACCGAGTCAGAATGACTCACAATGTTACACATCTCAAGAATCATCCTTTTATAATACACAGGTTCTTCGTGTAAAACGCTTACCTTGTCATAATCAAAGCGATGGTCGTGATCAACAATGTGTCTGGTTAAAGCGGTATAGTGGTCAACACTCTCTTTGATGTTTTTTTTATGTTCGTTAATTCTTTGCGAGATATGTCGAGACGTTTGACCAATATAAGGCTTATTACAATCGAGACACGGTATCTTATAGACTACATTAGAACGTTTATCCAGCGGTAGGATGTCCTTACCGGAATCAAACAACGGCCTCAAATCATTATGGTTCTTACCGACAAACTGTACATTAAATTTCTTAAAAATACGGTTTAGCGACTCGAACAACCCCGCGATGTAAGGGATCGAAATAAACGTAGATCTGTTAAGATCCAATTGAGGTGCAACGTTGTTGTTCAAAGCGTTGATCTTAAGTAAACGTTTAGAAATAGTACGGTTTACTACATTAGTGGGGTAACCATTTTTTGCTAAAACCTCTCGAATAATAGACAAGTTTTTTTCATGAAACCGAGGATTTGACAATCTGATACCTCTATCCACAAGATTAGTGATGGAACCAATTTTATACGACCTGGGATGATGTGAATCATAATTCAAATATCTCTGTGACCAAGTAGGTTTCTGGTACCAATCCGTCTCAATGGTCTGGTTTGAGTTAATGATTAGTGCATCTAAAAAACTAATACGACCCTGTTTTTCAGTCTCACACGTGAATTGAAGTCTAGGGTGGAAATCATTGAAGACGTGTATTAAGTGGATCACAGAGTCTCTAGGTACCGCGGTTAAGATGTCATCAACATACCGAAAGTAAAACGGTAATTCAAAACCTAAATTGTTTATACAGTGAGATTCCAAATCATCCATAACTAAATCAGCCAGAATAGGTGATAGAGGAGAACCCATGGGTAGACCAAACGTCTGGGAATAGACCGTATTATCGAATTTGAAAATAGAGGCATCAAAACACAAATTCAGCGCTAGGAGTAGCTGGTTTAGGGACACCGGAAGATGCGATGAAAGATGCTGCCAACGGTTCTTAATAGCCTCAATCGCTAAAGATTTCGGGACATTAGTGAACAACGCAACTACATCAAGGGAGACCAAGATGTAGTTGGGTGGCAACACGAGACCACTTACTTTGTCAACCAAAGTGAAACTATCCTTAATGTAAGACTTAGGTTTGATAATATTAGATTTCAACCAGAAATTCAAAGTCTTCGCTAAACCATAAGTTGGACTATTAATAAAGGACACAATCACTCTGACCGGTACCTCATCTTTATGAATCTTCGGTAGACCATAAGCTCTAGCTACTACACTATTGTTAGAGTGAATGCCTCGATGGTTGCTCTTTGAGATTGACTCATTCTTGAGCCAACGGTTCGCTAGATCGTTAACACGTTGTTGGAGGGTGTAAGTGAGATCATGTCTAACAATTTTGTAAGTGTTAGCATCCGATAACTGGTGTAACATTTTCTCTTTATAATCTATCGACTTAATGCACACTGTAGTATTACCTTTATCAGCTTTAACAAAGAGTAACTCAGGATGGTTTAAGCGAAAATCGCGGACCGCCTTGATCTGAGAACCATTAAATTGGCCCTTTAAATTAGATGGATCATGTTTGAAATTGCAAATTCGATTTGCAAACTCCACTCTAGCTTGGTTACGGGACTCAGTCGGAATGCACGAGATGTTTGATTCGAAATCAGCAATCAATTTAGCAGTTGGAAGGCATTTTTTCTGAACAGGAAGACCATATCTCGGACCCAAACTCAACACATCCCTTACCGTTTCCGGGATATGTACATCCGACAAATTTACTAACCATTTAGATCTATCAGGTGTCGGGGTGGATTTATGTTTTAACCTCAAAAGATTGTTCAGCTTCAGAAGGTTCGCTTTCTTAGATCTAGCAAATTCGAACTCTAACTTCGCGTTTTGAGTAGAAAAAAACTTGTGCACAGTCTCAGCAGGTAATGTCAGGCGAATAGACTTATCAAGATCAACAAGCAGTTTTTGCAACCTAATGATCTCTGAGTGAGTATCACTAATCTCTAAGTTCACTAAACGAGTCTGAAATTTCCGTAAATTGTTTTTAAACTTCTCTTTGTAAGTAGAAGAATTAAACCGTAATCTGTTCGGGTTTAAATTTGAGAACAATAAATGTCTAGGTAAAAGATCTAGTTTCTTACACCTAAGTAGGAAGATCCGTTGATTCTTCAAACTTGACAGTCTCCTCGATGTCGATGACCACCTTCGTAAGGACTTAGCTACCGCCGCACCGAAAGTAAGGCTGACGTGGTGGAAGAAACCCATGTTCTCTGTATTATTCCAACAATGTAGAAACAAAATTCTTGACCTCAAGTGAATATGTAGTGGGATTCTTGGAAATGTAGGTCGAATAAAACGTTAAAAGACAAAGCTTCAATAATTGTCGACGTTTCGGCCTCAAGTGTGGGCCCTCCTCAGGACAGAACGATTCTTTATTCTACAATACAAAGGATTTCGTTTAAAGATTTAAGACATATCTCGCAAAGAATTAACGAACATAAAAAAAACATCAAAGAGAGTGTTGACCACTATACCGCTTTAACCAGACACATTGTTGATCACGACCATCGCTTTGATTATGACAAGGTAAGCGTTTTACACGAAGAACCTGTGTATTATAAAAGGATGATTCTTGAGATGTGTAACATTGTGAGTCATTCTGACTCGGTCAACTTACGACAGGACGTTGAGAAACTAAGCGATACGTACGTAAGACTTATTTCGAACATCTAACTACCTTATGATAAGTGACCGACATTGACTACCTTTATTGTTTTTGCCTCTCTATGTATGTATGACCTAGTGACTGAGTTAATATTTAGATTTCCGTGGGATATATTGATCGATATCAACAATCCAGACTTCCGTCTTCTCCTTCGCTGCCATTGTATTGTTAACTGTTGCCAGTACAAAAGATCTTTGATCTCTTAATTTGTTAATCTTTCAATAGTTATAATGGATAAGTGGAAGGTACGCAAAATTAAATCTCAGCATAACTGCGTTTGTTTATGTTTCGATTATCTCTAGAATCCCGCTGTATTATTATCATGTGTCTATAAGGTTAGTACTGTCATTTTTAAACTAACCGCTAATCTATAAGTTTGAATTTTAATTTTGTTTATGTCTTAAATCTTTAAACGAAATCCTTTGTATTGTAGAATAAAGAATCGTTCTGTCCTGAGGAGGGCCCACACTTGAGGCCGAAACGTCGACAATTATTGAAGCTTTGTCTTTTAACGTTTTATTCGACCTACATTTCCAAGAATCCCACTACATATTCACTTGAGGTCAAGAATTTTGTTTGTATATACATACAACTATACAGCTCCTGTCCTAAACGTCTTCACATTCAGTGTCGACTCGAAAATGCTTGGCCGAAGGTAATGCCTGGGATGAATCTGAAAACAATCATGCTTCAATAAATACATGTTCATTTCAATATTATTTATTTATTTAGTTATTTATTTATTCGATAAATAAATAAATAATTATCGTTGAACATCGCCGTGCAGATAAAGCACATGGTTCAGAAAGTATAACCTGGCTGCCGTAACGCAGATTATTTTGTTAATAAATTTGGAGTTCAAACTACTTGTGAAATGAACGATGGGCATCGCATCTCCGACTGCCTGAACGGTAGGCGCGCGCTGAGTTGCATGTTCCGTAGAGGGTTAGAATCATCACCGACCAGTGCAGGTCTCGGTAAGAATCCTTGTTGAAAATGGTCGGAGCACAACCTCATGAGTTGTCAGAGGGTTCAAGTTGTATTATACTCGCGATGCGTATACTATTCACATCCACATCCATCTGCAAATGATTTATCGCAAACTAATGAAACCTAACCTAATCTTCAAAAAATGAGTAACGTAACCTGTACCACAATTGTATTTCATTTAATGAGGCTGAAGTTAGCACGCGTGCTGGGTATCGCACGTAGCAGATTTTAGGCTGCGACTGTACCCACACACAGGGTGCGTCATAGCGGGCTAAG
This sequence comes from Tenthredo mesomela, assembly GCA_943736025.1. Lineage (NCBI taxonomy): Eukaryota > Metazoa > Arthropoda > Insecta > Hymenoptera > Tenthredinidae > Tenthredo > Tenthredo mesomela. The sequence continues at coordinate 18,874,475 of OX031018.1, read as the reverse complement.
CAAGAGCTAAAGCTTCCCGCTGGGCATACAAAGTGTGTGACCACCGCTGGAATAATATATACACAAATAGATGCCTGTAAAAATGTAGATTGCACATTTCTCGCACATTTCTTGATAAAAATCGAGTCGACTTTTCCCTGAAAAATAGAGATATAATGGCTGCCATTTCCGAAGACATAGGAATTTCAGAAATAATCTTTTTCAGGGTATTCGTTACAAGCTAAAAAATCGAAATAATTCTAGTTTAAGGTAGGGACGCAGTTTTTGAATTTCAAGAAAAAAAAAAAAAAAAAAAAAATGACATTTCCCGAAAAAAATACTTGTAATCGCTGCCGTTTCCGAAAGCATGGGAATTTCGGGATGAATCTTTTTCAGGGTATTCGTTACGAACCGAAGTATCAAGATAAATCTAGTTTTCAGTGGGGACGTCGTTTTTTGTTTGAAAAAAAAAAAATAAAAAAGCTGTATGTTTCCGAAAAAAAAAGACTTAAAATCGCTGTCATTCCCGAAAGCATGGGAATTTCGGGATGAATCTTTTTCAGGGTATTCGTTACGAACCGAAGTATCAAGATAAATCTAGTTTTCAGTGGGGACGTCGTTTTTTGTTTGAAAAAAATAAATAAAAAAGCTGTATGTTTCCGAAAAAAAAGACTTAAAATCGCTGTCATTCCCGAAAGCATGGGAATTTCGAGAAGAATCTTTTTTAGGGTATTCGTTACGAACCGAGGTATCAAGAAAAATCTAGTTTTCAGTGGGGAAGTCGTTTTTTGATTAAAGAAAAAAAATAAATAAATAAAAAACCTGACTATTTCCGAAAAAAAGAGTTAAAATCGCTGCCATTCCCGGAAGCATGGGAATTTCGGGATGAATCTTTTTCAGGGTATTCGTTACGAACGGAGGTATCAATATAAATCTAGTTTTCAGTGGGGACGTCGTTTTTTGATTGAAAAAAAAATAAAAAAGCTGACTATTTCCGAAAAAAAGACTTGTAATCGCTGCCGTTTCCGAAAGCATGGGAATTTCGAAATGAATCTTTTTCAGGGTATTCGTTACGAACCGAGGTATCAAGATAAATCTAGTTTTCAGTGGGGAAGTCGTTTTTTGATTAAAGAAAAAAAAAAAATAAATAAAAAACCTGACTATTTCCGAAAAAAAGAGTTAAAATCGCTGCCATTCCCGAAAGCATGGGAATTTCGGGATGAATCTTTTTCAGGGTATTCGTTACGAACCGAGGTATCAAGATAAATCTAGTTTTCAGTGGGGACGTCGTTTTTTGTTTGAAAAAAAAAAAAAATAAAAAAGCTGTATGTTTCCGAAAAAAAAGACTTAAAATCGCTGCCATTCCCGAAAGCATGGGAATTTCGGGATGAATCTTTTTCAGGGTATTCGTTACGAACCGAGGTATCAATATAAATCTAGTTTTCAGTGGGAAAGTCGTTTTTTGATTAAAGAAAAAAAATAAATAAATAAAAAACCTGACTATTTCCGAAAAAAAGAGTTAAAATCGCTGCCATTCCCGGAAGCATGAGAATTTCGGGATGAATCTTTTTCAGGGTTTCGTTACGAACCGAGGTATCAATATAAATCTAGTTTTCAGTGGGGACGTCGTTTTTTGATTGAAAAAAAAATAAAAAAGCTGACTATTTCCGAAAAAAAGACTTGTAATCGCTGCCGTTTCCGAAAGCATGGGAATTTCGAAATGAATCTTTTTCAGGGTATTCGTTACGAACCGAGGTATCAAGATAAATCTAGTTTTCAGTGGGGACGTCGTTTTTTGTTTGAAAAAAAAAAATAAAAAAGCTGTATGTTTCCGAAAAAAAAGACTTAAAATCGCTGTCATTCCCGAAAGCATGGGAATTTCGGGATGAATCTTTTTCAGGGTATTCGTTACGAACCGAAGTATCAAGATAAATCTAGTTTTCAGTGGGGACGTCGTTTTTTGAATGAAAAAAAAAATAAAATAAAATAAAAAACCTGACTATTTACGAAAAAAAAGACTTGTAATCGCTGCCGTTTCCGAAAGCATGGGAATTTCGAGAAGAATCTTTTTTAGGGTATTCGTTACGAACCGAGGTATCAAGATAAATCTAGTTTTCAGTGGGGAAGTCGTTTTTTGAATAAAGAAAAAAAATAAATAAATAAAAAACCTGACTATTTCCGAAAAAAAGAGTTAAAATCGCTGCCATTCCCGGAAGCATGGGAATTTCGGGATGAATCTTTTTCAGGGTATTCGTTACGAACCGAGGTATCAATATAAATCTAGTTTTCAGTGGGGACGTCGTTTTTTGAATGAAAAAAAAAAGAAAAAAAGCTGTATGTTTCCGAAAAAAAAGACTTAAAATCGCTGCCATTCCCGAAAGCATGGGAATTTCGGGATGAATCTTTTTCAGGGTATTCGCTACGAACCGAGGTATCAAGATAAATCTAGTTTTCAGTGGGGACGTCGTTTTTTGATTAAAAAAAAAAAATAAAAAAGCTGACTATTTCTAAAAATAAACTTACCTTACGGGAATCCTGACCAAACCACTGCCAATTCAGAGGGCGAGTTTGCCAAGTATACAATGCACACAAAAATAATCAATTCACGTTTCGATTGAGATAGTTTTGTAATCGAACTCAGTACAAAAAAATTATTCAGGTCACCAGTAGCTCAATCATTTATGCAGTTGAATACAGATGAGTATTGGTCATAAGACATTATAATATTGTTACATTTTTGATGTACTAGTTGGGCATGCATGCCTATTCATAAAATGTCGCAGAAAAAAAGTAAATGCAATGATGCTCAGTGACATTGACTTAGTCAGACCAATAATAATAGGTGTAAGATATAGATAATATAAATAATACAGATAATATAGATGATATAGATAAGATAGATAATATAGATAATATCTATAGATGTGTAGATTACTCAAGTAGATATAATGAGGGGGTTCTGGACCAATCTGTTTTACCGGCCGAGCTGTGCGGGTAAGTTACCGACCGTGCGGGGTAAGTTACCGACAGTCTGATGGTAACGATCGTCGATCTTTGTTACCGACAATCGGATGGCTGCAATTTGCCGTCGTGCGATGACGCCACTACCGATTGTTACCGATAGTCCGATGGTAACGATCCGATCATTAGTTACCGATAGTCTGATGGTAACGATTTCCTGTTACCGACAATCTGATGGTTGCGATTTGTCGTCATGCGATGGCGCCACTATGGATTGTCGATCTTTAGTTACCGATAGTCCTATGGTAACGATCCGATCTTTAGTTACCGATAGTCTGATGGCTGCAATTTTTCCTGCAATTTTCCGTCTTGCGATGGCGCCACTAACGATTCGCTTTCGAATCATGGTAATGATTACCGATCTTTTTTTTTCTTACCGACAATCGATCCAAGATGCCTGAAATATCTAATTCTTAGCTTATATATACGAATTATACTAGCTGAAAATGTTTGAAGAGTGACAGGGTGTTATATATATGCAATCAATGACGCAAATTATCTGATAATATATATATGTTTATTTGTTATGTCTGAAATCTAACTTATATTCTAAAATGACAATTTTTTTTTTTTAAACTAACTTAAACCATGTATACATTAGATATATCTAATTTTAACTTAAGCTATATATGTACAACGGGGTGCATCGAGCTTCACGCATATCATCTGAAACATACAGGTATTTTTTGTAATAACCGAACGACATGTAATGAAAATTACGTGTACTTACCTAGCATTATTCGCCTCCTCCACCTTCTCCCCCCGCCTCCACCTCCTCCATCTTTTCTGCAACCGCCGGCACCTCCTCCTCATCCCAATTTTCATCCAGCGGCGCCTCCACCGCCACCGGCTGCACCTCCTCCCCATCCCCATTCTCCTCCACCGCCGGCACCTCCCCATCCACCTGCTCATCATCCCACCCCCACTTTAGAGGTTTCACCTCGATCCATATGGGTGTGCCATCATCATATCGGACCGTGATCCAACGCACCCCATCTATCACCTCTTCCTCGTTGTTGTCGCTGTCATACCCATCATCGTCGGAGCTCCAATCCTCATAACGATCCATGTTCTGTAATAGGAGATATCAATTACAAACTATATCCATCGAAATTCAAAGAGAGAAAAAAACAAAAAACTATGATATCGAAGAATAACGATACTTACTTCTTGCTTTCGATTTGGCTGTTGCGATTTCTGTGTGATTTTTCCTCTTTCGGCTGGTTGCGGATTATGTAAAACTCGATGCAAACTCGCACTTTTATACCCAACTAGAAACCCGAAATATGCTCAATATTGGAAGGGGGCTGATCAATGACAAACTCGGAAAATATTTTTTTCGTACGCAGGTACCAAAGATGCCAACCCTCCCAGATGGAAAAAAAAAAAAAAAAAAACCCCTTGACCAATGGTTGGAAAAGCTTGAATTTTCATGGTATTTGGAAGGTGGATGGGTGGGATGTGGGCATATAAAACCCCAAACCCTAGGGTGGGTGTTGGCAATCGTCTAGTGCCAGTTTGACCGTGAAATTCTACGAAGAAAAAAAAATGAACAACGCTATGTATATGAATCTCGTTGAGATGATGGAGGACGCATACAAGTTACTGTGTACACTACCACCAGAACAGGCAAATGAAGATAGTTTTATTCATTGGCGCGATATCGCCCTCGAAAATATTCTATTCTTGAACAATATTTTAACACAATCTAAACCAAGTGTGAGTGAAAAACAACGACTGCAACATATAATTTCACTCCTCCAATCGTGGGTGGTGAAATTTGAACGACATCGTGTGACAATCGTTGGAGGTAATATTGGCGATGATATTCATAAACGTGTTCGATGGGATGATATGGAGAGTGCCTTCAAGTGTCGTATACGCACCGGAGCCGTGACAAATCTCCAACATAAAGATTTGGCAAGATTTTTGACTGACGCTAGGGTGGTCACGATAGAACGTCTGAAAAATGTGCTACGCGAAGAAGGAAGTATTAAGGTGAATGTGGGGGTTGCGTGTAAATTTGAGAACGTCAAAAACGATGAGATCAGTGTGGAAGTTAAGAACTTCAATACACGCAACGCCACGATTCTTCCATCAACGGATTTGGAAACCTGGTTCATCGATAATGTAACGAATCCTCTGCTAACCATGGTGGAGGATTTCGAGCAGCGTGATTCTGGTTGGAGCATGATTGAGATCATAAATGCCGTGATCTGCATCAACCGATACGAGCCTCTTCGCGGTGGACTGTCGACATTCATACAACTACCCGAGGATATTCAGCGAAAGAAAGCGGTGGTCAACGTGCACAACGACGATGATCGATGTTTGCTGTGGTCTGTTGCCGCAGCCCTCCACCCCATAGATATTCACGCAACTAGAACACACAGCTATCGACGGTACATATCGGAGCTAGATTGTACAGGTATCAAATTTCCCGCAACCCTGCATAGTGTAGAAAAATTTGAGAAGTTAAACAATTTGAGTATTAATGTATATGAGGCGTTGTATGCAAAAACCTCTTAACTCGAGTTAAGGGGTTTTTGCTGAAACCTACATTATTACAATCCTTGAGATGTATTTATAGTGCACCCCAAATTTCAGATTCATACTGGACTACCTCCCGAAATAAATTTGAAGACAATTTTTCATATTTATAGTAAGTTATACAAAAATAAAACCTTTAATCGCATTTTCCCACTAAGCGCTCCGGTCGAGTTAAGGGGTTTTTGCATACAACGCCTCATATGGAATCGAATCGGAAACTTTTCAAAGCAAGAAAAAGTCGAATATTAGTGTAATTACCCCGCTTTATTTAAGTAAAAATGTAACAGATAAAAATGTAATTCACCTGCTTATGCTCGAAAGTGGGAGCGAACTAGATGATGGCGATTTAGATAATTTCAAACCACGATTTCACTTTACTTGGATCAAGAATCTTTCACGTTTGGTTAGCATGCAATTGTCGAATCATAAATGTGCACAATTTTTGTGTGATAGATGTTTGTGCCACTTTAACGTACGGAATGCCTATGAAAATCATAGACAAGATTGCACGCGGTTAAATAAAGTGCGGATGGAATTCCCCAAGGAGAACACTTTGAGATTTTCCAATTTTAAAAATCAGGGCACTGTTCCGTTCGTCGTATATGCCGATCTTGAATGCATGATGAAACCTGGGGTGAAAGAATCTCAAGAGCATATTCCACATAGTGCGGCGTATTATACACATTGCGTGTACGACGATACATTATCGGAATACAAGGGCTACCGTGGATCTGATTGCATTAAATGGTTGATTGAGGAGCTTCGCGAATTATCCATAAAAGTAGAGTCGCGTATAAAAAATATAATTCCAATGGAGGTGTTGAATCAAACGCAACGCGATCGTCACATGCGGGCGAAAAATTGTTATATCTGTGAGAAGCCGTTTTCGCCTGAGGAAAAAAAATGTCGCGATCACTGTCATTTCACGGGTAAATATCGCGGAGCCGCACACAATCGATGCAATCTGAATTTTCAAGAGTCGCACACGATTCCCGTGGTTTTTCACAATTTATCGGGCTACGATTCTCACTTTATCATCAAATCTCTGGCCACAACCTTTCCCGGTGATATTTCATTGCTACCCATCAATAAGGAAAAATACATATCATTCACAAAGAAAATCGATGGTACTATGATTAGTTTGAGATTCATAGATTCACTCCGATTCATGGCTAGCAGTATAGAGAAATTAGCATCGTACGTCGACGATGCTGATAAGAAAATAACGCGGAAATTTTACAGCGATCGGGATGAATTCAGTTTGATGATTCGTAAAGGTGTCTTTCCGTACGAGTATATTGATTCTTGGGAAAAACTTAACGAAATAAAATTACCCGATAAAAAAAAATTCTATTCAAAACTCAGTGCCGCGGGTATCACCGATGCTGATTATGAACATGCCAAAGATGTTTGGACCAAGTTTGATCTGAAAACTCTGGGTGAATATTCCGATTTATACCTGAAAACCGATGTACTTTTATTAGCCGATATATTTCAAAATTTCCGCGATAGCTGCTTTAAAACATACAACTTGGATCCTCTGCATTATTATACCGCGCCAGGGCTTGCTTTTGATGCAATGTTAAAACAGACGAAAATTAATCTCCAACTTCTAGACAATCCGGAAATGATATTATTCATCGAGAAAAGCATAAGAGGCGGTGTGGCACAGTGCTCAAATCGCTACGCCAAAGCAAATAATCGATTTATGGGTGAAGATTTTGATCCGAGTAAAGCGGAATCATATTTAATGTATTTCGATGTTAACAATCTTTATGGTGCAGCTATGAGTGAGCATTTGCCGAGTGGATCGTTTGAGTGGGAAAATGATGCCATTGATGTGATGTCCCATCCGGATGACGCACCAATCGGTTATATTCTAGAGGTAGATTTAGATTACCCCGCAGAGCTCCATAAACATCATGCGGACTTACCTCTCTGTCCCGAGCATTTCACACCACCGGGTAGTAAAATTAAAAAACTTGCGGCAACGCTTCTACCAAAGGAAAAATATGTGCTGCACTATCGTAATTTGAAACAGTGCATCAAATTTGGTTTAAAGCTGACGAAAGTGCACAGAATTCTAAGGTTCGCACAATCGCCATGGTTAAAATCATACATAGATCTCAATACAAATATGCGAAAGCAATCGAAAAACGAATTTGAGAAGAATTTCTACAAGCTTATGAACAACGCTGTATTCGGCAAGACCATGGAGAATGTGCGTAACCATACAACTGTAAAACTAATCACGAAATGGGAGGGTAGGGGCGGTGCACGTGCTCTCATTGCAAGACCAACATTTCATAGCTGTACCATATTTGATGAAGATATGGTGATTATTCAGCTAAATCGAACCAAGGTTTATTTCAATAAACCCATCTACATTGGTGCCGCTATTCTCGATCTTTCGAAAATATTTCTATACAACTTCCACTATGATTATGTGAAAAATAGATTTTCAAGTACTGAATCGAAATTAATGTATACTGATACGGATAGTCTGATATATCAATTTACCGTTCCAAATATCTACGAAATCATCAAGTGTGATGTTACGACAATGTTCGATACATCAGACTATCCGCCTGATAATACCTACGGCATTCCCCTGTTGAATAAAAAACGTCTTGGTCTGATGAAGGACGAAAATAATGGAAAAATTATGACCGAATTTATCGGTTTGCGAGCAAAACTCTATACATTCAGAACTCGTGGCGATACCGATAAGAAACGTGCAAAGGGTGTAAAAGGCTCGACATTAAAATCTATCACGTTTGATGATTACAAACGATGCCTTTTCGGCTATCAAAATTTGGTTGAGCAACAGTGTATGATAAGAAGTAGTCGACATACAGTTAGCACTATTATACAGAATAAGTTAGCTCTAAGCTGGTGTGATGATAAGCGAAAGTTGATACCCGGTAAAACTGATACTTTACCTTGGGGTTACCAAGATCTTGCAAACTTGTAAATTTCTCACATTTTCTCACATTTTCTCACATTTTCTCACATTTTTTCACATTTTCTCAAAAAATTTCCCATTTACTTTACACGTAAATGTGAGAAAATGTGAGAAAATGTGAGAAAATGTGAGAAAATGTGAGAAAATGTGAGAAAATGTGAGAAAATGTGAGAAAATGTGAGAAAGTGTGAGAAAATGTGAGAAAATGTGAGAAAGTGTGTGCGTGTGAAAACATTTTTCCGCAATTATCATGTAAGCTAGCATTAAGATTGAGGAGGGTGAAGAAACAAATGTAAATATGTTGATAATAAATTTATTCATGAAAATTATATTACATATCCGATTTATTTATCCAACTATTATGTGAACCGTCGAATCCCAACCATTTTACATAGAGTTGATCACCACGCCTCCGCAAGACTTTTTCTACAAGATAGCCATCGGGATATTGCACCCTGCTGAGCTCCTCCTCATAAAACCCGCCTTCAATGGGTTGATTCAGGTAATCGGTGAGATTGTAAGTTGGAGGGTTGGTATTTTTCACCTCATGAATCGTAAATATTTCTGTTGTCCAATTCGGCGTATAACCCTTTTCGAACACATTTTTATATTTGCTAATTCTAACTTTATCGCCAACCTTAAATTTACGTTTTCGTTTGCTTCTTTTTATTTGACGCGGTTTATACACACTTCGATACAGTTGTTTTTCATTAGTCGTAGTCACATCTTTCGGCTTCATTCCAATCGTGCGATGTTTGGTATTATTGTACGATGCAATTAAATCTGGTAGAATGCTGGTCCACTTATAAGAACCTTGAAGGGTGAACTGCTTCCACATTTTATTTTTCAGTGTACGATTGAAGCGTTCGCATATCGATGCCTTCAAGTTGCTAAATGTCGAGTACATGTTGATTCCATGATGTCTCATGAGAGTTTTAAATTCTTTGTTGTAAAATTCCTTGCCCTGATCGACGTGTAGATGTTTCGGTATGCAGTCCAGAGTTAGCACAGATTTCATCGCAGCTGTTACATCTTTGGCATTTTTACTCTTGATCGGCACGGCCCACGCGAATTTTGAAAATATATCAATCACTGTGAGCAAAAATTTTGAGCCCTTGTTGACGGATGAGTATGCGGACATATCGACAAGATCGGCTTGCCAGGTCTCATCCAGACCGCGTATATCGACATAACGCCGAGGATAATTACGTCGGGCGGGTCTATAAAGTTCGCTCGCTATTACCGACTTCATGTTCATGCGTCTTCAACCAATTTGCAATGTATTCGTTGTCTAAAAATTCGGGTGGAATCGGAATTCCGAGGATGTAATGCCTGCTAAGTATTTCAGCGCAATTCTCTACTATCACCAACCGTTTTTCCAAAGATTCACTTTCCCCCTTCAGTGTCGCAATCCTTTCTTTTGCCTGGATCCAAATGCGCTGATCTTCTTCAAAACTTTCGCTGTGTTCTTGTGCAATCCGAGCATTAAGTTTAGATTCAAGAGCTGCGAGCGCCTGTTGCATGGATTGCTCGAATGTTTCCTTTATAGTACGCTCAAGACCAATATATGATCGCTGTGTAATATCCTCAAGACTTCGCAGAGAAACGGCATCGGTTGGCTCCTGCGGATGTGCGATATTACACAATCGTTTATTGTCTATATCGTACTGATTATCGATGGTGGTTTTGAATCCAACGCCGGGCGGTCCACGACTACTCACACTTTTGATTTTTCTGCTAGTCAACCAACGACCGAATATGTCTATGCCCATTATCGATCGATCTAGCTTGATTCAGGGTGAATATTATGGATTAGCCCGTTGTGGTAGAGTTTTGCAAGATTAGATCCTACGGCGGCTAATCGAATCTTCAGAAGTTCCTTTTCCGCTGTCAGAGTGTCAATCTCTTTTAGTATGAGAGTCTGAATGTGTTGATTCCCGCTCAAATTGTTGGTATGCTCTCGATCAAGGCGTGCATTAAGTTGAGATTCAAACTTGTGAAGTGCTTGTAGCGTAGAGTTTGCAAATGTTTTTTCCATAGAATGTTCGAGAACACTCAAGGCTCGCTGTGTAATATCTTCAAGACTTTTCAGAGAAACAGCATCGTTCGGCTCCTGCGGATCCGCAATATTACATAATCGTTTGCCGTCTAGATCGTACTGCTTATCAGGGGTGAATTTGAATCCAACACCTGGAGAACCCCGGATAACAACTTTTTCGTAGCTGTTTCTAGCCGACGGTCGTCCGAATATGTCTATGCTCATTGTTCAACGATCTGTGACCGAATGATTATTTTATGATCAATCTCATGCTAATAAATGATTCCCGCCTCACGTAGCTCCTTAATAATGGAGGAAATTTCATTGGTATGGCTAGTATTACCAGCCGCTTGAGATGCCGTGAGTAACCGGAGACGATCAACGAGCTCATTAGGATTATCCCAATAAACATAATCCATGCTTTGCCCCCGCGCGATTTTATGGGTGGGTAATAAACCTTCACCGGATTTTTTCACCGGCAGGTCGATGTATGGGGCAATAAAATCTCTATACTTTGAATACTTTTGCCTATCATGATGGGGACTTGTCTCAGCTTTGTAATATTTCCGATAAGCATTCGTTTTTTTCACGATTTTGATATAATTCAATCTATCGCTTTTATTCACCTTGGCATGATCGGGTAACTTTTTGAATAACAGTTCAAGCAATCCTGGTGTATTATCATAACTCTTATCACCTACATATATCTGATTATCATCAAATGCGATATCCAAATCACCAATCTTCAATCCGCTAGCTAATTTTCGAACTCCAGATTTCTGATCCAATTTCTTGCGCTCTTTTTCAGAGGAAAACATGTTTAAATAGCGCGCCGTCTTAACTTCTTTTTTCAACATCGGTGTGCTTGTAGACGCGGTTAACGTATGATCCAGGTTGTTATCATCATCTTCATCATCCGTATCATCCATAGCATCGTCTCCACTAGCAATGTTAGTTGCCAAGCTCTCCTCAATCGCACTTTTATATGCATCATTATCATCATCCTCATTATCACCAGCATCCTCATAATCTTCTGGTTCCACAAAATATTCTGTCTTCTCCGTCTTGACCAAACCCGGCTCAGCCTTCTCTGTCTTGAACGAACCCGGCTCTACCTTCTCTGTCTTGACTGAACCCGGCTCCGTTTTTATTTCTCGCTTCATTAGTAGCCGCTGCTGCTGCTTCGATGAATCCACCAACTTATGCAGTGGTGTGGCCAGTGGTTTGAAGATTTCACTAATAGCCCGCTCGCTGGTGTCTTTCCCCATTTTTATCATTTCATGTTTACGTCGAATGATATCGCTGGCCCTCGCTATTTCCCGTAACACATCGTTTTGCTTACGTATCTTGGAGCTCTCCATGCTGCTAGTTTGATCGATGTGTTGTGACTGTATGCGATTTATTCGTGATTCAGACTTATAAAGCAGTCAAAGCCTCTCCTATATCGTCCAGCGCTAATCTCGCTGTCTTTGTCGATGGTTACAAAACTATATCTACCGTCATTCCAACACGCCAAGCACAAATCTTTAAATTGCTGATAGGTCATATCAGTGTTCACATGATCGGCATAGATGTGTTTCAAATTCATTTCATCTTGACGAAAAAGAACCAACAAGTTTGCATTATCACGCACCAAATGTTTCGGAATTCGGGCATACGTTTGACAAAGATAAAAACTATCGACATCCCTGTGCCGCCCCATACAGAAATAGGCTCTGATATTATCTTGCTTCTCACAGGCCACGTCATTGAAAATCATAATAGAGTTGGGATGTGCATCTTTCGGTGCTACAACCTCCTTGTGCTCATCAAACGGAAAATAACCCAGCCCCTTCACCGGTTCCAACAACCTCTTCAAGAACTCATACTCTGGCTGATTGAGGGATTTTGAATAGACGTACACATTCTCAAATCGTAGACCATTCGCATGGGTCAGTAGTGTGAGAAGGGCATTAGTTTTGCCGCAATTCGAAGGTCCGCAAAAGACAGCCCTCACACTATTTGGTAGTAGGGCCCCGTGCCGTTTCCCCTTCTTCTTTTTTCGCTCGACCAAATTATCAAAATTGGCGATGGGTAGTTTGATCGTTTGATCTTGAAATTTCATGATGCTTGACAAACGTCTCGATGAGAACTAATATATTCACGTATAAAATACACGATTTTATAGAATTCGTGTTAGTTCATGGTGAACCATGGTTGGACACACACGTAGAAAAACGAGTGGTTGTGGGCTAATAAATAAAATCATCAACAATCTCCCCGTCGAATTGCATGTTCCCGGTTATCAATACTGCGGACCTGGTACAAAATTAACTAAGAGGTTAGCTCGCGGTGATCGTGGTATCAATGCTCTGGACGCTGCATGCAAGCAACACGATATTGCATACTCCAAAAATCACGATAATATTGCGGAGCGTCATAAGGCTGATAAAGTGCTTGCCGAGAGGGCTTGGAATCGGGTTTTAGCCAAAGACGCAAGTACAGCTGAAAAAGCTGTCGCCTGGGCGGTCACCAACACCATGAAAGCAAAATCCAAACTAGGTATGGGCATGAGGAGGGTCAAGACGCAAACATCGCTCAAGAACAAGAAAAAAAAAACATTGAACTTTATTATACTAGCGTATTTGGCGCGCTGCGCGCGCCTTAGCCCATACCGTATGGGACGTACCTCCATAAACCTTACAATAAAAATTAAAAATTGGGTTTAATAATCTGTGTATCTTCATCCATTTGTCGTGTCGAAATTTCGTTTTTTTCGATCCATATTTATTTACTCTCATTTTCAAATTTGTTGTCACTTCGAACTCTACACGACGAATAAGTGAAGTACACAGATTATTAAACCCAATTAAAATTTTTGATTTTCATTATAAGATTTATGGAGATACGTCCCTATAATATATATACTTACATCCATAAACACATATGTATATATATGGATATGAGATAAGATGTGGATATTAAATTAGATGGATATATATATATAATAATATATGTAATAATTGATATAACCATTTAACTATTTCTCAATGAAATCAATTATTTATTTATTCATTTCATTTAAAAAATGAAATCAGCGAAGGTTTTTTATATTTTTTTTTGAATATAAAAACAGTATTGCAGTTTTTATGTTTGTTGATAATAATATAATATAACAGTATTGCAGTTTTTAGTTTTGGGATAAGTATTTATTCAGGTAATTATGAATTAAATAATTCTTTATAAACATAATTCTTTACGGTTGTATTAGTATATTATTATTATACTATATATACTATATTATATACTATATATATACTATATATATATATATATTATATATATAGTATCTATATACTATATATATATATATACAGGGTGGTCCATTTTAATTGATGCAGGCGAATATCTCGAGAACTAACAATTATAAAAGAAAAAGTTTTTTACAAAACTTGAAGGGTTTCGAGGGGGAAAGATAATGCTGATATGTGTTGACTTGTGGATTTCGCCAATTCCGAGATTTCGCAAGCAACTTCGGATTTTAGATAGGGAATACATGTTTTGGTTGAGGGCATCTGATAGCGCGATCAAAGACTCATTCAACCACGCAAGCGAAAAAAATTGGAAAAAAAAAATTTTGCAAAAAAAATTGGAAAAAAAATATTGAAAAAAAAAATTTCGCGAAATTTTTTTTTTTTTCTCTTGCAAAAGATTGTGCTTTTTTGTCCCTAGCTTTCGAACACATTCATTGTTCATCACTTTGCGTCATTGATCTACGATTTTTTTTTCACTAATCTGGTACATTCAATCTTTCCAATTTCAAAATTGGCGAGAAAAATTTTGAGCTAGAGTGATGAACAATGAATGTGTTCGAAAGCTAGGGACAAAAAAGCAATCTTTTGCAAAAAAAAAAAAAAAAAAATTCGCGAATTTTTTTATTCCAATTTTTTTTTGCAAAATTTTTTCTTCCAATTTTTTTTGCTTGCGTGTTTGAATGAGTCTTTCATCGCACTATCAGATGCCCCAAACCAAAACATGTGTTCCCTATCTAAAATCCGAAGTTGCTTGCGAAATCTCGGAATTGGCGAAGTCCACAAGTCAACACATATCAGCATTATCTTTCCCCCTCGAAACCCTTCAAGTTTGGTATAAAACTTTTTCTTTTATAATTGTTAGTTTTCGAGATATTCGCCTGCATCAATTAAAATGGACCACCCTGTATAGTATATATATTAGACCGCCTCAAAAAAAAACTTTATTTTTTTTTTCGATCTCCAGCTTCATAATTTCATAGTTTTCAACCAAATATTGAACCTCGTTCAAGGAAATCGCCGTGCGATTTTTTTTAGCGGTGGCGCATCGAGATTTTGTATTCGCCATTTGATTAACACGTAAGAAATCCAATTCTGACGTTTGGAGCGGGATAATTTCTTTTCTACACAACGGACGGAACTCTTCTTGGTACACTTTTGACAACTTGGATGTCCTCTTCAAATCGGCGTGTCATTCAAAATTTTCAACCGCACGATCTTCGAGATATCCAAGATTGCGTAAAACGTGGTTTTTCACTTTTTGAGAAATGGTTACTTACGATAAACACGCAGCTTTCTCGACTGAGCCTCAGTGAAATGTTGAACAATATCCGTCAAATACATTAAATTTGTTCAATTAAACCGAACTCGATGTGCCTGTCTATCGGGAAAATCAAATTATCGAAAATTTCAGTAGAAACTTTCTCGCGTAGAAAAGAATATATGGGGCATTCCACGTCAAAACGAAAACGATTCAACCGATGGGTCTCCGATTTTCTTCCAAATTTTTTTTCTCGTCCTATTTCAGGACCAAAACCTACGTACTAAAGCATTTTTCAATTTGAACTTTGGTTTTTTGTTGACGGATTTTCGAAAATTTGGTATTTTTGTAAACCTGAAAATTTCAATATTTTTTCATTCAATCTTAGCTTATTCTAAGAAGAAAAGATATCAGACACTAAATGTTCATTTTGAACTGTACTTTTCATAAAAATATTTATCAAATTTTTTGCTTCAACGGTTTTGGAGTGATTGCAAAAATAAACACAAAATTTCGATTTCTGAAAAAAGTACACTTTTGATTTTTGATTTTTTTTTTTTCAAAAAAACTTTCGGAAATGAGAAAATTTTGAGGACCAAAACCATAGTGGGCCGACGATTCCACAATTTTTTGTGACTTTTTAAATTTTTAAATTTGTGAATTTTTGCTATAAACAAATAATCGAAAACTTTAATTTCTCTTATTTTCATTATTTTCAGCTGTGAATTTATTTTTTGATTATACATTTGCATATTATCAGACAAAGTAAACGGTCAACGAATCGTGATTTATATTACACAGTGAAAAAGAATTCCTCGTTTCAAGAAAAAGATTTCTTGTTGGAAGAAACTGTAGTTTCTTGAATATTTTTTGATTAAATTCAAATTAAATATGATTAATATATGTTCGTAATTAACTTAAGGGGGGGGTTTACCCAATCAGTTACCGATTTGTCTATTTTCTCCTAAACGGGGTAATCAATTGACTTGTCCTTTCGGCAGCCGATGTTTGACGAGTAATGAGTTCGAACTGGTACGTTTGATCGGATGAAATCGGGATTTTTTTATTTTTTTCGATCGAAAAGTATTGGCGTGCCATTTATTGCGACTTATATCAAAGCCCACGCATCAAAAATGCAAAATCGACTCCCTGAGCCCGATTCTGTGAGAAATTCTGAACATAACCATCCCAAAACATCTTTGTTTTCGACAACGATGAAGGTGGAAGTTGTATTCCACGTTTTTGTGGTAATTTTCGCGATTGTCAGAGACTGGGGACGGCCATTGCCGCTACAGCTGCTGATATAACGCGGTGGTTCCCAGAACGCCCGTGAGATGTCGCCACGCGCCCATCTGAACTTCATTCTTTTACTATAGTATAGTATACTTTCACGGTGACATCTCACGGGTGTTCTGGGAACCACCGCATTAAATCAGCAGCTGTAGCAGCTGTAGCGGCAATGGCCGCCCCCAGCCTCTGACAATCGCGAAAATTACCACAAAAACGTGGAATACAACTTCCACCTTCATCGTTGTCGGAAACAAAGATGTTTTGGGATGGTTATGTTCGGAATTTCTCACAAAATCGGGCTCAGGGAGTCAATTTTGCATTTTTGATGCGTGGGCTTTGTTATAAGTCGCAATAAATGGCACGCCAATACTTTTCGATCGAAAAAAATAAAAAAATCCCGATTTCATCCGATCAAACGTACCAGTTCGAACTCATTACTCGTCAAACATCGGCTGCCGAAAGGACAAGTCGATTGATTACCCCGTGTAGGAGAAAATAGACAAACAGGTAACTGATTGGGTAAACCCCCCCCTTAAGTTTCTTGAAACAAGAAATCTTTTTCTTGAAACGAGGAATTCTTTTTCACTGTGTAACATAAATCACGATTCGTTGACCGTTTACTTTGTCCGATAATATGCAAATGTATCATCAAAAAATAAATTCACGGCTGAAAATAATGAAAATAAGAGAAAATAAAGATTTCATTTATTTGTTTATAGCAAAAATTCACAAATTCAAAAATTTAAAAATTCACAAAAAATTGTAGAATCGTCGGCCCACTATGGTTTTGGTCCGCAAAATTTTCTCATTTCCGAAAGTTTTTTTGAAAAAAAAGAAATCAAAAATCAAAAGTGTACTTTTTTCAGAAATCGAAATTTTGTGTTTATTTTTTCAATCACTCCGAAACCGTTGACGCAAAAAATTTGATAAATATTTTTATGAAAAGTACAGTTCAAAACGAACATTTAGTGTCTGATATCTTTTCCTCTTAGAATAAGCTAAGATTGAATGAAAAAATATTGAAATTTTCAGATTTACAAAAATACCAAATTTTCGAAAATCCATTAACAAAAAACCAAAGTTCAAATTGAAAAATGCTTTAGTATGTAGGTTTTGGTCCTGAAATAGGACGAGAAAAAAACTTTGGAAGAAAATCGGAGACCCATCGGTTGAATCGTTTTCGTTTTGACGTGGAATGCCCCATATATATATATACATTTTTTTTTTTTTAATTTTTTTTTTTTTTCAGTATCCACTGCAAATAGTAAAGGATCACCGGTCAAAATATGAAAACTGCCATAAAGGAAGTTTACGACACTCAAGTTTGAAATAAGTCAATGATAAAAAAAAAAAAAAGAAAGCGGAATGGCGGTTATATTATATTATACTGTTCACTTATTTCACTTCTTACTTACTCTGTCTAAATAAAGATTCATTAGAACTGAATTTTTCCGATGTTTTGTTTGTTTGTTTTTTTCTCCGAGCTCGGTGGTTAGGAACCCACCTCAAAAAATGTAGGTCCTCCCAAAACACTGGGCCAGTATTGACAAGGTTGCGGAATCAACAAAAACTAAAAGTTCAAAAAATTAACAAAAAAACTATGTGCTCAGTGTGCGGAGGTCTTAAGCCTAACCCAGTAAGACAGGTTACCTACCCTACTACTCATACTACTACTACTACTGTATATTTGATGTATTTGACGGATATTGTTCAACATTTCACTGTGGCCCAGTCGAGAAAGCTGCGCGTTTATCGTAAGTAACCATTTTTCGAAAAAGTGAAAAACCACGTTTTACGCAATCTTGGATATCTCGAAGATCGTGCAATTGAAAATTTTGAATGACATGCCGATTTGAAGAGGGAATCCAACTTGTCAAAAGGGTACCAAGAAGAGTTCCGTCCGTTGTGTAGAAAAGAAATTATCCCGCTCCAAACGTCAGAATTAGATTTCTTACGTGTTAATCAAATGGCGAATACAAAATCTCGATGCGCCACCGCTAAAAAAAATCGCACGGCGATTTCCTTGAACGAGGTTCAATATTTGGTTGAAAACTATGAAATTATGAAGCTGGAGATCGAAAAAAAAAATAAAGTTTTTTTTTGAGGCGGTCTAATATATATATATATATATATATATATATATATATATATATATATATATATATTATTATTATTATACTATATATACTATAATATATACTATATATATACTATATATATATATATTATATATATAGTATATATATATATATAGTATATATATATAGTATATATATATATTATATATATAGTATATATATATATATATATATATATATATATATATCATTATTATACTATATATACTATATTATATACTATATATATACTATATATATATATATATTATATATATAGTATCTATATATTATATATATATATATATAGTATATATATAGTATATAGTATCTATATACTATATATATATATTAGGGCTAATCATTTTGGGGTCATATTTTTTGATTTGCCCTCGCACCCCTCAAAATGTGAGTGTATGAGGTCAGTATTACTACCTATCAATGATAACCAAGGTGCGATTTTTTTTGGCGTGGCCCATTGCAAAAGTATTTTTCCCATTTAAATAACACGGGAAATGTTTTTTTATTTTATTTGGAATTTTATTTCGTTATAACGAATCATCGTGTTGTAAAAATCAACGCTCGCCTTGACGTCGTCGCCAATGTCGCACATACCTATCCCTTAGCTCAATAATTGAGCCACTGGTACTCACATGCAGTGAGTCTAGCAATTGGGATAACTCCGCGTGAGTTAGGTTCCACAACGCTTCACCGTATGGGGTATCTTTGGTCACCATGACTCGATGCGGAATCTAAAACTCGGTCGACCCCACACAATAGGATTTCCGAAACGCAAACGCTCGCAAAAAAAAAAAAAAAAATACAAACGGACCTCCGTAACGCGAACGCAAAAAAAAACTTACTCGAAACGCGAAAAGGGAAAAAAAAAATTTTTTTAGCCTTCAAGGAAAAAAAATATTTCCCGAACCGTAAAGAGAAAAGAAAATTTTGTCAAACGCTAAAAAGAAACTTTGAAATTTGAACAAACAAAAAAAACGTAGAGAGAGAAAAAAAAAATTTCGAAACGCAAAAATCGTACTCGAACTTTTACTATTTACTCCTAAATCCCGAACGCGAGAAAAAAATTAATCTTCTCGAAATACGAAGAGGACAGAAACACACAAAAAAAAAAAAAAATTTCCCGAACGCGAAAAAGATAGCGTGAGAGAGAAAAAAAAAAAAAAAAAAAAAAATTCGAAACTCCACCAAAAAAAAAAATGCAGAGAAAAAAAAAAATTTCCCGAAACAAAAAAAAGAAGAAAAAAAATTTTTCCCGAAATACTAAACGGAAAAGAAAAGTTTGTCTCTTCTTCTATCTTGTTGCATTTTCTAGTGCATTTAAACAAAATTTATCCCGCTCAATGCAACTTGAAAGCACACGCCAACTCGAACTCGAACTCGAACGCGAACTCGAACCCGAACCCGAAAGATAATTATTCAACTCAAAACATAATTAGGGGGTTGTACTGTATAGTCCCGACGAGTCTACTCGTCGAGATCGCCCTAGATTGAGAACAGCGGTTGTATCTCTTGTAGGCATCAGAACCCACACCTGAGCATCACTGCCGAGTACGAAATTCAAAACCCGAATACACGCGACATCTATTACCGTCGACTCGATTTTAGATGACGACGCGTAGATACTCCCCTCGGTGCGGGGGTAGGCTACGAGTCCGCTGTACTTTGGACTCTGTCCTCCCGCTGCCTGTAGGATGTTGTCCCGAAACACGAACTATAGAATTATTTGACCGTTGGACGTAGAACAATAACCTCGCTAGCTAACTATACCGGGTGTTTGATTTGTAATTTTAATGTTTTTCTCCCGGCGTTCCTAGGGTGGGACTCCGCTAGTATTCTTGTACCGTTTTTAATGCGGTCCGCCGCTATTTTATCACCTATAGGACAGTATATCCACCACCACAAGTCAGGCACAAGATTATTACACAAAAAAAAACAATGAAATAGCAAGCAGGTGTAATATAATTGCGAGTAATTATTAATCTTAAGAGTAGGGGTCCGTGTCCAGTGTCCCGGTGTATACAACGCGCTTTAGCACGGCTATTTCCAAGTCTAGCGGGGAAAACACGGCTAAATAACGAAAGCTACTAAAACAAAACGTATTGACTCCCGAGAGTCAGAATTCCTCAACAGAATTGAACAATTCTTACCCGAACGATCGCTACGAAGACCGTAAAAATAAAATGTAAAAATTCAAACTCGAAATGAACAAAAGATTTTACCGCGGTGCGGCTACGATACACAGTCGCTTCGAGCGTACGCGCCGCTAATCCTTCTCCGGTTAGTAGAGAAAAACAAACCGCTGACCTCTCTCTCCTTAGCAACAGTGAAGCCGTTACCGAAGCTACTAATAATTATTTAACTAACTGAAATTTATAACGCCTCTTTTGAAAAACCTATTTTGAAAGGCCCCACGTTGGGCGCCAATTTGCGACGTGGATTTTTGCTGGTCCTCAGACCAGACCGGAAAGCTAGTCTGAGGACCGTCCACTCGACAATTGGCCAACTGAAAATTAATAATAAAACAAAGATGCTGGGCGCCAGGCTTATAATCGCCAATTTCTGAAAATCTTACTAATAAAAAAAAAAAACTACAGATACTTGAGCGCCGGCTAGCGTCAGTACCACGGAGAGGGGTCGGGATTAATTGAAGGATTAGCGTGGCGTATTAACGACTCGATGATTTGAATGTAATCAAGAAAATAAAATTTATTCAAGAAAAATAGAATAGAAAAAAAATAGAAATGACGAGTTTTACAATAATAAATAAACTCATAGCTTCCACGTAGGACAGCAATAACAAACAAAAATAAAGCAAAAATAAATAACTCGACAAATACGTTCCTCGCGGAACAAAAACTACAACTAAAAGATCGGAATATGCCCGCAGGGCTTAACAAAACTAATTCCCAGAATTATTACTTAAAAATTAACTTAAACTAACTCTGCCATCGTAGGCGAAACAAAAAGACTAAACGAAATTCAAAATATAACAATGATCTGTATCTCCTCGTGAGAGGGAGAGAGCGCGACAGTGACGTACTATGACTGTCTTTCTCGCACTCAGGTGCGAAGCCTACGGCTCTCTAGAATGACTAATACGCGACACAAAACTCGAAAATATTAAGCAAAACTGAAACTCAAAACTCTATTATGCTGTGAGACACTGGTGGCGGCCTACCGACTCGGAGGTCGTCCTAATTTGATTCTCAAAAATCTCTAGAAGCCTCGTGGCTTGGACAAGACAAGATGGCGGATGGCCGTTTGCCGAATTCAAATTAGTATGAGTCAAATTGGCTAACGCTTACCGTTGTCCAGCCAAAAATAAGGCCTCGTGGCGTCTCGAAGACGAGCCTTCGGGTCTACGCTGCAACGGGTGCACTACACTCGACCTCAATCACTCAAAAATGCAACAAAAGTCCCTCGAAGGGAATACTACAAAAGGCTAATATTAGAGCGAGCTCTGAGCTCGGCGCTCTATCTGCGAGGCAAGCCTACGGCAGAGTGATCTTTGACAGCCGGGTGTAGATAGTTCGCACCCTGGTCATATGATCGCCTAATAATTTGCGTATTGACCACTAGATCGCCTCACGTTAGGCCGTAGATCTTGGCTCCGCGCTAAACTCAAAATCTGCTCTGATGATAACGGTTCCTGCAGGAGGAACGCGGTTTGCTGGCTCTTCGGGGTGGCGGGAATCTCTTCCACCACCGTTATCCCTCGTAGCTGAGTACTCTAGGTACTCCCCCGCGTTCTCTCTTTCTATGGTAGACTCCACTGCAGTTCTTCGCCTCCAGAAGCGTAATTGACGGGCTTTATCGTCGAATGCCTCGTTGTTGCCTCCGTCTCTGTAGATTTCGGCCTCGTACTCGAAAATATCGGCCATGTCTCCCACATAATAGAGAAAAGGTAGAAAAAGAACAAAAAGAATAAGAAATAGACTCGACAGTCTTAGATTGGTCACGGTCGCCTCTCGGAAATTTTATAGCCTCGGGGCTAACCTAACGCATTCATACTTATTTCATGCATCCACCCTACGTAACTATGGTCGTCTAAGGGTTCGGGAGTCACTTGTAACACGCGTTGTAAAATGCAATGTTACAATATATATATATATATATATATATAATATAGTATATATATAGTATATAATATAGTATATATAGTATAATAATAATATACTATATATAGATATATATATATATATATATATATATATATATATATATATATATATATATATATATATATATAATATAGTATATATATAGATACTATGTATATATATATATATATATATATATAGTATATAGATACTATATATATAATATATATATATATATAGTATATATATAGTATATAATATAGTATATATAGTATAATAATAATATACTATATATATATATATATATATACATAGTATCTATATATTATATATATATATATATATATGGGGAATTCCACGCCAACTTGACCAATGAATTTCCCTCACCATTTTCGATTTGCTTCAAAAAAATTTCTACAATTGTTCAAGTACTAAAACGGTCCCCTGAATTTTTTCAGATTTTTCGATCGACCCGTTTTTTTTTAATGATTTTTCAATCTACCAAATAGATCGATACTTTTTAAAAATCTCAAAAAATTCTCAAAAATCTCTTTTTCCACTACGAACATCACGCTACTAAGGCCATGATGGTGCAAATTTTCCTTCTATTTTTTTTTCAACGTTTCTCATACAAACATGACTAACACGACCAATGATTTCCCCACACCATTTTCGATCGACTTCAAAATGTTTTCTACAATTTTCCCAACTCCAAAACGGACTGCTGAATTTTTCCCAATTTTTGGATTGACCCGTTATTTTTTTATGAATTTTCGAACTACCAAATATTTCCACCTTTTTTAAAAATCTCAAAAAATTCTCAAAAATTATAGGATTCACTACAAACATTACGTCACTAATCCCATGATGGTGCGTATTTTTCCTTCTTTTTTCAACGTTTCTAACATTTTTATCAACGGGACTGTGTTCGAACGTTCTGAAACTATCCACAAATATCTTAGTCGGTTTATTTTTCATCCCCATCAATTCGCAACCGACCCGATTATGAAACGTTTATCTCCTACCTCTTCTATTACCTTTTTCGACATTGCGGATGAACGAAAAACCGTGTTGATACAAATCTTCAACTACCACCCGACCGTCAAATTACAACGCCGCAAGAACTTTTTGAATGGGCTTCACAATTATATAACTTGCCGAATATTGCAGTTAGATTTTTGTCACAACATGACTATGAAATAGCGAAAGAATTTTTGACACCCCGTTACGAAACGGCGAAAAGAATACCTGCAACGCAAAAGTTGCATTGTATAATCCCTCACACCGACGGCGTAGTTTTTGTAAAAACGGTATCTTCTTCTCATGAGAAAAGATAATTTAAAATTCTAAAAAAAACATAAGTTTTTTTTATCCCCATATTGTGTTAAAACATGTTTCAGAATCCACGCGATTTTTAATAAAAGAAAAAATGAACATTCGGTTGACTGCATGGAAATTTTCGTGATGTAATACATTTATTCAATCAATAAAAATATATTCTAATTGCCATGAAGAGTGGCGAGAAAATTCATTTCACCTTTTACATCATTCTAACATGTTTGTTATAGATTTAAAATCGATTGCGATATGTACGAGGATTCGGAATGTTGAACACATTCCCGTTGATAAAAATGTTAGAAACGTTGAAAAAAGAAGGAAAAAATCGCACCATCATGGGATTAGTGACGTAATGTTTGTAGTGAATCCTATAATTTTTGAGAATTTTTTGAGATTTTTAAAAAAGGTGGAAATATTTGGTAGTTCGAAAATTCATAAAAAAATAACGGATCAATCCAAAAATTGGGAAAAATTCAGCAGACCGTTTTGGAGTTGGGAAAATTGTAGAAAACATTTTGAAGTCAATCGGAAATGGTGTGGGGAAATCATTGGTCGTGTTAGTCATGTTTGTATGAGAAACGTTGAAAAAAAAATAGAAGGAAAATTTGCACCATCATGGCCTTGGTAGCGTGATGTTCGTAGTGGAAAAAGAGATTTTTGAGAATTTTTTGAGATTTTTAAAAAGTATCGATCTATTTGGTAGATTGAAAAATCATTAAAAAAAAACGGGTCGATCGAAAAATCTGAAAAAATTCAGGGGACCGTTTTAGTACTTGAACAATTGTAGAAATTTTTTTGAAGCAAATCGAAAATGGTGAGGGAAATTCATTGGTCAAGTTGGCGTGGAATTCCCCATATATTATTCCAGCGGTGGTCACACACTTTGTATGCCCAGCGGGAAGCTTTAGCTCTTGCTTAGCCCGCTATGACGCACCCTGTGTGTGGGTACAGTCGCAGCCTAAAATCTGCTACGTGCGGTACCCAGCACGCGTGCTAACTTCAGCCTCATTTTCATTTATGTACTTACCGATGAAACGTTCTGCCTTGGTCAGTCTTCTGTGCTCTTTTGCCGCACAAACGATATCCCATAACCATTTAGAAATAATTGTGTATCCCCGGTATCACACATGACTCTATCACCAACAGCTGACAATGGGCACATTCACATTGCCGCAGACCTAAAGACCCCGCATGTAATACCCGAGCGATGTCGGCCCTGGGTAGTTGCGCTGCTAGGCCGCAGACGCGCGCGCTACCTGGCGATAGATATATTTCTATTTGTCCGTAGCTGTCAAGAACCGCCTCGACTCGGTTGGAGTCGACAAAATGCAGCATTACTTCTCATTCTTTCATTTTCACGGAATACTCATGAATAAACTGATCGTTCGCTTTGTGCGAGGTCGTAGAATTGACGCCGCTATACATTTCAGTGCTGGATACCACCCGAACTTGAATAATAAGGTCAGCATATGAGAGTCGAGCCCCGAGCGGCCATTTTTTTACCCTATTTTACAGATCGTAATTTACGAAAAAGAACTTTTTTTCGATTTCAATACGTTTATACGTCTACGGCAATACTTCACCATATAATACGTCGAATGCCCTTTGCAAAAATCCATTCTGTGCCTTCGTCGCGAAATGCAGAGTAAAACAAAAAAATGGTAAAAACACCCCCTCGTTTACCCTATCACATCCCGTTAAACTTTGAAATAATTCTGAAAGGCTGACGCCGTATCCTAAACAGATGCCTGTCGTACGGTTGGGTACACATAATCGGGAGTGAAGTATATAATACAGTCGACCCTCTCAATAAGGCCGGTAAACGCGGTAAGGGGAAGAGTTTTTCTGCGAATCCTAGTTCCCCCACTCCGAAACGTCGCGCTCGCCGGCGATGTTTACACCGCAACTATTTTCAATAAGGCCGGCACCTCGTGCATATCTAAATACTGATTTTGCATTTAAAAGTATATGTAAAAAGCCAGTGCGTCCAGCGGCCTTATTGAGAATATTTTCGGATGAAATTCGAGCTCGCTTTATCTGTTTGAGAGTGGGGGAACTGCTCGACGTGCTCACCTGGGGAAGCGGCCCTATAGGGATGGTTAACTGTATTAGACTGTGTCAAAAAAAAAAATCGATTTTTTTTTTGTTTTTATCGGACGCGGAGAGAGGCCGATAGAATTTGTACATGCAATGGATCCAGATCGGTTCGGATGCCGCACAGCGATGCGTACAGATGCGGACAG
Source organism: Tenthredo mesomela (assembly GCA_943736025.1). NCBI lineage: Eukaryota > Metazoa > Arthropoda > Insecta > Hymenoptera > Tenthredinidae > Tenthredo > Tenthredo mesomela. Next base: position 18,848,262 of record OX031018.1, on the reverse strand, counting down.
CCGGGCTGTCTGTAATTGCAGTCAGAAGCGGGTGTTTCAATGTGGGTAGCGGACGCGGATAGAGACCGATAGATTTTGTGTACGCAATTCCAGACAGGAGCGGATATCTCGGTGTGGATATCGGACGCGGATAGAGGCCGATAGAATTTGTACATGCAATGAATCCAGATGGGTTCGGATGCCGCTCAGCGATGCGTACATATGCGAACAGCCGGGCTGTCTGTAATTGCAGTCAGAAGCGGATGTTTCAATGTGGGTAGCGGACGCGGATAGAGACCTATAGAATTTGTGTACGCAATTCCAGACAGGAGCGGATATCTCGTTGTGGATATCGGACGCAATTGCGGATGGATCCAGACGGGTTCGGATGCCGCTCAGCGATGCGTACAGATGCGAATAGACGGGCTTTCTGTAATTGCAGTCAGAAGCGGGTGGCTCGTTGTGAAGAGTGGATGCGGACAGATGCTGATAGAATTTGTACACGCTATTGCGGATAGATGCCGTAAAGCAGTCAAAATTCCAATAGATACGGTTTGAAATTCATAGTGATGCGTACATAAAGCTGATAGGAGCTGATAGAAATTAAATGTTGGGTCACTTTTGCAGATACAGCGGACAGAATTCCGTCAAGTTCCTATACATTTTGGTTCAATATTCTGTGGGTTTCTGATGGAATTTTAACCAGGGTGGTTCGACTTAGCTCAATAATTACCATATCTTCATCAAATATGGTGCAGCTACGAAATGTTGGCCGTGCAATAAGAGCACACTCTAAATCTAGGTGTGTTACGTAGTGTGTTATTTCAAGTCATTTACGTGTGAAGTCAAAGTTTAATGTGTCAAAATAACACATTTCAAACGTGTAGTGCGTTATTTCAATGCATATCACGCATTATTGCAACACACATCACCGCGTCATAAATTTAACACGCTACGACGGTGTGTAAAAACGTAACACATAAGGCGCAATGCATTTAAAATGAATTGAAATAATATGTATAAGAGCACTTAACACGTTTCGGCCCATGTACACACTTCAGCCGTTGAATAACGCACGTGTTAAAGTAATACGGTATATTGAGTTGTATTGAATATACCTATATACAGGGTGGTCCATTTTAATTGATGCAGGCGAATATCTCGAATACTAACAATTATAAAAGAAAAAGTTTCATACAAAACTTGAAGGGTTTCGAGGGGGAAATATAATGCTGATATGTGTTGACTTGTGGACTTCGCCAATTCCGAGATTTCGCAAGCAACTTCGGATTTTAGATAGGGAACACATGTTTTGGTTTGAGGCATCTGATAGCGCGATCAAAGACTCATTCAAACACGCAAGCAAAAAAAATGAGAAAAAAAAATGAGAAAAAAAAATTGGAATAAAAAATTTTGCGAATTTTTTTTTTTTTTGCAAAAGATTTCTTTTTCGTCCCTAGCTTTCGAACACATTCATTGTTTATCACTCTAGCTCAAAATTTCTCTCGCAAATTTTGAAATTGGAAAGTTTGAATTACCAGATGATTAAAAAAAAAATTCGTAGATTCGTAGAAAATCTCTTTTCGAAAAGTTTCGGAGGAAAAACATTTGAATCGAAGTATTGTTACAAAAAAAAAAAAAAAAACGTTGATAAAGAAAAAAAAAAAAAAAAAGAAGAATTTATTAAAAATTGAAATTAAAAAGATAACAAAACCTTTACATATCCGCAGGATTGACGTTGGTGTAGAGGCTTAAGTCCGACATGAGCAGGAAGATGTTGTCAGTATAATTATGCCGGCCCAACTTCGGCCTGGTCTTAAAAATTCCGTCTTTCAATGTCGAATTTTGTCTATAAATTTCAAAAGGATCGATTACGGCGACTTTTTGCAATCCACGATTTTGATTTTTGAAACGAGAATTTCGGCACTTCCGGTGTCTGAAAAAATCTACAAATATTTCCATTTCAAAGTACGTCAAAAAACTGGAAAGTTCTGTACGAGTCACTTTTCCATGGGATACCTTGGTTGCCGACTAGAATTTGATGAAAAACGAGCTGTTGCCGAAAAGTGCGATTTCCAAAAAATCGTAACTTCTAAAAAAAAATCGCAAAATTCTAAAATAATTCAGCAATCATACCTGAGTCTAGGGTTACCGTGAGAATAATTTATTCGGAAATCGATGGGGGTCGGGGTAAATGACCGTTCAAAATATTTTGGAATACCCCATATATATATTATACCTATTATATATATATTCCTATATATATATTATATAAGCTGCAGCAATTCGAATTATATACTTTTCTCACATACTTATTATACTGTATATATATATATGCGAGGCGTTATTTATAAATCAAATTCAAGCGTGACATCAGGAGAAAATAATGCAAAAATAATCCCATGTATTGTAACGTGTCCGACCGTCACGATGGGGGTCGGCTATGATTGGTCAATTCAAAGACGGCGTAAATACAGAAAAACTGGACAAATTCGGATAGACCAGCGATCGACGCTTGTGACGTCACAAGCGTAAGAAGAACAGTATATAAACACGCGTCGACAGAGCTCGACAGCGCACATGAGGTATAGCACCCGGCGACTCACCACCACTTACTAGAGCGCAATCGTGGTATAGCATCCCAGGCGACTCATTTGCTATTGTACTAAGAACCTTCCGAAGGCAATAAAGTAGAATCATTAACTTCACATCACTTAGACAATTCCAAACAGAAATTTATTCAATTCTAGTATCACCTATATGGGTATAGAAACACATAACACTAACGAACATTAGCTAAAGAAGCATTGTTGCAAAGACTTAACGTAAGAGAAATCAATACGGTTCAGGAAACCTTTAAAATAGATTAAGATAGGATAAGTTCATATTGTACGATTTTTGTTGATATTTTATTTGAGTTATTAATACAGGAAACCTAGTTGCTACTGATAAAAATTGCCTGGTATTTTCTTATCATCCTGTTTGACAGTATTAAATACCAGAATAAGCCGAGTAGTTACAGCTTTGGCGAACAACGGAAGAAGCGAACGACATTGGCGTAAAAACCTGTGTTCGAGGGCCAACCGTTGGAAACCCGAGTCTGATAGGCAGTCTTGGTGTAAAAACCCGGATCTGTAGTTGATCAGTAACATATTCAATAGCAGGCGAGACAGGCTTGGCGTAAAAACCCGGCTCTGTAGAGAGATTTCTGAATCTTAAATTCAGAACAAATACGGCTTTGATAATTAAACCTATCCGAGTCCGGCAGCTAGCGTAGGGAGATTAAAATCTGAACGAGGTGGCTTTTGCATGGTAGACCCATCCTTTTCCTCACCTGTCAGTACGAGGAGTCCATAATAATACTTAATAAATTAATTTTCAGAAAATAGATAAATTTCGAACCCGTAGCAACCGACTTTTACTATAACCCGTAGGTTCGTAAAAGCCGAAACGTTACAATATATGTATATGGGGGATTCCACGTCAAATCGAACGAAAAAAACAGATTATTTCCCTGACCACTTTTGATGTTTTCGCCCTTTTACCCGATTGAAGTTTGTATTGAAAGCATCAACTCTGAATTTTTTCAGATTTTTCTGACCAATCATTTTTTTACCACAGCTTGTCGAATAATCAGCTTTTAACGATTTTGCGATTTTTCAAGTTAACATAGCTTGAAATCCAGATGTCATATTGTAGGAATACGCCGGTACTCCGACTACGCAACCTCACTCATACCAGACCATACACGCACACACACACACACACTTACACAATATACTCTACTCATTGTATAGCCCTCAGCTAATCCAGTTGTTACTCAATAAATATGATGAGCAGACGTGCCTTGTACGCTAATATACTGTCAGTTATTTACACCTCTCTCTACCCGTCTTATTGTACGTTAGGCCGGAGTGAAAAAGGTCGATTTTCGCGGATCGTATTCTAATAGTGCGGGAAAGTTATGTCTTGGCATCACTCAAAACTGTGCCAAAGGAAAAAATTTACAATAGATATCTTCTGTTCTGGCAAACGCCCCAAAGTTTTGAATTTTTTAACACGGGGTTTAAATGGAGAAACAAGGCAAAAAGACAAATTAGCACTGAAAAATTCATAAAAACTCACTGGGTCGGCCGATTTCAGTCTTCCTACGCTTATTCGAAGTGGAAAGAATATAGCTTTCGTTTGACGTTTTGAAATTCAGAATATCTTTCTTAGTTTCAAAGATACACGCGTTTGAAAATCGAGTTTTTCCCGAAAAAACGCTATTTTTCAATTTTGTATCTTCTAAAGTAAGTAAGATATTTTGAATTTCAACACGTCAAACGAAAGCTACATTTTTCCCGCCTCGAATAAGCGTAGGAAGACTGAAATCGGCCGACCCAGAGAGTTTTTACGAATTTTTCAGTGCCAATTTGTCTTTTGGCCTTTTTTCTCCATTTAAACCCCGTGTTAAAAAATTCAAAACTTTGGGGCGTTTGCCAGAACAGAAGATATCTATTGTAAATTTTTTCCTTTGGCACAGTTTTGAGTGATGCCAAGACATAACTTTCCCGCACTATTAGAATACGATCCGCGAAAATTGACCTTTTTCACTCCGGCCTATTGTACGTGCATTCTAAGATATTACTTCCACAGGCACCAACAGGTTATGGGCCATCACACGTGTATTTTTTCTGTGGTGCATTAAGAATTTTCGGAGAGACATAATATTTTTTTTTCTCTTTTGCAAATAATCCAGACTGATGATATACATATTAGAGTGCGAATTCAAAAAGTTCAGGTTTTCACAGTGAAAATACCATTGTCATCATGACGGAAAAAGATCAAATGTTCTTTGGCATTACAAAATTAAACAATGACAATTACCAAATGTGGAAGTTCAGACTTCAAAGTCTATTTGAAAAAAAAAGATGTGTGGGATGCCGTCGATAAGCCAGCACCATCACAATCAGACGTTAATGCATATGCGACATGGAAGAAGAAAAGCTCGAAGGCAAAAGGAATAATCGGCATGATGATTGAAGATGCACAAGTACACATCGTAAGAAACCTAGTAACTGGCAAAGAAGCATGGGACGCCCTGAAAAGTTATCATGAAAAAGGTACCTTAACCAACACCGTCATACTACTTAAACAACTTTGCCGAATACACCTAGACGAAACCGGTAACATGGAACAACATCTCTCCACCATGCAAGACATCATGGACAAAATTAGTGCTCTCGACATGGACCTTCCTTCAAAACTCCGAGTTGCGATGATACTATGCAGTTTACCCGAATCATACAGCTCGTTGATCTCGGCATTAGAAGTAAGAAAAGAAGAAGACCTCACTCCATCCATGGTCAAAGCAAAATTGATAGATGAATACAAACGCCGTCAAGGTCAATCGGCACACGAAACCAACGACGTTGCCATGCGAGCATACGGCTCATCTCGCAGAAGACTTCATTGTAATTTCTGCGAAAACGAAGGTCACACCAAAGCATACTGCGACAAATTCGCGAAGTGGAAAACAAGACAAAAAGGAAAATACTCCACGCCCAGAGCTCAAGCAGCGATGGAAAAACAACAAAGTGACGACATGAGCGACGATGATTCAATAGCAGAATTTCAAACAGCCTACAGCGTAAGTCACAGAAAACATCAGAGCGGCTGGTATTTTGATTCAGCCGCAACGAGCCACATGACCTATAATATTGATTTCTTTGACACACTTGATACTAATGTCAAATCAACAGTACACTCAGCAAATAAAACTTCAAGCACTGTATACGGAATAGGCACAGGACGAATAGAAGTCCTACTTACCGACGGACAGAGCAGACCTCTACAACTGAACAACGTACTCTACGTTCCCGACTTTAGATCAAACTTATTGTCTACCACCGTGTTCGATAAAGAAGGACACCATATTATCCAAGGAGAAGGAAAAGTTATAATATACAAGGATGGAAAGGAACTCGCTGTTGGCAGCGCCGGCGACTTTCATATGGAGTGTATGGAGAACTCCATACCCAGGACAATTCTGGGTATGGAATTCCTCACCCAGAATTATGTAGGTGTGGAAAGGAAAAATCATGTTTTTCAAATATTTTTATTACTGATTGCGCCTTGCGCGTCGATAAAACGGTATATTGTGCAAGTGATGAAGAACAGCGGGAGGAAATGTTAATTCCCTTCGGTACTCACGTTCGAAACACGTGATTTCCCCCACGACCGACAAGTATGAAAGAAGGCTCATTTCATGCCCGTGTTATGAAAAAGTAAGGACCCTTCAAGCAAATTTTGTGCATACCATAGTTGCATTTCTTACTGTTTGCCGCTGCGTACTCCCCTCTTGCCCGATACCCGCCATACTGCGGTCCCTTTTAAGCTCAACCTTGATAGTGGTTTCGTGTCTGTATGTTACAATATTGCGGCTGAATAACTTAGCGACACTCTATGTCCATGCGGACTTAACTGCGGAATACGACCAGTCAACACTTATAGACAAGTTCATTGAGAGAAATAAGGTACGCCGTACCGCATTCGTTTTGTCTCAATCACGGAGTAGAATAAGGAGTGCAGACTTGGGAACTAAAAATGACCCCACTTTTCGGAACACTAATTTGATTCGGAACACGATTTGAGCGCTACGGCCAGAGAATTCCGAAAGTTGCCGAAACAAAAGCTATGAACAGCGCATACAAATTTCTGCAATTCGGTGTGACATATGAAAGTGTTTCAGCAACCATCTCACTTTTTTTAACGTTTTCTTTTAGAAAACGCTTGAAAACAGTAAGAAGGAAAAATCTCCCTATTCCGGCTTCAAGCTTAAAAATTTTTAGATCCGACCCACGATTTTTCAGAATTTTTTCAGATTTTTAAACTGTATCGATCAATATACTCGTTTTCAAAAATTGCAGAAAATTCACATTATGTCGGAAAAATCCAAAATAAAAATTGAGTGCTTTTTAAAGTGGAAAGAGTCATATAAAAACTCGCGGGCCCAATCCGAGAGGTCAAGGGTCAGACCCAGGTTGATTTGAGATGGAATACCCCATATTTAACCTGCAATGTCGAGATTATTGCGCGAAAGAGAAAAATGTTCACTTACAGTCCGCGGTATAAAAAAACGACCCTTTTTTTTTCATTTTTTTGTGCCTGATCTACAACCGTGAGCAATAAAGGACGGCATTTCAACTGATTTTCATTTGATCTTTACCAAATGTAATTTGACGTATTCTTTCAAACCTCCGTGTTTCAAACCACAGATGATATATTTTGCAAACTACGGAGTTTCCAAACCATTCAAACTTCCTTCTTCTTCCCCGCCTACCGCCCGCGCACGCTGCTGCAGGTATTTCGCGTGTTTTCCGCCAGTATTACTAGTATCGCATTCAGCTAGCGCTGTTTAGCGCTTAGCGCGTCGGAAACTGGGGCCACTTTTACGGGCTTTTATAGCTTGAGTCTGCAGTCTGCACTCCTTATTATACTCCGTGGTCTCAATAAATGGAATAAAAATTGAAAAATGTGTAACCCCCCCCCCCCCCCCCCCCCCCCCCCCTCGCTCAGTTGAGTCACTCCATACCCGAAAATTTTGCAAGTCGCCGGCGCTGACTGTTGGGGATCTCAAAGAACAATTATACAAAATTAGAACACCCCACCGAGCCTGCTCAACCACAACACAACATGCAGATAACTGCATACACACATGGCATCAACGTTTCTGTCATAGAAACGCCAAATCCATCCAAAAGCTAGCCACAAGAAACCTTGCAGAAGGAATTATCATAACCGAATGTCCAATAAAAAGGATCTGCGAGAGCTGCATCAAAGGTAAACAAGCAAGAAAACCTTTCCCGAAGGAGTCCATGGCAAGATCTCTTCAACCACTCGATCTACTTCACACAGACTTATGTGGACCCATGCCCACTGAGATATCAGGTGGAAAAAGGTATGTTATGACCTTAATTGACGACTACAGTCGCTATACGCACGTATTCCTGTTACGTCACAAATCTGAAGCGGCTGAAGCAATTAAAAATTTTGTTAAATACTCCAGGACACAATTCAACCGCACACCAAAAGAAATCCGATCGAATCGTGGAGGGGAATTTATGGGGAACGAACTCAAAAATTACCTCCAACAAAAAGGGATTAAAAACTCAATGGACTGCCCCTTATACACCGGAGCAGAACGGCGTAGCAGAAAGAAAAAACCGATACCTAATGGAAGCAGTAAGAACAATGCTCATCGACGCCCATCTGCCCAACAAATACTGGGGAGAAGCAGTTGTGACAGCCACATATGTACAAAACATGCTGCCCACGAGAACCAAGCCCCTGACACCACATCAACTATACTTCGGAAAACAACCAAACGTAAGCCATCTCAAAGCCTTCGGATGCAAAGCATTCGCTCACGTCCCAAAGCCCAAGAGAAAGAAATTGGACGCGAAAGCCACCGAACTCATCCTTATCGGGTACTCGAAACACTCCAAAGCGTACCGGCTCCTCGACCCATCATCAGGAACAGTCATAGAAAACAGACGTTACTTTCGTAGAAACGGAACTTCACAATAATGAAGAATCAACGACATTACCACACGATACAGTAAAATACAGGATTACCAGAAACAGAAAGACACCACCATTACCAAGGGAAGTAATTCGAATACCATACGAACTATCATCAGACATAGAAGAACCTACCGAACCACGTGCTTCAGAAGAAGAGGCAACGCCATCAACACCCACAGACAATAAACAACAAAGACTATCAGAAGTCCCACTTATTCAAAGACTACCAGAGTCTCCAAAGACAATTGATCTCACCAACTCTCCACAAACATGCCGTGAACCAAAAACACTAAAACAAGCATTATCTGCAGAAGACGCAACACTCTGGAAAAACGCAATGCGAGAAGAAATGAAATCCTTACAAATAAACGAGACATGGAACCTTGAACCCATACCACGAGGAAAAACACCCATAGGATGCAGATGGATATACAAAATCAAAGAACATTCTGATGGACGTCTAGACAGACACAAAGCAAGATTAGTAGCGCCAGGATACTCACAAAAATACGGCGAAGATTACGATGAAGTATTTGCTCCAGTGGTTAAACACACCACCGTAAGAGCTCTACTATCACTAGCGGGAGAAAGAAAGTACATAGTTAAACACTTTGACGTCAAAACCGCTTTCCTCAACGGAACCATCAAAGAAGTGATTTACATGCGACAACCACCAGGTTTCACACAAAAAGGAAAGGAAGATTGGGGATGTAGACTAAATAAAAGCCTATATGGTTTAAAACAAGCTGCAAAGGCATGGTTTGACAAACTGAGCACAGTTCTAAACAAATATGACTTCGAACCCTCCGAAGATGATCCATGTCTACACAGAACCACCGACCTTGGGCCTGAAGTCTTCCTCATCGTACATGTGGACGACCTGGTAATCGCAAGCCCATCGGCAGACCGAATCGAAGCCATCAGGGCAAGCCTGAACGAAGAATTCAGTATCACCGATCTCGGACATCTAAAGTGCTACTTAGGTATCCAAGTCACCAAAAACGAAGACGGAGAATTCTCTATACACCAATCAGACTACATAAACAAAGTCGTAAACAGAGCCAGACTTACAGATGCAAGAAGGTCCACCTACCCAATGAGCATCGGATATGAAAAAGAAAGAACCAAATCACCAACATTCAAGACTGAAGACTATCGGAAACTAATCGGATCACTCCTATATATATCGACAAATACCAGACCAGACATAGCAGCTTCAGTATGCCTATTAGGACAACATGTCGAAGACACAACTGAAACAGACTGGACTGAATTAAAAAGAATCATACGATACTTAAATGCAACACAGGATTATCAACTAAAACTAAGCAACAAGAAAGACCCAAAACGTGAACTCATCGGCTTCGCTGATGCAAACTATGCAGAAGATCAAGAACATAGAAGGTCCAACTCAGGTTACATCTTCAGACTCCATGGGGGAGTCATTAGCTGGAGATGCTGCAAACAAACTTGTGTAGCAATATCCACTGCGGAAGCCGAAATAGTCGCACTGTCCGAAGCATGCAGAGAATGTGTTTGGATCAGAAGATTGCTCACTTTCTGCAATGAACACCAAAGCGACCCAACAATCATTTATGAAGACAACCAATGTGCCATAAAAACAATACAGGCTGGTGGAGTAACAGACAGAGGAAAACACATAGACCCAAAAAAACAAATACGCCAAGGATATGGAAACCAAACGAGAGGTAAAAATCACCTACTGCCCCACAGTAGAAAATGAGGCAGATCTCCTGACAAAGCCACTGGCAACACAACGATTGAAATACCTAACAGACAAAATTGGACTCAGAAACCCTGAAGCATAGCCATCACACCGACGAGGGGGAGTGTAGGAATACGCCGGTACTCCGACTACGCAACCTCACTCATACCAGACCATACACGCACGCACACACACACACACACACTTACACAATATACTCTACTCATTGTATAGCCCTCAGCTAATCCAGTTGTTACTCAATAAATATGATGAGCAGACGTGCCTTGTACGCTAATATACTGTCAGTTATTTACACCTCTCTCTACCCGTCTTATTGTACGTGCATTCTAAGATATTACTTCCACAGGCACCAACACATATGGAAAAAGTTCTAACACAAAAGTTTCACATCTTTCTATGAAATTTCTGAAAATAATTGTTTGTGATTTTTTATGCCCCGTTAAAGTGTAGTTTTGATGAAAAATCTTCGAAAATCTTCTGTAACAAAAAAGTGCCCTAATCGAATTGGCTGAAATTTTTACACAGCATGTCTTCTTCAATACCAAAGATTGTTTGTAAGTTTTATGATGGGCCGAACAGTAGTTCACAAGTTACAAGTAATAGTTTACATGGAACTGTAGAATTTTTCAGCCATACACTACAATATGGCGGTATGAATGTTAAACACAATCCGTATTACGATACGCAACGCATAGTTGAATCCCTACCTTGATGAATAAGCTTAAAAAATATTGTCCGGCAGTTTGAGATTCACATATTATGTCAGCAATTGTAATAAATGATAGACTGAAGTTTAATTCTCAAGAAGAAGGTTTTATTAAGGTAATATTTCCTGGGTTGCGATTCTGTAACTTTCCGCTAACTCGCTAACTCGCTAACTCGCTAACTTCGTCCAATCGGAGATCGTTGCGGCCCGTAACGATCTCTGATTGGACGCTCCACAGCCAACCAACGGTCTTAGAGCGAAAAGTTAGCGAGTTAGCGAGTTAGAGCAAAATTATTTAAGAAAAGCCGGGCCTGTCACCGACCCCCTTCGATTTGGCTGATTTTTTGTGGGCTTGTTACTTACCTAGAGAGTAGTCAAAAGCCAAAATATCAGGCCCCGCAAAAATTTATTGGCTGAGCCAGAGCCATTTTTCGTTTTTTTTCACATTTTCGACTTGAATTTGGGTATTTTCGATTACGCAGAGGTTTTTCGTACCAAGTGGCCGAAAATTGGTTTCTCAATGTAAAATTGACCAAGGAACACGAATCTGGCCACAGATTTGACCTACGACGAATACCTGCAGAAATATTGGCCAAAAACACTAAAAATTCACCAAAAAAGTCCCAAATCTTGGGGGAATGGTCAAAAAATCTTTTTTTTTTCACTATCCGAGGGGGCCATCTTGTAGAAAAAGAATCAACGAATCCAATGAGCACACGACCAGATTTTTGGGACGGACCGTTCAGAAAATACCCGGCGTCAAAGTTGGATTATTTTGTTTTTTGTCAAAAATTGACATTTTTGACGTCGTGGGACAATGTCCGACCTACAGGCCTATTTTGCGACGTTCCCCTGCCCACCCGGAGCTTTGGCTGCTGAAGTCAGGCGCTGTGCTGTGCACACGGGCAACGTCCTTCCTCTTTCCTTCTTCCAACCTCACCTGCCCCACACCTCCTCCTGCCCCCTCGCCCGATATTGTGGCGAGTGGAGTGCCTCACATATTGTCTTGCTGGTCGGTCTCCGATGTGCTTCTCTTACTTCTACATAAATCAAGAGTGTTAAAGAGCAATACCTAGTCACCCCCCTCCTTTCAGTCGAAAAGGGGTGAGGAACGACACATTTCGAAAAAAAAAAAAAAAAAAAAATGCACAACGCCAATTCAAATTTAATTCCGGACACACATGTTCAAAAACATGTTCGTTTCATACGAAAATAGAGTCTACAGATTGTTTTTACGTAATTCGGATGTCAGTTTCCTCGGTGGCCATGAATATGAGAGTCATCCGCCGAGTTCAGCCGGCCCGGGAGGTAAAACAGACCGAACAGGCGCTTGACAGGCCACCACGTTACATGATGCGTGATCACTGAAAGCTGACTATTTCGATCGGTGTGTTGGAGAGATGTCCGGAATTAAATTTGATTTGGCGTTGTGCATTGTTTTTTGCGTTTTCGAAGCGTGGGCTCGGATGATAATCGAAATGTGTCGTTCCTCACCCCTTTTTCGACTGAAAGGAGGTGCGCGACTAGGTATTGCTCTTTAACACTCTTGATTTATGTAGAAGTAAGAGAAGCACATCGGTGACCGACCAGCAAGACAATATGTGAGGCACTCCACTCGTCACAATATCGGGCGAGGGGGCAGGAGGAGGTGTGGGGCAGGTGAGGTTGGAGGAAGAAAAGAGGAAGGACGTTGCCCATGTGCACAGCACAGCGCCTGACTCCAGCAGCCGAAGCTCCGGGTAGGTAGGGGAACATCGCAAAATAGGCCTGTAGGTCGGACATTGTCCCACGAGGTCAAAATTGTCAATTTTTGACAAAAAACAAAATAATCCAACTTTGACGCCGCGTATTTTCTGAACGGTTCGTCCTAAAAATCTGGCCATGTGCTCATTGGATTCGTTGATTCTTTGTCTACAAGATGGCCCCCTCGGATAGTGAAAAAAAAAGATTTTTTGACCATTTCCCCAAGATTTGGGACTTTTTTGGTCAATTTCTAGTGTTTTTGGCCAATATTTCTGCAGGTATTCGTCGTAGGTCAAATCTGTGGCCAGATTCGTGTTCCTTGGGTAATTTTACATTGAGAAACCAATTTTCGGCCACTTGGTACGAAAAACCTCTGCGTAATCGAAAATACCCAAATTCAAGTCGAAAATGTGAAAAAAAAAAACAAAAAATGGCTCTGGCTCAGCCAATAAATTTTTACGGGGCCTGATATTTTGGCTTTTGACTACTCTCTAGGTGAGTAACAAGCCCACAAAAAATCAGCCAAATCGAAGGGGGTCGGTGACAGGTCCGGCTTTTCTTAAATAATTTTGCTCTTAGCGAGTTAGCGGAAAGTTACAGAATCGCAACCCTGGTATTTCAACTACCTATTGATGATTATTGGCCAGAGTTGCCGGTTTTTTTCAAATTTTATGGACATCTGACTCTGTCGCATAAGAGAATATTTTGCTGCTCATAACCACATTAGTGCCAGGGACGAACAATGTTTTTTTTTTGCATACCCGGGATCGACTTTGCATTTTCGAATCGTGGCCGCAATAGTACATTGTGTACCAAGGGCGTTAAGCCCACTTAGCCCTTGGTGCACACCATATTTTATGTGACATCACGATTTTCGCGTTTTTGAGCGATTTTAAAGAAGCGGGGAAAAAAATCGGTAGTTGTCCAAAAAAGTCAGTAGCGGGCAAAAAAAGTTCATTATTGCCCGCTAAAAGTAGCAGGCAAAACAAGCTCATTATTGCCCGCTAAAAGCAGCGGGCAAAAAAAGTTCATTATTACTCTCTGAAAGTCGGTAGCGAGTTAAAAAGAACTTTTGTTGCCCGCTACCGACTTTTTTTGCCCGACAGTACGAAAACGTCGATTTTACGTGTTAAAATTTGTTTTATGTAACACATGCACGATTTTTGCGTTTTTTAGACCTAATAATAGGGCTGAAAGTGGCCGTTTATTGACCGGCGGGCAAAAAAAAGTCGGTAGCGGGCCAAAAAAGTTCCTTTTTTCCCGCTACCGATTTTTTTGCCCGCTTCCTTAAAATCGCTCAAAAACGCGAAAATCGTGCTGTCACAAAAAATATGGTGTGCACCAAGGGTTAACTAGGAGTCGACCATAACTCCGGGTCACAGATCTTGACCCAACTTATAGGGGTGTTTTGTCGTACCAAAATATGAATTATCTGATAGATAACTCTCCGGAATGGGCCTTCGACCCATCAATTTATTAAAATATATAATAAAAAATCAGCGTTAAATGGGTTTTCCAAATTGTCCTGAAATAATCTGTTTCTGCTTGACGTCTGGACTTCCTATACTGCGGTGAATATTTATACAGTGAACGCAGTGGTTATTGTACATTGAATCCCTGAAATTTATCCTCCCAGGTATGGAAAATCATTTTATTCTGCGTCGATTACATCTATTAACACATTGCTTCTCGTTGTTCATCATATGTACAACATTCATTTGGTGAATTTGACTTCTTCCCACGTGAAAAATGTTGAATATAGTCAGTTTCAATACCTCACTGGCAGCATACAAATCCTGTAAATTACCACATAATATTAATTTTACCACAGTACTATAGTTCATATTTCGGAAGAATATACTTATACAGCGTGATTCCCAAGTCGCGGAAAAGATTTCACATGCAGATTCCTTGTCGAAATCTAATAATAAAGTTCCTTATCAAAAACTTCGAGGGAGCGGTCGTTCCTGAGTTATGGAAGGTTTAGTCCACCCAATAAGACGGCCGTAAAGTGACGTGCTCAGTCTCGTAGCAATTCTGTAAAAGTGATAGTGCCCGCGTCGTATGAACTTTGCCTGAAATTTCGGTTTCTTATTCCGTAATTTTTAGTATTTACGTCGTCCGGTCGGTCATTCTCGTGCCCTACGTCGTTCGCCCCGTAGTTGACGTTGTCCAGGTGGTCAAACTGGTGACTTACATTCCCCAGGTCTTTTGCTTCGTAGCGTTCGTTATCCAGGTTGTCAGGCTAGTGATTTCCGTACTCCAGGACTTTTGCCCCGTGGTTGACCTTGTCCAGGTGTTCAAACTTGTGACTTACGTTACTCAGGTCGTCCGCTTCGTAGTTTTCACTATCGTTGTCATCGGGTTGTTGATTTCCGTCCTCCAGGACTTTCGCCACGTAGCTTACGTTGTCCAGGTGGTCAAACTGATTACTGACGTTACTCAGGTCATCCGCTTCATAGTTTTCGCTATCGTTGTCATCGGGTTATTGATTTCCGTCCTCCAGGACTTTCGCCACGTAGTTAACGTCTTCCAGGTGGTCAAACTCATGACTGACGTTACTCAGGTCGTCCGCTTCGTAGTTTTCACTCCCGTTGTCCTCGGGTTGTTGATTTCCGTCCTCCAGGACTTTCGCCACGTAGTTTACGTTGTCCAGATAGTCAAACTGATGACTGACATTACTCAGGTCATCCGCTTCATAGTTTTTGCTATCGTTGTCATCGGGTTGTTGATTTCCGTCCTCCAGGACTCAACAACAACAACAACAACAACAACAACAACAACAACAACAACAACAACAACAACAACGACGACAACAACAAAAACAACAACAATCAACAACCCGATGACAACGAAAGCGAAAACTATGAAGCAAAAGACCTAGGGAATGTAAATCACCAGTTTGACTACCTGGACAACGTAAACTACGTGGCGGAAGACCTAGAGGACGGAAATTAACAACCCGATGACAACGATAGTGAAAACTACGAAGCGGACGACCTGAGTAACGTCAGTCATCAGTTTGACCACCTGGACAACGTAAACTACGTGGCGAAAGTCCTGGAGGACGGAAATCAACAACCCGATGGCAACGGGAGTGAAAACTACGAAGCGGACGACCTGAGTAACGAAGCAAGAGACCTAGGGAATGTAAATCACTAGATTGACTACCTAGACAACGTAAACTACGTGGCGAAAGACCCGGAGAACGTAAATCTACAACCCGATGACAATGATAGTGAAAACTACGAAGCGGACGACCTGAATAACGTCAGTCATCAGTTTGACCATCTGGACAACGTAAACTACGTGGCGAAAGTTCTGGAGGACGGAAATCAACAACCCAATGACAACGATAGCGGAAACTATGAAGCGGATGACCTGAGTGACGTCAGTCATCAGTTTGACTACCTGGACAGCGTAAACTACGGGGCGAAAGTCCTGGAGGACGGAAATCAACAACCCGAGGACAACGGGAGTGAAAACTACGAAGCGGACGACCTGAGTAACGAAGCAAAAGACCTAGGGAATGTGAATCACCAGTTTGACTACCTGGACAACGTAAACTACGTGGCGAAAGACTTGGCGGACGGAAATCAACAACTCGATGGCAACGATAGCGAAAATTATGAAGCGGACGACCTGAGTAATGTCAGTCACCAAATTGAATACCTGGACAACGTAAGCTACGTGGCGAAAGACCTGGAGAACGGAAATCAACAACCCGATGACAACGATAGCGAAAACTATGAAGCGGATGACCTGAGTAACGTCAGTCATCAGTTTGACCACCTGGACAACGTAAACTACGTGGCGAAAGACCTGGCGGACGGAAATCAACAAGCCGATGGCAACGATAGCGAAAATTATGAAGCGGACGACCTGAGTAATGTCAGTCACCAAATTGACTACCTGGACAACGTAAACTACGTGGCGAAAGACCTGGAGAACGGAAATAAACAACCCGATGACAACGATAGCGAAAACTATGAAGCGGATGACCTGAGTAACGTCAGTCATCAGTTTGACCACCTGGACAACGTAAGCTACGTGGCGAAAGTCCTGGAGGACGGAAATCAACAACCCGATGACAACGATAGTGAAAACTACGAAGCGGACGACCTGAGTAACGTAAGTCACAAGTTTGAACACCTGGACAAGGTCAACCACGGGGCAAAAGTCCTGGAGTACGGAAATCACTAGCCTGACAACCTGGATAACGAACGCTACGAAGCAAAAGACCTGGGGAATGTAAGTCACCAGTTTGACCACCTGGACAACGTCAACTACGGGGCGAACGACGTAGGGCACGAGAATGACCGACCGGACGACGTAAATACTAAAAATTACGGAATAAGAAACCGAAATTTCAGGCAAAGTTCATACGACGCGGGCACTATCACTTTTACAGAATTGCTACGAGACTGAGCACGTCACTTTACGGCCGTCTTATTGGGTGGACTAAACCTTCCATAACTCAGGAACGACCGCTCCCTCGAAGTTTTTGATAAGGAACTTTATTATTAGATTTCGACAAGGAATCTGCATGTGAAATCTTTTCCGCGACTTGGGAATCACGCTGTATACTCATCTAATGGAACGACGTTTGGTCGGGATAAGTGAGGTTAATTCGTACGATTAGATATCTTCGGGTGTATACTGCCGAATTTAGAATCGAACTGCTGCAATAACGCCTTCCATATTAAGAGTTCGCAAACATTTTTCGCTACATATTACTGTCTCGTTCGAATTAATTTTGCACGGCTTACGTAAAACTGACAAACATAGTGCATACACGGCTCCGCACGTTTGACAGGTCTTGATCGATAAACGGCAACAGCTCATGTCGGTAAGGTAACACATCTGGCCGTCACAGAACGCCATCTGACATGACATGACATGACCGACATGAGCTGTTGCCGTTTACCGATCAAGATGTGTCAAACGTGCGGAGCCGTGTATGCACTATGTTTGTCAGTTTTACGTAAGCCGTGCAAAATTAATTCGAACGAGACAGTAATATGTAGCGAAAAATGTTTGCCAACTCTTAATATGGAAGGCGTTATTACAGCAGTTCGATTCTAAATTCGGCAGTATAGCCCGAAGATATCTAATCGTACGAATTAACCTCACTTATCCCGACCAAACGTCGTTCCATTAGATGAGTATATAAGTATATTCTTCCGAAATATGAACTATAGTACTGTGGTAAAATTAATATTATGTGGTAATTTACAGGATTTGTATGCTGCCAGTGAGGTATTGAAACTGACTATATTCAACATTTTTCACGTGGGAAGAAGTCAAATTCACCAAATGAATGTTGTACATATGATGAACAACGAGAAGCAATGTGTTAAGGGGAGGGGTAACCCTTGCCGGGGTCATTTTAATGTACTTGTTAAAGAGGCTGGGATGAGTGCGGTGGGTAATTGATGTAAATGACGTTATACACTATTGAAAGGTACAGTATTCTTTTTTATTTTGATTGGTGAAACATTGAAAAAGTTGATAAATACGTGAGATATAGAGGACTGAAGTTGAGGCTGCGATTTACGCTTGCCTGCACGGATCACAAGATTGCGTCGGAGTACGTTATCTGAAACACAAAAACGACATGTCTTCACACTGAGTACACTTACAGTTCTCGCCTGAACCAAAATTATGTTTGTATATGCCGTAGTTCGGAAGAAATGAATTTTCGAAGCGGTTTTTTCAGTTTTGGTTCATTTTTATCATTATTTTCGGCTAAAGTCTGAAGGTCTGGTTTAGAAGTTGGCGGTTCTGGTTCAGGACATAGCCACATACCAGGAGAGAATGTGTACCGAAGGGGAACGCAATCGGATAACTGGTTCAGAAAATATCTTGTGATCCGTGCAGGCAAGCGTAAATCGTAGCCTCAACTTCAGTCCCCTATATCTCACTTATTTATCAACTTTTTCAATGTTTCACCAATCAAAATAAAGAAGAATACAGTACTTTTCAATAGTGTGTAACGTCATTTACATCAATTACCCACCGCACTCATCCCAGCCTCTTTAACAAGTACATTAAAATGACCCCGGCAAGGGTTACCCCTCCCCTTAATAGATGTAATCGACGCAGAATAAAATGATTTTCCATACCTGGGAGGATAAATTTCAGGGATTCAATGTACAATAACCACTGCGTTCAATGTATAAATATTCACCGCAGTATAGGAAGTCCAGACGTCAAGCAGAAACAGATTATTTCAGGACAATTTGGAAAACCCATTTAACGCTGATTTTTTATTATATATTTTAATAAATTGATGGGTCGAAGGCCCATTCCGGAGAGTTATCTATCAGATAATTCATATTTTGGTACGACAAAACACCCCTATAAGTTGGGTCAAGATCTGTGACCCGGAGTTATGGTCGACTCCTAGTAAGTGGGCTTTTTGACCTCGTGTGGTTGCAGTACTCGTCTTCGGCTCGCAGACGCACTCGTCTTCGACTCGTGCTACCTCGCCTCTGACTCGTACTGCAAACTCCACACTTGGTCTAAAAAAGCCCACTTTACGCCCTTGGTACACAATATACTATTTCGGGTGGAAGTTGCAAACTTAATATTAAACACGTAAAGAATGATAATATTATATTCTTCGATTGACAACGGGATCGTACTTGAAACGTCAATTGAAGATATGAACAGCACGCAAAACAATTGAACATCGCGCTCGATTTTGCAGCAGTGCCACGTGCAGGGTAAGCAAATAGCTTGCTGCGCTGCGAAGTTTGAGTCGAATAATCACCGAATTCTCGGCACTGCGCGGATATTTGTTGATATATCTTCTGAACCACTACTCCGCCTACTA
Organism: Tenthredo mesomela; assembly: GCA_943736025.1. NCBI lineage: Eukaryota > Metazoa > Arthropoda > Insecta > Hymenoptera > Tenthredinidae > Tenthredo > Tenthredo mesomela. The sequence continues at coordinate 18,828,681 of OX031018.1, read as the reverse complement.
TGAAATTTTCAGACAATCTTTGACATTGAAAAAGGCACGCTGTGTATAAATTTCAGTCAATTCGATTAGGGCACTTTTTTGTTACAGATGATTTTCGAAGATTTTTCATCGAAACTATACTTAAACGGGGTATGAAAAATGCGAAAAAAATACTTTCGAAAGGTTCACAAGAAAACCTTCAATTTGCGTCAAACAACTTTTTTCATATGTCTTCCAGGTTTTGAGCTACGTAGGTGCGCAAAATCGAAAAAATCAAAAAATCAGTTTATTCGATGAGCTGTCGTGAGAAAATACTAGCTCAAAAAAATCTGAAAAAAATCACAGTTCATCTTTACAACATGTACTTTGATTGTGTCAAAGGGCAAACAGATCGGGAGGGGTGAGGGAAATCGACCGTTCGATTTGACGTGGAATCCCCCATATATATATTCATATAATGATGTAAATGTGAATATTGACATGAGTAAAAGAAAAGAGAAATTTCAATAAACGAAAATAAAGATCGACAAAATTAGCAGAAATAGAGTATGAAGCTATCTGGCTAAAAGTTACTCAAAATAGAGTTTAACAAAGAAAGCCCAGTAGTTTCTTTGAAACGCAAAATTAAAAAGAGATAGAAAACGCTCAGTAGTAAGCAATTGCGGACGCAATGTCAAAAAGTAGTGGGGACAGCTACTATATAAGAGAACGAGTTAAGCGGCTCGGGATCTCATTATAGATCAGTAAATTCACGATAATAGGTAATTGACATAACAAATTTTGTCGAACTTATTAATCAAATAATAATTAATCAAATACATTTATTATTGATTCACAAAATACGCAACCAACAAGTTGAAAGACTTTGCGGTTACGACATCCTTCCTATAAAATCATTCCTTCCTATCAATTCATTGCTTACGAGTTTAAATACTCCGAGGACGTGAATTATCCTAATCAATCCAAATAAGACAGTCAACGCTAACGAGTGTAAAACTCTGAAGCTGCGATTATTTTATTCTATCCTGACAGTAGAAATAATCAAAGTAAGAAAATCAACACTGACGGGTTTAAATACTCTGAAGTTGCGATTATACTTCCAAAGCTCTCATATAATCAACGCCAACGGTACGAAAGTTTCTGAGGTAGCGATCATATGGGAATTCATAAATATAAGAACTGTCATAAATAAAAAGGCTACACACTCATAGACGAGAAAGAGTCCCGAATTATTAATTCGTTGATTAGATAAAGATTCTAATTTCTAGATAACGTCCGGTTTATTCAAATATAGGGGAAAATCCACTGGGGATAAGACGCGATTGTTACAATATATATGTCGGCGCGTGATATTTTGGACACGCTTTCTCACGGCTGTGGTGTTTATTAAATATTGAGACTATTGGTTTATGTTTAGTCTCAGTATATTTGTTAGTATTGAGATTAGAAGCTAGACGCCCTTAGAGTTAATAAGTGGCGTAGAGAAGGGATGCAAGACATGGGCATCCTTGTCGAACGCAGCCACAGCCCGGCGGTGGTGATTCTTAAGGGACATTCAGATTTTGAACTGAGCCAAAGAAGGATCTCATTAGAAGATCTGGTCTAAAGCATTTGCGATTTGATTTGAATCACGCCGTGGCGGTGGATTCGTGATTGTGTCTTTCTCTACGCGTTAGAGTAGAATAGTTTATTTGTTTGGTTGTAGTCTGGGATAGTTAACATCATCAAACACAATTATTAGATTTGGTTTCATTATTACTCCTTGTGAACGATCAAACAGCCTGCAAGTAAAGCCATAGCCGACCATTAATACCGTTCGACGCTCCGACATCAGAAGTGGGATCCTTGCAGGTTCCAAACGATAGTTCACAAAGTTCAGTGCGTGAAAAATAGTGAAACGCACCGTTGTAAAGATGAGTGAAGATATAAACGCACAGGCATTGTGCAGAACTGTTAATATTTGTCTTGAAGAAAAATCAATTCAATTCGAAGTGTGCTAATGATAGCAAGCAAGACATTGAAAATTTGATGCGTTGGTGTGAGTGAATAGTGAAAAGTCAAAAGAAGGCTGGTGTTTGTCTGCTTAGTTTCAAGTGATCACATAGGTCCTTGATGTAGAAAGAATACGGCTTATGGACCTTTTGCAGAGCGCCAAGTCAACATATAGCACAAACGAGGCTGTGACAGCTGAATTAATTAAACCCGGTGAGAAGTATTTATCTAGTTTTGATTTTTTGACGGCAGATACTCTTTGAGAAAAGAATCCATAGCTGATAAGCTTTCTGGTAAACACATTCGAGTACTGATTTTTACTCAGTATCGGTGAATAGTAATGTGCAGGTTTTGGCTCAAGTCACCAAACGAATACACAATTGAGATTATTTATCATGTAGTACCAGACGATTATCTTGGTAGCGATATTTTGATGGGTTTGCATCTGATTACGTGATGTTTTGTTAAGATTTTAATTTTTTTTTGAGGAGAACCAGGCTTCCTAGTATTATGCGCAGTAGTGAAGGGATTCAAAATTTGGATTAAACTGATACCGATAATGCTGGATCGGATAGATTAAATTTAATTATTTATTGATTGAATTCGTTTCACCCTTTGTTGTGGGGACTTCTACTGGTCATATTACCACGGGTAAATTACAAATGAATTAATTGATCCGAACCGTACTGTTCAGCGACGACCATATCGCCTTAGTCCGGATGAAAGACAGATTGTCCGTGATAAAATTGATGAGCTCTTGTCGGCCGGTATAATAAGGCCTAGCTGCTCACCTTTTTGCACGAAGACTCGATAGAACGTATGGCTTTTGTGACTCTGGATGGTCAGTACGAGTATTTGACATTTGACCATGTCTTTCGGTTTACGGAATGTTCCTGCGGTTTTCTAAAGGGCAATAAATAAGGCACTCTCAGAACTTGTAAACACTTTTGCAGTGTGCTGTATAGATGACGTCATGATTCCAGCTGACTCAATAGAACAGTCCTTAGAAAGACTTGGAATGGTTTTAGATAAACTCAGCCAAGCAGGTTTCTCTTTAAATTTTGAAGAAATGTTCCTTTTTTTTTTGAAAACTCGAGTCGAATACTTAGGGTATGAGGTCTCAGCGGGTGAAATACGACCCAACCCATACGAAGTCAAAACGTTGACTGAATCCTCTCCTTCAGGGACGGTCACACAGCTTAGGCCTTGCATCTTATTTCTGCTCATTTATTCCGAAATTTACCCAGATTACTTTACCATTATACAAACTAACTACGGGAAAAAGTTTATCAACATTATTGGTTTCCCAATATGTCAAAGTATGTTAGGAGGTTTGTCTAGAATTGCATAACTTGTAAATTGTCAAAATCTCATTCAGTTAAAATACAAGCCGAACTTCATTCAATCCCGAGAGTTAGTGCCCCGTGGCACACTATTCATTATAGACGCTACTGGGAAACTAAGTGGGAAAGGTATTCTCAAGGAATATGTTTTTTTTTGTATTTATCGATTCATTTACTAAGTTTGTACTTTTATGACATGCCTCACGCATCGACGCTCCAAGTGCAATTTCAACTCTGAAGCAATGTGTGAGTTTGTTTGGTACTCCGTCTAGAATTACTGCAGATCAAGGTAGATGCTTTGCAAGTAAGGACTTTAGAGAGTTTTGTATGTCTCATACTATGAATCTTTATTTGATTGCGACCGGAACTAGCCGCGCTAATGGTCAGGTGCAACGTGTAATGAGTACACTTAAAAATATGCTTACAGTAGTGGAACTGAGCAATGATAAATCGTGGCAGAAATCTATTGATGATATTCAGTTAGCATTGAACTGTACAGACGGTCGTATAACTAAACATAGTCCTTTTGAATTGTTAATCGGTAAATTCGTAAGACCTCATGTTTTTTTTTTGTCGGTTATTGGGCAGGAAATAGAGAAAATGGATATTTCAGATATCAGAGAGAAGGCAGCGGTTTTTATAGAAAAGAACGCTGTAGAAAATTGATAGTGGCAAGTTTTAGAGTTCAAAGATTTTTCAGTTGGAGACTATGTTCTCAGGGAAAATCATGAACGAAATCAAACTAAGCTAGATGCTAGGTTTCGTAGACCATATGAAGTGGTCGAATTTGTACCTAATGATAGGTATTGTTTGAAGGCCATAAATGGCAATAGAACTTACAAGTATGTGCATGAACGATTGAGGTTGATGCCTGAAAGCAATGTTCCCATAGAGCTTGATCCTTGTAATAATTGTAGTAGTGATGAACAGTCAGAAAGCGCCGATGTCGGCGGTGATAACAGTGAGTGATAAGATTTGTATACCAGTGAGTATACATGAGCCATGCGTCTGCTTATTAGTCGCAAGTCACAAAAATCCTACCCCACTTATGTGGACGGAGATGGTGCGATGTAACGGCGACGATGGTTCTGCTTGGTCTAGAGGACCAAGGGCCATATGGTTGGTCAAAAAGTCAATATGGTTTGACTTTTGTATTGGTTGTTAGATACCAATTGTTGTAGTCATATGGTTGATTACTGGGTCACATGGTTGACTATGGTGTGTTGGTTGTAATACCAACGTGTGTACCGAGTTGCACAAGTTATGTGTACCGAGTTGCACAAGTGTACCGAGTTGCACAAGTGTACCGAGTTGCACAAGATATGTGTACCGAGTTGCACAAGTTATGTGTACCGAGTTGCACAAGTTATGTGTACCGAGTTGCACAAGTGTACCGAGTTGCACAAGATATGTGTACCGAGTTGCATAAGATATGTGTACCGAGTTGCACAAGTTATGTGTACCGAGTTGCACAAGTTATGTGTACCGAGTTGCACAAGTGTACCGAGTTGCACAAGATATGTGTACCGAGTTGCACAAGTTATGTGTACCGAGTTGCACAAGTGTACCGAGTTGCACAAGATATGTGTACCGAGTTGCACAAGTTATGTGTACCGAGTTGCACAAGTTATGTGTACCGAGTTGCACAAGTGTACCGAGTTGCACAAGATATGTGTACCGAGTTGCACAAGTTATGTGTACCGAGTTGCACAAGTGTACCGAGTTGCACAAGATATGTGTACCGAGTTGCACAAGTGTACCGAGATGCACAAGTGTACCGAGTTGCACAAGTGTACCGAGATGCACGAATATTGCTTAATCACTGGTTATCTATTGAGATCATTTGACTGTTTCTGTAATTGATTTAATTTGCAATCATTGTTGTGATATTGTGAGCTCCAGTAGAGTGCTGAGGTATGGCAGATATGGGAACACGGCGCTCAGTTGATTTGTTGAGTCAGGATGGGCGAGCAGGGAATGAACTAAGGTTTCATTTGTAGATAACATGTGAACACGAAGATTGCACACGAGGACGTGTGACAGTCAGGAAGGCCGTGTCGGCGCGTGATATTTTGGACACGCTTTCTCACGGCTGTGGTGTTTATTAAATATTGAGACTATTGGTTTATGTTTAGTCTCAGTATATTTGTTAGTATTGAGATTAGAAGCTAGACGCCCTTAGAGTTAATAAGTGGCGTAGAGAAGGGATGCAAGACATGGGCAGCCTTGTCGAACGCAGCCACAGCCCGGCGGTGGTGATTCTTAAGGGACATTCAGATTTTGAACTGAGCCAAAGAAGGATCTCATTAGAAGATCTGGTCTAAAGCATTTGCGATTTGATTTGAATCACGCCGTGGCGGTGGATTCGTTATTGTGTCTTTCTCTACGCGTTAGAGTAGAATAGTTTATTTGTTTGGTTGTAGTCTGGGATAGTTAACATCATCAAACACAATTATTAGATTTGGTTTCATTATTACTCCTTGTGAACGATCAAACAGCCTGCAAGTAAAGCCATAGCCGACCATTAATACCGTTCGACGCTCCGACATATATATATATTAGGGTGGGCCAAAAAAAACTTTTAATTTTTTTTTTCTTTAGTTACCATGAAAATATTGTTCAAGATGATGAAAAAAAAAATCCTCTGAAAATTTGAGCTCTTAATATTAATATTAAGAGGTGCCTCATCGCGATTTTTGATTTCCCATTTAAATAACACAGGAAATTTTTTTTTTTTCATTTGGAATTTTATTCCATTCCAACGAATCATCGTGTTATAAAAATCAATACATATTCTTGTGGGAAATTAAACGATCTCCAAAAAAGGTCTGATGTGATTTTTCGCTAAGTCGAAAAAAAAGTCGTCATACACCGTTTGAGGTTGAACTTTAAGCGTGAATAACTTTGAAACGAGTGAACTTAGCGAAAAATCACATCAGACCTTTTTTGGAGATCGTTTAATTTCCTACAAGAATATGTATTGATTTTTACAACACGATGATTCTTTGGAACGGAATAGAATTCCAAATAAAAAAAAAAAAATTTCCTGTGTTATTTAAATGGGAAATCAAAAATCGCGATGAGACACCCCTTAATATTAATATTAAGAGCTCAAATTTTCAGAGGATTTTTTTTTCATCATCTTGAACAATATTTTCATGGTAAATAAAGAAAAAAAAATTAAAAGTTTTTTTTGGCCCACCCTAATATATATATTATAAGATATATATTAGACTGGTTCAAAAAAATCGACTATTCTTTTTCTTTCAATTTTCGCATTGAAATACTTTCGGGGGGCTGAAAAAAGATGCCTGTTAAAAGCGGAGCTCTTAATATTAAGATTTAGAGGTCGCTCATCGCGGATTTCTATTTTCCATTTGAATAGCATAGGAAATTTTTTTTTTTTTTTAAATAATTTTGTAGCTCACAAACCAATGAACAAATCCAAATGAATCAAACATATTTTCATAGGAAATTGAACACTCTACAAGAAGCTTCTCTTGTCATTTTTTGATAAATTGACTCCTTCCAAAGTTATTCAAGCTCAAATTTCAATTTATAGTTGAGTAAACTATTTTTTTTTTGTGATTTTTTTTCCACAATGATAGATACATTTTTTAGAGTGTTCAATCCCCTATCAAAATATGTAAGAGTCATTTGGATTTGTTCATTGGTTTGTGAGCTACGAAATTCTGAAGAAAAAAAAATAAAATTCCTATGCTATTTAAATGGAAAATAGAAATCCGCGATGAGCGACCTCTAAATCTTAATATTAAGAGCTCCGCTTTTAACAGGCATCTTTTTTCACCCCTCCGAAAGTATTTCAATGCGAAAATTGAAAAAAAAAGAATAGTCGATTTTTTTGAACCGGTCTAATATATATATAATATATATATATATATATGAGGGATTCCATGCCGTTTCGACCTGAGTTTGACCCTTGACCTCTCGGATTTGGCCCGCGATTTTTTATATGGTTGTTCTAACTTTGAAAAGCACTCAGTTTTTATTTTAGATTTTTTCGACTCGATTTGAATTTTATACAATTTTTGAAAACGATTTCATTGATCGACACAATTTAAAAATCTGAAAAAATTCTGAAAAATCGTGTGTCAGATATCAAAATTTTGAAGCCCAGAGCCGAAGTGGGGAGATTTTTCCTTCTTACTGTTCTCAAGCTTTTACGAAAAAAAACGTTACAAAAATATTAGGAGCGGAAGTCATCTTACTATAGATGGTTGCTGAAACATTTTCATACGTCACATCGGATTTTTGAAAAAATTTTCGATGATTTTTCGCATGAGATTTATTAGCAAAATAAAGAAGAAAAGAAAATCTCATGCGAAAAATCACCGAAAATTTTTTCAAAAATCCGATGTGACGTATGAAAATGTTTCAGCAACCATCTATAGTAAAATGACTTCCGCTCCTAATATTTTTGTAACGTTTCTTTTCGTAAAAGCTTGAGAACAGTAAGAAGGAAAAATCTCCCCACTTCGGCTCTAGGCTTCAAAATTTTGATATCTGACACACGATTTTTCAGAATTTTTTCAGATTTTTAAATTGTGTCGATCAATGAAATCGTTTTCAAAAATCGTAGAAAATTCAAATCGAATCGAAAAAATCTAAAATAAAAACTGAGTGCTTTTCGAAGTGAGAACAATCATATAAAAAATTGTGGACCAAATCCGAGAGGTCAAGGGTCAAACTCAGGTCGAAACGGCATGGAATGCCCTATATTTATATATATGTATTGTAATATAAATATCTTTATTTAATCATTGAATTTATTACAAAAACATACCCTATATATAACAGCAAAGATTTATAGACCCAACTTTTCCAGTATACTTGATTGCTTAAGGGGGGCCTATACTGAAATTTGGAAAAAAATTATTTTTTATTTTTCACAAGTGTATACAAAAAGGTGAAAATGAAAAAAGCCTACGTTACGTTGTGTATGCGATGCTAGAATCTATGTACAGACAAAAATTCAATTTTCTGCCATGAAAGTGTGGACGCAAGGAACTTTTTGTAGAATCTTGCAGCGCAGCGAAGAAAAGTTTTGCCTTGATTTACATGATAATGTGCATGGCCACAAATGGAGCAAGATCACAAACGGTATAAGTTGGCCAAAAACGGTATACGTCTTAATGTTACACAGACATAAGTAAAAAAAAAAAAATGGAATTCTAGTTTATCCCAAAAATTCAGTTCGCTGATGATTAATGAGTGGTATGTGATAGTTGGTTACACCTGCTGCAGTAAACGATGAAAGAGGATGTGCAAATATTAAATTTTTCACATTCATCACACGTTTCTGTACGTTATCAGGCTTGATGACATGATAGGCGTTCAATTTGAATTCAAAGTGTACAGTTTGAAGCAATAAAACAACAAGTAGTTTCAGTCTGCCCAAAATAAATATATCATTGACTTCCCCAAACAAGGGTAACGAATGGTCGTTGCACTCCAACAAAATCATACTCTTCGAACGATATGATGTTCCATGAATGATAATTTTGGGGGATCTCATCATTTGACACGTTAACCAGTCAGTTTCATCGACAAATTCGTGAAATATTCTAGCATCTGGAAGGTTGCAGAGTAATACGGTAGGTCCAGGCGTAATGTAGTCACCTTGGTATAGAAATTTTTTGGCTGGCATACCTTCGTATGAACTAAGCCTGGAGCACAAACGCGCTTGATGACGATAAGATAAAGTAAAGGCCATATTCTTAAAATTCCGCACAATTGGTACCACCCTGGTTAAAATTCCATCAGAAACCCACAGAATATTGAACCAAAATGTATAGGAACTTGACGGAATTCTGTCCGCTGTATCTGCAAAAGTGACCCAACATTTAATTTCTATCAGCTCCTATCAGCTTTATGTACGCATCACTATGAATTTCAAACCGTATCTATTGGAATTTTGACTGCTTTACGGCATCTATCCGCAATAGCGTGTACAAATTCTATCAGCATCTGTCCGCATCCACTCTTCACAACGAGCCACCCGCTTCTGACTGCAATTACAGAAAGCCCGTCTATTCGCATCTGTACGCATCGCTGAACGGCATCCGAACCCGTCTGGATCCATCCGCAATTGCATGTACAAATTCTATCGGCCTCTATCCGCGTCCGATATCCACAACGAGATATCCGCTCCTGTCTGGAATTGCGTACACAAATTCTATAGGTCTTTATCCGCGTCCGCTACCCACATTGAAACATCCGCTTCTGACTGCAATTACAGACAGCCCGGCTGTTCGCATATGTACGCATCGCTGAGCGGCATCCGAACCCATCTGGATTCATTGCATGTACAAATTCTATCGGCCTCTATCCGCGTCCGATTTCCACACCGAGATATCCGCTCCTGTCTGGAATTGCGTACACAAATTCTATCGGTCTCTATCCGCGTCCGCTACCCACATTGAAACACCCGCTTCTGACTGCAATTACAGACAGCCCGGCTGTCCGCATCTGTACGCATCGCTGTGCGGCATCCGAACCGATCTGGATCCATTGCATGTACAAATTCTATCGGCCTCTCTCCGCGTCCGATAAAAACAAAAAAAAAATCGATTTTTTTTTTTGACACAGTCTAATACAGTTAACCATCCCTATAGGGCCGCTTCCCCAGGTGAGCACGTCGAGCAGTTCCCCCACTCTCAAACAGATAAAGCGAGCTCGAATTTCATCCGAAAATATTCTCAATAAGGCCGCTGGACGCACTGGCGTTTTACATATACTTTTAAATGCAAAATCAGTATTTAGATATGCACGAGGTGCCGGCCTTATTGAAAATAGTTGCGGTGTAAACATCGCCGGCGAGCGCGACGTTTCGGAGTGGGGGAACTAGGATTCGCAGAAAAACTCTTCCCCTTACCGCGTTTACCGGCCTTATTGAGAGGGTCGACTGTATTATATACTTCACTCCCGATTATGTGTACCCAACCGTACGATAGGCATCTGTTTAGGATACGGCGTCAGCCTTTCAGAATTATTTCAAAGTTTAATTTCACATCAATTCGCAGTTGTTTATTTTTTGTACACAATAGTACATATGATTACACATAGCTGTACAGAAACAAATCAAATGTTCTCCTTTATCTGTAAACTAACTAAATCAAAACTTTGATTTCCGAACAAAAAGATTATTTTGGATTTGTCGATCCACATATAAAAGGCAGTGCTCTAAAGATGAAAATGACGGAATGAACTAGTTTATTAGCTGCGTATAGATACGGATAGAATTCATACGTGGATGGTGCGGATAGAGGTACATTGGAAACGGATAGAATCAACCAATTCAACTGCGCATAGATACGGACAGAATTCATATGTGGATGGTATTGAAACAGGTGCGGATAGAGATACATTAGAAGCGGGTGGGATGAACTATCAAACTGCGTATAGATTATGGATGGCATTTTTATCTGGATTTGCTCATTATTCCGGATAGGCAACGCGTGCGACAGAACTGCAGATAGATGCGGATAGAAATTCTGCCCATTCGATACCAAAATGCGTTATAGAATCAGACACGCGCGGATAGGATTTCTGCCCGCTGTTGCACACAGATGCGTATGGGACGAGTATTTCCAACTGCTGCTATCCGGAATTGCAGTGACAAAAACACATACGATACGGACAGGATTCATCTTCTGTCTGTTTCTGATGGAATTTTAACCAGGGCAGTCCTTTGAAATAGGCATGAGTAGCTTTGAATCGGAAACACCATTGTTGCCTTGCAGGTCCAAATAACTTCATGTAACGCGGAATGTGTACTAAGAAATGAAATTTAGGAACCAAGCAATTTGGATACAGTCGATTAAATCGCATGGTGAATAACTCAATCATTCGGCTCAGAAAATCTATTGAATCAACATGAATTTCATATGCTAGACAAACATTTACAATTTGCAACGTTTGTACGTAACAATCAATATGCTCTTTAAGATCTTGATTTTCACATTGAATTGTCCATTCACGTATTAGAAATGGTAAAGTATGGGCCAGTACTAACAATTGAGCTGCACTTTGACGCAAAGTACCGTCAGTTAAGTGATTAAGTAATATGGGTGCAGGTTTATCGGTTTTGAAATGTTTGAAATCGAAATTCGACAATCGCTGATTAAAATCATTTACAGTGAAGAGTCTGAGCTCTATGACACAATATCGCAAGAAAACTCGCATCGAGATTTCTAGAACCCTCTCAATCAAAATGTGCATGGCGTCTTGGGGGAGACATATTGTAGTGTCATAGTGAGGTATATTTGACAAAAGAGATTTAGATTTGACCCCATACTGTTTTTTCCAAAAGTCTTTCGCTGCTTTAGTTATCGTAGGATCACTCACTATATCAACATGCTCATCATGATCTATTTTGTTGCGTAAAACGAAATCTTCCGCACGAAAATTTTGTTTGCACTCTTCTCTGGTTGTCATACATGTCCGACAAGGACGATAGGCTGAAACGGACTCTTTGAAACCTCCTAACATTGCTGACGCCGGGGTATCTCCCGCACAAAATAGCAACGATCCTTTAAAGTTTTTGATTTGTCCTCTTAAATCAACGTTAATTCCATCAGATTGCAACGTAATAATATCCGAAATAAAAGGTTCCAAAATTTTGTATAGGGCGTTAGGTTTTTTCAGAGTTTCCGTTTTCACAATTGCCAATAAGTTAACTGTATTTGATGTCGATCGGAACTCAGGCTTTATATTAGCTAGCGTCCAATAAAACATTGACATTTTATGAGTTGTCGCTGTAGCACCAAGCGCATTTGTAATTCCCAGATCATCGTAGTACAGTACAATTGCCAAAGCTTTTTCATTGTTTCGAAAAAATTCATTTTCACGATAATAGGAACCATCTAATACTGTGCGAAGGTTATTATCATTAAAATCTCTACGCTCCTCAATATTCAACCGCACTTCGTCGTTAGCCAACAGATTTCGCAAATTATCTAAGAAAGGCACAATGTACGCATCATGAGTGACTTCAATAAGGCCTACTGATGGATTAATTGGATGGTTTTTCTGCCTCCACTGAAGACTAATACTTATTGCAATTTTTTGTGCAGGCACCATATTAAATTTTTCCATAAGTATTTTATCCAGTGATTTCCTGGACTCCACTGAGGAGAATAATCTGGATGGTGGATACTCTTCTTTGCACAAGGTCACGAAGTCTTGGAAGATTACTGCTTGGGTGTCAGGGTCCTTTTTTTCCATCTCTTGCTGTGTAAGAAACAATCAATTATATTAGGAAATTACATTATAGTATACAAACTTACGTATTTATAGGGTAACAAAATCGCAAAAAAAAAAAAAAAAAAAACATACAGGAATTTTCTTGGACTTAACGTTTTTAAGGGAAGACTCTACTGAGAAATATTCAAGGCCCTCTGTTTTTTTTTTTCAATTCACAGGCAACTGATTTCATTAATGAAATTATTAATAAAATTAAAGTTTGTTTCATCCATAATAAAGTTCTAGAATCTTACCAAACTATTGAAGATATACCGTTGAATTTAAATATCATGAAATATAAAGTCAAAGTATGAACTATGTGGCCAAACGGATACACTGAGAGAAGTTTTTATTTGATAGTAATAAAATTTATTAGTATTTAATAAAACACATATTAATAAAATATTGATAAAATTTTATTTATGACTAAACTTCGTTTATTTTCCGGCAATCTAAATTATGAATATGTTATAGAATCATACTTATTTATAATCAATATTTATTAATATGAAGTACCGGATCGAATGAAATCCAAATACTTTTTTTTATTACTGATAAATAAAAACTTCTCTCAGTGTAGGTACCGCAGCACTCCGAAATGCAATAACAAGCTGGAGTGCTCGAAATATTAAATTTATTCCTAAACCTTTCTTTGTTCTAAAAACAACTTCTGTAAGGCAGCTATAACATAACAATGTGCCCATAACGAAGAAAGCCAATACTCAACAATTATCAGCCGCCGGATCAAAAATCCCTAATAAATTTTCTTTTATGCTACGGTGAATCTGGAAGAATTGAGTGTTGTGTAACTTCTACATTTCTTGGGTAATCTTTAAAGTTCAAGGTGTGATTTACTCAGTTTTGGGGTGTAATCGTAATCTAGAGATAATTTTGATCATAAGAAAGATCATAAGAAAGTTTCCATTTGCACTAGAGTCTTCCCTTAACTAATAGTAATGTTTAATGAGCAATTTATAAAACTTGCAATTATGACTGATGAATAAACCTCAAGTAAACTCGTCACCCCCTCCATTATCTTCTCCATGGCAGTATGTGATGTCTTGCAATTTTCACGAACATTGACTATAAATTGTGCCGCATGCCAATCAAGACGTTCCTTTGGATCTAGAAGTGGCTCCCTGTTATTATCTGTATGTTTTAAACAGAGTTGTAAATAATGCATTAAATTTTTTAATGCATTGACATTTTCATTAACCATTAAATTTAATTTTTTAATGGAAACTATTTCCATTAACCATTAAATTTAATTTTTTAATGGAAAATATTCCATTTCCATTAACCATTAAATTCAATTTTTTAATGGAAAATATTTCCAATAACCATTAAATTTAATTTTTTTAATGGAAAATATTTCCATTAAGGGGGTATCCCCACCTTTAAATGGGTTAAAATTCTGAGAAAGAAATTGATATTTTACAGCGAATTTGAGAGTCTGATCAAATCCAAAAAAATCATGAAGTTTAGGGAGAGTTTGACCCTCATTATCCATACTTAACATTGAATCTTACTTTGAATCTAATAGTAGTTACGCTGAATATAGAAAAATACAAAATCACTCGATTGTCGCAAAGAATCAGTAGTACCGTTGGATCGATTCTGGAATTTTTGGTCTGCAATTGTTCAGAAGAGATGTCTCTATCATATGAACATAGAACTTTTTGATATCGCGAAAATTGCCTGACTCGCTTAGTTTTTACTGAGATTTTTCTAATTTTTCAATTTTTTTTCTCTACTTTTTCTATTATCTCAACCAAAAATAGTAATATCAAAAAGTTCTATGTTCATATGATAGAGACATCTCTTCTGAACAATTGCAGACCAAAAATTCCAGAATCGATCCAACGGTACTATTGATTCTTTGCGACAACCGAGTAATTTTGTATTTTTCTATATTCAGCGTAACTACTATTAGACTCAAAGTAATATTCAATGTTAAGTATGGATAATGAGGGTCAAACCCTCCCTAAACTTCATGATTTTTTTGGATTTGATCAGACTCTCAAATTCGCTGTAAAATATCAATTTCTTTCTCAGAATTTTAACCCATTTAAAGGTGGGGATACCCCCTTAAACATTAAATTTAATTTTTTAATGGAAAATATTTCCATTAACCATTAAATTTAATTTTTCAATGGAAAATATTCCCATTAACCATTAAATTTATTTTTCTAATGGAAACTTTTTCCATCAACCATTAAATTTAATTATTCAATGGAAAACATTTCCATTAAAAAATTAAATTTCATCATTTGATGAGAAAAATTTTCATCAATTTTTGAATATTTTTTTCTATTCGGAAAAATTCTCATCAACTGCTGGAATTTTCTGAAATTACTTTGGATCACTTTTAATTTTTAAATAGACTTGGCGGGAAAGTAGAAAGCCATTCGCTGTGTGCATGACCGTGAGCGGCTCAGGGTTGTAAAATTTTTAATGGAAAATATTTCCATTAACTCATTGAATTTAATTTTTTTAATGAAAACATTTTCCAATAAAAAAATGAATTTAATGGTGAGTGAAAATATTTTCCATTAAAAAATTAAATTTAATGGTTAATGGAAATATTTTCCATTAAAAAATTAAATTTAATGGTTAATGGAAATATTTTCCATTAAAAAAATTAAATTTAATGGTTAATGGAAATATTTTCCATTAAAAAAATTAAATTTAATGGTTAATGGAAATATTTTCCATTAAAAAATTAAATTTAATGGTTAATGGAAATATTTTCCATTAAAAAGTTAAATTTAATGGTTAATGGAAATATTTTCCATTAAAAAATTAAATTCAATGAGTTAATGGAAATATTTTCCATTAAAAATTTTACAACCCTGGTTTTAAATGATAGTTACTTTTTATACTGTACTTGTTTCGTAGAAAATACCACGTATGTTAAACACACATGCGGAGAAATAGAAAGAGAACATGAAAAATAGAAGTTTATATTGCCCTAACAGAATAGGAGAGAAAGTGACATACAGCTAGACTCTCTAAGAACTACAGGCAGAATCACAATTACAAAAATTGTTATAGACCAAATAATTTTTTTTTTTTTTTTTTTTTTCTCAAGCAATACAAAATTGAAATCATGTTCAATAAAGCGGAATAAACATAAGAAACAATATAATACTGAAAACAGAGAGGACGAGGGCCTCATTTATTTTGGGCAGTCTAAAACTACTTGTTGTCTCATTGCTTCGAACTTACCTTCATCGTGTGGTTCGTCAATCGGGAAGTCGTCCATAATCGGGTCTTCTTCAGGCAGGTCATCTATCACTGGAGCCTCAGCATGTTTTCTGAATAAACGTTGACGAAACGACTTCCACTTTTGAAAGGTAGCACCATATCCTACCTGAATACATTCTACTCGAAATTGTGGATCATGTTGATGAAAGCGTGACACATGTAGCATCAACTGCTTGTGTGTAATACACGTGTAATAACACATTGGACACGAATATTCATTGTCGCGTTCTCGCCAATCCATATTTGTTATGCGTTCAATATGCTTTTTTTCTAAATATTACATGCGAATGAATGGAGCGAAATAACTCAGATGAATAATACAGATTACAAATACCCGTTCTCTTTCTACGGCTCCTGTATATGGTTTATTCTGTCAATTTTGGGTGAACTCGAACGATGCCCGCCTTCGAGTTCGACCAGCTAAAAAAAAAAAAAATAATAATAATAATAATAATAAGGTTAAATAAGGTGCCAGGTTCAAGGAGATTATAAAGGATTTATTTATCTTAACATCAATCTAATCATTCAGTCAAGTTTCAGTGATTAATCTTGAAAGGTCATGAGTAATAAATGGTGGAGTAATAGAATAAGTCAAATAAAAGAAAATAAAAGTGTTACAAAAGTTCAAGTTTGAAGAGATTTAAGGAGTATAAAACGACTAATAAGAAGATTTATCAGGTCTAGACTACATGCCTATACCAAGGCGATAAGTCACTAACGGATAAATAAATAAATAAAGTTCGACGAACTCACCTTCCGCATATGGTGGCTATACCGCGAAACTTTGGCGCTCCTGAGCCACACGCACAGCTGACAGCATGGCGACTGAGTTACCGGTTTGACACCCCAATAATGTCGGCCGATTTAGCTGTCTCTGTTCGTAAATAATATATAACTCCCGTAAAATATAACGGAGACCGGGCGTTTGTTCAAGTGAAATACACCGCGAATATCAGGTAAGAAGTTATTTCCGTCCTAAAACTCATAAAATTTTAACTATATCTTGAGGGATTGAAGTGATAAATTTAGATGTTAAACTAGAGAGCTGGTTCTGAAAAACTAGTGGTATAAAGATCTAGCAATCTGCGAAATTGAGTCTGAGGCAATCATACAGTCGAATTACTAATAAGGATTACCTAAATGCAATCTTTAAGGAAAGCCTAATAGGCAGAGGACTTCAGTCAACTAATACCAGATCACCCAACCGGACATAACCTGAAATACTTTAAAAAAATCCCGGTCACATCACATAATACTAAACAACTCAATCATAAATCAGCAGAAATCATTAAGAGAGAGATAATTGATAACAGAACCAATAAAGATAGTGAAATTAAACATATTCAACGAGTTTGTTTGGTACGTCGGCCTGGCCGAAATCATCAAGGTTCAAATCATCTCAAGGATAAAAAAAAAAAAAAAAAAGGGGGGGGAAACACAACTGATCGTTGTTAAAAATGGAAAAAAAGGTGTATTGTTTAAGGGGGTATTCACACCTTTAAATGGATTAACATTCTGAGAAAGAGATTGATATTTTACAGCGAATTTGAGAGTCTGATCAAATCCAAAAAAATCATGAAGTTTGGGGAGGGTTCGACCCTCATTATCCATATATAACATTGAATATTACTTTGAGTGTAACCCTGGTGGAGGTTTCGGATAGGACTTCAATCCGGCCTCATCCGAACTTTTCCGACCCATTGCGAAATCTGTCACCTTGACAATACGGAATCATCCGAGTCATTCCGAAGCAGGTTTTCAATCCATTTTAATCCGCGAATCAACTTCAATTCAATCCTAATGAATCCATCTAAGTCCGTGCGCTCAATCCGAATGATTCCGACACCAATCCCACAAACATCTTCAATCCATCTCAGTCCGTGCGTTCAATCCGAATGATTCCGACACCAATCCCACAAACATCTTCAATCCATCTCAGTCCGTGCGTTCAATCCGAATGATTCCGACACCAATCAAACAAACATCTTCAATCCATCTCAGTCCGTGCGTTCAATCCGAATGATTCCGACACCAATCCCACAAACATCTTCAATCCATCTCAGTCCGTGCGTTCAATCCGAATGATTCCGACACCAATCCCACAAACATCTTCAATCCATCTCAGTCCGTGCGCTCAATCCGAATGATTCCGACACCAATCAAACAAACATCTTCAATCCATCTCAGTCCGTGCGTTCAATCCGAATGATTCCGACACCAATCCCACAAACATCTTCAATCCATCTCAGTCCGTGCGTTCAATCCGAATGATTCCGACACCAATCCCACAAACATCTTCAATCCGTCTCAGTCCGTGCGCTCAATCCGAATGATTCCGACACCAATCAAACAAACATCTTCAATCCATCTCAGTCCGTGCGTTCAATCCGAATGATTCCGACACCAATCCCACAAACATCTTCAATCCATCTCAGTCCGTGCGTTCAATCCGAATGATTCCGACACCAATCCCACAAACATCTTCAATCCGTCTCAGTCCGTGCGCTCAATCCGAATGATTCCGACACCAATCAAACAAACATCTTCAATCCATCTCAGTCCGTGCGTTCAATCCGAATGATTCCGACACCAATCCCACAAACATCTTCAATCCATCTCAGTCCGTGCGTTCAATCCGAATGATTCCGACACCAATCAAACAAACATCTTCAATCCATCTCAGTCCGTGCGTTCAATCCGAATGATTCCGACACCAATCCCACAAACATCTTCAATCCGTCTCAGTCCGTGCGCTCAATCCGAATGATTCCGACACCAATCAAACAAACATCTTCAATCCATCTCAGTCCGTGCGTTCAATCCGGATGATTCCGACACCAATCCCACAAACATCTTCAATCCGTCTCAGTCCGTGCGCTCAATCCGAATGATTCCGACACCAATCAAACAAACATCTTCAATCCATCTCAGTCCGTGCGTTCAATCCGAATGATTCCGACACCAATCCCACAAACATCTTCAATCCATCTCAGTCCGTGCGTTCAATCCGAATGATTCCGACACCAATCCCACAAACATCTTCAATCCGTCTCAGTCCGTGCGCTCAATCCGAATGATTCCGACACCAATCAAACAAACATCTTCAATCCATCTCAGTCCGTGCGTTCAATCCGAATGATTCCGACACCAATCCCACAAACATCTTCAATCCGTCTCAGTCCGTGCGCTCAATCCGAATGATTCCGACACCAATCAAACAAACATCTTCAATCCATCTCAGTCCGTGCGTTCAATCCGAATGATTCCGACACCAATCCCACAAACATCTTCAATCCGTCTCAGTCCGTGCGCTCAATCCGAATGATTCCGACACCAATCAAACAAACATCTTCAATCCATCTCAGTCCGTGCGTTCAATCCGAATGATTCCGACACCAATCCCACACGCATCTTCAATCTATCTCAGTCCGTGCGTTCAATCCGAATGATTCCGAAACCAATCCCACACGCGTCTTCAATCCATCTCAGTCCGTGCGTTCAATCCGAATGATTCCGACACCAATCCCACATACATCTTCAATCCGTCTCAGTCCGTGCGCTCAATCCGAATGAATCGGACACCAATCCCACACACATCTTCAATCCGTCTCAGTCCGCGCCTTCAATCAAAACAATCCGAGACACGTCCTGACCAATTTCTCTTATCTTTTCAATGTATATTACGTCAAATTCGAAAGAAACTGTAGCTTATCTGGCGCAACTTTCGAATGTACTCAGTTCGTCAACCGACATAAGCTTTAAGACGAATGTATCCTAAATCAATCAGAAACCACCGTTCAATCCTCACCAATTCAAAAATCTAATCTGAATGAGTCTGCGGCCAATGAGAACAACATTTTTAATCTTTCGCAACCTGTGCGTTAACTAAAGTTCAATTCTTTTCCATGCATTCGGAAGAAATCCAAATAAATATTTGCATTTGTCAGTCCAGTTGTTCAGTGAAAGTTCAATGCGAATCAACACGAGGCTTGTCCGGAAATAACTATATTCTAATGTACTACCTGAATTTGAAGAATCTTGTGGCTCATGCAGTGACAATTTTGTCACTTTTTCGTGTAGAACACTTTTTCAGCGTAAGTTTTGCGAAAAGCACGAAGATGATATCAATTAGAACATAATGTTGCGAAATGTATAAATGCAGTGCAATGAATAAGGCTCCCTGGGTGAAATTAACGTGAAATCAGGCAGATGAAATGAGCTTCAAAAATCCGTTATTTATTGAAGTAAGGCTTTCTGTTTAAAGTCTGAAATCGGACTGTTTTTACAATAATGCGTGTTGGCGCAGTAACCGCTAATTCATCTAACAATATTTGATATTATATGTATATTATGTCTTTTATCAATGAAGACTACTAGATCAGATTAACATGCATGACTGAGGGTGATTTCACCCTTTGTCACAATAATGTTAATCGGATGCAGGGTGATTAAAAATTCGCGAATATGGTTCAATGTTTGAGAGAGGGCTAGTTATGAAAGAAATAAACATTGGTCACTTCAATATTATATATTTATTATTTAGTGTGAAAAAATACATCAGGTGTACAAAATGTAAACTCATACTCTACACTTATATTATGATGTATCACTTGCGTATAGTACGTTTATCAGTTATCATAATAACGACGGGTCCTAATGAAACAAGCGTATCTCACCGTGCAAGCTAGAATTAGGGTACCTCAAAAAACTCCACAGGAAGCGTACACAGAGCTCTATATGAGCCTCATATGTAATAGTGAACAGACCTGTAATATGTAGCATCATCGTTTTTTTGTATACTTCAGTATTCTATAATTGATCCTCCCGATAAAGGGCACATAGTGTTGTGTAGGTAATTTTGTGTAGTATATTAGCTGCAAATAACAAGGATATTTTTTTTCATAATCGATGGAAAAAAAGCGATGTGAAATTTTCTAAGAACTGATATTTCAGAAATGAAACTTTGAAAAGTAAAGATCATTAAAGCCATTTAAAACAAGTCGAATAATTGGTAGTCCATATCCTATTTATAGTCATACTTATGTCGATATTTCAATAGTTCACCCAAAATTCTTACGTCATGTTTTTCCTTTTTTTAATTGCGTAAAAATTATAGATTTTATGCCGATTGAAGTTAACAAAGTTATGACGTCGCCTATGCTTGAGTATATCTATGATAGTCTATACAGGGTGATTCAGAATGCGGTACTTTCCTTACACCGGTGGATTCCTTGTCAAAATCTAAGACCAAAATTACTCATCCTAAAATGTCGAAAGCTAAGCCGTTTTCAGGTAGGAATAGTTTAAAGTAAGCCAAAGTAAGCCAATACGAGGGCAGATACGAGAATGGCTCAGCCGCCGCTACGCCGTTATTGTTGGCCCGCCACCGCGATCTTGCAAAGAAACGACGATCAGACGTTACATTCATAGTTCGGTAACATTCGCACGCTTCTGTTTCCATTGCATCGCCTGTATAGCTTAACTACATACAGCAGACTAGCCACGTCTGATCAACAATAACGGCGTAGCGGCGGCTGAGCCATTCTCGTATCTGCCCTCGTATTGGCTTACTTTGGCTTACTTTAAACTACTACTACCGGAAAACGGCTTAGCTTTCGACATTTTAGGATGAGTAATTTTGATCTTAGATTTTGACAAGGAATCCACCGGTGTAAGGAAAGTACCGCATTCTGAATCACCCTGTATAGCAAAGACACTGAAATTCATATTACTTATATTATTAGCCCATAACTTCCACAATTATTACTTCTGAAGAAAAATAACAAACGCGACCTAATTATTTTGGGTTACTTCACCAAATGCACTTGAAAAGATTTTTTTTTTTTTAATTCAGAGTAAAGGCTAATTCTATTTGCCTCTTTCATCAGGGTGTTCAATCTAGTACTGCTGCCGTTGACAGACCAAGTTATTGAATTTCGAAAACATTCGGCAATCTACAAACGTATTCACAGGAATTGATATTCATGTACAATACTTTTCCTTGAAAATCATGAATTGGAACTACTTGAATTGTGTTCATACGAGTAACGCGAGAAATATGTTCGACATTGGAATAATTATTTTCATTGTCGTCATGTAATATTTCCACGGTGGAAAAAACATCATTATTTTCCAAAATGAAATTCTTAATCTCGGCAAAATACTTAGATCGTAGTCGTACGACAGAGTCATTAGTTTTCTGTGGTCGGGAATATAGTTTACTATGATATAACGTATTTTTGTAATAACAACGATCAAAAATTTTTTGCCCTACTGCGTTGTTCACAACCTCTTTTCCAATAAGTACAGCTTCTCCGCAACCGTCATCCACTGATGTGCTAATACATCTATGAGTGTTATGAAACAAGTTGTCGCAAAATTTCAGGCATGTAAGCGAAGGTCTGCATAATTGTTCGTACGTGCAGCTGAAAGCTGTTTTACGTAACATTCGTTTCGCAATTTGATTATATATGCCCTTAGGTCCAGTAACTTGTTGTTTAAGTTGATAGATTGCACTCTCGAAAGCAAACGTAGATGTTGCCCATAATGGACCACTCATACGCACCGAGTCGACTAAATGTAATAACGAGTGAACATTGAACGTCATAAACGTTATTCCGTATAATTGTTCGCTTCGTACAACGAAGGTAATTAAATCTTTCTCACAGTTTCGAAGTTCAATATCAGAGATTGAACACTTCAACAAGGTGAACACACTTTGCACAAGCAATGACAAATGTTCAAAGTGTTCAACGTGTAAAATATCTTTTAGACATGGCGAAACATAAAAAAGAATCCACGACTTCCATTCTGTGGCCTTCCAGTGTGCCCTATCCGAAAATGGCCTTGGTTGACGATGAATTTCTCGTGGGGGTGTTATATCTGCTAATAACTCGTTAATTCGTCGAATATCCTTTGCTTTAATCATTTTCAGTTTCACCCAAAATTCCGACAATTGTTTCGTAACACCAAGAAGCACTCCGTGCATGTAGTCGATCGGAAATCCCCAAACCATATTGAAACAAAGTATTGTCATTAGAATTGATGCACCTTTAACTCCATTCCTGGTCTGTCCATCTTTTTCAACAGATGCCACATCTTGACGATGAGAAACATCAGTTCTTAGATCTGCAGTTTTTTCTGTCACGGGATAACGCATTGTTTGGTCATATTTTCCAAAATCATAGCACCAAGAACATCCGTAGTGTCCATTAAACTGCAATCGGTTTTGGAGTATTGGTCGAGGAACGGAATCTACCGAAGAGCAGAGTGGTAGTAATTTCAACGTTATCGGTTCTCCGAATTCATTGCTAATTTGGAAGCCTTCCTCCCTTAATGATTTGGTTTGCTCCGTGAATTGCTCCATATACATATTCATAACATTTGGCGAGGGTTCTCTCTTCAAAATACATATGCCGGCTAAAAGGGGGTACTTGAAACGTAGGTTTGGCGGCAGCTCGTTGATAATAATTTGGATAGGCCACAGACTTCGCTTTGAACTATGAAAAATTGGAGCACCATCGGTGTTGAAGGTGTATGTTAATACGTGACATTCGGAGGAATACTTCTGCATCAACTCTTTATATAGGAAACCATCGTATATGTCAGTTATGTCGGTGCTATTTTCATTCAATCTATTTTTGATTAGATTCATATTTCCTAATAATGCCTCTTCAATCTCCTTGTTTTCTAATAACATCTTGATTTGATATTTCAGGTCTATATTAACAATGTAATTATCCTTCTGAGTCGTTAAATCGTATGTTTCTCCGCATTCGCATGTCACACGACAATTTTCAAACTTAGCCTTAGATATTGGTGGTAATAGAGAACAATAACATTGATTACAGAAAAAGCACATATTAATACTTTCATCTGGCGGATCGTACATTTTTGAAATTCTGACTTTACTAGTGTTCCACTCTTTGAATTTCGGGCCAGCTAAGCACTTGACAAGGTTAAACAACGCTTGTCTCACTACATATGTCAAATTGAATCGAATGCACAGACCTATTATCATAAGAGACACCTCGCGAACCGTTAGTTTAGCATCGGGGAACATCAACACGCTGGACATTTCATTGAAAACTTCGCGTTGACATTTCTCTTTAGAGGAACTACTATCCTTCTTGCTAACTTCATTGATGTCCAGTTCTCTTTCTTGAAAACTTTCCTCTGCATTTTGTTGTGTGATGTGAATAATTTCAGATGTCGGTTGATTGGGTACATTTTTCAAAGTTGTTCTTGGATTTTCATCCGAGAATTCTTCGGCAGATGACTCCAATGGCCCCGCGTCTGAGTCACTCATGTATTGAACATCTGATGTACGGTGTTCGTCTGGAAAAGTCATGTGCATATAAGTAATTGATAAAGCGATAAACTATATTTTATTATCAGCTTTATAGCAATCAAACATGGAATGCAGTAAAAAATTCACATGATAACTTTTTTTCCAAAGAAAATACATGAACAATAACTCAAAGTAGCTTACACTATTTGTGAGGATTGCACTACCACTTGAAGTTATATGGATATATAAATTGGAATCTGCTTTCAAATCGTTAATGTTGACAATGAATAGAGGTCTGCGCAGTGCGTGGAGAAAACAGTATGTTGGTAGATTCAAAAAGTTCAGCGCAAATTACATAAATTATAAAATTTGTTTGAAAAGCTACATAATGGAAATCAAGAACATCTTCTTCTTCTTCCTTGATTTCGACTTATCGCCCTTTCGGGAATCAAGAACATCCATGTCTGCTTCATGCTTACCGCTAAAGAAAGCAGGCGTTGCTTCCGCTCCAAATATTTTCAGATTAGCTGCTTCCCGTCTCCACCTTTTGTCGGTGCGAGGGTGCACATCTTCAGTCTTATAATTTGCATCTAAAAAGCTTTTGTACCTTTTTCTTCTTCGCTCTACTCCTTCCTCATCACTCATTTCACTGTTGCTCGTGTCCTAAGTTTTACGAAAAAATTTTCAAAACCTGAAATTACACAATCTAATTCAATTATGCAATTCAATTATTCGCAAATCTCCAAAATATTTTTTTTAATTAGCGGTAATTAAAAATCACGTAAGAAGTCGATAGACTTCAAGGATTTACTGAAAATAAATGTTTTTAGGTTCGACTAAAAATGTTTGCTTGAACAATACTGTTCATAATTACTGTCCTAAAACATAACCTCAAATTTTATATATTTTGAGAATAATATGAAGGTTGAAAAATTGAATAAGCAGAGGAATGTATTTATGTGTTGTTTACCGTTATTCAAGTTTATTGAAAAGAATGTGTCAATTATACGCACACCATTAAACAATTCATGGACTTGAAAAGAAACCGCACACAAGGAGGACCGGCGAAAGAAGAGTCCGTTTTTTTTTTTGTCTCTTACTTGGACGCACAAGTCGTTGCCACCACCGCTACTTGTCTCATTTTACCTTCTCGATTTTCCAAAAACTTCCAGAAATTTCAAACACAGTCGATTCTTGTAGTCACTGCGCAGGCTGCGCTCGCGCAGGCTAGCTGCGTACCTCTACATCTTAGAGCATATAGACATGGAGGAAGCAAGAGATAGGGTATAGCGTGAGTGGGAAACGGGCGTGAGACAGACTATGTGGCAGTACATGCCCTCTTTGTCTTGACCATTACAGATGGTCGAATAGAAAGAGAGGGCATGTACTGCCCCGATATCCCTCTCTCTCACCGCTCGACTCGGTTTCTCAGCGGCTATGTTTCCTCCATGTCTATATGCTCTAAGCTCTACATACATAGAATCAAGCTTGTACACATATAAATTGTACCCCAATTACGCCTCAGTCCCAAATAGGTGGCGCTGACGGACGTATATGTGCACAAAAAACACACACACTAGTAGCGTGCTTGTATTTCACGCAGCTAGCCTATTGGTCGGTAAGTATGTCGCCTCGTGTCACACCAGTGCAAAGCTGACGACTGACGCATGCGCAGTAGCCCACGACGCCAGTTGGAATCTGTTCGAATCACTGGAAGATTCTAGTCAATTCTCCCGCCACATAACACGTGCCGTACAGTGCTAGTTCACCTTCACTGCTGACAAGCCGGTTGGCACGTGGTTGGTTTAATCGAGTATTCTTGCAGTTTCCGCATGTTCTTACTCGTAAGTGTAAACGTTGTTTATTGTAGAGACAAGAGATAGTTATGGCTTACGCGTGTATTAAATATTCGGTCGCGTGTCCACGACATACCCTGACAGCTGCTGTGAATACTGAAAAGATTTTAAGTTTTTCACGTGATTTCAAAAAGAACAAGCTATATCAAGTTAAATGCGGGCCATCAACTTGTACAGGAAAAATCGCCTACGTAGGCGGTAAGTACCATACGTCATCAGTCATCATTACTTTAAATATAATATCATGTAATATCATGTAAAATAAAAATTTCGAAAAACATAAGAAATCCCAACCTCAGTTTGGCACGTGCGTGCACCAAACTGACCACAGGGCCGATTTAACCCGCTGGGCTACACATTTTCCGTCACCACGTTGAAGTACACCCTGGGTCACCAGTGACCCGAAAATTCTACCCTTTATAAAAGTGATCCAGAATGTTTGTTTTCGAAAGTTTTATAGTAAAATGGAATCGTCAGAATGTCTCGAGTAAGATTATGCAACAACGAATATGATATCTTCATTTTATAAGAAGTTATTTGAAAATGAAGACGAGAAGGCGCGAAATTATTCGAAAAATGCCTTTTTTTTTAGGATGCCACCGGGTCACTGGTGACCCAGGTGTAGTCCAGCGGGTTAAATTGCTTGGTATTTTCAGTGAATCAGTTTGAGTCGAGTGTAAAGTCTTATTACATTATTTTGAAGGTAAAATGGTAGTCGTTGGAAAATTACAACATGAATGATTTCAGACAGGGTGCTTTTATTACAACCCTACTGAAAATCGTGGCATGAGATCTGATGTGAGATCTCATATAAGATGTGGTGTGAGCTTATATGAGACCTGATATCAGCTGAAGCGTGAACTGATAATCACTCGCCTCAGATTGTGATAGTGAAATTGAACTATTTATACTAGATCTCATATGAGTCTCATGTCAGATCTCCTGTCAGACTGAAAAAGTTTACAGAGAAACAAAAATTCCTGTGCTGCAAGACTTTAACTCAAAGCCTTCGACTTCGTAGGCTCTTACCTTACCACTGCGCCACGACATTGCTTACACAATCAAAAATTTGTTACGTATATGTTGACTGAAAATAACTGAAGTTAATGTTAGTAGTAACTCGATATATACATGAAAAACTCTTTATTTTGTGAGCAATGTCGTGGCGCAGTGGTGAGGTAAGAGCCTATGAAGTCGAAGGTTCTGAGTTGAAGTCTTCCGGCACATACATTTTTGTTTCTCTGTAAACTTTTTTAGTCTGACAGGAAATCTGACATGAGACTCATATGAGATCTAATATAAAAACCTAGTTCAATTTCGTTATCGCAATCTGAGGCGAGTGCTTATCAGTTCTCGCTTGAGCTGATATCAGATCTCATACAAGCTCACACCACATCTTATATGAGATCTCACATCAGATCTCATGCCACGATTTTCAGTAGGGAATGTACATTCGTGGTGGTTTCATCACGAGAGACTATGTGCAAGCTATCGAAATTTTTTACAGTTTATGTAATGAAAAACTTTCAGACACTTTGGAAGACGTCAAGGGCAAAATGTCAATGAAAAGGATAATTGTACCGCCAAATAAATTTGTAGATTCTGCTTCCGAAGTTGAATCAGACGCTTTACGAATAGATAAGACAAAACGTTCTACAAAAAACAAGGTACTATTTACTTCAAATTTGTCATTCTGAACTGAAAATGTTATCTACAAAATATTTCATGTCATAATGTATTTGAATCTGTTGACGAACAGAATTATCTAGATCTAGGATGTAAGCGATGTAAATTACTATTTTTCCGTCACCACATAGAGCATTTATATGACAAATTTCAATTTGGGGTATACTCTAGAAAACTCACACTGAGAATGCAACAACAATCGAAGTAAAACTGCAAGTTGACGTTCTCTGGTAAATAAGTCGGGCATGGTTCGCTGGTATCAGCATGGTTCAACGCTATACGCTCAAAACTGAAGTGAATAGGAAACTCTCCGGAATGGGCCTTTACTCTATCAATTAATCAAAGTATGTAATAAAAATCAGCGTTGAATATGTTTTTCAAATTGGCCCGAAATAATCTGTTTCTGCTTGGCGTAATAATTTTCTATAATATTGCGGTGAATATTTATAGATTGAATTCAGTGGTTATTGTATATCGAATCCCTGAAATGTATCATCCCTCGTATAGCGAATCACATTCATTTGGTGAATTTGAAGACTTCTTCGCACTTGAAAGATGTTGAATATATGGTCAGTTTCAATACTAACACTGGCAGCCTACGAATCCTGCAAATTACCACATGATATTAATTTCACCACAATACTATAGTTATTATTTCAGAAGAATATACCTAAACCCCAAAAAGCACCCCTGGTGCAAAAACCTTTCGCCAAGGACATTAATGTGGTCACTACCCCCCAAAAAATCCACCAACCAAAATTCCTCCTTAACAAAATTGGTACTATAAAAATGTCTACTTACAAAAGCATTGAAATCAGATACAATTGCCAAGTAAGGTAAACGTCCCAATGGCCGGACAGGTCCCAGTCACCGGACAGAAAGTGTGTGCAAGAGAGACAGAAATACGATTTCGTATGGATGTCCGGCCATTGGGACGTCAACCTTAGCTGTCCGATTATCGGGACGTTTACCTTACATGTCTTCTATATAACCAAAGTTTATAACAGAAGAACAGAAAACTGAATAGTCTTGCATCGTTCACCTGCTACGCTCGCTCACTCGATCGGCTCTTGATAATTACAGGGGAAAAAATCAGTAAAAAAAAAATTTACTACGTGGTACTTGCGGGCCATTTATGAGTAAGTAAAAGAGTTTTCACTTCGGTCTATGTATCATTTGTTCGATACATATTGATATAATGGCCCGCCAAGTACCACTTCCTAAATTTTTTTTTTTTACTGATTTTTGCCCCTGTAATTATCAAGAGCCCATCGAGTGAGCGAGCGTAGCGAGTGAACGATACAAGACTATTCAGTTTTCTGTTCTTCTGTTGTAAACTTTTGTTATACAGAAGACATGTACTTGGCAATTGTATCTGATTTCCATCGTTTATAGTTGCTACTCATGATTAAATATATATAAATATGAGATATATGTATTGCAATTCTTAGGTAGTTTGTTTGTTTAATGCAGCTAGGTCCTCTGCAGAAAGAACATGTACTTGTCCCGTACTCATAACGTCAACTTTGAATTCAGGTCTGAACAGAAAGGATCGAAATATATAGAATTGAGCCGATTGAGCCTATTGATACAAGACTAGCGTAGAGCATAAAATGGAAGTTTTTGAAGTCAAACACTTGCATTCTGCTCTATTCGTCTGACTATCCGTTTCTTGTATCAAATCACACTGTCTCGATATTTTGCAACTTCAGCGTTTTCTCTCATCATCCTCTTTTCTCATACGGCGGCCCGCTACAAAATTAAACAATGTATAAAAAAGGTTGGTCAATGAATAAATAAATATAAATGAGAAATAAATGGTTTTTATAATTATCATGATTAAATACAAATCTTTATCATCTGAGAAAGAGGAAGTCTATCGATCATTTCTTTAATATTGAATAAGTATTTTCATTCTGACCATTTGTCGTGATAGCACTAATCTGAATTTGATTGAGATCGTTCCGAGCGGAGAGTCTGTTTGTAAAAAATGGATTAAAAAATTATCTTCACCGAAGGTTCAAGCACTACGTTGTCGTGAGGAGTAGAATAAAGTCTATCGGAGTCCAACGCACAACGTCGACTTACAGTCTCGTTTGAACTAGAGGATACCGAGATAGAATATAGAACTCGTCGGAATCCAACGCATAACGTTGACGCACAATTTGGGTCTGAGCAGACGAGCCTTTAAAGATGAGCCCAACCTAGAGCTCAAAGTAGAATTCGTTGCAATGCAACGCTTGAACTCGGCTTTCTTGGTCTGGCTCCATGCCGTCCTTATATCAAATCATGCTATCCTGATATTTTTCAACTCCAACATTTTCTCTTGATTTTCTATTGTCAGACTTCCTCAGGTAACGTGCTAAATAATTGCAATCCCTAAAAAAAAAAAAACGTTTCCTCCGATAATTGCATTCATAAATGAAAATAGGCAAAATCTACAATGTATAAGTGAACAAAATTTAGAGGTAATAGTCAGTTAATACTCATCTGACAGTGTTGTGTGATGCAAGGTACCTAATCGTAAACCTAATCGTAAAATTATCCGTTCACGATTGTTATTTTATTTATCACCATGAATTTTACACGTCAGTCGATTCGCATAACCTCAAAAGCTCAAGATCGTAGGATTTAAGATTAACCTATCGAAAATAATGTACTTGGCGTAAGGTCTTCGCACCTGAGGGGCTTTTGGTGGGTATTCACTAGTTTTTGTAACTAGTGGAGGATAAAATTTCGTATTAGTCATTGCTTGTACTTTCTTTTATTTCCTTTATTCGGATTCGAAGACATGAAATGACAACACGCGTCTGCTAGTGTTGCAGACGGCTTCTGTCTGCGATACTAGCGCTGACTGCGTCGTGACTCAGGTACTTACGCCACTCTATACAACTTTAGTGTGGATTTTCCCTTCTATGTCATGTTCCCAGATGTGTAAAGACGTATGTTCTGTGTATAAGCATGGGACATACGTCTTGCGTTTAGCGATGAAATGTGATTTTATGGGAATGGTTTTAGTGTGAATGAATCTTGGTCTGAAGACCAAGAACGAGAAACATTGTACGAGGAAACGGAGTATCAGAATCTGTAGTTAATTATATCTCAGCACTCCGGACACCGATTTAATCGATTTAGGACTCAAATGAAAGCTGTTTATGCCTACATCCTAGATTAAATTAGTTCCAATTCGTGTATGTTGTGAGGTGTAAAAAAACGAAGATACTAATTCGCGGTATAAGTTAGGGTAGTTGCCTCTCGGGTATATAGACTGGTTGGGTCTCGCGCGTGAAGAAAAAATTTTAATGTACTTGGCGCGAGACTCTACCGAGTCTCTTGATATCAAGGTCAACGTGTACTTCGCAGAAACAAAGCAAAGGTATTGGAAGGGAAACGAAGGCGTCGATAGAGGAGCGAAGGCATCGGAAGCAAAACGAAGGTATTGGAAGCGATCAAAATTGAAATGAAGTTTTCGTAAGCTATCGGATGCTGTAGGCCACATCTTAAAAAACACGTAAATTCAAGCTGAAGTATTGTGGTGAAATTAATATTATGTGGTAATTCGCAGGATTCGTAGGTTGCCAGTGTTGGTATTGAAACTGACCATATGTTCAACATCTTTCAAGTGGGAAGGAGTTTGCAAATTTACCGAATGAATGCTGTACGAGTATTGAACAACAAGAAGCAATGTGTTATTAGACGCATAATAAAGTGATTCGCTACACGAGGGATGATAATTTTCAAGGATACGATGTACGATAACCACTGAATTCAATGTGTAAATATTCACCGCAATATAGAAACTTATTACGCCAAGCAAAAAGAGATTATTTCGGGGCAATTTGAAAAACCTATTTAACGCTGATTTTTATTACATACTTTGATAAATTGATATAGTGAAGGCCCATTTCGGAGAGTCATCTAGCAGGTGCTTCATGTTTTGGTACAAGAGAACACTCCTATAAGTTTAGTCAAGATCTATGTCCCAGGGTTATGGTCATAAAATGGAACATAAATTTTACATTTATGTCACAACTCATTGAATGGATTTCAAAGTCGTGAAAGTTCGATTCAATGAAATGAATGGGGCTACACCAAGCTACAGAGTGGTGTAGTGTAGCCATCTTCATCTCCTTCTTTTCATTGAGGGAAAGAGAGACAAAGATGGCTACACTGGTGCAGTGTAGCCCCAGTCGAAAACACTATAATAATATAATTGGTGACGCTCCCAATATTTTGCAAATTTTTTAATTTCCTAATCTGAAATTTTGAAAATTTGTGCATCCCTGTAATGGAGTTTTTTGCAGAAACTATTCGACAAAATTCTAACGGAGAAACTGACCACTGCCAGCAAGAAATATGATGATCAGCCGGTGAGTTAATTTTTTTTGTTCGGTTCATTTGTTAATGTTTTCTGTTACACAAGAACCCGCCATTAAAAACGTGTCAAAAAATAAAGTTTTATGCTACTTATTATAGTATATTGTGATGAGTTTCGACTGTTGCAATCTAAAATTTTATTTTAAGGCCCATCCCTAGTCGCCCACCTCCTTTTGGCGAAATGTGTTACATTTCGATTATTATCCGAGCCCAGGCATCAAAAACGCAAAAAAGGCCAACTTAGCGCAAATTCTATTTCAATTCCGAACACATACATCCAAAAAAAATTTCGTTTCGTGTAAAAATAGAGTCTAAATACCGATTTTACATTGTGTCGAATGTTTACGAATTCGACACAATGTAAAATCGGTATTTAGACTCTATTTTTACACGAAACGAAATTTTTTTTGGATGTATGTGTTCGGAATTGAAATAGAATTTGCGCTAAGTTGGCCTTTTTTGCGTTTTTGATGCCTGGGCTCGGATAATAATCGAAATGTAACACATTTCGCCAAAAGGAGGTGGGCGACTAGGGATGGGCCTTAAAAAGAAAAGACGGTGCGGTCAAGTCATAGTCTGAAGTAAAACAGCAACGCTAAATTGTATTTGATGTTTAAAAAGCCATTTGTTGCTCTAATACTTAAGTGTTATCAAAATTTATGAATTATAAGGTTCGAATTCCAAACTTCAAATATTTTTCCATGTGCTTTAGTAATGATAAAATACAAACACGTAACATGCATTTCCTGAGAAGGATATGTCTTTAAAAAGATTGTGATTAAAATCACATTTGTATTGTAATGTACTTGGTGCAACTTGCAAGTTACATCTAATAAATATTTCTTTGTATGCTGTGCTTGAATATAGATCATTTTAATTTGTTTTAAAACTTCTCGTGATGTGTTTGGTTGGTAGGTACCTGTTTTCACAAACCTAGAATAGTTTATTCTTAGATGAGTGGACTTATATATATATACACTGACTTTCTGTCGACGTAAGCCTGTCCGTTCACCTGAAAGGCCAATATAGGTTGTGTGTCGAAATCAGTTCCCAATTCCTAAGATGCTGACCACGATCACATCGAAGCTGACTAGGCAGTTGAATGGAAAAAAAATGCTTCTACCGACAAAAACAAATGTCTTGGAGACTGTTGATGCCCTCTGTCACAATGGTACGCCCATGGCTCAAGGGCTTCTCTGTTGAACTCCGACTTCAACCCTCGCACTCTCTTGTATCGCAGCAAAGTAGGTCAAGATGCCTCAGAAAGAGTCCGAGCCATCCGACGCTGACCTTTTCTTCTATGGAGGACTGTGACGTCAATCCACGCTTCCTTCGACGACTCCAACTTTGTCGAACGCCCCTTGGCTTGCTCCGCTGTGATACAAGAGTGTGAGGATCAAAGTCGGAGTTTAACAGAGATAAAAGTGCTCGAACCATCGGCTTACCGCTGTGACGGAAGATATGAACAGTTTCCGAGACATTTTTTCATGTTGAAGGAAGCAATTTCTTCGCCGTTAAACTGCAAAGTCAGCTTCAATGTGATTGTTCTCAGCGCCTTAGAAATAAGGAACTGATTTTGACACACAACCTACATTTGAGATTGAAATTAAAGTCCCTGATAAGCAGACCGCAGCTGACATAAAACAAATTAAAATGATCTGCTTGTTCGTTGTGCACGAGTTTTCTGATACTTAATTGAATGTTGGACATGTAGCCGGTGAAAAAAGGGAGGATATCCATTAAATCTGTCGAGAAAGTCGGTGGTCTCCTAATTCAGCAGCAAGAAAAGGTATGGATCAAATAACAATGGAATTTGATGTTTCCTCCTCTGTCTGCTCCAATCATTCCATTTCATAGAAAATAATACGCGAAGATTCTCATGTGACGACATGCATTTTCCACAGATATAAGGCATTGCGCACCCCCTTCTTACTTTTTGCTTGAACACATAAAGCAAGTCCCTGAAAAATAACCGAAAGCATGCCATCGTTTGTGAAGGCTCCCGTAACCCTTCGAAATTACATTTAGAACCATACATACCTAGAAATCATGCAGCACAATATTGCAGTTGGGAAATATCTGTCCAATAATTGAACAACTTGATTTCAAATCCTTTGTGGCTTTTTGTCTAGAAGTTGGACACGACTCTGGAGAAGGCTGGACTGCGTAACGAAATAGACAATGTCTTGAAACGTAAAGACCAATACGATGTCACTCAAGAACACGATGTCACTCAAGAACACGATGTCACTCAAGAAGGCGATGTCACTCAAGAAGACGATGTTACTCAAGAAGACGATGTCACTCAAGAAGACGATGTTACTCAAGAAGACGATGTCACTCAAGAAGACGATGTCACTCAAGAACACGATGTCACTGACCAGCACGTCACTGAACAACATGACGTCACTGAACCACACGATGTCACAGATCAAAAATTCGACAAACAGCCACAATATGAGTCTGGAAGGGGCGAAAGTTCTGAAGAATCTACAAATACTCTGGATAGTGAACTCCTGAATAAAACAGCAGAAATTGCTAATTTGAAGAGACAAATTGAGGAGCTGCATTCAGACAATGTTAAAATTAAAAATTTGAACTTGAATCTACAAAAAATACTATGTGACCAATTCGGCGTCAAGGTATCCGGTAAGATATTTATCACTTCAACAGAAACCTGAGTCACTATTTTCAAATCTTCTCGTGATACGACGAGTCGTGTGACTGTGTTCAGCAGTTGATCAATGTAAAAAGATAAAACATTTCCATGAAACATAGGTAAACTAATCAATCTGGCATTGCGCGATGTTTCTATAGAGAATGCAGAGAACGACGAGAATGCACCTGAGAATAGAAGTGTCTGCATTCAAATAAACAGGCCTGTTGGCGCTTTGAACAAGGAGAATAAGACGGTATATGCAAAATTACAGCTTGAATAGCTGGTTTTCCGTGTAGTCTTCAATTTTCAGTCAATAAATCATTTTTGGAGAAACTGAGAGTTAATTGTATACATAATTCCAAAGTGAATGAAATTAAAATGTGTATATATTTTTTTTCAGATACATCTGGGTCACGATATTTGGATTGATCGTGAAAAGTGGAATAGCATTGTCGTAAATTCAAGCACCTCCACATCCCTGTTTGCACGAAACACCGCAAGGTCCGTGTTCGGAGAAGATGTCTTAAAAAGAGGCTCAATTACTGGGAAAACATCGAATAGAGCAGCTGTGAAGGAAGCAAGAACTCAATTGGATCCAACGAAGATTGTGGCTATTCAAAGTTCGTCCCCTCTTTTTACTTCCGTAACAATGTATTCGCTGTAAAGGTATAGAATTTTCCATATTCAAAAGACAAATCTTATCATATTTATATTTCAGGTGCTTTTGAGTATTGGTGCACCAAATTGTTGGAGCCTCCATTCAACAACTCGACTATGTGGCACTTCAAAATGCTTATTCCAAGTTACGTTGGCAAGTTTTGTGACGATCTGCGATATCCTGCTAAAAAATCAAAAAGGAAGAAAAAAAGAGTTGGTAAGATCTGTAGTTGTATTATTTGGAGAGGATTATATTCGCGGGACCGCCTGAGTGCGCCTGAGGCCTGTCTTTTCTTACTCTATCTGTAATATCTCTATGGTCCTAGTAGCTATAAATCTCCAATCTCACGAGATTGAAAAGTAGACTAAAAAAAAAAAAAAAACGCACTTCACGTTCTTTCACAACACGTCTGGGATTCTGTTTCTGACGTACGAGCATAATGCCATGCACATCCTTCTTGAATTTCATCTTCCGCAAAAAAAAAAAAAGTTTTTTCGTCGTACAGAATTTATGTATGAGATGATTCAAAACAGGATACCGAATATTTTAGAGAGTCAATCTGGCTGAAATTTGGATCGAAATTTCCTTACGTTGGTCACTTGTTTGAGAAACGATTTGTTATATGAATTTTTTGCTTCAAATTCTGTTAGTTTGGGATCGAAATTTTAGAGGTCATTCATAAAATCATATGATATTTTTTTATTTTCACGGAAAAAAATGTATTATTGCATTTCGACACAATCCTGTGGGATGACATAGAGTCTTTTTCCCCTCATGTTCAATATCAAGAGCAATCGCCCAAAGAAAGTTTCCAACTCCGTAGAAATCGTATAAACAAAATTACCTATCACATGTATGGATTTGATGAGCCCAAAATAAAATTCGGATCACTGTAAACGGGAAGTTATTGAAATTAAAAAAAAAAAAAAAAAAAAATAAAGGATTTTCCGGGAAAGAACGATAGGTGAGGAAATTTTAGCAACTCTAAAAAAATCGTTAATGAAATAAATGGATAGGGAACTTTCGATCCAAGATTTGATGAAGATTGACTGCAAAATATTGCGCACGCATTCTGAATCACCCTGAATATATTCGCACAGATTTGAGAAAGCCATCTTTACTTCTTTTCTTCAGGCTGCAGGTCAACACAAGACCAAAATGATCTACAAACGGAGGTTCCAAACACGACTGGAGGTGAAACTGAAGGCAGCGGGACTGAAGGCGAAACTGGAGGTGATAAAAAAAGTGTGGAAGATAGTCCAAACCAACGGAAACATGACCACGAAGCCAATGTCAATGCAGTAATAGATGAGGTTACGAAGGTATGTGTTTCATCTCAACTTTTACGGCTCAAGTTCCGATATATCCAAGTCCCGTGACCTCAGATAGGGCAATGCATTTGCATTTGCTATTTATCATTGAAAGACTGATATTGAAACACACATATGCGCGCGCGCTATATTTTTCTAACAACCTCATTCTCGGATTCTTAAGGTATGAAATTAGATTGAAAAAATATCAAAACTGCAGTTCAACAATTTTCATTGCTACAAAGCTTCATATATGTATAGAAGCATGAATTGAATGTATATTCGTAACCCCACAAAGTATTATGTCTATTAATTTATTTATTCATTTTTTGCAGGAATGCGAAAAGGAGGAGGAAAAGCGAGGCAGCGTAGAATCAGACAAAGATTTATCCTAATATGTCATGAATTTTCTACAAATCATTGAGTTTGAGATCGGCTTGGATTTTATATTACTAATTTCAGAATAACAACTTGTGGTTATATGGAACAGTTTTGATATAAACCTAAATTTAGCTGGTTATGATCTTCTGTTCAATTTTTATTCGGATTTGTTACGATTCTAATTATTATTATTATTATTAAACTGGGATGTATATCCCTCCAAAGACTCATTAAATCAGGACATGTCCTATTAAGTTTTGTGTGTGAAACACTCGACTGATTGAACAGTTTCTAAAACTGATTCTGGTGCCAAGATAAATATCCCAGTAATCATAACGTTACTTGTAACTTCATGTTTTTCTACTGTGTATCCGGTTTTTCATTAATTGTGATTTTTGTTATGTCGTCAAATCATAAAATCAATAATTTTCGCTGAAATAATTATTTTATATTTGCATACTATATCCATTAAGGTTTTCACACGGCCAATAAGGTCATCACAATCACTGGGATAGCTTTTTTACTCTCGACATATTTGATAAGAGGTTTGCGACATGGACATTGTTAAGGGAAGACTTCGGTGAAATTTTGATAAAAACGATTTTTTCTTTTTTTAAATTAGTAAAAAAATCCAGTCGAAAATTCTTTGCATTAAAATTTAAATTATGGTAGTATGTGTATTAAAAAAAACTGATTTGAATGTGTATGCGCAAGGAGTTTTCGGCAGCGGTGCACAAAAAATGTTCTGCGAAAGGTTCTTTGCGCATACACTTTCAACTCAGAAGATTGAAAGTTTTTTACCAATTTACTACCATAATCTAAATTTTGATGCAGGAAATTTTTTTGATTAGATTATTTTTCAGTAATTTAGAAATTAAGAAAATCGTTTTCATCAAAATTTCACCGAAGTCCCCCCTTAAACTCATATAGTAACCAATAATTATAACTGCCACATGAGTTCCTATAATATTGTGATACTTAGATATTAGAATACCAAAGACTATAGTGTTATTGCGAAGCGGTATTATTGCAACGCAAATATTTGTTGCAATGCAGGTTACTCATATAATAAAATTTATATACGCATTAAAAATATTTTCTGTACCCAATTCATAATATTTTTTGTACTCAATTCATAATATCATGCCTACCAATTGAACATTTCGAGCAATTTTCCCATGAAAATATTCAGGCTGAAGGTTTTGTACCTTAGAAACCTCATCCGCAGTTGATGAAGATTTCATTCCGACCTAATGGAAAGTCAGTATTGTTGGTAGAGTCCCCAATTCGACTCAATCCAAGGTCAATGTGAGGTGGAGAGTGGATTAACTGGATTCGCCACTGCGGATTGGTATCTCTTCGCGATTTTGGATTGGGTCACATTCAATTAGATCATAATCTCTTCACTATTTCAGGTTCGGTCAGATTCAGGTTAATCGAAATCTGTCGTATTTCGGATTGGAGCGGATTCGGTTAGATTCATGTGGATCGAAATATCTCGTGTTTCGGATTGGACCGGATCCGGTCAGATTCAGGTGGATCGAAATCTCTCGTGTCTCGGATTGGACTAGATTCGGTCGGATTCAGGTGGATCAAAATATCTCGTATTTCGGATTCGGTCAGATTCAGGTGGATCGAAATATCTCGTGTTTCGGATTGGACCGGATCCGGTCAGATTCAGGTGGATCGAAATCTCTCGTGTTTCGGATTGGACCAGATTCGGTCGCATTCAGGTGGATCGAAATATGTCGTATTTCGGATTCGGTCAGATTCAGGTGGATCGAAATCTCTCGTGTTTCGGATTGGACCAGATTCGGTCGCATTCAGGTGGATCGAAATATGTCGTATTTCGGATTCGGTCAGATTCAGGTGGATCGAAATCTCTCGTGTTTCGGATTGGACCAGATTCGGTCGCATTCAGGTGGATCGAAATATCTCGTATTTCGGATCCGACCGGATCCGGTCGGATTCAGGTGGATTGAAATCTCTCGTATTTCTGATTGGACCGGATTCGGTCAGACTCAGATGGATCGAAATCTCTGCCATTTCGGATTGGACCGGATTCGATTCCTATCTTTCACGGATTCACTCGGAATGAAACCGATTCGTTCGGGGACAGATTTCGGAATAAAATAGACTCAGACGGATCGGAAATTCGTCCTATCCGAATCTATCCGATACTTTTACCAGGGAATAGTAGTTACTCTCAATATAGAAAAATACAAAATTGGTCGGTTGTCGTAAAGAATCAGTAGTATCGTTGGACTAATTTTGGAGTTTTTGGTCCTCAATTGTTCAGAAGAGATGCCTCTATCAGATGAACACACAACTTTTTGATATTGTCAAAATTGCCTGACTTATTTAGTTTTTACTGAGATTTTTCTAATTTTTCAATTTTTCATCTCTACTTTTCGTATTATCTCAATCAAAAATGCTGATATCAAAAAGTTGTATGTTCATCTGATAGAGGCCTTGATTCTCAAAATTTGAAGACCAAAAACTCCAGAATCGGTCCAACGATGCTCCTGATTCTTTACGACAACCGGTCAAAATATTCATTCTCCAGAAATCAACTTTTAAACTTTTTATTTTTTTATTTTTATTTTTATTTTCTACTTTTCCCAGAGGAGAAAATGTAGCTACAGAAAATCAAGTTTTAAGATTCTGCTTATGATTAATATGCTGGATCCGCAGCTGCTCTCGTATCGATGTGTTATGAGTCGAGTCTAGACACATGTGCCAGGCGGAGGCTTGTAGTGAGTTTTGACCTGTTCTATCCAACAACAGTGTCCGGTAGGTGTCTAGTAAGGCTGCTAGAAAAAGAATGAATTGCGTCAGGAAAAATCTGATCAAAATTTTTCAAAACATAAAAATCCTTCAGAATTCTTAAGAGAAGACTTCGGTGAAATTTTTGGCAAAAGCAGGTTTTTTAATTCTTCCAACTTTGAAAAGACGTGTATAAAACAATCCTTGCAGCAGTTTTTGAATAATGTCAGTATAGATCAGGGGTCGGCACACTCATTAGTCGAAAGAGTCTAAGCTTTTAATCCACTTAACTCGGTCACCGGCACTAATCCTTTTAACGCCATTTCTTGGATTTTGGTAGGTATGAGTGGGGTATGCAGGTATGAACAGACCTAGACAGTCTAACGCAGTTGTTGCCGTCCCAAATAGACCGCACACCCCTTAGTTCCTTTTATTTCTCCTGAACGCTGCCCCTACCATTGCATTTCCAGGTAAGGACGACTGACCGTTTTCAGGTAGACCGAGGGGATTTACGGTCGCACTAATTGACACTTAGAGCCGGGCTGGCTCGGCGAGCCGGCGTGGCCGACTCCTGGTATAGATAGTGAAAAAAAGTTTCAGCCTCCTGCGATGAAAGTGTAGACGCAAGGAATTTTTGACAGCGGTGAGAAAAATCTTCTTCGCAAGGTTCCTTGCGCTTACATTTTCATCGCAGGAGGCTGAAATTTTTTTTCACAGTCTATACTGACATTATTCAAAAACTGCTGGAAGGATTTTTTTATACAACCTCTAATAGCGATTTTAAAAATTTCACCGAAGTCTCCCCTTAATCTTCAATATTCTTGCGATTCAGAAGATGCTAGCACAATTTTTGTCAGTACTCCAAAAATTCTCCCATCTTTCATCAATCATACCTTTTTTCTTATCAAATTTTCGCAATTAATATATTATAGAAATACTCATCTTTTTAGAAATCTGAATGTGTAGTCTCCTGGCATCGATTTCAAATGCACTTTTTTGATGGACCACCTTCTTTCGATTACGACGTCTCATCTCATCTCAGATATATACACTGTGTTTGTTCATTATTGAAAATTACTATTGGTTTGAATTTCTAATGACAGCACGACTATTTACAAACAAGTAGACACCTAACCTCGAAAAATGTAGATCGCAGCCATGTGTTCTGTCAATTATCACAACTCAAAAGAATATTGAAAATTAAATATGTATAAAAATCATAATTACAAAGAATTGCAAAATCAAAAAATAAAATTCAAAAGCAAAATATACAAAAACGTAAAAAAAAGCAAGACAGTGGTGTTGGCGGTACTGTACAATATTTACGGGACCAATATGAGCGTCCGCGCGCAGTGCGGCGGCGCTTTTTCGCAATTCGGGACTGTCATGGCTGTAACTTTTCAAATCCTCTAGATTTTCGGACGCCAATTTATTTGCAGGTAAAGTAGGTCACTAGCATTCAAAAAAAAATATAAAAACAAAAACGATTTTTTGAAGATTCAAAGGTGTAGATACCCCCTTAATTGGTGAACGGTGTAAATTTATAAAATATCTAACGACAAGAAATCTGCCGGATTCTCAGATAATTCGTTCCAGTTTGATAGAAACATGCAAGATGGATAGCTTGCTGAAATCTATGATGCACGGGAAATCGCTCATATTGAAAAGAAAAGATCCTGACCGAAACAACAAGATGTGTGACATAGACGATGACGACGAAATTCCTGACAAAAGTGATGTATCTGTGCTGATGATACCCTCGGAACCGACAGTGTCCGCTGCCTCATCTTCCTCTACTGTTTTTGATCACAACCTAGACGTGGGAGTATCTCTTCAAATGGACGTCGACGTGTTATATACAGAACCTCTTCAACAGGAAATCGTGATTCAAGACACTGAGATGATCAAAGTTTCAGAAGCACCGGTGATTAATGCGGTATGTGTTCAATATAGAACCTGAAATGCTTCTCAGATCTTGAAAAATAATTAGTAATATTCGAATGATTCAAGGCAGAGATATCGTTTTATTTCTATTTAAAATCAGGTTCCTTCCGATATTCGCGATTTAGAACACAAATATGGCTATATCATCAATATCACCAAAATGAGAAAAAATAGAAGAGTATGAAAAATGAGCGTACGTCATAATAAACAATTAAATATCTGTAGAATGTTTTCCACAGGTTTTCAAAGAACAGGAACAGAATACAAATATAGTAATAGATCCACATCCAGGTCCGAGCGTAATTAATAATTTCGACTCTATATCAGTCAAAGATGAAAGGTGGCCACTGGAAGGTCAAGTTTCCATCTCTCAGACAACACCACTACCACGACTCACTCTAAACTTGGAAAAAAAAAAAAAAAATGGCAGAAATTGGAATTCTCCAAGCGCAAAAAAGCTTCATCTATTTTTGGAGCTCGTATTTGTGGCAGGCTACAAATGGAGCACCCACAAAACACGATTATTATAATCTTGCGTCAAACATCGTCGCTGCTTATCCCCTTCTTCATGGAGGTGTAAACGGATGTGTAAGAGATGTTCTTTTTTTCATTTACTGTGAAATAATACTTAACATTCCCTTTGGTGACTGCGACTTTCAATATTATCTTTTTTTCTTCTTCGTTGTACAGGGTATCGTCAAATCTCAACTAAGTATTTGGATTCGCAATCATCGTGCGAACTTAAAAAGACAGATAGCAAAGAGAGATAATCAGGGACGATTGAAAATAATGCCTGCGGCGCAGGCTACTCTCGTCTCAACAGAGTCGTGAGCATTCTTAACCCTCGTTATTCCATTTATTTACTTTTCTTTGTTTTATTTCTTCCGAATACTATTTATATGTATTATTTTATATTACTGTTTTCATTAGAGCTCAAGGAGTAGACACCGATGTTCAAAATGCTCTCAAAGAACTTTCAAAAAAATTTATTGAAGGGGTAAATGTTCAGCACACAAAGAAACTTCTGAAAACAACGCTTGGTGAACGAAGGCCTTGGATAGAAAATGAGGCTGGCCGAATTAACGATATAATTGCAAAGTATCCACCATTGCAGGACTATGTGATGGTATGTAGTGCTATAGCATTTGCAAGTCGAAACACGCAATAACATTTTACTTTTCTCTACAGATGTTCTCGGAGTTTCTGAATTTGAAACATACAACCGAAGACATTATCCTTGGCAACGTTGATTGCATGATTCACAAACTTGCAACTTTTTTCTCGATTGAGGAAAATACTGAAAAATCTAAAGCTTCAATTCTTGGAAGATTGTGTCACGAGCTGTCACACAAAAGGCTGAAGAAGAAAAGCCCAGCACTCTTCATCGTCAAGGAAGTATGTCAAACGATTATGTAATGATATATTTGTTATGAACAATTAGTTTTGGTGCAACTAATATTGTTGTGGAATATTTTCAGGTAATGACTTCTACAGAAAATCTGATATCAGAGCCGGATGATGCACCACGCTGTGTCATGTATACAATGGAAGATGGGCTAGCGACAGCATATGGGCAAATCTCTGAAACCTCGAATTTTTTTAAGGAATTTTTTTTTATTTTTAATTCTTGAGCACATGCCTGAAATTTTGAGTATACGTCCCGTCAGCTGTTAGAATACAGAATCTAACGTGGTGCAACGTTTTGAAGCAACGCACCAATCGTTATCAACGTTTTTTTTATATTTTTGTGATTTTTATTCAAGACATCTCCAAAACCGACGAAAAAAAAATTGAAATAAACGTTTTTTGTTCAATTACATTTTTTTGTATGAAATCGCATTCTTTTACGAACAAAATGATTCCAGGATCAGTCTGCTCCGATAGATACTTTTTGTAACACATGCACGATTTTTGCGTTTTTTTTACCCATTAAGCGGGCCTAAAGTGACGGTTTTCAGACGAGCGGGCGTTTTCAGTTTTTATTTGACCGCTAAATCGAGCAGCGGGCGTTTTTAGTTTTTATTTGCCCGCTAAATAGAGCAGCGGGCGTTTTCAGTTTTTATTTGCCCGCTAAATCGAGCAGCGGGCGTTTTTGGTTTTTATTTGCCCGCTTATGCTCGAGTAGCGGGCAAATAAAAAGTGAAAACGCCCGCTACTCGAGCATAAGCGGGCAAATAAAAA
This sequence comes from Tenthredo mesomela, assembly GCA_943736025.1. Lineage (NCBI taxonomy): Eukaryota > Metazoa > Arthropoda > Insecta > Hymenoptera > Tenthredinidae > Tenthredo > Tenthredo mesomela. The sequence goes on along the minus strand of OX031018.1, from coordinate 18,784,728 downwards.
CTAAAAACGCCCGCTAAATTATTTTTCAATATTTTCATGAAAATTATCAACAATGATGAAAAAACGCGAAAATCGTGCTGTTACAAAAAATATGGTGTGCACCAGGGCTAAGTGGGCTTTTTGACCTTGTGTGGTTGCAGTACTCGTCTTCGGCTCGCAGACGCCCTCGTCTTCGACTCGTGCTACCTCGCCTCTGACTCGTACTGCAAACTCCACACTCGGTCTAAAAAAGCCCACTTTACGCCCTTGGTACACAATATACTATTCGGAGATATGAATTTTCAAACATAGCGGTGCAACAGCGGTTTACAAAAATTAACATAGCTCTAAATCCGCCATTTTTAAAATTTTTTTTCGAAATCCTTGAAGTTGTATTTTTTTTTTCCATAGTACTAAAGATATTTTGAATGGCATAAAGTTCCGTGACTTGACGGTTTTTTTTTTTGAGTGAGGTGACGTGGATCCGCTCACCTAACGCGTGCAATTGTATGATCTTGGATTTTCCGCATTTACTTTTCGTTCCGTAACTTCTTGAATAATTGTTAAGGAGGTGGTGCGGGTGAATTTTGATTCAATACTGTACTAAACTGCAGTGCACAAATGTATTCAGCTGGATTCTTCATCAGCAGACGATGTGCCAATAAAAAGTATGCGCTTTTACTTCGGTGCACGTATTGTCTACTTTTCAATAAGTTGTATTTTAACTACCCCCTCATGCGAGCACATAATCCTGTCACGTCTAGATTTATTTCTTTTGTGCCCTAGAACACCATGGATGTTGTCTGATAACGATTTCAGGTACGCACCAATCATGGTGCGCTATAAAAGTCATAAATATTACAAGTTTAAAAAAGTAGTGACACCACTTTGACTCTTCATAACTTTTCTCCTATTGTGAGCACATACTTCTAACATGTTGCATTTCATTCTGCTCTCTTAATGCTTTCAATTCATTACCAATTCAAACATCATCAACTAGTGCACCAAATTTTACAGCATAAAAATAAAATAAAAATGAAGGAGTGACATCTTCGAATGTGCCAATTTCGATATTTTATATGTATATCATATGCATTTTTGACTTGAAAATTTGTGCGCTACTATTTTTTTTTTTGTATTCACATGATCTACACAACATATGATGGATTCCACGCGGAGCGGACCACAAAAAGACCTCAATGTCCCATTCCAAAACAAACGTGATTCGATAGGAAATTTTCCGAGCTTTTCGAAAAAAAAATACGAGAAAGATCTTAAAAATGACATAAGTGGATAAAAATAGAGTTTTGTGTTGGAAAACGTTTTTTCGACATTTCGAAAAATCAACGCAGCATCAATGCAGCCGTGTCCCATTCCGAAACAAACGTGATTCGATGGGAAATTTTCCGAGCTTTTCGAAAAAAATACGAGAAAAATCCTAAAAATGACATAAGTGGATAAAAATGGAGTTTTGGATTGGAAAATGATTTTTCGACATGTTTTCCGATAGTCACGGGCAAGATCATGGGCTGAGGTGAAAAAGAGTGAAGAATACTACAAATCACCACCCCATTACTTTTTTCATATGACATACCGTTTCTAAGATATTTGCCTCCAAAGACATCAAGAGCGTAAGAAATGAAAAACTGAAACAGCTCGTACACCATAGGTAACAAAAGCTACATATGTCGTACATACATAAAAAATGCTAATTCTGAGGGTACTAAAGGTCATCCAAAAATGAGAAAAATCCGGGACATCTAGGTCTTTTTTGGTCCGCTCCGCGTGGAATTCATCATATACAATCTGATTTTTCACTGATAAATGAGTAAAAATGATGTATTAGTATTAAGAATGTAGAGTGACACAAAAATTCGAAGTTTCAGAGATTTGCCCATATATAACTGCAGACTAGGGTGGTCCTTATTTGGGGGTCGGTGGAATTTTGTCTGTGCCGCCCCCTGGATTAGGTCGAAATAAATTCAGAAAAACGTGGGCCAAATGTGAGCTTTCTAGCTCAACGGGAAACCGTGCCGGTAAGCCCGTACTTTTTCCCGTTTGAATAACATAGGATTTTTCATCGAATGAATGCATTTTTTTTTACAAGCCTATCGTTCATCGGAAAAATCTATCATTCCGTCACTATACCGCGAGTATTCGGTGAATCTGAACGACCCCCTCTCTACGGTAAAACCAACACAGGCGCGCACTGCGTCGGTAGAAGCACCACTGGCCGCCTAGCCCCGACCGTCGAGCCTCACGCACGCAGTGCGCGCCTGTGTTGGTTTTGCCCCAGGGAGGGGGTCGTTCAGATTGACCGAATACTCGCGGTATAGTATTATAGTGTGTAAGTTAGTGAAAATTTTTTAGGTCACCCCAAATCATATTCCACAGAGTAACTGCACACACAAGACGACGATTTCAAAAAGTTACAACTATATTCATCCAAAAAGGCTCGTATCATTTTTTGATGATGATTTCACGGACAAAATTTAAATTTAAAGTCAAATTCAATTTCAATTTTCAATGATTCTCGGCGACTGTTTGAAAATTTTGGGTCATTTGTAGTTAGTTATTTTTTGGGAACGATAAAAACCAATCCATTTCATATTTATGCTATTCATTTATCAATATAACAGAAATATTAATATTTTATTTAAATTTTTATTTAAATTTAAATTTTGTCCGTGAAATCATCATCAAAAAATGATACGAGCATTTTCGGATGAATATAGTTGTAACTTTTTGAAATCGTCGTCTTGTGTGTGCAGTTACTCTGTGGAATATGATTTCGGGTGACCTAAAAAATTTTCACTAACTTACACACTATAATACTATATAGTGACGGAATGATAGATTTTTCCGATGAACGATAGGCTTGTAAAAAAAAAATGCATTCATTCGATGAAAAATCCTATGTTATTCAAACGGGAAAAAGTACGGGCTTACCGGCACGGTTTCCCGTTGAGCTAGCAAGCTCACATTTGGCCCACGTTTTTCTGAATTTATTTCGAACTATTCCAGGGGGCGGCACGGACAAAATTCCACCGACCCCCAAATAAGGACCACCCTACTGCAGACGAAGTCATTCGAATGAAAATACCAAAGCCAACCGTATCAACAGTCGTCGCTGGACTATTGGCTTCGTACTTTTCGAGGCACAGGTCCTACCCCCCGAGTAAAAATGATTTTATAGAATTATATAGAATTATATAGAATTGTTCTATATAATTCTATAGAAATATTGGCCCGATAGAAATATATAGAATTCTATGTAATTTTATAAAATTCTATAAAATTCTATAAAATTCTATGAAATTCTATATAATTCTATAAAATTATACTGAAGCCGGACTCTTTCCATAATTTGAAACGAAAAGAATAACAAAGCATGGGTAGATTTTTTAAGAATCGAGTAAAAATGATTTTATATAATTATATATAATTAGAGAAGATTATAGAATTATAATAAGATATATATTATAAGATTATAGAATTATATAAAAGTTATATAGAATTGTATAGAATTATGTATAAAAATCCATGTAAGTTTCTTAGAACTTTATATAATTATATATAACTTTATAGAGGTATATGGAATCATATAGAGTTCCATAGAGGATCCAAAACAAGCTTATAAGTGGGTTTTATAACTCTATAAAGTTATATATAATTATATAGAGTTCTATATAGGATCCAAAATAAGCTTATATGTAAGTTTTATAGAATTTTATATAATTATATATAACTTTGTAAAGTTATATAGAATCATATGGAGTTCTATATAGGATCCAAAACAAGCTTATATGAGCCATTCCACGTCAGACCGGACAGCTTTCTGACCTCGATGTTACCGATTTCGCTATCATTTTTTTTACGGGTTCTATGGAACAAATAAATTCATCAAACAATTTTTTTTTTTTTTTTTTTTTTGCCCCTATTTTCCAAGTTACACGGGGGTGAAATTCAGGAAAAAGAGCCAAAAATCGAAAACATACTCCTCTTCAAACGGTCATATCTTTGATTGTATTAATCCTAGAGACTTCATCCAAGAACCATTTCAAAGCTATTGAATGACACTATTATGATATATTTATTTAATTTCGCGGTAACAAACAATTCTATTTGTTATAAACAAATATATTATTCAAACGTGATTTTCATAGAAAATACCAAGCGATAAAATTATCAAAAAAATATGAGCGTATTCCTTGATCAATTCTCTACAAAATCGTTAAGTCAATTTTATGGAGAACCGATGGGAACCATGTTAAAACGATTTATTTATAAGCGAAGGCGCGCGCTGCCACCCAAAAACCCGGCTCAGGTACGTGTGGCTAGCATGAGAAAGCATCGGTGGGCATGTTCACGGTCATATCTTTGGTTGTTTTCATCCGAAAGACTTCTTCCTAGAACCATTTCGAAGCTATTGAATGACACTATTATAATATATTTATTTCATTTTGCGGTAGCGAACAATTCTATTTGTTATAAACAAATATATTATTCAAACGTGATTTTCAAAGCAAGGGCTACGCGATAACATTCTCAAAAAAATATGAGCGTATTCCTTGATCAATTCTCTACAAAATCGTTAAGTCAATTTTATGGAGAAACGATCGAAACCATGTGAAAACGATTTATTTATAAGCGACGGTGCGCGGTGCCGCTGAAAGACCCGGCTCGGGTACGGTTTTTCGGTGGCAGCGCGCGCCGTCGCTTATAAATAAATCGTTTTAACATGGTTCCCATCGGTTCTCCATAAAATTGACTTAACGATTTTGTAGAGAATTGATCAAGGAATACGCTCATATTTTTTTGATAATTTTATCGCTTGGTATTTTCTATGAAAATCACGTTTGAATAATATATTTGTTTATAACAAATAGAATTGTTTGTTACCGCGAAATTAAATAAATATATTATAATAGTGTCATTCAATAGCTTTGAAATGGTTCTTGGATGAAGTCTCTAGGATTAATACAATCAAAGATATGACCGTTTGAAGAGGAGTATGTTTTCGATTTTTGGCTCTTTTTCCTGAATTTCACCCCCGTGTAACTTGGAAAATAGGGGCAAAAAAAAAAAACAAAAAATTGTTTGATGAATTTATTTGTTCCATAGAACCCGTAAAAAAAATAATAGCGAAATCGGTAACATCGAGGTCAGAAAGCTGTCCGGTCTGACGTGGAATTGCTCATATGTGGGTTTTATAGAACTCTACATAATTATATATAACTCTATAAAGTTATTATATAATTATATAAAGTTATATGTAATTTATATAGAATTCTATGAAACTTACATACCGCGAAGTTCTCTGTATGCGGAACGCTAGGGGTACCAACCCGAAATTTTTGCTATTTCCATAGGCGTAGGTCATACAGTAAACTGCAGCAGCAGTTTGGTAACTTACTAGATGTTTCTAGTAAAATCACTACAGATCACTAGAAATCTAGTGATCATTGGTCACTAGCTTTCTGGACTAGAAATCTAGTGACTAGATTTCCAGTGATTTCTAGTGATCTTACTAAAAACATCTAGTAAGTTACCAAACTGCTGCTGCGGTTTACTGTATGACCTACGCCTATGGAAATAGCAAAAATTTCGGGTTGGTACCCCTAGCGTTCCGCATACAGAGAACTTCGCGGTATAAGCTTATTTTGGATTCTATATAGAACTCTATATGATTCTATACAACTCTATAAAGTTGTATATAATTATATAGAGTTCTATAAAACCCACATATAAGCTTGTTTCGGATCCTATATAGAACTCTGTATGATTCTATATAACTCTATAAAGTTATATATAGTTATATAAAGTTATATGTAATTGTATAGAATTCTATAAAACTTACATATAAGCTTATTTTGGATCCTGTATAGAACTCTACATAATTCTATATAACTCTATAAAGTTGTATATAATTACATAGAGTTCTATAAAACCCACATATAAGCTTGTTTTGGATCCTATATAGAACTCTATATGATTCTATATAACTCTATAAAGTTATATTTAATTATATAGAGTTCTATAAAACTTACATGGATTTTTATATATAATTCTATATAATTCTATACAATTCTATATAACTTTTATATAACTCTATATAATTATATATAATTATATACAATCATTTTTACTCGGGCCGTCAAGCTATTGTAATGCTCTCCAATTTATCGAACACGAGGTGCTTGAAACCCCATTGAAAAGTGGCTCTAACGTGGTAACGAAATTCATTCGTCAGCGTGACAATGCTTTACAACAGAAAATGTAAGTGCAGGCAATATTCATCTTCGTTTGTTCATGAACAAAACATTCAATACAGTAGATGTGGTTTTAGATTGTGGCTAATTTGCGGAAAGACTACACTAAAATTGGCGGAAAATTAGTTTCAATTTTTAAATCATTAAAACAGGTCGATCCAAACAATCAGTTCCTACAATTTCAGATTATAATAGTGTATGAATTGGACAAATTTTTGTCCTTTTTGTGATGAAAGTGTAGACTTTTAGGAATTGATTTTCAGATTAGACCTATTATAAAGCAGTTTAAAATTATTGAATCGATTTTTTCGTAACCCTCTGTATATAGGGTTTTCCCTTAACGAAGATTTGGCTACATATATGAGCGGATCCACGTCACTTCACTCAAAAAAAAAAAACCGTCAAGTCACGGATCTTTGCGCCATTCGACATATCTTTAGTACTAAGGGAAAAAAAAATACGACTTCAGGGATATTGAAAAATTTTCAAAAATGGCGGAGTTAGAGCTATTTGAATGTTGGTAAGTCGCTGTTGCACCGCTATGTTTGAAAATTCATATCTCCGAAAGTATTTACCGGAGCGGACTGATCCCGGAATCATTTTGTTCGCAAAAGAATGCGCTTTCATAGAAAAAATTTTGTTTCCAAAAAAAAAAAATTCTTTCTATTTTTTTTCGTCGTTTTTATTTTTAATTTCGCTGCCATTTCCGCGGGACCTACAGGAATCCATGGAGATAATTTTTTTCGGATAGCCGAATCCTTCCCCTTCAACCCTAAAAAAAAAATTTATGGAGAACCTACCTGGGCCGGAGAAAAAAAATAAAACGTCTTGTCGCGCGTCGCCCCGCGCCGATCTTTTGCAATATTTTAGTGGCTCTGAAAAGGGCCGATGTTTCTAGCGATGATTTGCTCGATGGCACTTAGTGTAGGACACCTCTGTTTGAAATTAATTCATAATTTTGATGGACTCAAAATTTTCTGATGCGGAAAATAATTTTGTTTTTACGAGTTTATGAGATATTGGAATGACCGCATGTAATTTTAGAGTGCCACGAACTGTCAAGGCTTTATCAAATCGATTTTGTAGAATAGATTCTTCCGGTTGATGTTCTGCAGCCGTACAGTACGCAAAAGATATGCTTCGAAAATAAGAACATGCCCAATTATATAGATCCAGCGGTGTTTGAATAGGATCAGAATTGCCAATCAGTTGTAAACTCGCACGTGAAGCTAATCTCTTAATAGTTCCACCTACCCCATCACACGGCCCTTTTCCATGTGATGTAGCAAAGAAATGCCATTCGGCGTGGCATTAAAAGTCTTCAAAGTGATGTGTTGAATTTATAAAATTCTTTTTGTTCCTATATTGGGAAGCTGCTCCATCAGAGAAATAAATTATTTTGTCTATGGGAATTGAATCTTGGAACTTTTCTTTCATAAAGTTGACTAATTTTTTTGGAAATAAATGAACCGCAACTGTATTATGTTTCAGATGCTCTGAAATTATCACAAAACTAAAATGTCTCAACTGGTCGTCACCGTAACTTTTATAATAAACCACGATTGGATGAATAGTCGCCTGATTATTGCTCCAGTGAAACCCTTGCGTGGAATCTTGTACAACAAATGCATAATTTTCAGCGAAATCGCATACCACTAAAAATTCCCCCATTTCAAGCTCTCTTTCATCTTCTGCGAATAACTACTTTGCTGCTTCGCAATGAAATCATGTGCAACCAATTTTGACAATTGATCACAGAAGTTATCCACAAAATTGCTGAGCCTTTTATTTCAGGTCAGTTCAAAAGATGCCTTACACCAGGTGCAGGCAACTTGGTGCAATTGTTGCACTTGGTAAATGCGGCAAGAAGGGATTAAGTTGATCCTTACACGTGGGTCACGCATAAAGGACCAATTTGACCGCGCTCGACTGTTCCGGTCCGCTTGGGCCATACGAAACAATGGATTCTTCGAAACCTATAGTGTTGCCTGTCACAGACATTGATGCTTCAATTGATTTCCCTTTTCAAAACAACCCCGTAGATTGAGGGATTATATTCCGATACAAGTAAAGGGATTAGTTACTTTTAGATATTTAACACAAAACGATCAGAGTTTGTGCAGTTGGTGACTTCGAATTTCCAGAACAGGTATAGGTATATGTAACTCCGAGAAAACATGACCAGTAGACGGATAAGCGAAGACTAAGGTGGTTAAACAACTATTTTCGGAGAATGAATAGCCCGGGTAAGTAGAGAAGCATCAAATGTAATTTAACTCCACTACGCAACACGAGGAGCTCGCCGCGCGGCCGTGGATTGACGCCCGCGGCGACGCGCGACAAGACGTTTTATTTTTTTTCTCCGGCCCAGGTACACTGTAAAAAATAACACATAAAAATACTAGGACATAGTGAATGTACAAGTGAAAATTACAACATAATAACTGAAAGATTTACCTCTTTTACGTTGGTATTTACGAACACCTTGTATAAATACGAATAAATCTTAAAATCACCCTTCGCCTTGTAAAATCGCAACATTCAATGTTGGACATAAAGGGACCTACTTTGAATGTGAATATTTTACTACAGGAATTAGTGTTTTTTCTTTCAAACGTGTTAGCAAACTAGCGACATCTTCCACTCGGAAAACTAAATTAATTATTACTTTTAATAATTCACTTGAGAATTCGCGATGTCTGAGTGTAAAATATTCACCTTTAATGTGGGTCCGATTATGTCCTTCATTTAATGTAGTATTTTTACATGACTTTTTTTACAGTGTAGGTTCTCCACAAATTTTTTTTTTTAAGGTTGAAGGGGAAGGATTCGGCTATCCGAAAAAAATTATCTCCATGGATTCCTGTAGGTCCCGCGGAAATGGCAGCGAAATTAAAAATAAAAACGACGAAAAAAAATAGAAAGAATTTTTTTTTTTTTGAAAACAAAATTTTTTCTATGAAAGGTCATTCTTTTACAAACAAAATGATTCCAGGATCAGTCCGCTCCGGTAAATACTTTCGGAGATATGAATTTTCAAACATAGCGGTGCAACAGCGACTTACCAACATTCAAATAGCTCTAACTCCGCCATTTTTTAAATTTTTTCAAAATCCCTGAAGTCGTATTTTTTTTTTCCTTAGTACTAAAGATATGTCGAATGGCGCAAAGATCCGTGACTTGACGGGTTTTTTTTGAGTGAAGTGACGTGGATCCGCTCATATATTGATGAGTATTTTACCGTTTATAATCATTAGAGATATATATACTTCCTTATTTGACTAAAAACGTACTCATATTATTACTATACCATTTAATCAGTGGCATATATTTGTTTATTTGCTTTTATTTTTTTTTCATTTTCAATAATCTTTGAACGCAAATAGGATTTGCAATAATACAGTCAAGACAAGCAATACTTTCATTGTACCTTTCACGTATAATAATAATATTTAATGTTGTTTATTTGACTCAGAAGCATAATAGTTTTAAGCATGTCATATATGCAGTCATTATATATGAAATATCTTAAAAGATAAGAAAAAAAATAAGAATAATACTGTTGAGAAATAATACTTGCATTGTACCTGTGTAATTATAAAAATAAAATATAATAAATAATAAAATAAAATATAAAATTTTCGTCAATTTCTTCTGCACCCTTGTCTGATATCATATATCGATACCTGCGCCGAATAACCGGCTATCTCAGAGTCCGGTTGAAAAAGCGGCTATCTCAGAATCCATTCGAAAAAGCGCCTGTTGTGTATATTATTAGTATAGGCAAAGGTCGCTTTTTCGAATGGATTCTGAGATAGCCGCTTCTTCAACCGGACTCTGAGATAGCCGGTTATTCGGCTCAGGTATCGATATATAGGTATATAAGCGCATTGGGATAACACACTTCTTGTGTGTTATCCTGTAACGCACATAGAAGTGTGTACAAAAACCCAGTACGGTTAAAATGCATTCAGATAACACGTTTAAAGCGTGTTATTCAATTACACGTCTTCAAATGCATAAAAAACGACTACAACGAAATAACACACATAAGTGTGTAAATGTAACACACTTAGATTTAGAGTGCACGTGCACCGCCCTTGGTTAAAATTCCATCAGAAACCCACAGAATATTGAACCAAAATGTATAGGAACTTGACGGAATTCTGTCCGGTGTATCTGCAAAAGTGACCCAACATTTAATTTCTATCAGCTCCTATCAGCTTTATGTACGCATCACTATGAATTTCAAACCGTATCTATTGGAATTTTGACTGCTTTACGGCATCTATCCGCAATAGCGTGTACAAATTCTATCAGCATCTGTCCGCATCCACTCTTCACAACGAGCCACCCGCTTCTGACTGCAATTACAGAAAGCCCGTCTATTCGCATCTGTACGCATCGCTGAGCGGCATCCGAACCCGTCTGGATCCATCCGCAATTGCATGTACAAATTCTATCGGCCTCTATCCGCGCCCGCTACCCACATTGAAACACCCGCTTCTGACTGCAATTACAGACAGCCCGGCTGTCCGCATCTGTACGCATCGCTGTGCGGCATCCGAACCGATCTGGATCCATTGCATGTACAAATTCTATCGGCCTCTCTCCGCGTCCGATAAAAACAAAAAAAAAATCGATTTTTTTTTTTTTGACACAGTCTAATACAGTCAACCATCCCTATAGGGCCGCTTCCCCAGGTGAGCACGTCGAGCAGTTCCCCCACTCTCAAACAGATAAAGCGAGCTCGAATTTCATCCGAAAATATTCTCAATAAGGCCGCTCGACGCACTGGCTTTTTACATATACTTTTAAATGCAAAATCAGTATTTAGATATGCACGAGGTGCCGGCCTTATTGAAAATAGTTGCGGTGTAAACATCGCCGGCGAGCGCGACGTTTCGGAGTGGGGGAACTAGGATTCGCAGAAAAACTCTTCCCCTTACCGCGTTTACCGGCCTTATTGAGAGGGTCGACTGTATTATATACTTCACTCCCGATTATGTGTACCCAACCGTACGATAGGCATCCGTTTAGGATACGGCGTCAGCCTTTCAGAATTATTTCAAAGTTTAATTTCACATCAATTCGCAGTTGTTTATTTTTTGTACACAATAGTACATATGATTACACATAGCTGTACAGAAACAAATCAAATGTTCTCCTTTATCTGTAAACTAACTAAATCAAAACTTTGATTTCCGAACAAAAAGATTATTTTGGATTTGTCGATCCACATATAAAAGGCAGTGCTCTAAAGATGAAAATGACGGAATGAACTAGTTTATTAGCTGCGTATAGATACGGATAGAATTCATACGTGGATGGTGCGGATAGAGGTACATTGGAAACGGATAGAATCAACCAATTCAACTGCGCATAGATACGGACAGAATTCATATGTGGATGGTATTGAAACAGGTGCGGATAGAGATACATTAGAAGCGGGTGGGATGAACTATCAAACTGCGTATAGATTATGGATGGCATTTTTATCTGGATTTGCTCATTATTCCGGATCGGCAACGCGTGCGACAGAACTGCAGATAGATGCGGATAGGATTTCTGCCCGCTGTTGCACACAGATGCGTATGGGACGAGTATTTCCAACTGCTGCTATCCGGAATTGCAGTGACAAAAACACATACGATACGGACAGGATTCATCTTTTGTCTGTTTCTGATGGAATTTTAACCAGGGGCCCCTATACCGCCACAATCAGGTCCGCGTTTGTTCTCATATCTCGATAATGTCTCATCATATGAGCAATGTACATAATAGGCGACACTGTGTGGGATATGCTCTTGAGATTCATTTGCAACCGGTTTCAATATACACTAGAGATCCGCGTAAACCACGAATGGCACAGTTCCCTTATTTTGAATATTTGAAAATTTCCATTTTTTTTTTTCTCTGGTTTTCCATTCGGATGCTATTCATTCACACGCAATCTTGCCTGTGACTTTCATACGCGCTGTGTACGCTAAAGTGACACAAGCATCTATCACACAAAAATTGTTCACCGTTATGGTTCGATAATTGTTTGCTAACCAAACGTGAAAGATTCCCAATCCAAGCAAAGTGAAATCTGGCTTTGAAGTTATTCAAGTTAGCATCATCGTCATCATCGTGATCATTATAATCACCATCTATTTCAATGTTACACTCAATCATAAGTAGGTGAATTGTGTTTTTATCAAGATTTGTTGAATTTTTACTGAGATAAAGAGGCGTGATAATGCTCTGTTTTGATTTTGAATTTGAGGAAGTTTCTTTTTCAGTTCCGTATACATTGATTCTTAAATTATTCGCTTTTTCAAGTTTTTCCACGCTACGCAGGGTTGCGGAGAATTTTATACCTGTACAATCTAGCTCCGATATGTGCCGTCGATAGCTGTGTGTTCTGGTTGCGTTGACGTGTACGGGGTGGAGGGCTGCGGCGACAGACCACAGCAAACATCGATCATCGTCGTTCTGCACGTTGACCACCGCTTTCTTTCGCCGAATATCCTCCGGTAGCTGTGTAAATGTGGAGAGTCCACCGCGAAGAGGCTCGTATCGGTTGATGCAGATCACAGCATTTATGATCTCAATCACACTCCAACCAGAATCTCGTTGTTCGAAATCCTCCACCATGGTTAGCAGAGGATTTGTTACATTATCAGTAAACCAGGTTTTCAGATCCGTCGACGGAAGAATCGTAGCGTTGCGTGTGTTGAAGTTCTTTACCTCCAGACTGATCTCATCGTTTTTGACGTTCTCAAATTTACACGAAAGCCCCACATTCACCTTAATACTTCTTTCTTGGCGTAGCACATTTTTCAAACGTTGCATCGTTACCACCCCAGCGTCAGCCAAAAATCTTGCCAAATCTTTATGCTGAAGATTTGTCACGGCTCCGGTGCATATGCGACACTTGAAGGCACTCTCCATGTCATCCCATCGAACGTGATTATGAATATCATCGCTAATATTACCACCAACAATAGTCGCACGGTGTCGTTCAAATTTCACCACTCACGATTGGAGGAGTGAAATTATATGGTACAATCGTTGTTTTTCACTCACACTCGGTTTAGATTGCGTTAAAATATTCTTCAAGAATCGGATATTTTCAAGTGCAATGTCACGCCAGTGAATAAAAATATCTTCATTCGCCTGTTGCGGTGGTAGTGTATACACAGTAACTTGTATGCATCTTCCATCATCTCAACGAGATTTATATACATAGCGTTGTCCATTTTTTTTTTCTTTGTAGAATTTCACGGTCAAACTGGCACTAGACGATTGCTCACACCCACCCTAGGATTCGGGGTTTTTATATGCACACGCCCCCACCCCTCCACCTTCAAAATACCATGAAAATTCAAACGTTTCCAACCATTGGTCAAGGGTTTTGCACCTGGGGGCTGGCATCTTTGGTAAACCGTACGAAAAAAATATTATCCAAGTATGCCAATGGTCAGCCCCTCGAATATTGTGTGTGTGTGTGCGCGCGCGTGTGTGTGTGTGTGTGTGTGTGTGTGTGTGTGTGTGTGTGTGTGTGTGTGTGTGTGTGTGTGTGTGTGTGTGTGTGTGTGTGTGTGTGTGTATTCCGAAATTCTAGTTGGGTATAAAAGTGCAAGTTTGCTTCGAGTTTACACAATCTGCAACCAGTCAAACCGAGAAAACAAAATTAAAGAGAAACTGAAATTTAATGGAAGAAGTGAGTATCGTTATTCTTCGATATCATAGTTTTTTTTTTTTTTTGTGATGGATATAGTTTGTAATTGATATTTCCTATTACAGAACATGGATCATCATCAAATCGATGATGTTGACCTAGTGGAGGATTGGAGCTCCGACGATGATGGCTATGAAAGCTGCAACGAGGTGGTGGTCGATGGGGTGCGCTGGATTACAATCCGTTGCGATGACGACATCCCCATGGGGCTTGCGGTGAATCCACTGAAGTGGGGGTGGGATGATGTGCGGGAGGAGGAGGAGGGGGAAGAGACGTCGGCGGAGGAAAATTGGGATGAGGAGGAGGTGCCGGCGGCGGCGGAAAAGAAGGAGGTGCCGGCGGTGGCGGAAAAGAAGGAGGAGGTGGGGGAGGGGTGATAAGGTGGAGGAGGAGGCAAATAATGCTGGGTAAGTACACGTAATTTTCATTACATATCGTTCGGTTATTGAAATACCTGTATGTTTCAGATACGTGTGTGTGAACCTCGGTGTGTGCGATTGCCACCCCGTTGTAAATATAGCTTAAGTTAAAATTAGATATATATACTGTAACGTTTCGGCTTTTACGAACTTTTTGGTTATAGTAAAAGTCGGTTGCTACGGGTTCAAAATTTATCTATTCTTTGAAAATTAAGTATTAAGTATTTTTATGGACTCCTCGTACTGAGAGGTGAGGAAAAGGATGGGTCTACCATGCAAAAGCCACCTCGTTCAGATTTTTATCTCCCTATGCTAGCTACCGGACTCGGGTAGGTTTAATTACCAAAGCCGTATTTATTCTGAATTGAAGATTCATAAATCTCTCTACAGAGCCGGGTTTTTACGCCAAGCCTGTCTCGCCTGCTATTGATGATTTTATTGACTAACTACAGATCCGGGTTTTTACACCAAGACTGCCTATCAGACTCGGGTTTCCAACGGTTGGCCCTCGAACACAGGTTTTTACGCCAATGTCGTTCGCTTCTTCCGTTGTTCGCCAAAGCTGTAACTACTCGGCTTATTCTGGTATTTATTACTGTCAAACAGGATGATAAGAAAATACCAGGCAAAATTTATCAGTAGTAATTTGGTTCCCTGTATTGTTAAATCAAATAAAATATCAACAAAAATAATACAATGAACTTATTCTATCTTACTCTACGTTAAAGTCTATTTCAACCGTATTTATCTCCTTTCTTCTAAATGTTTGTAACAATGCTGCTATAGCTAATGCTCGATATAATATTATGTTTCTATACCCGGGTAGGTGATATTAGAAGTGATTTTAAATAATGTTCTGATTTGTCTAAGTAATAGTGAATTTAATGATTCTACTTTATTGCCTTAGTTCAATATCAAGTGAGTCGCCTGGGATGCTATACCACGATTGCGCTCTAAGAGTGATTTGGTAATGAGTCGACTGGGTGCTATACCACAAGTGCGCTGTCGAGCTCTGTCGACGCGTGTTTATATACTCTTTTGCTTACGCTTGTGACGTCACAAGCGTCGCTCGCTCGTCTTTTCGAGTTTGTCCAGTTGTCCGGTATTTATGCCGACTTAGAACTGACCAATCATAGCCGACCCCCATCGTGACGGTCGGACACGTTACATTGCCCCCTTCCATCAATTGAATTTTTCATTATAAAATGCTTCGCTGCTTCTGGAAAATTCACATTGATGGACCTTATCTCCGTCGGCGATGAACTTCCTTAAAGTCACTTCTGGGCAGCGATTCTCGATCTTTTGGCGTTAGTTAACGCCGGTCGTTAACGTCCTTTCAACAAACAAAATCAAATGTTTTAACAAACAAAAGGTCGTTAACTACACGTTAACGACCGGCGTTAACTAACGCCAAAAGATCGAGAATCGCTGCCCTGGTGTTTATAATCTCTTCAACCCGCGAGGATCCGAGAATTCGACGTTCAGAATCTATTCCGGTACCGTTGGATTTATGGATGGTGTCAACTCCGGTCTGGTATATCTGTCACCTTCGTTTTTATGATGGGAATACCACTCTTCGTAGTCTGCATTTTGCGACGTCTCTCCGGTATGTGGGGTCTGTGTTTGTCTATGAACGCCCACATCCTCTTCTTGTATTCCTCTCGCTGTTCTGCAGTGCGTTCCGGTATACTCACCGCCTGCAATCTCCCTGGTAAGTCTTTATTGCTCACCCGGTTTATTTTTGTCGTATTATCCTTGTCTTCATTTTCTTTGTTTTTCAGAGGTATTACGATCCTTTTATCCAAGATGACGTCCTCAATGATTCTTGGCTTGCAGTTGGTTACTGGTATCGCCCCCTTCAAACCTTCATCTATAAACTTGCTGATGTTGTTCTAATCCTCCTCAGCCAGGTCTGCGTTAATTAAGTTGTTCTGTCCGGATCTTATTATATCATTGTTGTCATTTTCTACTCCGTTTCTTCTAGGTATAGGCTCTGTCAACTTGCATACACGTTTGAAACTCGGCATCATCGTATCTCTCCCAGGAACGTAACACCCAGATCCACTGATGACCACATCAGATCCAGATTTGCATTTTATTCTTGGATCTCTTCCTTCCGAGACTGCATTGGAATCTTTTCATCGTTCTAGTTATTGATTCGGATATTTAAAGCGTCGCCGCATAAGCTTGTATTATACGGATCTTTAAATGGTAATCCTACATGTCTAGGGATTATCTCCTAATCTTAATCTCTCTAATCCCTACCTTATGAATAAATTTGACCTAGTGTCCTAATTATAAACTAGTTAATTTATTGAATTTTCTGTGATCATGATTCTCAATCGCCTACCTAACCCTCGCATCACCTTTATTTTTATCATCTGTTCTTATTGTTATTACATTATCTTTAGTTTTAACTTTGTCCATGTCTTTCAACCGAACGCGATAAGGCTTGTTCATTACTCTGACTTTGCGGATCGCTGATGATTTAATTGATTTGAATCTTCCAATTTTGAAAGTCGTGTTGCCTCTAGACATTAGTGGCTTAAATTTTAGCTTATAGTTAATCACACTTTTCGTAGTTCCATTATCAAACCTATTAATTAGTCGCCCGCAATGTTTATGTTTTGTCTCTCGGTCTTTGTTTATGTCTCGGCAGTTCCACTTCGACGGGAAGCACCCATAAGGTCTGCCCCCTGGCTCGCGGTATCCAGTTTCAATATCCTGGACCCTTATTCTAGAAATGTTTCGCGTTTATCGTGACATAGAGAGTAGGTAGGCTAGGCCGGTTCTGGATCAACGCGTGTTAGTGCACACGTACACGCACGCACACACACGCACCCTCCCGTGTCCGTGTGAGGGTGTTGGAGGGGGAGTCTGAGTCACGCTCTCGGGCCCCCGACGTCACCCTCAAAATGGCGTCACCCACCCTCAAAATGACGTCGCCCACCCTCAAAATGACGTCACACACCCTTGAATTGACGTCACACACCCTTGAATTGACGTCACACACCCTTGAATTGACGTCACATACCCTTAAATTGACGTCACACACCCTTGAATTAACATCCCGATATGAAATTCCAACCCCTGTGTCAGAGCCTTCTAGAAGCTTCTCCGAGGTCATTGTGGAGGGCAGACAGTTCCTGGAATTTTTCGGCACCCTGTGTGAATTTGATACCCCTGTACGAAGAACATGCAAGTCGATTCTTTGATAACTAATAATTCCTGGAATGACCATTGTTGGAATTTCGGACAGTCAAACAGTTCTCAGAATTATTATCGACACCTTGAGAAGTTTTTGAGTCTGATTGTTCGGATCGAGTTACTTAGCCTAATGATTCTCAGAAGTTCTCGGAATCGACTCTGGAAAGATCTTTTGGAACGTTCTAGAAATTTGGTGGAGGGAAACATTTTGACTCCGGAAAGATCTTTTGGAACGTTCTAGAAAATTGATGAAGGGATTGTCAGCTATAAAAGAGCGATGAATACGGGGATGAAAATTAGTCTTCAACTGATCTCAGAGGAATGCAGAACAACTTACAGCGAATAGAATTGAGAAAACGATTATATATACTGTTGAAAAATATCCAAGAAGTGAAGAGTCTGATTGAATCTAAGTCTCAACTCGATAACATCACAAGAAAACTGAGGAATATCAAGCTACAACATGGACTTCACAAAGCTAAACAAAGTCGGTCGGTTGGAGGAATTTCTACCGACGAAGAAAGTGATGGATTTGGAAGTGTTCAGAGATTACCAAATCAACAACATCCGCAAAGTTCAGACCAAATTTGGTGCCCGATTCATGGTTGATGTGGATGACAGCTTCTCGGTATTTCTACCAGCTCGGATGACGAAAGTGCTGACCGACGATGCGGATCTTCTCCAGAAGATGACGGTAGCATGTGAAGAGGATAAACTTCTAATGCGTTACCTCGGCGGACGATACAATCAAATTGAATTCAACCATGTGTAATTCACTTTGTATACTGAATTTACTTTTTAACTCTCATATATTCCTGTCATAAGCCTTTCATGAAAAACGAACGATTTTCAACCTATTTCTATGCACAAATATAATACTTCGATGTATCTATGTGTGTAGGTGTAATAATCACGAAGATAATAAATTCATGCAGTGATATCAAATTATTATATTATCAAACGTTGACCATCTATGTAAATCTCACTTTAATGAAAAAATATGACTAATAAACGTATTATATGAATAATATCATCACAAAACCTGTCTACTATCATTTCAATACAAACCTTCACCTTATCTTATACTTAAAAATAAATTTAGGATTCCAACAGAAATACCTATTCAAAACCATATAAACATAATAATCATATATTTATATGAAGACTTATTCAAAGGTATCGAATTATCTAAAGATATGTTAAGGTATAGGATTTCGGTTGGAGCTTAGAGGTAGGGGAAAGTGTTGTACCTTGAACATAGTGTACCTTGAAACACGTCCTCGATTTTGTAATTGTAGTGACACCTTTAGAAAAATCACCATAGTTTGTTATCAATAGCAGCGTACAGTGAACTATTAATCGAAATTCGCATCATTTTCTCCGTCACATCGGCGTTTATATCGATTGAAAGATTTGGGCGTCAGAATCCAAGAGTTTTGTGATTTCGTTAGCGATTTTTCAAAGTCGTAATAATGAATTTCCGGAAGATCTCTTTCGAGGATTAGATACATATACACCTTGTAAGTATACCGTAAAATATATGTTGAATATAAACACAAGCTCCAAATATGCACACCTTACTTCTAAAAACGTGTACCCTCTTGTACCTTGAGACACACAAGCATCGTGTACCTCGAGACACTGTTCTTATGTACAATTAGATATTTTTCTGGTTTTTCGACTGTAGATCATCACGCCATGAAGGAAAACGCGAAAAAAGTTGAAAAAAAAAGTAAAAAAAAAAAAAAAAAAATCCCCCCCCCCCCCCCCCCCCTCCCCCCCGCCAAAAAATGTATAAACCGAAATGTTAATTATTCGTTCAATTCACAAATAACAATCTGTCATAAATTTCACTCCGCGGATGGCGTTTCAAGGTACAAGGGGGTATGTTTCAAGGTACATGATGGTGTTGTACCTTGGTGCATGTTCCAAAAAAATTTCAAAAATTCCTGACCAAAAAACTACTTTCAACGAAAGAATGAATCCCAGTAGGGTTTGTCATGAAAAGGTTGTTCTTCAAAATGATATCAATGACAAGTCAAAATGTTCAAAAATTTCCATCTTATAAGCAAAAATCAAAAAAGTGTCCCAAGGTACAACACTTTCCCCTATATAATAAGTTTGGATAAAATTGAGGTTTTAATTTTCAATAAAACTTGTATTTATATAATATAATTATATTTCCCAGACAACATTTTCCATATTTTATTTCCAACAATTGTATATCGAATAATATACATTACCAATATTCGTTATAACATTATTATAAACGAATCTTATACTTTTGCAACACTTATCGTACAAAGAAGTAGTACTTTTCCTTACCATTTGGAATTTGAATTAAATAACCATTTCTTCGTACCGCTTCGTACAGGTATTTTGATTTTATATTTTATGTATAGATTCTATATTTGAGTAATACGGACTTATTTATCATAATTACACAAAAGAAATTATAAATTTTATGAGGTTCTCAATGTTTGTAAAAAGTGTATAATTTCTTGCATACACTTATTTTTACATTGAAAATTACATATCATATTCACATTTCACAGGAGGCATATTTTCTACACTGTAGACTTTGAAATAATTCGATTTCTTCTTGTATAATATCGTAATATGGAAAATTGTAGGTTTAACACTTCTTAAAAAAATAGCCTTGGGAATCCTTTTGTAAGCACGCTAGGATCCCCCGATATGCTACGTAGACTTCGGTCGAGTTTGGTGACGATTCCAATATCACTATTGCCGCCTGTGCGGTCTCCATGATTTCTTCAATGGATGATTGGGGTAAATCTACCCATTCGTTGGGCACCCGGATACACAACGTTGGCGGCGTGTCTGGAAAAAGAGTTCGAATAGATATACATTACGATGTACAACAAACTATTATTTTGATTCAAAATTTCACTCAATTATTAGTGATAACATGCGACTCAGCTTTCAGCAAGTCATATCTAGTTGTTATAATCGTCAAGTTTGTTATAGTAGTATGAGAAATTTGTGAATACATCACCCACTTACCCATTTTAATTCGATGTTCGTAAGAGTTATGTTCTTGTTGTACAGGTTTATGTTGGTATGGTTCAAAAGCTGTCAGTTGAAGGCTAAACAGAGTAAGGGAATGCAATTAAAATATAATTTGGATAGAGTTATTCTCGTGTGTAATCAAAAGAAAAACGTGTGACAAAGTTCACCGAAAAAATCATTCTGATTTTGGCATGGAAAGTTACAGAAATTTTGTTATGGATGCGAATGATACGAAAAACTCTACTGCAGGTAAGTATACTAAGATCGTCATTTTGTTCAAGTTAGACAATGAAAAAATATATAAATTTGTAAGAAGTATTCAATGCTTTAGAATATTAGAGTAAATCCTGTTCACTGTATGTTCCACTTACTTGCACCACACACTACTCGCACTTCAACAGAAAATTGAAGACTGACGTGCTCGTGCATGGATCAGACCCTCTATATACCACTCATGTTTAGGGTTAGAATCATAAATAAGATAACATGAGAGAGACGTACAATTTCGCGAACGACTCTGCAGGTCCTGGTCACAAGACTTGTAACTGAATATCGTAGCGGAAAACTCTCGAACGTTCTCTCATACTTATCGATGTAACTAATACGCTAGTGAAAAGACGTTGAAAAAACTTCCATGATAGTTGAGCCAAGTGTCGAATATTCTGGAATACCTTTTGTGAAAATTTTGAGTATAACGATACATTTATGATTTGCGAAATGAGAGTTAATCAGAGGAATAAATTGTATCGTTTGCTTTCGTTAAATTAGGTAGAAAGGTTTCTCACGCAAACGGAATATAGGTATCAAATTACGCAGTTCTCAGAATTTGGCAGCGGGGTTGGTCTATAAAATGATCCCCCGTCAGCACGTACGAACCATTCACACCTAAACTTTTGCAGTAATTGTTAGTAATCACGAAAATGGACGCAGCTAAATGTCGTCAACTTATCAGCATTATGCAAAATGCTTATGGAATTCTGAAAGAGAAATCATCGACTACGGAAACACAGAAGTGGATTAAATTTGGAACTCAAAACATTAGGCTTTTAAACAAAATTCTACGAAAATCTGCTTCAACGGTCGGAGAAAAAACGAGAATTTTGACAACAATAGGAATCTGAAAATCATTGAAAGCGCGGTTTGAGCAGTGTCTTAAAACAGGGGAAGGTGTGAGGAGACCGAGGAGAAGTGACAGAGTAAGGTGGGAGGACTTAGAATCAGCTTTCAAAGGAAGATTAAGGACTGGTATCATAGCGAATCTACAGCACAAAGATGTTAAAGATTTTCTAGATGATTCGAAAAAGCTAATAGTCTCCAGATTGAAGAATGTTCTTCGAAAAGAAGGAAACTTAAAAGTGAATGTAGTGTTATCCTGCAAATTCGAAACTGTAAAAGGCGGTGAAATTATCGAAGAAATGAAGTTTTTCAATACCAAAAATGAAGTTATTCTCCCAGCGACGAATATTGAGGAATGGTTTGACGAGAACGTGAAGGAGAAATTGTTAGTCAAGATCGAAGACTTCCAGGAAAAGGATTCGGGATGGTCGTTGACTGAAATTATAAATATAGCTGTGAATATCAACAAATATGTACCACTGCGAGGAGGTATATCTACTTACACACAGTTACCGAAGTATATACAAGATAAAAAGGCAGTGGTGAATATTATGAACGACGATCCGTACTGTTTACTCTGGTCAGTCACAGCAGCCCTTTTCCCAGCAGGTAATAACGCAAACAGAACGACTTCTTATCCACATTTCAGCACAGCGTTAAGATATGAAGGTTTGAATTTTCCCATGAGTCTCGATAAAATTTCAAAATTTGAAAAATTAAATGATCCAACGATCAATGTTTACGGTATAGATGAACATGAAATAGTACCTCTTTATTTGAGTAAAGTAAAATCAGACAAGTCTACCATACATCTTCTTATGTTAGAAACAAATATCGAGCCAAACGAAATTGATGACGTTAACGATACGATATATCATTTTGCATGGATCAAAAATTTGTCTCGATTGTTGAGTTCACAAATTTCAAAGCATGATCATCGTAGCTGGTTTTGTGACAGGTGTTTAAGTCATTTTCAGACTGAAAATTGTTTAACAAAACACAGGATTGATTGTGCGAATTTAAATAAATGCAGAGCGATATTACCGAACGAAAGGGATAAGATCTTGAATTTCAAAAACTTCAAATATAAAGAAAATGTACCGTTTTGTATTTACGCCGATCTGGAATGTCTTTTGCAACCGGTTAACGATACATCTGAGTCTGAGAGTAGAAGGGTGTATGAAAAACATGTCCCATACAGTATTGCCTATTATTTACATTGCACCTTCGATGATTCAGTGTCTAAATTTAGAATCAATCGTGGAAAGGATTGTATAGAATGGTTCGTGAACGAGTTGGAAGAATTGGCTCAAGCCTTGGAACCTTATCTCAAGCGTGTCGTACCCATGGAATCGTTGAGTCATGATCAGAAACAAGCGTTTCATACGGCTAAGACTTGTCACATTTGTGAAAAACCATTCAGACCTCAAGAGGTGAAACATCGCGATCATTGCCATTTTACAGGAAAATATCGTGGTGCAGCGCACGAAGGTTGTAATTTAAATTACAAAAATTCGCACGTCATTCCGGTGGTCTTTCATAACTTATCAGGTTACGACTCACATTTCTTGATCAAGACGTTAGCAACATCTTTCGAAGGCTCGATGAAGCTCTTACCGATCAACAAGGACAGATATATTTCCTTTACAAAGAGTGTAAAAGAAACATCTATACATTTCAGGTTTATTGATTCGTTCAGATTCATGCCGGGCAGTCTAGAAAAATTAGCGTCTTATCTAAAGGACGAGCAGAAATTAATCACGCGTAAGCATTGCGGAAGCGTCGAAGAATTTCAGTTATTGACGAGAAAAGGTGTATTTCCGTACGAGTACGTAGACAGTTGGGAGAGCCTCGAAGAGACACAGTTGCCTCCCATAGAAAAATTTTATTCAAAATTAAATGATGTAGGTATTTCGGAGGATAATTATTCGCACGCGTGTGATGTTTGGAAAACTTTTCAAGTCAAAACTTTGGGCCAATATTCGGACTTGTATCTGCAAACGGATGTGCTTCTTTTAGCGGATATTTTTCAAAATTTCAGAAGTAATTGTTGGTCCACTTATAAATTAGATCCGTTACATTATTATACAGCGCCGGGCCTCTCGTTTGACGCGATGCTCAAGTGTACGGGTGTTGAACTCGAGCTCCTCGTCGACATTGATATGTTATTGTTTATAGAAAGAGGTATTCGCGGCGGAGTAGCCCAATGCTCGAATAGATACGCTAAAGCCAACAACAGATATATGGGATCAGCATTCGATTCACACCAAGAAGAATCTTACCTCATGTATTTCGATGTCAATAATTTATATGGTGCAGCTATGAGTCACTTCTTACCGTATGGTTCCTTCGAATGGATGTCAAATTTTGAAAATTTCGATGTTTCAACCGTTTCAAATGAATCTCCCGTAGGTTACATACTTGAAGTTGATTTAGAATATCCGCGAGAACTTCAGGACTCTCACAAAGACCTGCCATTATGTCCGGAGCATTACATCCCACCTCTTTCTAAAAATTCTAAATTAACAACTACTCTTTTCTCGAAAAAGCGGTATGTCATTCACTATCAAGTTTTGAAACAGTGTTTGAGCTTGGGTATGAAGTTGGAGAAAATTCACCGGATATTAAAATTCAAACAAGCACCGTGGCTCAAGAAATATATAGATTTAAATACCGAATTGAGAAAAAAGTCAAACAACGATTTCGAAAAGAATTTTTATAAACTTATGAATAACGCTGTTTTCGGGAAAACTATGGAAAACGTTAGAAAACACAGAGATGTGCGGCTAATTACAAAGTGGGATGGTAGACATGGAGCAAGAGCGCTTATCGCTAAACCAAATTTTCATAGTCGTACTGTATTCGGTGAAGACATGACAATAATCGAATTGAGTCGAACGAAAATTAAATTCAATAAACCTATTGTAACTTTTAGCGAGTATCTTGAACCCGAAAGTTAAGAGATACCCGCAGTTAGTGTGAGTTCTTTACCTATATAAAAAAGGGATTTAAATTATCTAAATTATTAGGGCTTTTCTTTGAGGTCATAGGTAGGGAAAAAGGATGGGTTAGCCACCAAAAGCCACCTATGCAACCTAGTGAATTTACTTTAACTCAGGACTCGGGTAGATTACTCCACCAAAGCCTGTTCCCTTCGGACTCGGGTAGAACCAAAGCCGATCCTTCTCCTATTCGAACAGAGCCGGGAAGTGAATCCAAGCCTGCTATCCTAAACACAAAATCTATTCTTTGCTCGGATCCGGGAACCTTGCGATTCCAAGACCGTGTCTCAGACTCGGAATCGTATTTCCTTGGCCCTCGGACGCGGGAAGTTAATCCAACGCCGTACGCACTTGGAATGATCCAAAGCTGGTCCCTATAAGGCTTGTTCAGGGATGGAAATTGATTAGTTAGGAGTCAGTGCTGAAATATCCGACAAAGTTCAAATAAGAAAATAATAATTGTATTCAAATGAATTCTAACATACTAATTTTTACATCGGTTTACTTATTCTACTTCTATCCTAATTTGCGTGACTCTAAGTCGCGTTCGTGTGTTGTGTCGTGTGAAATTATCGTTCTATTTGTCGTATTTATTCTATTATTATTTGCTATGCGCGTTTATGCTTTCTGTTTTGATTCTATTTCTTTCTATTCGTTTCTCTCCTATTCTCATCGATTTTACTTTATATTATACGCAATGATGTTTTATCGAAAGGTATTTGATTTTAATTTTTAATTCATGATTTTATATTAGTCATTTAGTTCAAGACGATCTAATGCTATTCAAGTGAAGTTAAATTATTTGAGTGATGTGAGTCGCACCGGTGCTCTACCTGACTACGCTAACGAGTGAACGCGTGAGCTGGTTATATACTCTTTATCCCCACTCCTTAGCGTGACGTCACCCACTTGGTCGAACGTCGAGGATTAGTGTAATCCTTTTCTTTGTTCGGGATTTGGCGTGATTCGAGGTGCAACCATGCCGAGTATGTTACATTGCCCCCTTTCATCAAGTAAACTTCTGCATCTTCATATTCTTTATTCTTCTTTGTTGATGTCGTGAAGTTTTGTTTGATCAATCGTCAGTCTTGTTAAGTCCTCCGTCTTGATCGGTCGATCTCTTTTGGTTTTTCTTTTTTTTTTGTTATATTTGGTGTTTCTTATTTATTTTATATGTCATGTCCGGTGTGTTTTAATTATAGTTGTTTAAGTCCTAACGGATCTGTCGGGTCTATATCCTTCATGTAATCCGGTAGTGTTGGTGCACCGAATAATGGCAGTTCCGGGAGTGATGGTCCAGGTAATTCTGTCTTCTTCGTCTTCAATGCATCCGGTAAGGTAGGTGGTTTATGTTGTTTTATCAATGTCTTTTTATTGTCCATTGTCGGTTTGGTAGGTATGTGTGGTCTGTGTGAGTCGACGAATGCGTACATGTTTTTCTTATATTCTTTCTTCTCCTCAGGAGTTCGATCAACAATGTCAAGTTTCTTCATACCCCACTGCAGTCCAAGATCTATGTTCTTCTCATCCTTCATGACGTCATCTTTCCAGCGTATCTTCTGGTCGTTCGGTAATATGACATCTTCGGTGATTATAGGTAAGTTTTTCTCTGGTTTATGCACCAATTCCTCTAATTCTCGTAAGAGGCTATCTCTTATTTCCTCAACTTGCTCATTTGGAATTTCTTCAGTTTCCGCAAGCATTTCTTCAATCAGGTTATTATTATCGTCACGTTTTTGTTTTTTAACTTTCTTTTTTAGGTCTAACGGCTTTCCTGGTTTCGGTGTCATTGTGTCTCTCCCTGGTCGTGCCATTCCATATCCGCTGATGAATTTTCCCGAGGGATATATGAGTCTATCCTCTTCTGCGTCCACTTCATCACCATCACGGTAAGTCTGCACCTCTTCATCTTGCACGCTTGTGTACCCGTACGACATCATATCGATTAGCTGTACTGGATTATCCGAATTGACATGCCGATTTATATAGTCGTAAGCTATAATGGATTTATTTTGAATCCGTCACTCACGCCTTCGAAATGGATTATATTCATTGTTTTCACGAATATTTCGGACTTTGACATTATTATCCTACATTTAACGTTTAACTTATATAATGTTTGAACATATTGACGTGAAATCGTCCTCTTTCTTTCAAATTCGTTGGGTTCTCTAGAATAAACGTAGCGTCACCAATCTGACTTTTTATGCGATACGGTCCTTCGTAGAGAGAGAAAAATTTAGCCATTTTTTTGTTTTGTGTATCAGATACATTTAATGCACGAACTAATACTAAGTCGCCTATCTTAAAACTAGACATCCTATGTGTGCTGTTGTAACGATCCGCACGATACTTTCCTCTCCTTTTTATGTTTTCTTTTGCCAACCTGAGTTTATACTCGTGAGGTAAATCAAACTTGTTTTCAAATAAATAATTTTCCCAAAATCTTTGAGGTTTTTCCTTCTTTTGTAATTCACAAGGCGCGAATCCCGTTGTGTCGTGATATACTTCGTTCATACACGTCTCGATAGTGCTTAACCATTTAATCCAGTCTGTATGTTTATCCGTTATGAAGGTTCTAAAAAATCTCCCGATTTCCCGATTAACCCTTTCCACAATGTTCCCTTGCGGATGTCTTATAGAGGAAAATATCGGCGTTACATTTTCGTCTTTCAACTTGTCTAACCATTTTACCGATGTAAATTGTGTACCATGATCAAACTGTATCTTTTTAGGTTTTCCTAATTCTGGTACGTATTTATCGAATATGCTGCGGATGGTGGATTGCGCATTTGCAGTTTTTAGCGGGTACAATTTCACGTACTTACTAAAAGCATCTATAACTACTAACAACCACCGGTAATTTCCACGGCTTGCAGGTAATGGACCAAAAAAATCAATAGAGATTAAGTCTCCTACACCAGCAGGTATGATATTTTGCATATTCGCATAACTGTAACAGTTTGTTACTTTGCATTTTTGACATATGATGCAGCGGGCTAGTTCCTTTCGTATGACTTTACCGAATTTCGGATAATAAAATCCTTCTCGCAATAACTTGTAGCATTTTGCTGATCCTACGTGTCCATAAGCTTCATGGCATTCAACAATTAGCATTTTTACTATTGATTCTGGCAAGTATACTCGTAATTTGCCCCCTACTTCTTTTTGGTACAAAATGTCATTTTCGTATTTAAATTTTAATTGATTGTTTACTATTCCTTTTTCCACCAGATCAGTAATCCGGAGATCCGCCTTCTGTAACTTCGCTAAAGAACGGAGTTTTCCCATCAGATCATCGCTCACCCTTTTTGCTAATTCCGCGATTACTTCGGCTGAATTTACCACGCTTGACTCTTGATTCTGTTCCGGAGGATATCTACTGATAATATCAGCTACGATATTGTCTTTTCCTTTAATGTATTCAATTTTGAAATCATAGTTTTGTATGTACAACACCCATCTGGTTAATCTTGAGCTAGTCAATCTACAAGTTAAAACAAACGAAAGTGCTTTATGGTCACTTCTGATAATTAATTCCGCCCCAATAATGAACGTTCTGAATTTTTCAAGTGAGTACACTATCGCTAGTAATTCTTTTTCCGTAGTAAAATAACCCAATTCTGCCCCCTTGAGCGTTCGACTTGCAAATCCTATGATTTTATGTTCGTTATCTTTGTCGATTTGATATAGCATACCCCCAATTGCATAATTACTTGCATCGCATTCTAAATAATACTTTGCTTTTGGATCCGGGTGGTGAACTATCATCGTTTCGCAAAATAATTCTTTTATTTTTATAAAATATTCATTAATTTTTTCTGTCCAATCCCATTTCACTTCTTTTCTCAATAGTTGTAAAAGCGGATAGGTTAGTTCAGAATAATCCTTAGTGAATTTATTGTAATAGTTCGCTAATCCCAGAAATCCTTTTAATTGTTTTACATTTTTCGGTACCGGAAAGTTTTTTATAGCCATGATTTTGTCAGATTGAGGTTGTATACCGTCTTGTGTTATTTTGTGTCCCAGAAATTCAACTTCTTTTCTAAAGAACTTGGACTTCTGGAAGTTTAGTGTTAAGTTATGCTTTTGAAATGTCTCGAAAAGCTCTTCCAAATTTTTTAAATGGTCTTCGACCGATGCAGATGTGCATAAAATGTCATCAACGAAATTTATTGTGAAGTGTGCTACTTCTTGTAAAATAATATCTAACGCTCTAACAAGACTTGCTAAGCTTGTGTTCAACCCGTATGGAGTTACTTTAAATTGATAAGTTTTACCTTCAAACATGAAAGCTGTGTATTTTCTTGATTCTACTTCTAAAGGTACTTGCCAAAAACTGGCTGTCAAATCTAAACTAGACATCAGTTTTGTGTTTCCACATTTCTGAAAGAGCACCTCAGTCGATTGAGCACAGTCTCTATCAGGTATGATTAATTTGTTGATAAAACGAGCATCAAGTACTAACCGTATTTCACCGTTTTTCTTTGATACTACCACAATAGGGTTTACGTACTCGCTACATGATCGTTCGATAATTCCGTGATTTAACATTTTGTCTATTTCTTTTCTTACTTTTTCGCGGTGCATGATTGGTACCGGATATGACCTGCGTACAAAAGGTCTATCTCCGTAAGTTTGTATTTTATGTTCGTAAACTGACACCCTCCCTGGGATTTTGCTGAAAATGCCCCGATATTTCTTTAATAAGTCAATAAAGTTTCTTTGGTGCTCGTTTTCCAACAAATCGCATTCTGAGAGTTTGTCTCTGATCTCATCATCGGTTAACTCATATTCTTCACACATTTTTACTTGATTTTCAAGTTGTGAATTTAAAATGGATAATTCTAAGTTTTCACCACCTGACGGTAACTCATTCGATGTTTGTAATATGACGTTTTCCGTTTCCGAATCAGTGTTTATCGTTAATATGTTCAAATCCAAGTTTAAATGTGCTTTCCACTTCCCTAGTGTGTCAATTCCAATAATTATTGGCTTTCTGAGTTTAGGGATTACAAGAAAAGGAATTTGATCCGTGAAATTTCCAATTTT
Source organism: Tenthredo mesomela (assembly GCA_943736025.1). Taxonomy (NCBI): domain Eukaryota; kingdom Metazoa; phylum Arthropoda; class Insecta; order Hymenoptera; family Tenthredinidae; genus Tenthredo; species Tenthredo mesomela. Next base: position 18,754,925 of record OX031018.1, on the reverse strand, counting down.
GATTGTCATAAAAAGCTGTAATTTTACTGTAACTGGTTTGCCACCGGTGGCTCCTACGATTTGATAGTTCACCACTGGGAGTTTTTCACAGTTTTTAAAATTATCTATGTTTTCTGAATACCAATTTTCAGAAATTCCCGTTACTTGACTTCCTGTATCTATAAGTGCTATGTTTTTTAAATTTTGTAAATAAACTTGTATTGTTGGACAATATACGATTTCTTTTTGCTTTATTTCATCCTCTTTTAACAAAAACTCTGTTGGATTTTCAAAAGGGTTTGAATCTACTTTTTCTGCCGCATTTATTTCGATTCCGCGCTGTGCCTTGCATTCCGGCAGTGCTGTGCTCACAGCGCTAGTTGGTTTTCCGAACCCAACTCTTCGATTTCGATTTTACCGTTATCGCAGACTTCTTCTTCGATTGCGTTTACCTGTCGAGTGTTTGTCCAATTTTGGCGACGATTGCCTTCTTGGGTATTTGACTTTATTTTGTTGTCATGAGAATCGTGTACGTTTGAGTCTTCGCGTTGCGTGTTAGGTTTAGCGTTATTGTTTTGCTGTGTATAGCCGCTTCGCCATGTGTATTGTTTTGGTCGTTCATCAAGATGGCGAGTTGTATTTGAATACCTGTTGGCATTTTGGTTTTGAGAACTCGATTTTGGAACATTAGAACGTCCGCCGGATTGCATCTGGTCCAAAAAGGTAAGCAAACTGTCTATATCTCGAATGCTTCTACATTTTGCTGCTTCTACTACATGTTCGTCGAAGTGACGTATTATGTTATTTACGATTTCGTTTTCCGTCATTGAAGAAACCAAACCGCTAGCTGATGCATATTTCCTGCTGGCATATTCTGACCATCCTACTTTTCCTTCTGGTAAGTAATACCCGAATTCTAAATCTCTTCGGATCTCACGCTGAGTTTCTTCTCCCCAATACCTTGCTAAAAATCGTGTTTTGAACTCATCCCATGAATTTATTACACTGCGACGCGCAATCCACCAGTCTTTAGCGTCATTCGTCATACTTTGACCTATAAGCTTAAGTCCGATGTCGTCGCTAACCCCTAAAAACGCGAAATATTCGTCCAATTCTCTTATATAATTAACAGGTTTTTCCCACGTTTTTCCCGCATAAGTCGGTAATTTTAATTGTTTCGCTATTAAACCGGTATTATCATTGATAGGATCGTGACCTACTCGCTGTCGTCTAAGACGTCTTATATCCGAATCTATTCCTATTTTTAAACTATCATGCTTATGACTAAGTTCTGTTATCATTTCTTGGTTTGTTTTATGACTTTCTGTTATTTTATTTTTCAGAACTTCGTACGTGCTTACTTGTTCGCCTTTAAGAATGTTTTCGCATGTTTCAAGTTTGTCTGTCCAGTCAGCAGTTTCTTTGTCTAATCTATCAACGACATTTCTCAGGTTTGTATTTATTTGTTCAAATTTGGCATTACAATCAATAACATTGTTTTCTAATTTATTATCTATTTTAGATTCATATTTTGCTCTTTCTTCCACGTTTTCCGCTTGAAATCTTAACAAATTTTGTTCCATTGACTCGAATTTAGACTCCATTTTCTTTTCCAGATTATCTAAAGAAGCTAAAATTTTGGCCATCGGATCTACCGGGTTTCCTTCTGGTATTTGAGCCATTTCGGAAGATTGTCTACTGGATCTACCTTCTGCAAAACCTGGATCTCGTCCCTGATTCCCTAAATTGACGACACCGGAATCTTTTGATTTGTTTGATCCTTTGTCGGACATTCCAGCCCTGACTCTGATCAAATAACAATTCCAAGCCTGAAACGCAGGTCTCTTGTCGGTCTATTTTTTTTTGAATTTTGAAACTTGATTCTAGATTCTACTGATTTTACTGTTTTTTGACTGATTTTAACGTTAATTCAAGTGATTTTACTGATTTTATCTTTTATTCATGCTTTTTCCAAACGATTTTACTAAGAAAAGCCCCGCACGTTGGGCGCCAAATGTAACTTTTGGCGAGTATCTTGAACCCGAAAGTTAAGAGATACCCGCAGTTAGTGTGAGTTCTTTACCTATATAAAAAAGGGATTTAAATTATCTAAATTATTAGGGCTTTTCTTTGAGGTCATAGGTAGGGAAAAAGGATGGGTTAGCCACCAAAAGCCACCTATGCAACCTAGTGAATTTACTTTAACTCAGGACTCGGGTAGATTACTCCACCAAAGCCTGTTCCCTTCGGACTCGGGTAGAACCAAAGCCGATCCTTCTCCTATTCGAACAGAGCCGGGAAGTGAATCCAAGCCTGCTATCCTAAACACAAAATCTATTCTTTGCTCGGATCCGGGAACCTTGCGATTCCAAGACCGTGTCTCAGACTCGGAATCGTATTTCCTTGGCCCTCGGACGCGGGAAGTTAATCCAACGCCGTACGCACTTGGAATGATCCAAAGCTGGTCCCTATAAGGCTTGTTCAGGGATGGAAATTGATTAGTTAGGAGTCAGTGCTGAAATATCCGACAAAGTTCAAATAAGAAAATAACAATTGTATTCAAATGAATTCTAACATACTAATTTTTACATCGGTTTACTTATTCTACTTCTATCCTAATTTGCGTGACTCTAAGTCGCGTTCGTGTGTTGTGTCGTGTGAAATTATCGTTCTATTTGTCGTATTTATTCTATTATTATTTGCTATGCGCGTTTATGCTTTCTGTTTTGATTCTATTTCTTTCTATTCGTTTCTCTCCTATTCTCATCGATTTTACTTTATATTATACGCAATGATGTTTTATCGAAAGGTATTTGATTTTAATTTTTAATTCATGATTTTATATTAGTCATTTAGTTCAAGACGATCTAATGCTATTCAAGTGAAGTTAAATTATTTGAGTGATGTGAGTCGCACCGGTGCTCTACCTGACTACGCTAACGAGTGAACGCGTGAGCTGGTTATATACTCTTTATCCCCACTCCTTAGCGTGACGTCACCCACTTGGTCGAACGTCGAGGATTAGTGTAATCCTTTTCTTTGTTCGGGATTTGGCGTGATTCGAGGTGCAACCATGCCGAGTATGTTACACTATATACGCAGGATTTTCTATTATGGATCTCGCTAAAACCTACATTTATGATTTTCATTATAATTACATAAAAAGCAGATTCGGTGACCGAGCAAAGCTTATGTATACCGACACGGATAGTCTCATATATCACTTCACCGTACCCGATATATACGAGCTCATGAAACGCGATTTGAACCGATTTGATACTTCCGACTATCCTTTAGAAAATATTTACAAGATGCCGCTAGTCAACAAAAAAGCGTTGGGATTAATGAAAGACGAAAATAACGGGAAGATAATGACTGAGTTTATAGGCTTAAGAGCTAAATTATATGCCTTCAAAGTTTTAGGTGAAAATAGAGAGCAGAAACGCGCCAAGGGAATCAAAGGGGCAACACTGAAAACCATAACGTTCGATGACTACATACAATGTGCTCTGCAGCATCGAAATCTGACAAAAAGTCAAAATTTAATTCAAAGTAAGAATCATCAGGTTCATACGGTGATGCAGAGGAAGATAGCGCTGAGCTGGAACGACGACAAGAGGATCATATTTCCTGATACGACGGACACGCTCCCGTGGGGTTACGATAAGACTGTGTAGAATGAAATAAACATACTTGTCAAACATTATCTTTCTTTATTAATAAACCTTACAAGTCAGACTTATTTATCCAACTATTGTGTGTATTATTGAAACCTAACCATTTTACAAATAGCTTGTTTCCACGTCTCTTGAGCACCTTCTCCACCAGGTAGATGTCGGAATTCTTGACTTTGAGAAGTTCCTGTTCGTAGAAGCCACCCGCTATCGGCTGATCCTGATAGTCATTAAGCTTGTATGTTACTGGATCAGTATTTACTACTTGGATGATCGTGAATATTTCAGTCGTCCAATTTGGTGTATATCCTTTCTCAAAAACATTCTTATATTTGCTGATTCGGACTTTATCTCCAACTTTGAACTTTGCCGGCTTAACCGATCTGACTCGAACTTTTTGGTATACAGTCTGCAATAATGTCCGCTCGTTTCTAAGGGATACGTCCTTTGGCTTCATGCGAATAGTCCGATGTTTAGAGTTGTTGTAAGCCGAAACCAAATCAGATAAAATGTCCGTCCACTTGTAATTTCCTTGCAGACTGAACTGCATCCACATTTTGTTTTTCAGCGTACGATTGAAGCGTTCACAGATCGATGCCTTCAAGTTACTAAAGGTTGAGTATAGTTGAATATTATATCGTCTCATGAGAGAATCGAAATTTGAATTATAAAATTCTTTGCCTCTGTCAACGTGTAATTTCTTCGGGGTACGTCCCTGTACGAGTACAGATTCCATAGCACTCGTCGTGTCTTTACCCGTCTTGCTCTTCATTGGCACGACCCAGGCATACTTTGAGAATATATCGATGACGGTGAGCATGTATTTGTAGCCTTTGTTTTCTCCCGCGTACAGTGTCATGTCAACGAGATCCGCTTGCCAGGTTTCATCCAAACCGCGAACATCTACACGACGACGCGGATAGTTCTTTCGAGCTGGTCTATGCAGCTCCGTCACGAGCGTTAGCTTTTTCTCGTTCATTTTCCAACACCGTTAGTCTGGTGTCCAGCTTGAGAATGATTTCGGCGGTGCGAGTCGATAAGTCTTGTACTGCTTCGATATCAACACCTAGGTTCCGCAGAGCATTCGTCATGCGAGAGTCCAAGACATGTATCATTGCGAGGATTTCGTTTCTCACAACGTCGATCTCATGACGCATGAGGTTCATAGTAACAGCGTCGCCTTGCTGCACAGGATTGGCAACGTTGCACAGTCGCTTGTTATCTATATCGTAATGCCCGTCGGTGGTGAATTTAAACCCAATACCGGGAGGACCGCGACTGCTTGGGGCGGCGCTCTTGTCCAACTGTCGTCCAAACACATCGACGCTCATTTTGGAAATGACTGTGGAAACGATGGGAGGTTGATTAATAAATGATGTCAGCTTCACGCAATTCTTCGATTATCGATACGATTTCGTTGGTGTGACTCGAGTTTCCAGCTGCTTGGGATGCCAGGAGTAAACGAAGACGGTCCACCAGCTCGTTGGGGTCGTCCCAGTGAACGTAATCCGTTCCTCTCCCCTCTTGAGCAACCATAAGCTGTGGGAGCACACCTACACCCGTGTGTGATCCGGTGGCGATGAACTTCTTAAACTTGGGGTTATCCACTGCTCGAATAGCTTGATCACTTCTATAGTATTTTCGATGTGCGTTGGTAGCAATTATGATTTCTTTATAATTTTTTATATCATTTGAAGTCACGTAGGTCTCATCGGGTATCTTTTTGAATAGTAGTTCCAACAAACCTTCGGTCTTTGTATAACGCTTACCGCCCGCATGAATAAAGTCACTCCCAAAACTTATCGGTGAGTCACCCATCATCAACCTGTCGTCAGCAAGTACGCGTACACCGTACACGTTATCCAGATCTTTTTTTCTATTCACATCTCGTAACATTTCGAGATACTCGTTGCTACCCTGTTCAAGAAACTCATCCGTCGGTTGTATAGTTATATCCTCATCTGCTGTTAAAAAGGAATCATCGTCTTCTCGAGGTTCTTCTTTGATCGGTTCTTGTTTGATCGGTTCTTCTTTGATCGGCTCTTGTTCGGTCGGCTCTTCTTTGATGGACTTGGCGCTAGGTTGAGAAACCTTCACCAGTTGTCGCAGCGGAGTTACTACCGGTTTGAAAACATTGCTCATTGTCTGCTCAGCGGTCTCCCTACCCGACTTTATCATTCTGTGTTTACGTCGAATCGCCGCGCTGGCTTTAGCGATATGACGCAACACTTCTTTTTGTTGATGAATTTTCGTATCTTGCATGTTGACGCAGCTGTATCTGAGAGGCTACTGATTCTACTTTCCGGAATATTCTCAATTTATGCTCACAAAACAGTCAAACCCCTGTCTATATCTACCGTCATTCAACTCACTGTCCTTGTCTATTACAACGAATCCATACTTGCCGCTGTTCCAACACACAGAGCACAAGTCTTTGAACTGCGTGTAAGTCATGTCGGTATTCACATGATCATCGTACACATGCCTCAAGTTCATCTCATCTTGCTTGAACAGTACCAAAAGATTGGTGTTGTCGCGCACGAGATGCTTGGGGATGCGGGCGTAGGTCTGACAGAGATAGAAGCAATCCACGTGTTTATGTCTTCCCATACAGAAGAAAGCTCGGATGTTATCCTGCTTCTCACAAGCCACGTCATCAAAAACGATGATCGAATTGGGTAATGCCTCGTCTGGCACGACTACTTGTTCATGCTCGTCGAATGGAAAGTATTCAACGCCATCTACCTCCTCGAGTAACTGTTGCAGCAACTTGTACTTGGGCTGATTCAATGATTTCGAGTAGATATAGACGTTTTCGAACCTCAATCCGTTGGGGTGTGTTATGAGGGTGAGCAGCGCGTTGGTCTTGCCACAGTTGGACGGACCGCAAAATACCGCGCGCACGCTGTTCGGCAGCAAATCACCGTGCCGTTTTTCAGTTGCAACATTCTGTTGCACAAATTTGTCGAAATTCATTACAGGTAGCTTGACAGGCTGCGTCTCGAACCTCATCTCGACTCTGACTAACGGTAAATGGTATAAATAGCGTGTTTATAAAGAAGATTCCTCAGTCAGAGCGTAGCCATGATCGTGCACAAAGCCTGTCGTAAGCGAACTAAACGCTGTGGGAAAGGTCTGGTCAACAGAATCATTAACAGTCTTCCTGTAGAGTTACATCTGCCTGGTTATCAATACTGCGGACCTGGTACCAAATTAGCGAAGAGACTCGCGCGCGGTGATCCAGGTATCAACCCGCTTGACGCAGCCTGCAAAGAACACGATATCGCCTACTCGAAGAATCGGGAAAATCTGGAAGCTAGAAGTGCGGCAGATAAGATTTTGGCTGAGAGAGCCTGGAAACGGGTTTTGGCTTCAGACGCAAATATCGGCGAGAAAGCAGCCGCCTGGGCAGTGACAAACGCGATGAAAGCGAAAACTAAGCTCGGTATGGGTATGCGGAAACCGGTGGTATTGAGAACGGTTATCGATGCCGCCAAACGGTCTATGGTGCCAGGAAAGACTGCGCAAGTCGCCATCAAGTCTGCATTGAAGGGTGCACGAGGCGCTGTTAGAAAAGCTGGTGGTAAACGCAATGTACGTTCTCCACGGATTCTACCTGTCCCAGCTAAAGTTGGTGGTTTCTTACCATTCCTTATACCCCTCTTTGCCGGGCTCAGTGCTACGGGCGCGTTGGCTGGTGGGGCAGCAGGTATTGCAAAAGCGGTGAATGACGCAAGCTCCGCCAAGAGACAACTGGAAGAAAGTCAACGGCACAACAAGACCATGGAAGCTATCGCTCTAGGCAAGGGGCTCCATCTGAAACCGTATAGAAAAGGCTTGGGTCTTCACCTGAAGCCAAAAAACTAAAAGTGACGCTGCCACAACGAGCGCTAACTGACGCGGACCTGTTAAAGTATGCGACTACCCTGGACATTCCACATTTCCGCGGCGTCTTCATGCGAAACGATTTGCCCAAAGATGGACCGCGTAGGTTTGAATCGGGGATCGTCAATCTAGATGATAAAGATGGTCCTGGAACACATTGGGTCGCGTACCGAAAGATCGGTAACGAAGTAGTTTACTTTGACAGTTTCGGTAACCTTCGTCCACCGTCGGACCTCGTCAGATACCTTGGTGTTGGTAGCGTCAAATATAATCATAAAAGATATCAAGACTACGATACCTTCAACTGTGGTCACTTGTGTCTCGAGTTTCTATATAAACATACAGCGTAATTCCTCGAAGTCAGTTTGATTTTCGCAGTAGTCATGGATGATTCGTTCACACTAACCGTATCGGGGAACTCCTCGGTTCTTGAGACTCAATACTTTCCCCCTATCGAACTTTCCCATCTCAAGAATTACTCCCTCGGTCTCGTTGAATTACTGACTTTCAATTCGATTCCCAATGTAGATGTTGGTCACAACAAGATTTACGTAGGTGAAGAAATAGTCACTATACCCACCGGTAGCTATGAAATAGAGGATATAGAGAGTTATGTACAGGGTGTCTTGTCGAATAAGGGTATCACCATCAACATCAAACCGAATAATAATACACTGTGTAGCGAAATCAAATGCAGTCACCCTGTAAATTTTGTGCCCGGCGATTCTATAGGCAGCCTATTGGGTTTCACTCCACGTATTTTGCAAGCTGATCGAGTTCATGAGTCTGACCTTCCTGTAACTATTCTTAAAGTCAACGCACTACGAGTCGAGTGTAACATTACAACGGGTGCCTACGTCAATGAGCGTAAAGTACACACCATTCATGAGTTTTTTCCCGTTGTTCCACCTGGATATAAGATCATTGAAGTACCGTCTCACGTCATTTACCTTCCAGTCACCGTAAGGATCATAGATCACATCCAACTCCGCATAGTCGATCAGGACGGTGATTTGGTTAATTTCCGTGGAGAGGTTATAACTATAAGGTTGCATATCAAGGCTCAATAATGGGAATAGTTTATAACAGAAGTGGCTATAATACTAAGGTAAGATGCCCCGAACACGTCAGTCGTCAACCGGTTCTCAAAGAGCTGACACCTCAGAACGTGCTGCTTCTGCAAAGCTTGGGTCTCAGGATCACACCTTTTGGAAGAGGAATTTTCGCAAAATAAGATTCGTTTGCATCTGTGTCGTCTGCTGTATACCATGGAGGAGGAAATCTTAGACATTCAAACACCCGTCGTCTTTGACGAGTCTATCGCACACTACGAGGTTCACACACACAAACCCTATGCCTCATCGAGTTTCAATAACAGTGACGAGATTCGTATCGCTGTTCAACACCAAGACCTGGGCGTATTACCGTGCAAGAGTTCATTGCATGTGTATGGAAAGATAGTCAAGGCCGATGGAACTCCGTCGACTACCGCAACACTGGTCAACAACGGTGTTTGTCATCTGTTTGAAGAAATGCGTTACGAGATAAATGCTATTGAGATCGATAGGAGCAAAAACGTCGGTCTCACCAGTCTTATGAAAGGTTACCCTTCTCTGAGACCTGGACAGAATTGGATGATGGAGAATGCCGGTTGGCTTAATGTGAACGCGACCCATGTGGATACCGCTGGTAATTTCGAAGTATGCGTACCGCTGAAGATGATGCTAGGGTTCGCCGAAGACTATCGCAAGATAATCGTGAACGCCAAACACGAGTTGATCTTGACCCGTTCGAAGACCGATACGAATGCGGTTCTACAAACTCAAGATGAGGAATTCAAAATCCTGATCGATAAGGTCGAATGGTTGTTACCATATGTGAAGCTCGCGGATCAACGGAAAATACAGCTGTTGAATTTCATCGAGAAAGATCCAGCGATCTCCATGAGTTTTCGCAATTGGGAATTGTACGAGTATCCTGTACTTCCCACTACTTCGAAGCACGTTTGGACGGTGAAGACATCGACTCAGCTGGAGAAACCTCGCTACGTTATACTGGGATTCCAAACAAGTCGGAAGAATAAGCTGAATCGAAACGCTAGCCATTTCGATCACTGCAACATCACCGACGTTAAACTCTTCTTGAATTCTCAATGCTATCCCTATGGGAACCTTAATCTCGATATGAGTCATAATCAGTATGCTTTGTTATATGAAATGTACGCCAATTTCCAAACCTCCTATTACGGCAAGGAACCTGAACCGTTGCTGAAAAAGAGTGAATTCCTACAGTACGCTCCCCTATTCGTCATCGACTGCTCTAAACAAAACGAGTCGCTCAAGTTTGGACCTGTAGATGTTCGTCTCGAGTTTGAAGCTAAAGACAACTTCCCTGCCGATACGTCGGCATACTGCTTGATTTTACACGATCGGGTAGTTGAATACAATCCCATAAGCGGTGGAGTGAAGAAATTGGTATAATTATATGTATTTCTGCAAATAAAGATTTTAAATATATGTGACGCTTCAATCATTTCCATCCTGCCGCTCAGCGGTATCTTATCACTCTAGATTAAGCTTAGAAAGGAAGGAGAGAGTTAGTATTAATACTGTTGTAAAATATTTCATCATTTATTTTACTGTTGGAAATTTACAAATTCATTTGTCATAGGTCCATCGAATTCGTCGTAACAGATATGTCTGCTTCTTTGCTTCCGACAGTTTATGATGTCCTCGTCCCTCTTCATAGCCTCTGATAGTTTCCCCCACACCTCGTCAATGATATCCGATGCGTAAATGAGGATAAATTGTTTCGTTAAAAATGCGATATCCTCCTTCCTCATTCGTTTCAAACTTCCCACTTGAATATATATTTGCAAAGATTTATGTAGAGATTCGGTACAGTTCTTCAAGAACCAAGATTTCAATCGCTGTACGTTTTCCCAGGCACACCGGTATCCGACGATTTTCTCGTGATAGTCCTTATGCCAACCACCCACTTTGATGTATTGCAAGAATCCAAGACTCGGACACCCCAATTCTTCCAGATCGATCACTGGCTTTGAATCGTCGTTGATCATCTTCTCGAGCCACTGTTTCTTCTCATTTCCCTTGACATATATATAACTTGCTTGCTCAACGATTCTCTTCAATACTGTCTGCAGATTATCGTAAGACATGTCACCGTCATTCCACTCTAATCCATGATAATTTCGCGTCAACCAGGAATTGGTAGCTCTGCATTTGGGTGGTAAGGTTTGCCAAGAACAGGGTGGTTTGAACAGGATGCGAGTTATACCATGTCTACCTGCGTCGTCCGGTTGAACACTGATTGCAGCCAGCTCCTTTACCACAAATTCATCGTAAAAGTTTTCGAAACCTTGCACATCCAAAATCATCTCCATTGTGATATTTTTTAGATTCTTTACTACTTGAAGATCGGTTGAATACTAATTTTCATCCCTGAAATTTTCGCTCTTTTATAGCTGACAGCCCCCCTCCACTAATTTTCTAGAACGTTCCAAAAGATCTTTCCGGAGTCAAAATGTTTCCCTCCACCAAATTTCTAGAACGTTCCAAAAGATCTTTCCAGAGTCGATTCCGAGAACTTCTGAGAATCATTAGGCTAAGTAACTCGATCCGAAGAGAACAGGGTGTCGAATGATCAGACTCAAAAACTTCTCAGGGTGTCGATAATAATTCTGAGAACTGTTTGACTGTCCGAAATTCCAACAATGGTCATTCCAGGAATTATTAGTTATCAAAGAATAGACTTGCATGTTCTTCGTACAGGGGTATCAAATTCATACAGGGTGCCGAAAAATTCCAGGAACTGTCTGCCCTCCACAATGACCTCGGAGAAGCTTCTAGAAGGCTCTGACACAGGGGTTGGAATTTCATATCGGGATGTGTGACGTTAATTCGAGGGTATGTGACGTCAATTTAAGGGTATGTGACGTTAATTCAAGGGAGTGTGACGTCAATTCAAGGGTGTGTGACGTCAATTCAAGGGTGTGTGACGTCAATTCAAGGGTGTGTGACGTCATTTTGAGGGTGGGCGACGTCATTTTGAGGGTGGGTGACGCCATTTTGAGGGTGACGTCGGGGGCCCGAGAGCGTGACTCAGACTCCCCCTCCAACACCCTCACACGGACACGGGAGGGTGCGTGTGTGTGCGTGCGTGTACGTGTGCACTAACACGCGTTGATCCAGAACCGGCCTAGCCTACCTACTATAGAGGATACACGATATAGAACGACACGGGAGTTTTGTTCATGAATAGAGCAAGAACTACTACACTGTTGGAAAAATTGTGTATTGCTGTTAAAAAAATTCGCAGTTAAAAATATTATGTCAAATTCTATACATATTCGAATGTTAATTTAACAATTTCGATTTGAGTTAAGCTGGTATTTTATGTTGAAAATTATTATTCACATATTCGCACAAAACTTGACACATCTATTATGTCAACTTCAGAATAACGAAGAAATAACTTCATGTTTATGTTAAATCTTTGAAATAACATGTGGTTTATGTATACAAGAACTAAAAATTTATGTCATTCAATTGTAAATTCACGGCAAGATTTGATCCAAAGTATAAGTCAATTCAACTCTTCTTATATATTATTTTGACAAAGAAGATCTGTTAATATCTTTTATTACATTATCAGGCCAGTTGAATTAACACGAATATAATGTGAAAAATCGGTTCATCACCCAAGGAAAGTGTTAAAATGACATATTTTTGAAGTAAAGTCGATACTTCGGACAAACTCGTGTTTGTTCGATTGACTTCGAGAGCTGGTAGTAGCGTGTGGGGGTCGAGAAGACCTCAGTCGTAGTGTCGGACGCAAGCGCGTAACATGTACGAACGCCGTATCAAGTCCTCATTGTAAGCCGCTAGAGATGAACGATACCTATGATCACCAATGTATCATAACCAAATACTTTTTGTACCCTTAAGAAATGCAAATGTATTATATAATTGTAAGAAATTGTTCACTTGAAAAAAAAATGATAATAATGAACAATACTAGAATAACAGAATTTGGAGTTTTTTTTTTTAGACAAATTCATCCACCCTTTCACTGTGAATAATTAAAACTTGGAGGGTGTGAAATCGAAAGTAACACAAGGCAATTGTAAGAGTCATTGAAAGTTATTTTCTAGTTGGGAAAATGATTTCATTTTCCATAGTTATACAATAAATTGTCAAGTATTGTATGACTGTGAAAAATAATTATTATTTTTTCAACTAGATCATACTTTTGCAGTGCTTCTTCAATTGCTCCGTGCTGTACTTCGCACCCCTCTGGAATAATAATGAGATAACATAAAGAAGAAGTGAAATTAACATTTCTGTACAGTTAGGATTAACATTAAAAGTATGTCAAAATTGACATGAAATTTGATTATTCCAACATTTAAAATTAGTAAATTCGTGTGAATTTGCATGTTGGAGTAACATACGTAAAATGTCAATTTCAACTGTATTTTCTGTTTATTTGACGCAGCTGTCATTCATTATGAACATTTAATTGTTTTCAATTTAACAGATAGATTATGTATTATTGACAGATGATTTGAGTCGAATGGAACTACAAATATGTTGAAGTTTCAACTTATATCCTATGTCAACTGTTTACATATCATGTTTCTGTAAAATTAACTAAAAAAAGTTAGTGGACCTAATGGGACATACGAAATGAGTTAAAATTAACATATTTTTTCCAACAGTGTAACTATCCTAATAATATCGAGTTATGAAGGCAATGCGCTCGCGTAGGGGCGTATTACGAAGGCGCTGGCAGAAGGGTGCCGGTTAAATCTATGAATTAATTCTTTTTTACCCAAATTTTTCTTTTTTCTTTCAAATTATTGAATCAAATTTCTATCCATCGTAATAAGCAATTACCATTCATCCGTTACGATAATAATATTAATATATTCGGAACTCCATCAATAATGAAATGAAAACAAAAGTCAATAATCGGCAACTAAAGATACCAAAAATTTGAATTATCATTTTTATTTGTTTATTCATATTTCGTGTATTCCAAAATTATAAATTGCGTGTATGTATATACCTAGACATACAATGTTCCGTTCCGTTTTCCTTGATTCCGGCAGAATGGCTCTTCATATGACGGCATCCTAATTGTGGAGCTTGGTTAATGCATATTACCGACACATTTGATTTCTAGGAAATGTAAATACTTAATATTGTACATATAAAGACTACTAATGTATTGTACATAACTTAAAAATAATTACAGTCACTGGGTATCACAGAAAATTAACACCAGTCTCAGTGTAGTAACATAATTATATTATCTTAGAAATCTATATAGTATCCAACTACTTAAGGTGGTTCTTTACATACAGTCCCACCGAACGCGGGTTTCAGAGAAGATTATGAATACTTCTCGATGGGAAAAAAATCTGAAAAAAATCAAGCATGTAGGAGATCCTCGGGAGATTGATTTTGCATAATAATAATTCAAAAAAATTATTAACAAATTCATGGAAAAAAAAACTGTTCCAAAATTTAGCCGATGACCCAACTTTTTTTTCAGGTGAAAATAATTTTTCAATTTTTCGTATGAAAAACGCATTTTCAAAAAGTTACCAAAATTATCAAAAAATTCATACGTATTTAGAAGAATTGACGAATCATTTTCACCTGAAAAAAAAGTTGGGTCATCGGCTAATTTCTTGAACAGTTTTATTTTCCATCAATTTGTTGATAACTTTTTTGAATTATTATTACGCAAAATCAATCTCCCAAGGATCTCCTAGATGCTTGATTGTTTTCAGATTTTTTTCCCATCGAGAAGTACTCAAAATCTTCTCTGAAATCCACGGTTGGTGGGACTGTATGTAAAGAACCACCTTTACGTACGTGTTGGGCAACCTACGTACGTATTCAAAATAACTAAGATCTATCAGAAAAAGTTTGATACAATCTTTCTGCACAGCCTCGTACCATTGCTATCTCAGTACGTTTATAGTTGAATCTGATGAAACAGAAAATAACGCAACTTATGAACCTGTTTTGAATTTCATGCGCTCGTAATATATAAACTATGATTATAGGTAAGTAGATAATATTTGAATACGTGAGACTACTTGGTTCGATTCGAATACTTTATACTACTTCACTCTATGACAATTTAGAGGAGACGTGAGATAGAGACTCAAATTTTTTGAACAAATGATAAGAAATAAGCAATAAGTAATAAGAAACAATATAATAATATAATATTTAAGACATAAAGATGGTAACACCATACCGGTACACAATAACTTATACTACTACTACTACTTCACTCATCGTCAGGGAATAGTTCTGACTCCAGATATTCTGCTGGCCATTTGTCCTCGTCATCACAGGCATCAGTTTTTATTGCCTGATTGGTATTAGAGGTATGATAGCTACGAGAGTGTCTTTCCTCACTCAAAATGCAGACAATTTTGTTGATTGCGCTGTTACGTCCTAGGCTGGAAGCCGAATATTTAATCTATAGGTACAACAGTTACCATTAGTTATTATCTCAGGTATAAAAATACCGACGTGCAATTATCATCAGAGTTTTAATAATGCACCTACTGATGTAATTCCATTTATAATTTTTTCCTTTATTCTTTTATATATTATTTTACTCATAGATATTAGTCAATACTTTTGAAAGGAACAATCTTAACTATAATATAGACAATTTCATCCCATTTTCTCACGAAACGAATATGCTCTGGAACACTTGAAACACCATAAAACTGAAAGCCGAAACTTTAAGTAAACTTTGAAAATCCTTATTGAGGAAACATAAATCTTCAGATCCTTCAGATTTTTACGACCCAAAGCGGAAAAGCCTAAAGACAAAGACAGCTCTGTTTTAAAAGAAGAGAGATATAGATGCTTACAGCATCCCTTCTTAGCGCCTCGACGCTTGGGCCTCTGACCCAATCGCCTTGCGCAAATGCTCTTCTAGCCAACCATATTTTTTCCCGCTTTTGTTTTAATGTTCTTTTTACCAATAGAAAAAACCTCGCCTTCCCGCGAGTTTTCCAAAACCTCCCCTTCGCGTATCCGCGAGGAGAGATCTTTTCTACTGCAGTATTAGCAGTTAGTCACGAAACCTCCATCAGTAAAGATCGAACTCATAGAATCTTAGATCTCAGAATTATCAACTCAAAGTGTTTGGTGTAACAGTTAATTAATAAGTGAATTACTAAATAAAATAATAGAAACTACAAACTTAAATTAATCTCCACTTGCGTGAAGATTAATTACCAAAACTACAGTGCAGATTGTTATTATTAAATTGTTTAATAAATATTGTTATAATTAAAAGGTGAAACTATAAACATTTATTTCACCCACGCATAGTGGTGGCTGATAATACCCATACCTCAACAGATATCTCAACAGATACGAGCTCAGCGACGTCCAGAAGAACTAGTAATTTAAGACTCGGTAAGAAATACAGAACTTTACCAATTCAACATCATATAAAATAACTTGTGATTCGTTCTTCTAAATAACTTTCAACTCAAGACGTAACAGCGCCTTCCCATATTCTACCAAGTGTCTCAAAACCATTCTGTAGGATGTTATTTTGGTCTTCAAAGCATTTGATTGCCTGCGTAGCGCAGGCTGTTATAGTTTTAGTATAATTGTCCATTGCCTCAACAACTGCTGAGGTATTCGCACTGGCACCTGCAAATGAAAAACGTTCTATGTAGAAAATTAAACAGCCGAATCAATGAATAACATGCAATTACGACAATGTCTAACAAACCTACCTTTCACAGATGTTGCTGGTGTTTGTCGAGATGGAGGAACTGAAACATGACAATATAAAATTATTGTATTATTATTAACTTGGTACATTTATTGGTTGTCGGAATCAATTCATACAAAGACAATCTTTTTTTTCCTCTTTCACACAACCGTGTGCTTCTTAATCATCAGCTGTTTTTTGGAACAATATATGCATTGCAGGTATTAGTAAACACTTTTCTCGCTAGCGGAATCGATAAATCATCTGTTGACTACTCAAAATTTCATGAATTTGCATTACCTGACGGAGCAGTCCTTTTTGTCAAATCGACAACTGGCACTTCTTTCGTTGTAGAGGATAGCCTGTTACTAGGACCAGGCTCAGATGATCTGCCTCTGTGTGTGAAAGGCACGGACGAGCGATGTACAGAACCATGAGAAAAAGACATGGGAGAACGACGGGCAGAATGGCGAGGAGAAAGCATAGGAGAGCCATGGGCAGAACGGTGATGGGAGGCCTTAGGAGAACGATAGGCTGAACGGTGAGGGGAATTAGGCCCGGGCGAGCGACGGACAGACCGAAGAGGAGAACGTAGAGGTGAGCGATGGGGAAAATTGTGATGCGAAGAGATAGGCGATCGACTGGCATAATGAAAAGGAGAACGTACAGGAGAGTAGCGAGGTGAAATATTTGACAAATGATAGGGAGAAAGTTTGGGAGTAGGCGAACAGCCGCGAGAAGAACCGGGTACAGAACGGCGAGGAGATCGCTCTCTCAACATCGGTGAACGGTTACTTGAGCGTGATCTTCGTGTTGGTGATGTCCTGTGTAATCTGAGCTCCTGCGAAGCCTGCGATGATACATTTGCCACACTGGTTTGTTGTGGCATTTCTTGTATAATGGCTAGTACTCGAAAATCGAGTTCTGGTACCGGAGTATTCCTCTGGCCCGTATGTAGCATGGTTCTTCTCTGTTGTGCGCTCTTGACGAGAGCATTCCATGTCTGGTGGTAGCATATCAATAGTAAAAAAAAATATTTTCAGGGTAATAGAAATAAAAGTACCAATCACCATGTCCAAACAACATTTTTTGACAAAGCACAACTCTAGTTGATATTTCAAACTGTCATCCGAAATTAGGTATTATAATTGAAATATATACAATGATTATTTTATTGAATAAGCGTAAAATTTGTACCCTTGTCCATCCTTTTGCATCTTTCGCCTCGCCCACAGAATTTAACCGCTCCGCCAACCTTGTCCATAAATCAGAGATTCGTTCTGGGTCAATCAACTTGCCATTTGCGAATTCTTGGTATTTTTCCATAAATTCGACCATCAGCTTCATTTGCGCCTGGTTACTCCTGTGCTTGACTTTCTTCATGTCGCTGTAAAAAAATGTTGAACCTATTGATGAATCGCATGGGAAAATAGTAACACACCATTGTCAATGAATAACTTCAGTTCTGAAAATACATTGTAGGGCAGAATAGGAGATCAATTTCTTGGTCTCAAATGATTAACATGCAACCTTTCTTGACATGCAACCATTCTTCAATCGAATGCTTTTAACCATGATCAACAAAGGAACCAGATCAGAGGGACCTTCTCTTTTTTTATTTCTTCCTTTTTTCGCATACAGCGCAATAATAATCACGCCTTATAATGCTCATCGATAAATACAATAATGTGTCTTAAAATCGACGAATTCACGAATTACAATACCATACGTGAACGAAGGAAACACATGGTCGTGAATGTATAGCTGTGTAGCTGAACACGGTATTAAAGTGTATGAACTACATTTTGACATCCTTACCGATTTTCGGACATATTGTTGGAGCTGTAGATGACTGTGAAATGTTGTCTTTATAACATTCAATGGAATAAATCACACGCACTGCCAATAACAATCGCAATATTAGCGAACGAATATTCTGGCCGTCAGAAACTCAAATGGATATGCACGTGTATCATGCAATGCTCGAAGTAGCGTGCTACGTTGGCAACATCGCTGGCGCGAATTTTGAAGGTCTCAGTGTTATGCGCGGCCGCGGAGTCAACAACCACTGTGGCGTGAGCGTATCACTGGAGCGCATGATCCCCACCCCTGCGCCTCAGATCACGTGATTAACTATAACGCTATTGCCAACATGATATTTCTACATGCCTTGTTACCGTAAATCCGTTTATTAGTTTTGAATTCGCAAACTATCGGGTCTGTCAAACAACTGTGCAATATCAAACAATATAATAATTGTCATTACTTGAATAAACTTAATTATTATAAACGACGTTGCGTAAGTAAAACTTGCAAATTTTTGTTTTTTTCATTTGGAATTACGAATACAGAATAGCAGTGAAAATAAGAGATTTGTTTTTAAACAATTCGGTAATCGGACAAGTTTTTACACGGCAGTGTGGCTTAAATTTCTTGCACTTCTCTCCAATTAATTATACTTCGTACGATAATGCAACAAGTGTGAGACTTGAAGGACTAAAGATTCACGGCAAATGTGCTATTACATTTAATTATCTAAAACTGAAAACAAAACATTCAACATGCAGGAAAGCCGTATACTCTCGAATGTGCTATTTATTTGAAGTCAAATTGCATAATAATGCTCAAAAAACACGTACTTTGTAGAAGAAGCGTCAATTTTCGAAGTTCGGTAAAATTGAATAATTAGTTTCAACTGTGATAGCCACAGAATCTCGCATGGGGGACATTGAACTATTATTTAAGGGGCTATTGGAATAATATACAGGATGGTCCATTTAACTCTGTCACCTCGAATAATTTGGTTATTATCGATTATACAGAAAAATGTCATGGGGAAAAGTTGTTGCATCCGAAGGGGGAAAATAAGTTTTCGAAGTGAAAGTCATCCAGAGGTCATGTCTTCTGAGATTTCAATGGTAGCAATGTTTTTTTAAATGGGACTACCTGGTTTATCATTCACTTTGAGGAAGCTTACATCGAGACGATTTCAACCATGTGTAATAACATGACATTCGAATGACTTTCGGCCCCAAAATTTATGATCAAATGATGAAATTGCCTGGCCCTGCCTATGATTCTCGGACCAACACTTGCACATGCATTGATGATACGTTTCTTGAATGAATGGCTCAATGAATTTGAATGAATAAAACAGTGAAATAAAGGAAAAAATAAAAAATAAACAAAAATTAATTTTTTCGAATGAAAAATGCAATAAATTGTGGGGCCAAAAGTCATTCGAAGGTCATGTTATTACACATGGTTGAAATCGTCTCGATGTAAGCTTCCTCAGAGAGAATAAAAAAACAGGTAGTCCCATTTAAAAAAAACATTGCTACCATTGAAATCTCAGAAGATATGACCTCTGGATGACTTTCACTTCGAAAACTTATTTTCCCCCTTCAGATGCAACAACTTTTCCCCATGACATTTTTCTGTATAATCGATAATAACCAAATTATTCGAGGTGACAGAGTTAAATGGACCACCCTGTATATATACGTTCACACCACTTCTTGAATGCGCAAATCGTAGTATTTCCGAACCGATGAAACCGATTTTAACCGAACTTCGAGAAATGACGCATTACTTTGCCAAAATGTGACTAGTACCGAATCTTTTCACGTAGCCGAAAAGTTTTTGATTGACATTAGTCACCATTTATCAAAATTTTGAAAAACTGCAATACTTAGTCACGTCGTGAAAAAATAATGCGTCATTCGCTGAAGTTTTGTCGAAATCGGTTACATCGTTTCAAAGAATACGAATCACATTTTACCGAAACTATGAGAAGATCTCTAACAGAAAACGCAAGGACGAATTTCTATTGGTATGTTAATTACGTGATAGGGATATGTGTCTTGAGAATTGCTTTTGGTTGTCAAGTGATGAAGTTTTCATGACATTAGGAATCAGTGCTTCTTTCCTGGTTTTTGTTTTAAAGTTCTGGCAAATGTTGTTTCCTACTTTGTAGAGTCGGCTGTGGGGACAGGTTTGCTAAAGGTTCATAAAAAATTTGAAATCGCGGGGATGCGTTTTTTCTAATTCACTTTGATGTAACACACGAGTACATGTTAGTATTCATGACAAGAGTTCTTAGACCATCTTGAGAAAACAATAAACATCGTCAAACATTTCGAAGCAAAACAGTATTGTTGTTAGAGGGCGTCCATTAATTACGTGAGGCGTTAATCTGTCCTCGATTGCGTTGGATTTATTCATAAAAACAATTTGCTTAATTATTATTGCTTAAAAAAAAATTACGTGATATTGGCCGAGTCCCCCCCCTCTTCCGCTCTTCCCCACGTGAGATTGGGCGAGATTGGGCTCGACTCCCCCCCCCCCCCCCCCCCCCCCCTAAATGTCTCACGTAATTAATGAACGCCCCCTTACAGAACAAAAATTTACACGCATGCCCGAAATCCATTGACACATAAGAACCACCACAAATGCATTCATATGAAGTAATCATTACCTTACAATCCTCAGGCAATTCAATTTTTCCAGAGATTTTCCCATCACATCTCCAAAGTCATGGAACACCTTCTCAAGCATGTCATTGGTTCTTTCAGTTTCGTGCAGCAGAGAACTCAAGTGACGAAATAATCCTGCTTCGATAATGTACAAAGGAATACCTGTAATGTTGGAAACACATAATTGAAATCATTGGTTTTTCATACTTATATGAATAATGTTGCGAAATAGGGTGCTTGCGTTCATTAATTTCATCGTCTGATGTTTCGTTAGATTCGATCGCATCCCTTGGGTTAGATGGTAGTCCGATCTCTGCAATAACGCTTAGTCCAGTTCCATATTTCCCAAATATGGATGTCACACGTTGGTCAAATTCACTTAAAGAATCTATGGGACTTTCATTTCCCGTCTTCTGCATTTCCACAGTGTACTTTGCTTTTTTCTTCTTCGCGGAGTTCTTGAGTAACTTCCATGACTGAAATTGAGCACACCAAATATTGAAAATCACGCTTATTCCATTCAACAAACGATTCTCCTCTCATTAGTAAATCACGCTGAAAGTCACTGTATCGGTATTAATCTCTGCAAAAGTAGACTCCGTACAGCAGACTGTGCGTAAAAAATTTAGGAAATGTATAAGACATTATGTGAATTTAAGGTAAGAAGCCAACGACACTTTACTCGTCTGATTTTTCGATTAGTTGCAGCTATCCGTTCCGAAGTGACTATACTTTTACCTTCATCCATGCAGTGGCACTTTTATGACCGGGCCCAATGTTATTCAAAGTGTTAGTCAAGTGTTGCCACATTTGCTTATATTTATCGTGGCCCAAATGGCCAAGGTCAGTTATGTGACCCTTGGCGAATTTAGGATGGCTTTCCATATAGCACAATAATGCCTCTAACTGGTCAACATTTGCTCGGTTTCGTGGCATTTCTCTGCAAACATATATTAAAAATGAATGAACGGATATTAACGATGAGAAGTTTGTAAAGAGTGATCGCATGCAAGGCAATAGATGTGTAATCATCTAGTCTTAGTTGTATTCATGTTGGAATGCAAATGATGAGAATCAGTACAAGATTCCAGGTAACCCACAATGTAGCGTGGGTTTGATTGGATTTTGATTAATCTTCTGAACTAGTCAAAACGCTGAAATTACAATTTAGGTTATAATTTTAGAGTGATTCTTATCCTGTGTATTCCAGCATGAATACGATTACTTCAAAAATATTTCTTGGTGTGTAAAATATGGTTTGGAACTTACACAAGAAATCAGAAATTTGTCCCAAACTTAATCGTTTTGCCTCGTTTGTTGACAAAGAACCCTTTTTTTCCCACAGGTATCTCAGCCAAGCTGCAGTCCCAAACAAAGAGCACTTCTCCTTGGAGATATATTTACGTTGCTGCACGTTGCTGCTCCGATTTGCGCGTGCAGACCCACTCACCCACTGTTTGTTGTGTGAGTGTTCAAGCGCATAGTGTATGTATGTATGTATGTATGTAAAATCCGTGTTTTGCGCATGCGTTCGACGGCCGCGCTACAGCTGGCCACAGCTTTATGTAGATTTTGAGGTTATAATTGCGTGACAAGACAACAATCGTCATAAGTTTTAACTGGATCTACGAAGAACC
Source organism: Tenthredo mesomela (assembly GCA_943736025.1). NCBI lineage: Eukaryota > Metazoa > Arthropoda > Insecta > Hymenoptera > Tenthredinidae > Tenthredo > Tenthredo mesomela. The sequence goes on along the minus strand of OX031018.1, from coordinate 18,732,488 downwards.
TGCATAGTGTCGTAAGTATTACTATAAGTGATTAGACGGACCTGAAAAAAAAAAAAAAAAATTAGGCGGATTTATTTTTTTGTGAATTGTCTTCCAATGTATTCATTTCATTACAGGGTCCCCAACATGTTTCTTGCGGCAGTAGCAGCAATTGCCAACGAAGAAGAGGAGCTGCAGCAGAGGCACATCCAACTGCGTCAGCTACGAATCCGCCGAAAAGAGATTAGAGACACATCGAATCCTTTTGAAATGGATCCGGAGTATTTCAGAAAATTATACAGGTCCAATGACGGTTTTTCTTAATCAATCGCTACTAGATGATGCCATGGAAGTAGGTGTTAAGTGACTACTTTGGGATCAATCGAATGCCAACGTATTTATATCGGTTTTTCACATTGAAATTTATAGATGACTGGCTACAGAAAAGAAATTGTAGCTCAGCACCACCAGGATCTCAGAAATAATTTGAATTGATGAAGTTATGAATTACATTCCTAGTATGCAATTAGGCTCATTAAAAAATGTGATGGGTTACTCGTTCGGGTATTTTTAGTCAAAGTTTTCACAAACTGACTGAGAAATTTTTCATGCCATTGGTGTAGGCGGGTTTCAGCGTATCATCGACCTAGCAAGTTTAGCAAGTGAGTAGAAGCAGAAGTAGTTATTACATTACTTACATGGCATCGTCAAGTGCTCAAAGCATTGGAGTGTATCATGATCTCAGTCTAGGGCCAAACACGACATATTCTCATGGAACTGTGTGTTAAAAATTTTTTGAATTATTTACAGGATGCCATGTGACTTAGTACTGAATCTTGTCAATCTGTTACGTGCCCATATTGAGGCACGCAACAATTCTAATATTCCAGTGCATGTACAAGTGCTGGCTGCACTGAGGTTCTTCGCCGAAGGAAGTTATCAGAAAGGTGTAGGGCAGGACCATCATCACCCTCTCAGCCAGGCAACTGTAAGTCGCTGCTTGAACAGGGTAACAAATGCCCTTGTTGCTCTTGCACCGAGATTTATACAGCTGCCTTTAACAAGAGAAGAAAGGCTACATGTACAACAACGGTAACAGACGTAATTAATTCGAGGAGTATAAAAGTATAATGTGATCACAGAGTATTCGAGCTGTGTTAGTACCAGTATTTGCATTATGAATGATACGGTTTTCAATGAAAGAAATTTGCACAGGTTTCAACAGCACGTTAATATACCCGGGGTCTTGGGCTTAATAGATTGCTTCCTGGTATCTTTTATAAGGCCATGTGAGAATGAAGAGGCATTCTACAATCATAAAGGGTTCCACGCATTGAATGTGCAAGTTGTGCGTTTAGCAAATACTTACAGATGTTGCTTCGATGCGAAATAGGTCATGAATGACTGTAACACATTTTCTAGATCTCAGATGCAGACTTTCGTATACGCAGTATACGTTGTTGTCCTGGGAGCAACAATGATAGATTTGTATGGGACTTCAGTGGCGCAAAACGTTATTTTGAAAGACTCAGACACGACGCGCAAATTACACGCGAGGAAGGGCGTTACTATCTACTCGGTATGAATAATCTGTAATTGATGATCACTAACTGAAAATTAAATCACGCTTGACTGAAGTTATCCATCATCCCTAAGTTGCGTATCCGCTTGTCAAATAAAATGAATGGTTTGATAATCAATATATTTTTCTAGGTGACAGTGGCTACACCCCTTCACCAGTACTACTGACACCTGTCAGAAACGCTCCAGAAGGCTCCCCGGCTGCAAGATACACCCAAGATCATGTTTCGACGCGGTGCAGAATTGAGCAAACTTTCGGTCACCTCACAGCAGTGTGGCGAAATATCAAACGAGAACGGAAACTCTGTTATCGAAATCCACTGAAAGTAGCACAATTTGTTACGGCATCTGCGGTCTTACATAATTTTCGCATCACGCGTGGGTATGTGCGGCTGCCGTGAGATAATTGATTCTGTAATGATCTTTTACTTTAATTTTTTTGTATATAGCCACTTACCTGACGTTCAACCTGAGGATAATGACCTACCTAATGAGAATGCCGACAACGTGGACGATATGGGCTACCAAGCCGGAATAGCTGAGCGAGCAAGAGTCATTGGAACATACTACGCGTGAACAAACACGAAAATTAGATTATATAATTAAGTTGGAGGGTGGGGAGTAACAGTAATCCCTAAAAACATTCGCGCTTTTATAATAAATCATGCATTTTGAAAATTTTATTTTCATTTAACATCCAAATTACTTTTTACATAATGTTCTGATGATTTTGATCTCAAAATTCAAGCAGTAATCACATGTATTTGCTGTATGCATGTACATAAACATTGAATTTACAACATTTCGTGTGCCCCACTCTCCCCTACATCTTGAGACTGAATATAGGTATTCGTGGGTATTACCAAAAATTTAGTCTGAGAGAGGCTCAACCTGCGGCCTTTTAATTCTTACGTAGTTTAATATCGTGCAATGTAAGGACGGTGAGCTCTACACGCATGAAATTTCTGGATTCAATCTATACCATGTTACTACTTTACTTCAGAACTAGTTTGATTAAACTATTAACTCCATTAACATAGAAAAGTACAGTCGAAATGCATCCAGCAAAATTTTGGTTTGCATCAGATCCATTTTCAGCTCAGCAGTTCCACCAGAATCTGGTACAGACCGAAATTTCGTTGGATGCATTATGGAAGTACTTTTATCTAATAATAAGATTGATAACTTGATCGAACTAGACGTAAAATAGACTAGAAACATGACAAATTCATAAAAAAAATGATTCTCATTTGTCTAGATATTACCATTACCATAGGGTATGGCACCAAATCGTGTGAGAATTCCGTAGCCACAAGGTGCGTGCACCCCCTCAAATTCAATTTTTTAGCGACTCAAAAATATAACTTAAAATGTAAATAGAATATAACTTAAAATGTAAATAGAATGGTGAATTAAGAAATTACTTATAATAATAATTAATGCTATAAAAATGTAAGAAACTATCTATTCCTCGTAAGCATCAATTCATACCAAATTTATTAAATTATAATGTTTTACTCCAAGAATAAAATCAAAAAAAATTGTAGGTCTGTCGAAATCATGCACCCACATAGATTCCGTTCATACTGTGTATTTAGGAGAGTTGAATGAAGAACCTTCATGTGTAATGGAAGCAACAACTTAAACGTAAATATAATTAATTAAAAAATAAACGAAATGACTAGTACGTGGCAATAATGATGTTTTCTCGCCCTAGTTCGGAAAACACAACGATTTCACTAATTCACACATTGCTATACGTGTCAAGTTTATGCATATTACTTTTGTCGTTTTGTCGTATTACGTTTAATCCGTCTTCCCTATTGACGATTTTAAAACTGACAATACGACTGACGCGAAAGACTCGACACACGAGCATACGAACAGCTTATTTAAGTGTTTCATAGTGTATTTCGTTTCTCGAGTTAATCACGATATACGTCACAGTCTTAGAAATGTAAAGCCCATAATTATCCTAAAAAAATTGAACTCGCGCATGCGCGTTCAATGTTTTCACGACTGGGGCCCCGACGATATGCTGTGATACGCTGGGATAAATGCGAAACATTTCTAGAATAAGGGTCCTGGCTAAGCGTTATTCGTTTTGTTTTGCTTTTACTGTCGTCTATCTGCCTCAATGGTTCCGCTATTTCTGTACCTAACTTGTGATTTAAATCTGACATCAGCTCCTTATGATTTTTCTGATTTTCTGAGACTTCGCAATATAATCTCTCATAGGTAGCTACTTGTTCATCTCGCAATACTTTTTTACCATATCTTATATTTATTTCACCGTCTGAGACTTTGACTTTTAGCTTTGCCGTGACATCGTGCAAGGTTACCTCTAATTGATCTAGCTGAGATTGAGTCCTAAATTCATGATCATCTAATCCTTTATTTACATTTTCTCCATACTTCGCCCGTTCTTCGACACCGTCAGCTTGGTCATTTAATATTGCTCGCTCGAAGCTTTCGAATTTGTCATCAAACTTTCTTTCTAAACGTGCTAATGCCTCAAATATTTTTGCATATGGGTCTTTTTCTTTTATATTATAATTATTTCCCGGATTCATGTCTGCTGTCGATGGCGAAGAATTGACGCTACCTATTTCTAAATCATGTCCCTGAGTCCCTAATTTCTCGATAATAGGATCTACTCTATTATTATTCCTACCGTTGCCTGGCATTTTCCCATCGGTCCCGGACTATGTTTATTCAAAACCGAGTCTGATAGGCAATGCTATTTCGGTCTATTTTTTCTAAGGAACCCTTGAACAATGACTCTATTTTGCAAAATTGAAGCTAATTTTAATTTGAATTTGAAATTTGATGAATATGAAGTTAACTTGTATTATTGAATTTATTTTCCAAATGAATTTAATACTGAGGAGCCCCACGTTGGGCGCCAAATGTAACGTTTCGGCTTTTACGAACCTACTGGTTATAGTAAAAGTCGGTTGCTACGGGTTCGAAATTATCTATTTTCTGAAATCTAATTAATTAAGTATTATTATGGACTCCTCGTACTGAAAGGTGAGGAAAAGGATGGGTCTACCATGCAAAAGCCACCTTATTCAGATTTTATTTCCCTACGCTAGCTACCGGACTCGGATAGTTTTAATTATCAAAGCCGTATTGGTTCTGAATTTAAGATTCAGAATTCTCACTACAGAGCCGGGTTTTTACGCCAAGCCTGTCTCGCCTGCTATTGATGATTTTATTGACTAACTACAGATCCGGGTTTTTACACCAAGACTGCCTATCAGACTCGGGTTTCCAACGGTTGGCCCTCGAACACAGGTTTTTACGCCAATGTCGTTCGCTTCTTCCGTTGTTCGCCAAAGCTGTAACTACTCGGCTTATTCTGGTATTTATTACTGTCAAACAGGATGATAAGAAAATACCAGGCAAAATTTATCAGTAGTAATTTGGTTCCCTGTATTGTTAAATCAAATAAAATATCAACAAAAATAATACAATGAACTTATTCTATCTTACTCTACGTTAAAGTCTATTTCAACCGTATTTATCTCCTTTCTTCTAAATGTTTGTAACAATGCTGCTATAGCTAATGCTCGATATAATATTATGTTTCTATACCCGGGTAGGTGATATTAGAAGTGATTTTAAATAATGTTCTGATTTGTCTAAGTAATAGTGAATTTAATGATTCTACTTTATTGCCTTAGTTCAATATCAAGTGAGTCGCCTGGGATGCTATACCACGATTGCGCTCTAAGAGTGATTTGGTAATGAGTCGACTGGGTGCTATACCACAAGTGCGCTGTCGAGCTCTGTCGACGCGTGTTTATATACTCTTTTGCTTACGCTTGTGACGTCACAAGCGTCGCTCGCTCGTCTTTTCGAGTTTGTCCAGTTGTCCGGTATTTATGCCGACTTAGAACTGACCAATCATAGCCGACCCCCATCGTGACGGTCGGACACGTTACAGTGTATAGGTGTCTGCCTACGTATTATCACCGCCAGCGGGCGGTCTCAAGTCAATGCTTCGTCGACTGCAAACTCCAACAACACTGTCGAATGACACGAGTTGCATCAACATGAGAGAACGCTTGCAGGCGGTGATAAGAAGTAGAGGTGGCAATACCCGATTTTGAACTTTAGATATCCTAAACAACACACACACACACACACACACACACACATGGGATACATGGTAGACTGTACCTCCTCGCGGTGTATCCTGGATAACGCCAAATCAGTGCCCTATTGACATTGCTTCACCAAAAGTTGAATAACTCGGTGAAAAAAAATTGCGCAACAAATTTCTAGGAACCATTTTGAAGAGGAGATTTCAGGCTACAAAATGGTTATCTCGAAAGTTCTCTTCGATTTTTTTAACGCCCCGTATAGAACTTTGAAAAACTTGTTTTTTCTGACGTTCCGCAGCCTGGCACTCAAACCTACGCCATGAGGTCAAAAATCGCCGTAGGAAAAATTTTCAAAAACCATTTTAAAGATGAAGTTTCAACCTTCAAAATGCTTCCCCGAAAGATTTTTTTCGACAATTTTTCATTGAGTTACAGCGTTTTGAAAATCGGCAAAATTTCGCTGAGTGCCAGGTGCGCCGTTAATTTTGTTGCTGAGTGTATACTGTTCTTCTTACGCTTGTGACGTCACAAGCGTCGATCGCTGGACTATCCGAATTTGTCCAGTTCTGCTGTCTTTGAACCGACCAATCATAGCCGACCCCCATCGTGACGGTCGGACCCGTTACAATATATGGGGAATTCCACGTGAACTCGACCAATGTTTTTCCGTCACCATTTTGATTCGCTTCACGATTTTTCATACGATTCTACGATCTCGAAAAAGCACTGCTGAATTTTTCCAGATTTTTCCCTCCAACCGTTAATTTTCAATGATTATTTAAACCCATTTTGAAAACGGCATTTTTTAAAAATCTCAAAAAATTCTCAAGAATATTATTTTTTATTTCCATCATTTTGACACCCCTCCCATGATGGGATCATTATTGCTTCTTTTTTTTTCACCACTTTTAACATTTTGATAAAACGAAATACCATGTTCCAACGTTTCGAAAATTCTTGAAAAATTACCAAAAATTCTGTGTTCAATTCTGAATGTTTTCGCGTGAGACCCACGATGACGGACAAAAAAAAAAGGATTTTTCTGCAGGTTTACAAAAAAAAAAAAAAGGATTTTTCGTCCGTCATCGTGGGTCTCACGCGAAAACATTCAGAATTGAACACAGGATTTTTGGTAATTTTTCAAAAATTTTCGAAACGTTGGAACATGGTGTTTCGTTTGTTCAAAATGTTAAAAGTGCTGAAAAAAAAAAAGGAATAATGATCCCATCATGGGAGGGGTGTCAAAATGATCGAAATAAAAAATAACATTCATTGTGTAGTGACTCTATCGTTCGAAACCTATTAATTCATACCATATGTGAATTTATCGGACCAGTCGAACCAAATTTTTTTTTTTTTTTTAAGTCTTCTAACTGAAGCTCACCTCTATATAGAGCGTGCAATCTCCAGATAGACCGAAAAAAACGGAAGTGCATCATACATCCGATAAGTGCATCGACTGGTCCGATAAATTCACATATGGTATGAAAAAATAACATTTTTGAGAATTTTTCGAAATTTTTAAAAAATGCCGTTTTCAAAATGGGTTTGAATAATCATTAAAAATTCACGGTTGGAGGGAAAAATCTGAAAAAATTCCGCAGTGCTTTTTCGAGATCGTAGAATCGTATAAAAAATCGTGGAGCGAATCAAAAATGGTGAGGGAAAAACATTGGTCGAGTTCACGTGAAATTCCCCATATATATCTATTGTATACATAGTTTAAGTTAGTTTTTAAGAAAATTGTCATTTTAGAATATAGGTTAGACTTAAGAGATAAGAAAATAAACACACATATATTATTAGATAATTCGCGTCATTGATTGCATATGTAACACCCTGTCACTCTTCAAGCATTTTCAGCTAGTATAATTCGTATATATAAGCTAAAAATTAGATATTTCAGCCATCTTGGATCGATTGTCGGTAAGAAAAAAGAAAAAAGATCCGTTATCGTTACCATGATCCGAAAGCGAATCGTTAGTGGCGCCATCGCAAGACGGAAAATGGCAACCATCAGATTGTCGGTAAGTGGAGATCGGCAATGTAGAATTATCAATCGTTACCATCGGACTATCGGTAACAATCGGTGGTGGCGCCATCGCACGACGGAAAATCACAGCCATCCGATTGTCGGTAACAAAAATCGACGATCGTTACCATCCGACTGTCGGTAACCTACCCCGCACGGTCGGTGACTTACCCTCACAGCGCGGTCGGTAGAGAAGTCTTGATCCAGAACTCTCATATCTACACTACTTTGCTGATTCGGACTTTATCTCCAACTTTGAACTTTGCCGGCTTAACCGATCTGACTCGAACTTTTTGGTATACAGTCTGCAATAATGTCCGCTCGTTTCTAGGGCATACGTCCTTTGGCTTCATGCGAATAGTCCGATGTTTAGAGTTGTTGTAAGCCGAAACCAAATCAGATAAAATGTCCGTCCACTTGTAATTTCCTTGCAGACTGAACTGCATCCACATTTTGTTCTTCAGCGTACGATTGAAGCGTTCACAGATCGATGCCTTCACGTTACTAAAGGTTGAGTATGGGTGAATATTATATCATCTCATGAGAGAATCGAAATTTGAATTATAAAATTCTTTGCCTTTGTCAACGTGTAATTTCTTCGGGGTACGTCCCTGTACGAGTATAGATTCCATAGCACTCGCCGTGTCTTTACCCGTCTTGCTCTTTATTGGCACGACCCAGGCATACTTTGAGAATATATCGATGACCGTGAGCATGTATTTCTAGCCTTTGTTTTCTCCCGCGTACAGTGTCATGTCAACGAGATCCGCTTGCCAGGTTTCATCCAAACCGCGAACATTTACACGACGACGCGGATAGTTCTTTCGAGCTGGTCTATGCAGCTCCGTCACGAGCGTCAGCTTTTTCTCGTTCAATTTCCAACACCGTTAGTCTGGTGTCCAGCTTGAGAATGATTTCAGCGGTGCGAGTCGATAAGTCTTGTACTGCTTCGATATCGACACCTAGGTTCCGCAGAGCATTCGTTATGCGAGAGTCCAAGACATGTATCATTGCGAGGATTTCGTTTCTCACAACGTCGATCTCCTGATGAGGCTGAAGTTAGCACGCGTGCTGGGTACCGCACGTAGCAGATTTTAGGCTGCGACTGTACCCACACACAGGGTGCGTCATAGCGGGCTAAGCAAGAGCTAAAGCTTCCCGCTGGGCATACAAAGTGTGTGACCACCGCTGGAATAATATATACACAAATAGATGCCTGTAAAAATGTAGATTGCACATTTCTCGCACATTTCTTGATAAAAATCGAGTCGACTTTTCCCTGAAAAAAAGAGATATAATGGCTGCCATTTCCGAAGACATAGGAATTTCAGAAATAATCTTTTTCAGGGTATTCGTTACAAGCTAAAAAATCGAAATAATTCTAGTTTAAGGTAGGGACGCAGTTTTTGAATTTCAAAAAAAAAAAAAAAAAAATTACATTTCCCGAAAAAAATACTTGTAATCGCTGCCGTTTCCGAAAGCATGGGAATTTCGGGATGAATCTTTTTCAGGGTATTCGTTACGAACCGAAGTATCAAGATAAATCTAGTTTTCAGTGGGGACGTCGTTTTTTGTTTGAAAAAAAAAAATAAAAAAGCTGTATGTTTCCGAAAAAAAAGACTTAAAATCGCTGTCATTCCCGAAAGCATGGGAATTTCGGGATGAATCTTTTTCAGGGTATTCGTTACGAACCGAAGTATCAAGATAAATCTAGTTTTCAGTGGGGACGTCGTTTTTTGTTTGAAAAAAAAAAATAAAAAAGCTGTATGTTTCCGAAAAAAAAGACTTAAAATCGCTGTCATTCCCGAAAGCATGGGAATTTCGAGAAGAATCTTTTTTAGGGTATTCGTTACGAACCGAGGTATCAAGAAAAATCTAGTTTTCAGTGGGGAAGTCGTTTTTTGATTAAAGAAAAAAAATTAATAAATAAAAAACCTGACTATTTCCGAAAAAAAGAGTTAAAATCGCTGCCATTCCCGGAAGCATGGGAATTTCGGGATGAATCTTTTTCAGGGTATTCGTTACGAACCGAGGTATCAATATAAATCTAGTTTTCAGTGGGGACGTCGTTTTTTGATTGAAAAAAAAATAAAAAAGCTGACTATTTCCGAAAAAAAGACTTGTAATCGCTGCCGTTTCCGAAAGCATGGGAATTTCGAAATGAATCTTTTTCAGGGTATTCGTTACGAACCGAGGTATCAAGATAAATCTAGTTTTCAGTGGGGAAGTCGTTTTTTGATTAAAGAAAAAAAATAAATAAATAAAAAACCTGACTATTTCCGAAAAAAAGAGTTAAAATCGCTGCCATTCCCGGAAGCATGGGAATTTCGGGATGAATCTTTTTCAGGGTATTCGTTACGAACCGAAGTATCAAGATAAATCTAGTTTTCAGTGGGGACGTCGTTTTTTGAATGCAAAAAAAAAATAAAAAATAAAAAAGCTGTATGTTTCCGAAAAAAAAGACTTAAAATCGCTGTCATTCCCGAAAGCATGGGAATGTCGGGATGAATCTTTTTCAGGGTATTCGTTACGAACCGAAGTATCAAGATAAATCTAGTTTTCAGTGGGGACGTCGTTTTTTGAATGAAAAAAAATAAAATAAAATAAAAAACCTGACTATTTCCGAAAAAAAGAGTTAAAATCGCTGCCATTCCCGGAAGCATGGGAATTTCGGGATGAATCTTTTTCAGGGTATTCGTTACGAACCGAGGTATCAATATAAATCTAGTTTTCAGTGGGGACGTCGTTTTTTGAATGAAAAAAAAAAGAAAAAAAGCTGTATGTTTCCGAAAAAAAAGACTTAAAATCGCTGCCATTCCCGAAAGCATGGGAATTTCGGGATGAATCTTTTTCAGGGTATTCGTTACGAACCGAGGTATCAATATAAATCTAGTTTTCAGTGGGGACGTCGGTTTTTGTTTGAAAAAAAAAAAATAAAAAAGCTGTATGTTTCCGAAAAAAAGAGTTAAAATCGCTGCCATTCCCGGAAGCATGGGAATTTCGGGATGAATCTTTTTCAGGGTATTCGTTACGAACCGAGGTATCAAGATAAATCTAGTTTTCAGTGGGGACGTCGTTTTTTGTTTGAAAAAAAAAATAAAAAAGCTGTATGTTTCCGAAAAAAAGAGTTAAAATCGCTGCCATTCCCGGAAGCATGGGAATTTCGGGATGAATCTTTTTCAGGGTATTCGTTACGAACCGAGGTATCAAGATAAATCTAGTTTTCAGTGGGGACGTCGTTTTTTGTTTGAAAAAAAAAAATAAAAAAGCTGTATGTTTCCGAAAAAAAGACTTAAAATCACTGTCATTCCCGAAAGCATGGGAATTTCGGGATGAATCTTTTTCAGGGTATTCGTTACGAACCGAAGTATCAAGATAAATCTAGTTTTCAGTGGGGACGTCGTTTTTTGAATGAAAAAAAAAAAAATAAAATAAAAAACCTGACTATTTACGAAAAAAAGACTTGTAATCGCTGCCGTTTCCGAAAGCATGGGAATTTCGAGAAGAATCTTTTTTAGGGTATTCGTTACGAACCGAGGTATCAAGATAAATCTAGTTTTCAGTGGGGAAGTCGTTTTTTGATTGAAGAAAAAAAAAAAAAATAAATAAAAAACCTGACTATTTCCGAAAAAAAGAGTTAAAATCGCTGCCATTCCCGGAAGCATGGGAATTTCGGGATGAATCTTTTTCAGGGTATTCGTTACGAACCGAGGTATCAAGATAAATCTAGTTTTCAGTGGGGACGTCGTTTTTTGATTGAAAAAAAAATAAAAAAAGCTGACTATTTCCGAAAAAAAGACTTGTAATCGCTGCCGTTTCCGAAAGCATGGGAATTTCGAAATGAATCTTTTTCAGGGTATTCGTTACGAACAGAGGTCTCAAGATAAATCTAGTTTTCAGTGGGGACGTCGTTTTTTGTTTGAAAAAAAAAATAAAAAAGCTGTACGTTTCCGAAAAAAAAGACTTAAAATCGCTGTCATTCCCGAAAGCATGGGAATTTCGGGATGAATCTTTTTCAGGGTATTCGTTACGAACCGAAGTATCAAGATAAATCTAGTTTTCAGTGGGGACGTCGTGTTTGAATGAAAAAAAATAAAATAAAATAAAAAACCTGACTATTTACGAAAAAAAGACTTGTAATCGCTGCCGTTTCCGAAAGCATGGGAATTTCGAGTAGAATCTTTTTTAGGGTATTCGTTACGAACCGAGGTATCAAGATAAATCTAGTTTTCAGTGGGGAAGTCGTTTTTTGATTGAAGAAAAAAAAAAAATAAAAAACCTGACTATTTCCGAAAAAAAGAGTTAAAATCGCTGCCATTCCCGGAAGCATGGGAATTTCGGGATGAATCTTTTTCAGGGTATTCGTTACGAACCGAGGTATCAAGATAAATCTAGTTTTCAGTGGGGAAGTCGTTTTTTGATTAAAGAAAAAAAAAAAAATAAATAAAAAACCTGACTATTTCCGAAAAAAAGAGTTAAAATCGCTGCCATTCCCGGAAGCATGGGAATTTCGGGATGAATCTTTTTCAGGGTATTCGTTACGAACCGAAGTATCAAGATAAATCTAGTTTTCAGTGGGGACGTCGTTTTTTGAATGCAAAAAAAAAATAAAAAATAAAAAAGCTGTATGTTTCCGAAAAAAAAGACTTAAAATCGCTGTCATTCCCGAAAGCATGGGAATGTCGGGATGAATCTTTTTCAGGGTATTCGTTACGAACCGAGGTATCAAGATAAATCTAGTTTTCAGTGGGGACGTCATTTTTTGATTGAAAAAAAAAATAAAAAAGCTGACTATTTCCGAAAAAAAGACTTGTAATCGCTGCCGTTTCCGAAAGCATGGGAATTTCGGAATGAATCTTTTTCAGGGTATTCGTTACGAACAGAGGTCTCAAGATAAATCTAGTTTTCAGTGGGGACGTCGTTTTTTCTTTGAAAAAAAAAATAAAAAAGCTGTATGTTTCCGAAAAAAAGACTTAAAATCGCTGTCATTCCCGAAAGCATGGGAATTTCGGGATGAATCTTTTTCAGGGTATTCGTTACGAACCGAAGTATCAAGATAAATCTAGTTTTCAGTGGGGACGTCGTTTTTGGAATGAAAAAAAAAAAAAATAAAATAAAAAACCTGACTATTTACGAAAAAAAGACTTGTAATCGCTGCCGTTTCCGAAAGCATGGGAATTTCGAGAAGAATCTTTTTTAGGGTATTCGTTACGAACCGAGGTATCAAGATAAATCTAGTTTTCAGTGGGGAAGTCGTTTTTTGATTAAAGAAAAAAAATAAATCAATAAAAAACCTGACTATTTCCGAAAAAAAGAGTTAAAATCGCTGCCATTCCCGGAAGCGTGGGAATTTCGGGATGAATCTTTTTCAGGGTATTCGTTACGAACCGAGGTATCAAGATAAATCTAGTTTTCAGTGGGGAAGTCGTTTTTTGATTAAAGAAAAAAAATAAATAAATAAAAAACCTGACTATTTCCGAAAAAAAGAGTTAAAATCGCTGCCATTCCCGGAAGCATGGGAATTTCGGGATGAATCTTTTTCAGGGTATTCGTTACGAACCGAGGTATCAAGATAAATCTAGTTTTCAGTGGGGACGTCGTTTTTTGTTTGAAAAAAAAAATAAAAAAGCTGTATGTTTCCGAAAAAAAGAGTTAAAATCGCTGCCATTCCCGGAAGCATGGGAATTTCGGGATAAATCTTTTTCAGGGTATTCGTTACGAACCGAGGTATCAAGATAAATCTAGTTTTCAGTGGGGACGTCGTTTTTTGTTTGAAAAAAAAAATAAAAAAGCTGTATGTTTCCGAAAAAAAAGACTTAAAATCGCTGTCATTCCCGAAAGCATGGGAATTTCGGGATGAATCTTTTTCAGGGTATTCGTTACGAACCGAAGTATCAAGATAAATCTAGTTTTCAGTGGGGACGTCGTTTTTTGAATGAAAAAAAAAAAAATAAAATAAAAAACCTGACTATTTACGAAAAAAAGACTTGTAATCGCTGCCGTTTCCGAAAGCATGGGAATTTCGAGAAGAATCTTTTTTAGGGTATTCGTTACGAACCGAGGTATCAAGATAAATCTAGTTTTCAGTGGGGAAGTCGTTTTTTGATTAAAGAAAAAAAATAAAATAAAAAAAAAACCTGACTATTTCCGAAAAAAAGAGTTAAAATCGCTGCCATTCCCGGAAGCATGGGAATTTCGGGATGAATCTTTTTCAGGGTATTCGTTACGAACCGAGGTATCAAGATAAATCTAGTTTTCAGTGGGGACGTCGTTTTTTGATTGAAAAAAAAATAAAAAAGCTGACTATTTCCGAAAAAAAGACTTGTAATCGCTGCCGTTTCCGAAAGCATGGGAATTTCGAAATGAATCTTTTTCAGGGTATTCGTTACGAACAGAGGTCTCAAGATAAATCTAGTTTTCAGTGGGGACGTCGTTTTTTGTTTGAAAAAAAAAATAAAAAAGCTGTACGTTTCCGAAAAAAAAAGACTTAAAATCGCTGTCATTCCCGAAAGCATGGGAATTTCGGGATGAATCTTTTTCAGGGTATTCGTTACGAACCGAAGTATCAAGATAAATCTAGTTTTCAGTGGGGACGTCGTGTTTGAATGAAAAAAAATAAAATAAAATAAAAAACCTGACTATTTACGAAAAAAAGACTTGTAATCGCTGCCGTTTCCGAAAGCATGGGAATTTCGAGAAGAATCTTTTTTAGGGTATTCGTTACGAACCAAGGTATCAAGATAAATCTAGTTTTCAGTGGGGAAGTCGTTTTTTGATTAAAGAAAAAAAAAAAAAAAATAAAAAACCTGACTATTTTCGAAAAAAAGAGTTAAAATCGCTGCCGTTTCCGAAAGCATGGGAATTTCGAAATGAATCTTTTTCAGGGTATTCGTTACGAACCGAGGTATCAAGATAAATCTAGTTTTCAGTGGGGAAGTCGTTTTTTGATTAAAGAAAAAAAATAAATAAATAAAAAACCTGACTATTTCCGAAAAAAAGAGTTAAAATCGCTGCCATTCCCGGAAGCATGGGAATTTCGGGATGAATCTTTTTCAGGGTATTCGTTACGAACCGAGGTATCAAGATAAATCTAGTTTTCAGTGGGGAAGTCGTTTTTTGATTGAAGAAAAAAAATAAATAAATAAAAAACCTGACTATTTCCGAAAAAAAGAGTTAAAATCGCTGCCATTCCCGGAAGCATGGGAATTTCGGGATGAATCTTTTTCAGGGTATTCGTTACGAACCGAAGTATCAAGATAAATCTAGTTTTCAGTGGGGACGTCGTTTTTTGAATGCAAAAAAAAAATAAAAAATAAAAAAGCTGTATGTTTCCGAAAAAAAAGACTTAAAATCGCTGTCATTCCCGAAAGCATGGGAATGTCGGGATGAATCTTTTTCAGGGTATTCGTTACGAACCGAAGTATCAAGATAAATCTAGTTTTCAGTGGGGACGTCGTTTTTTGAATGAAAAAAAATAAAATAAAATAAAAAACCTGACTATTTCCGAAAAAAAGAGTTAAAATCGCTGCCATTCCCGGAAGCATGGGAATTTCGGGATGAATCTTTTTCAGGGTATTCGTTACGAACCGAGGTATCAATATAAATCTAGTTTTCAGTGGGGACGTCGTTTTTTGAATGAAAAAAAAAAGAAAAAAAGCTGTATGTTTCCGAAAAAAAAGACTTAAAATCGCTGCCATTCCCGAAAGCATGGGAATTTCGGGATGAATCTTTTTCAAGGTATTCGTTACGAACCGAGGTATCAAGATAAATCTAGTTTTCAGTGGGGACGTCGTTTTTTGAATGAAAAAAAAAAGAAAAAAAGCTGTATGTTTCCGAAAAAAAAGACTTAAAATCGCTGCCATTCCCGAAAGCATGGGAGTTTCGGGATGAATCTTTTTCAGGGTATTCGTTACGAACCGAGGTATCAAGATAAATCTAGTTTTCAGTGGGGACGTCGTTTTTTAATTGAAAAATGAAATAAAAAATAAAAAATCTGACTATTTCCGAAAAAAAGACTTAAAATCGCTGCCAATCCCGAAAGCATGGGAATTTCGGGGTGAAACAAAAGGTTAGTGGATATTTATATATTGAACTCATCATGAACATCAGTAATCAAACATAGATCGATCTTAAATTTTTTAAATAATCAATAATCAAGCAAGAATAAATTTATTCTCTGTAATTGGGTTGGGGAGGGCGGAAATCAATACAGGTGATTACAATCAGCTGTACGCTACAATCAGCGGAACTTTCATACAAAAACACACTGGTTAATACTATAAAATAAGAAATTTTTGAAATTTCCATACTCGTATGGATGTAGAAAAAAAAAAAAAATGAAAAAAAAAATGCAGTAATGATGTCATAATATTTGAAATGGCGTGGTAGAAGATGAAATGTATTCGCTATCGATAGGGGAACATGTGAAAAAATATTTCGAAGCTTAGGATTTTCTTTTCACACCATTGTCATACACGAATGATGCAAACATTGACAATCAAGAATAAAACAAAATAACATCTCGTTGAAAAATCACTGTTAGTATGCGAAAAAATTGTCATCAACAATTGAAAAAAAATACGATGGTGATGTCTGTGAGGGTGAAAACGAAATAAAAATTTACGTGAAATCGAAATTTGAATATGTTGATTCATGACAATTTTTCATAACAATTCGTAAACAATGGTCTTGTCGACGAAGAATGAGAAAATACTGAGTCATTACTGAAATTAGATTGTTTCAATAAGAAAAAAAAAAAGAAAGTAATAATGTTTGTTATCGATAAAAACAGCGATACAGGCATTTCGATTTGCTTACTTGCAAATAGCGGCGGTACGATTACATGTACGGCAGAGAGTCTAGAGATTGAATGATCAGAGCAGCTAGGCACGAAGCGCCTTGCATTTGTTTCATCCGGCTCAATAAGTTTCTTACCAGCGAAGTCATTGCCACATTGACTTCGGAGGAGTCTAAGTGTAGCCGTTCCTAACAAATCGTTGAGAGACATACTATACCATACTACCTACGTATATACAAAATACAAGTACGTAGATTACTTCCGTAAGGAAATTTACAATAGAAGGCGGCATTTCGGTGTAGGACTTCAAAGACGCGCCGCAGGTAAGAAATACTCACCATGTCGTCGTTTTGAAATCCAACAATTGAAAAATTATTATACCAATCTTCATTATGTCATCTAATGAGTTGTTTTTCGCGTCTTATTGTTCCCAGACTCAGGATAGAAGAAATTTTCCTGCGTTTTTATTTATTCTCGATAGAAGGAGGCATTTTTCATGTAGGACTTCAAAGACGCCGCAGGTAAAAAATACGTACCATATCGTCGATTTGAAATCCGACAATTGAAAAATTATTATACCAATCTTCATTATGTCATCGAATGAGTTGTTTTTCGCGTCTTATTGTTCCCAGACTCTGGATAGAAGAAATTTTCCTGCGTTTTTATTTATTCTCGATAGAAGGAGGCATTTTTCATGTAGGACTTCAAAGACGCCGCAGGTAAAAAATACGTACCATATCGTCGATTTGAAATCCGACAATTGAAAAATTATTGTATACGGAGATAAAAAAATGGGCATTTTTCCTTTTTTAACACAGGAATTATCTCTATGTTACCAAAGAGATATTTAATATGTCAATATAGCAATTATAACTATATAAAAAAAGGAAAAATACCTATTTTTTGTAGGATTATTTCCTATAAAAAATAGGGATTCCTTCTATGTTGACATTGGAATATTTCCTATAATACCATGGCAGTGATTCCAATGTTAGCATAGTGAAACTTGCATCAAAAACATAAGAATTATATCTATGTTAAACATAGCAAAAATTACTATGTATCAAAGAAATTATTCCTATAATAACATGGCTATTATACCTATGTTTGACATAGGTATAATTCTTATGTTAACATATAAATAATTTCTATAAAAACATTAGAACAATACGTATGTGTAACATAGGTATAATATCTATGTTGACGTAATAATAATTCCTATAATAAATAGGAATTATTGACATGAAATTTTTTTTTTTTTTTCTTTACAAATTAAATTTGCATTTTCATCAAGTTTTAATCATTTTCCCTAATTCTCATGATTTATCTTAACCTATAAAATATGTCTTCGACACGTAGTAAATCATGTCAATGAAGAAATTATTTTATTCATTTGTTAGGATCCAGTTATTTAAATAATTAAAGTAAATTAGGTAATGAATGGATAAAAAAATAAATGCTATTTAGCAAAGTTGGATTAGCATTAATTAGCATTAATTTCTGGATTCATTCATATCTTTATTCACTCTAACAATTTCAAGAAATTTTAAATTATACACGGAAAGACCCGTGGGAGGGCGCTTTGACCTAGCGTTGTATAACCATTCTTCCTTGGAAATTGTCATGCAAGTCTTCGATTCTGGAAGAATTTTTCGCCCTCGCGCGAAGAGATCACTTGAATATAGCAGTTCTTTCAATCACTCACGTCGAAATTTTATCCCTAAATGAATTAACTGTTAGATCAAGATTCAAAGATATCGATTCTCCGTGAATTTGGTGTAACTTATCGACAAAAAATTTCGCGAAGGAGAACGGTTATCCCGCGGGTCTTTCCGTGTAGAAAAAAAAATTGTATCTACAAAGTATCAGAGTGTGTTTAAAATTGCAACGATTCTATTAGTTCGATTGAAAAACGTTGATGCGTAAGAAACATGCGCAGTAGCAAGCAACGTCCTAGTGCTAATGTAGTATTGTGTAAACAATAAACATCTGAACAAATACAAACTGTGAACAGGAGTAAGTAAAAAAAAAAAAAATAAAAAAAAAACTAAATAAAAACTAGATTCAAAAATCTATGTGATCATTTTACAATTACAAAACTAGCGTTGACAGATTTTTAAGAACATAGTTTCTAATTCTATATCATAATGATATAGTGATTATTCCTGTAACAACATAGCGATTGTACCTATGTTTTTCCACACGGCGTGCACAAAGTTCGATTTTGTGCACGCTCTGCGTGCATAAAATTCAACTTAACGCGCGCGGTGTTGAAAAATGAAGTTCGATACATGTGCGAAAGATGATTCTCGACTGGTGTGATTGTCACCCTCGCTTCGCTCGGGCGAAAAACTTCACACTCGTCCGAGAATCAACATTTTCGCACTAGTATCGAAAAGTACTTTTACATAGGGATCATTCCTGCGTATTATAGTGATTAATGCTATTTTAACATTGGAATTATACCTATGTTGAATAGGGTGTTTCATTTTTAGGCAATATTTTTTTTTTCCATGGCATATCAGAAAATCTTGTACTTTATAAAAAATAAAAAATTTCGCCGCCTGGTAAAAGGTTTTAGGTCTAATAGCGGCTTAGCTCATTCAAAAATTCGATTTCCCACCTAAATAACACAGGAAATTTTTTTTTTTTTTGTTTAATTGAATTTTTCGTTGTTAACAATTTTTTTTCGAAAAAACCTTTGTACAGCTTTTGAAGGAAATTAAATTCTCTACAAAAATGTCTCCGTGGTCGAAGACCATACAACCAGTAGTTCCGG
Source organism: Tenthredo mesomela (assembly GCA_943736025.1). Taxonomy (NCBI): domain Eukaryota; kingdom Metazoa; phylum Arthropoda; class Insecta; order Hymenoptera; family Tenthredinidae; genus Tenthredo; species Tenthredo mesomela. The sequence goes on along the minus strand of OX031018.1, from coordinate 18,713,208 downwards.
AGTTATAACGAAATTTGTTCATGTTTGACGCGCTATAACTCCGAAACTACTGGTTGTACGGTCTTCGACCACAGAGACATTTTTGTAGAGAATTTAATTTCCTTCGAAAGCTATACAAAGCTTTTTTCGAAAAAAAAAATTTTTAACAACGAAAAATTCAATGAAACAAAAAAAAAAAAATTTTCCTGTGTTATTTAGGTGGGAAATCGAATTTTTGAATGAGCTAAGCCGCGATTAAACCTAAAACCTTTCACCAGGCGGCAAAATTTTTCATTTTTTATAAAGTATAAGATTTTCTGGTATGCCATCGAAAAAAAAAATATTGCCTAAAAATGAAACACCCTAATGTTGAACTTAGGTACAATCACTATGTTGATGTGGGAATAGCTCCAATAAAAACATAGCTATTTTTCCTATGTTACATCGGTATTTTCATTAAATTGCAAAGGAAAAATCGCTATGTTAATATTGAAATAATAACTGTGTTGCATCGAAATTTTGACTATGTTACATGGGGATAAATAATATGTCTTATAGGAATTATTCCTATGTTGGCTTAGTAAATTTTCCTAGGCTAACATTGAAAATATACCTGTGTGAAAATAGGAAAAATACCTATTTTTTCTCTCCGTGTACCAATCTTCATTATGTCATCGAATGAGTTGTTTTTGCGTCTTATTGTTCCCAGACTCAGGATAGCAGAAATTTTCCTGCGTTTTTATTTATTCTCGATAGAAGGAGGCATTTTTCATATAGGACTTCAAAGACGCCGCAGGTAAAAAATACGTACCATATCGTCGATTTGAAATCCGACAATTGAGAAATTAATCACACAATATACCGGGTGACCCAGAATTCGTGACGATTATTCTACGTCAATTTTTGTAGAAATTAATTAATTGATTAGGGTGGAAACTTTCCTAGCCATATTTTTCTGGAATAATTTCTTTCAATTTTCCGAGCCATATTCTTCTGAAATAATTTTTTCTGTGCTGTGAATCCGTAGAAAAAAAATTTCATTGAGTTATTAATTTTTCGTATCATTTCGCAACCTCACAGAATCTGTCTATGTCTCTGAAGTTTTGATATTAGAGAAATCGCTTGGTGAAAGTTCCTTATTTGGTCGAAATTGTTTGGAAAAAATGGATTATCCTTATAAATTTACCGGGAAATAAAAATTATTGCTAGATCTACAAAAGCCGTGGACAACATTTTTCTACTCGTGGAAATGACAGAAATCGCGGCATTTGGTACAATGATGATTGTAACTTCAACGAGCTATCAAGTAAATTATACTACTGTGTACTGTCATTTCTACAAACACAAAAAATATGCTGTCCACTACTTTATTTGTTAGTGTAGCAATAATTTTTTTGCCGGGTACAATACATTGAAAAGCGTGTTATTATATAAACGAGGGGTATGAAGCTATTCTCATTATCAGTCATTTGAAAATTGAATTACATTTTTTATTTGAGAATGAGAAAATATCGTTTCAGGTAAAAATGAGTAAATAAATTTCAAACCCAACTTTGACAAGGTTTGACCCTGTAGGATATCGGTCACAAATTCTAAACTACCCTGTATATTATGTACAATACATGTGGTATTCCACGTGAAATGGATCGGTTTGTCCGCAGAGATAATCGAATTTGACGCCGATCAGCTTGTCTCTTTTCGATGACCTCCGGCCGAAAACCGGTCCGTTTCACGTGGAACACCCCTCATACATATCATTTACGGTTGATTAAAAAATTTAACTTCATTTTTCAAAATTTAGAATCAAAACAAATAGTTTCGTTTTTTGTATCTGTAAGCCTCCTTTGATTTGAATTTCCAAACATTTGCTAGAGATCGACGAAAAAAGTTACATAAATAGAGGAACGTAACTTATATTCTCCGGAAAAATTAAAAAAACTGGACCTAGAAGATTCGAATTGAAAGTAAATGATTGATGTCACACTAACCGGCTGTAGCGGGGGGGGGGGGGGGGGGGGGGGGGGGGGCTGAAATGTTACAATATAAATTTTTTTTTAAATTCGGAATGTGACACATGTTCTAAGGGTTTTTAAGATGTCACAATTTTCAGCGCTTTGGGTTGAAATAAAATCTGATTGCAATCTGAAAATTGTAGTCCACTCTTTAATTTCATATTTTTGACAGGATTAGTGCCCAATTATCATTTCGCAGAATTTGATACGGCAATTCAATGAAGATGGGTCCTCCAAACCATCGATACATCATCGATTAGCCTATTTACATACCGTTGCACTTTAAAATATTGAGTTCTGGGTAACTCAAAGAAAGGTTCCAAGCGTTCAAAACAAACCAATGTAATGTATTTTTTGTAGTTCTGTGAAAATTGTTGCTAAGTGTGTACTCGAAAGTATGGATGCATTAATAACGCCGGAAAATCTTGCAAACGCCCTTGCAAAGTTATATCCTGACATGAGTTTCGATGAATTCGTAGAGCAGCGTGATTGCAAATCTCACAGGTTACAATCCAGCGTCTGGCGAAACGTTTGTTCAAATATTCTACAAGCCAAAGATGACCGAACAGTGAAAAAATATACTCGGAAATGCTATGACCGTTTCAGAAAGCATTTAGATACCGTTAAGTCTCTGTTTTTCAAATCAGTTAATAACGCTGACGGTAAGATTTCCGAAAATATTTCGTCTGTTTCAAATGATACATCACACTCTATTGATATTCAAAGCCTAGATGAGATGGAAAATGAAATACTTACTAACGCTGACGGTAAGATTTCCGAAAATATTTCGTCTCTTCCAAATGACACATCACACTCTATTGGTGTTCAAAGCCTACATGAGATGGAAAATGAAATACTTACTGGCGACAGCGCAAAGTTTGACATTTTACATTCCATAGATGATAAAACCATTGGGACTGTGAGTGATGATGATGGTGATACTTATGAGCGTATTTCAGTTAAGTCTCTGTTTTTCAAATCAGTTAATAACGCTGACGGTAAGATTTCCGAAAATATTTCGTCTGTTCCAAATGACACATCATACTGTATTGGTGTTCAAAGCCTAGATGAGATAGAAAATGAAATACTTACTGGCGACAGCGCAAAGTTTGATATTTTACATTCCATAGATGATAAAACCATTGAGACTGTGGGTGATGATGATGGTGATGCTTATGAGCGTATTTCATTGCCGTATATCCAATCATCCTCTGATTTGTCATCTTTGACGGATCAGAAAAATGATTCGCCATATTCTATTCAATTGAATAATGCAGTTCATGATGATATGTCACATAGAGAAAATCGGCCTAATGAACACACGAAGCGAAATTCGTATCGAAAACGAAAACCGAAAAGTGGCTCGAAAATCTTTGACGGTGAGCTGGTGATTCCGCGACAATTCTGGGAAAAGTATTGGACATTTGAAGGTAAATTATTACCGGGATGGACCGATGCCATTACTGTTTATATCAAATCCGTACAACGTTACGAATGTTGCGTATTTTCTTTTGCATCACACAAATGTCACAGTGCCAATAAGCAGCGTGCAATCTACTTTTACACGAACGTTGAATGTTTGAATTCTGATTGCGCTTGGCTTCGTATAGAATCCCACGAACCAATTGAACCACCTTATAATGACATTCCATTAAAAGTATATAGAGATCGTGAAATTAAACACAACGTTAGTGAAATTCACCGTCGACACATCAAGGGAGAACGTAGAGCTGAATTATTGGCAACTGCTGAAGTTAAGGGGAGGGGTAACCCTTGCCGGGGTCATTTTAATGTACTTGTTAAAGAGGCTGGGATGAGTGCGGTGGGTAATTGATGTAAATGACGTTATACACTATTGAAAGGTACAGTATTCTTCTTTATTTTGATTGGTGAAACATTGAAAAAGTTGATAAATACGTGAGATATAGGGGACTGAAGTTGAGGCTGCGATTTACGCTTGCCTGCACGGATCACAAGATATTTTCTGAACCAGTTATCCGATTGCGTTCCCCTTCGGTACACATTCTCTCCTGGTATGTGGCTATGTCCTGAACCAGAACCGCCAACTTCTAAACCAGACTTTCGGACTTATAGCCGAAAATAATGATAAAAATGAACCAAAACTGAAAAAACCGCTTCGAAAATTCATTTCTTCCGAACTACGGCATATACAAACATAATTTTGGTTCAGGCGAGAACTGCAAGTGTACTCAGTGTGAAGATATGTCGTTTTTGTGTTTCAGATAACGTACTCCGACAAAATCTTGTGATCCGTGCAGGCAGGCGTAAATCGCAGCCTCAACTTCAGTCCCCTATATCTCACGTATTTATCAACTTTTTCAATGTTTCACCAATCAAAATAAAGAAGAATACTGTACCTTTCAATAGTGTATAACGTCATTTACATCAATTGCCCACCGCACTCATCCCAGCCTCTTTAACAAGTACATTAAAATGACCCCGGCAAGGGTGACCCCTCCCCTTAAAGCACCGAGTGTAACAAAACTAGAAATGTTGCAGAAGGTACCCCATCATATATTGCAAGCGGGTAACAGGGATAATACACCCAGTCTTGCAATATTGCAAAAAATCTCCAGCCAACGTAAAGGCATGCATGATCTGGACACCAACTGGCAGATTGACATGGAGAAATCGATCCAAGTGTATAAAAAAAAATGGTCTGGAGAATTTGTTCAGGGTTACATCCAGTCACCTTTGATGATTATTTTATATACCGAGAAACAAATACGTCATTTGTTATCCTTAAAGCCAGGTACCGTTTTTTGTCATCTTGATGCTACAGGTTCGATAATAGCCAATCCACCTGGTGTTAGTAAGCAAATTTACTATTACACTCTCGTTCTTCCTGGAAGTAAGAAAAAAAAAAAAAAAATCACAAAACTGATCAGAATGCTTGGACACTTTCTTTGAGTAAGTAGATATAATGAGGGGGTTCTGGACCAATCTGTTTTACCGGCCGAGCTGTGCGGGTAAGTTACCGACCGTGCGGGGTAAGTTACCGACAGTCTGATGGTAACGATCGTCGATCTTTGTTACCGGCCATCGGATGGCTGCAATTTGCCGTCGTGCGATGGCGCCACTACCGATTGTTACCGATAGTCCGATGGTAACGATCCGATCATTAGTTACCGATAGTCTGATGGTAACGATTTCCTGTTACCGACAATCTGATGGTTGCGATTTGTCGTCATGCGATGGCGCCACTATGGATTGTCGATCTTTAGTTACCGATAGTCCGATGGTAACGATCCGATCTTTAGTTACCGATAGTCTGATGGCTGCAATTTTTCCTGCAATTTTCCGTCTTGCGATGGCGCCACTAACGATTCGCTTTCGAATCATGGTAACGATTACCGATCTTTTTTTTCTTACCGACAATCGATCCAAGATGCCTGAAATATCTAATTCTTAGCTTATATATACGAATTATACTAGCTGAAAATGTTTGAAGAGTGACAGGGTGTTATATATATGCAATCAATGACGCAAATTATCTGATAATATATATATGTTTATTTGTTATGTCTTAAATCTAACTTATATTCTAAAATGACAATTTTTTTTCTTAAAACTAACTTAAACCATGTATACATTAGATATATCTAATTTTAACTTAAGCTATATATGTACAACGGGGTGCATCGAGCTTCACGCATATCATCTGAAACATACAGGTATTTTTTGTAATAACCGAACGACATGTAATGAAAATTACGTGTACTTACCTAGCAACGGGTAATTCAAAACCATATTCGCGAATGTCAATCTGTTCGAGTGGAATCACCCCCGGCGGCGGTGGTATGTCCGGAGATGAGGACCTCGAGGACGATGGTGATTCCGGACTCGATCTCGATGTGTCAGAACCGAACGATCGCGATCGACTTCTCCCCCTATCAATATGTACCGTCTCCGCATCCGAATCTTCCGCATCTTCTTGCATGGAAGATGTTATATCCGGGCATTGGATGGCCGATTGTGTCACATTTTCTGTCGCGGCAGCACGCCTTGCCCAATTATCATTTATTTCATACTGCCTCGTGATGCTCTCGATCATCTCGAAATGTATGCTTGACGTTTCGACCACGAAGCGCTCATCCACATTCTGCTGGCGCAAAATACGCAACACAAGCTGAGCGTTCCGGAGGAATCGCATCCTCAACTCGGCCCTCCGTCGCAGCTGAGCCGCCCGCGGTGAAACTCTTACGCCAGCCGGATTCATCTGGATTGATCACACATTCTTATGTTTAGAATCTGTTGAAATTTGAGTATTCAATGCTAACACAACATACCTTTTTTTCACGTGTTTAGTTTTAAAATTCTTCTTCCCCGTCTATTTCTTCGCCTTGATACTTTTTCCTGCTATTCAATGATCTTCCACTCTTCACCGATATTTTCAAACTGAAAATTGTATTCTTTTCTCAAACCGATCCGGTGGGGGTTGGACTGCAATCCTATCGGCTGCATACCACCCCCAATTCGAAATGAAATCAAGCCTAACCAACCCGAGAACAGGACACAAAAGACTCCACCTCAACTCATAAAAATGGGCAAGTCTCAAAGGATTTGGTGGTGAATATCATTTAAAAGTTTTTTTTTTTTTCACTGTACTTTCGTCGCTCGAAAACGCTAAGATTCCGCAAAGCACGAAGATTGTAATAATCAAAAGATCCCACCTGGCCCCCATAAAATCGACAAATCTCAAAGGATCAAGTAATAAAATATCATTCAGAGTTTTCACATCCTTTCGCCGCTCGAAAACGCTAGGATTTTACAAAAGATTACAATAATCAAAACATCCCACCTGGGCCCCCATAAATATTAGCAGGTCTCCAAGGATCGAGTAATAAATATCGTTTAAAAGTTTTTCACACCTTTTCGCAACTCGAAAATGCTAAGATTTGTAAACACAAAGATCGCAATAATCTAAAGATCCCACCTGCACCTATAAAAGTCGGTAAGCCTCAAAGGATTAAACAATAAACACCATTCAGAGTTTTTCACATCCTTTCGTCGCTCGAAAACTTTAGAATTTTGTAAACACGAAGATTGTTTGGAACACCTGAATTTTTTTTCGCATTTTTTTTTTTTTTTTTCACACTGTACCATCTGCACACCTGCACGCATACCGATCCCACGCAATAAATCATCAGCTCAGTCAATTTCCGGCATTGCTTGAGATCGCACACGAAATCGTCAACATGGAGCTAATATTAGATCTACAAGGTTTTGGACGATTCAGTGATGAATTTGTAATAAAAGAGCTGGCTGCAATAAGCATTCGCGCGCATGAGGAATATCAGCAGGATATCACACGCATTCTCTTCAAAGCACCATGCTCTTGGGTGACTCTCTCACGCGAGTATAAAAATCTGAATTCGTGGCTGACATGGCGTCATCATGGAATACCCTGGATTGCGGGAGAAACACCGTATAAGGATGTAGTGAAAACTGTGAGAAAAGTTGCACAGGATGCGAGGCGCATTTATGTGAAGGGATTGGAGAAGAAACTCTGGATCGAAAAAATCCTCAATGATGACTCGAAACCGGTGATTGATTTGGACGAGCTGGGCTGCCCGAATTTTCGAATACTACGATTGGAATCGCGTGTATATCGCTGGCATGATGACTGTCATGGCGATGTATTCGGAGGCTACCATTGTGCCTTCGAGAACGTTCAGCGGCTGAAAAACTGGTATTTAGAGGAGGGGCATAAAAAACCCTCCCCACATGTCTCGATGGCGGGGGATGATGGTTTAAAAGTCAAGAGCTCGCAGGGAGCTGCATCCGTGCATCTCGACTTCTCACCATTAACACATCTTCCTCGTATATTCGAATCTGCAAACTCTTTCGAACAAGGTAACAATCCCGTTACACGATAATCATATTTAATTATAATATAAAAACTAATTTCGAATTATTCATTTTGTGCAGATGGATTTCAGCAGCCTTAACAGCACCAGCCGTCTGGATAATAATCTACCAATGAAAAGGATGTCAGAGCTGGAGGTTGGGCAAAAGTATGATATCACAAGACTGAGGCTTGTGAAAACGAAATTCGACTGTAGAATCATCGCCACTATTGCCAACGAATACATCGTGTTCCTGCCTGCAAGAATCGGAAAGGCTCTAGAGAACGATTCCACTCAGCTGGATCAGTTAAACAATGAGGCTGATCAGAAACGTTTGCAGATACTCTATCTTGGAGGACCATACAATAAATTTGAATTCTGTGGCAGAATCTAAACACACACACACACACACACAAACACACTAATGTATATAAATATAAATATATATGTAATGGGAATGGGCTAGGGTTGAATAAATAACAATGAAATTTCAATAACATTTATTTATTTATTTATTGTTCCTTTAGAATAAGCTTAATCTATAGTTCTCAAGCATGTAGAATCCTTAAAATGTGGCTAATTTTTTGACGGTACCGCTGATTGGATTATATTCAACAATGCGATCGTGTATAATCATACAGTAGGCTGAAGTATTTGCTGGAAATGCAACGCTAGTTTCAAATTCTAAACGAATATCCACCGGTCCACTCTTTAACGATTCACTTTGCTTGGAACAGTCTATAGTAATGAGTGGGGCTGTAGCCAAAAAATCACTCTTCGACAAAAGAGGTTCGGATTCCTTATCGTAGTATGAAATTTGAAAGTTTGTGTACATATTGTAGAGAATGGCGTATTGATTGCGAGCAATATCAAGATTCAAATTTCCATAGGGATAGCACTGTGAGTTTAGGAAAAGTTTCACATCTCTAATCATACAATGATCGAATTGACTGGCATTTTTCGTCGCATCGTTTCGTCGTGCAGTTTGGAATCCCAGTATGACGTGTCTCGGTTTCTCTAGCTGTGTAGATGTCTTGACAACCCATACATGTCTCGTTGTTGCAGGCAGCATCGGGTACTCGTACATTTCCCACGAGCAAAAACTCATAGATACAGCCGGATCTTTGGCGATATAATTGAGCATCTTGATTTTTGCAGAATCCGACAGTCTGATGTATGGCAATAACCATTCAATTTTCTCGAGTGAAATTTTGACCCCCTCCAGAGCTGTTTGATGTATGGTGTTTAGATCATTGTTTGATCGCGTCAAAATTAGCTCATGCTTCGCATTGACGATGATTCGATTATAGTCTTCGGCAAATCCGAGCAAAAAACTCAGCGGTATAACAACATCGAAGTATCCTTCGGCGTTGGTTAGTTTATTTTCATTATCCACCAACCAACCGGTGTTTCCCAAAAGATGTTGTTGTCCAGGGGTGAATGATAAGTATCCCTTCATAATACTCGTGATGCCGACATTCTTATTCTGATCAATCTCGTGTCCATTCAACTCGTAACGCATATCACCAAACATGTGACACACGGCCATATTGACCAATTCTGTACCTGCGCTAACAGCGGTGCCGTCTGATTTTGTAAGCCGACCGTAGATGTGGAGTGAACTTTTGCTGGGTAATACACACGCATCTTGATTCTGTACAGATATTCGAATCTCATCGTTATTTCTGAATGTAGATGCGGCATACGGTTGATGCGCGTGTATTTCACAGTGGGCAATCGACTCGTCGAAGGTCACAGGTGTTTGAATTTTTATCATTTTTGTGATGGGCATACGCAGATAAAGCAATGGATTCTTATTTTCCACCACAACGAAGTCGAAGTCCTAGGCTCCGGAGAAACTGAGCGTTCTGATGTGTCACTCGAATCGGAGCTGCTCGACGACTGATGATGCTTGGACATGTTATCGAGCTTTTATAACTACTACCAGATTTTCTTGTCCTCTCAAACACAATGCCCATATTATCTCAAAGATTTCACGTGTAATCGTATAGTTACAGTTTCTCTACGAAAATTGATTAATTTGCCGTCCTGATCGACTATTCTCAATTGTATATCGTGTATTGACCGTACGGTAATTGGATGATAAATGACATTTGTCGGCACTTCCACGATCTTATATCCGGGTGGTACGGTTGGAAAAAATTGATGAATCGTATGCACCCGATGTTCATTTATATACGCACCGGTGGTAATATTACACTCAACTCGCAAAGCGTTGACTTTGAGTATGCGAACGGGTAACTGGGATTTATGGGTAATACCACTTTCAAGCTTTTTTGGGGTAAAACCGAGCAATCGGCCGATGGAATCTTTTGATTCAAAGTTCACAGAATGATTGCATCTAATTTCACTGAGTAACTCATTGTTATTAGCCTTTAGACTGAGATTTATATCCTTAGGTAGTGCCCTTTTCAAATAATTTGCGATATCCTCAATTTCATAGCTCCCGGTGGGTATTGTAATCACAGTGTCTGGTTCTATATAAAACTTATTACACCCTTCATCTATATTGGGGATTGCATTGAATGTCAGAAGCTCTATGAGTCCGAGAACATACGTCTTTGTTGGGGATAACTCGATAGGCGGAAAATATTGAGTCCTCAACACCGACGATTCTCCGGAGAGTGTCAACGTGAACGAATCAGCCATGACTAATATCACATCGGCGATTCGCATACATTTTATAGTTGTCCGCTGAGAAACTTGAGGCACAGGTGACCGCAAATTATCGTGTTATATTCTTGATATCTCTTATGATTATATTTTACGCTACCAACACCGAGATATTTCATTAGATCTCTAGGTGGTTGTAAATCGCCAAAACTATCGAAATACACCGCATCGTTGCCATTTTTCGTGTACGCAACCCAATGCGTCCCCGGACCGTTTTTATCATCGAGATTGATAATTGCAGATTCACGCTTTCTAGGTCCTGAACTGGGTAAATCATTTCGCATAAAAACACCCCGGAAATGTGGAATTTTCATTGCTTTTGCATAGTTGAGCAAATCGGCATCTGTGAGTGCTCGGTGTGGTAGCTTTATTAGTTTTTTGCAGGCTTCAAATACAGCCCCATACCCTTCTTATATGGTTTGAGGTATACTGCCGTGCTTAGGAAGAAGGCAGTAAAGTGAAAAAAGTGAAATCAGAGAAAACTGAAATCTAAATTTCTGATATTTTCAAACCAAATTAATGATTTTATTTTTTCATAGCAATTATCGAATGACTAATAATATATTACATGATTTTATGGAAAGTCATTTAAGTGTAATTTCAGATCATAATTAATCAAAATGCCTAAAAAATGGATTTACTGCTTTTATATGTAGGAAATGTAACCGATATCAAATATTTGACAAACTTAATAAATTAATATCTTTTTGAAATAACATTCTTAATGATTCATTTTATAATTGATATGTAGAGAATCGTTGAAAGAATATATTGGCATTAAAATAATAAAAGGCAGTAAATGAAGTTTACTGCCTTCTACCTAAGCACGGCAGTATAAGCCCTTCCCCAACGCAATCGCTTCCATTGTCGCGCTGTGACGCTTGGATTCTTGTAATTGATGTTTATTTGCTTTAGCCTCATTGACAACCTTTGCTATACCCGCAGCACCACCGGCTAAAGCACCTGTGGCACTAAGGGCCGCAAATATTGGGATGAGAAACGGTAATAAACCGCCAATTTTCTGGGGGACAGGTAGAATACGAGGCACGCGCACTTTTCCTTTAGACACGGCCGAACGGGCACCCGCCAAAGCCGACTCAATAGCTTTAGGACCCGACTTCATAGATTTCTTTGCTGCTTGTCCTCTTTAAAAAAAAGCGTTGTAACGTTTTTTGTCACCGTTTTTAGGCCGCATAGCTAGGCTTATATATATGCTATATGTAGTATATATATATATATATATGTATATATGTATATATATACATATATACATACATATACTGTATATATGTATATATGCATATATACATATATATATACATATACTATATATATATATATATATATATATATATATATAATATATACACCTATATATATATTAGGGTGGCCCTTATTTGGTGAAAAAAAAATATTTGGTTTGCCGCCCCCTCAATCGGTTCCAAATTGAACAAAAAAAAATTCGGACCAAATTTTAGGTGATTCGGCCAATGGGAACACGTGCCCCAAGGACGTTAATTTTTTTAATTCTTTTTCTTCTTTTTCTTCCTTCACAGGACATAGTATGACAGAAAAGGAAGAGAAAATGTTGTAACAAATTTTTTTTCAACTTCCGGTTTGGTAGGAAAAGTAATATCTTGGAATTCCGTTAGCAAAAATCGATTAATACGTGTAAAATTACAATCAAAATGGTATGAATTCCTCTTAATGGAAGAAAAATTTGCTACAACCTTTTCTCTTCCTTTTCTGTCATACTATGTCCTGTGAAGAAAGAAAAAGAAGAAAATGAATCAAAAAAATTAACGTCCTTGGGGCACGTGTTCCCATTGGCCGAATCACCTAAAATTTGGTCCGAATTTTTTTTTGTTCAATTTGGAACCGATTGAGGGGGCGGCAAACCAAATATTTTTTTTTCACCAAATAAGGGCCACCCTAATATATATATACAGTACTCGTCAATTGAAGTGGGACAAGGTATTTTTTTCGGATTTTTTCGAAAATTGAACCGATTTCGGAAAATCAAAATTTCACATTCTATGAAATTTCGTAACCCTTCGAATGAGACTAGTTTCATCCCGATCGATTAAGAATTGGCCGATTGCCAGAGGACTTCCTAGATTGGTGATAATCGGGGTTTCGGGAACACCCCGAAAAATATTAGTGGATGTTATCGTACCCTTTGGTACCACATACCAATCGAAAGGGCAGCTCTTGAGATGCAAAAAACACCCCCGTTCGTCGCCGTCGGATAACTCGTCGAGAGGATATGCGTCCAGGAAGTTAGAATCGTTCATCGGTGATAACTCTGGAACGCTTCGCTCGATTCCATTGAAATTTGTTGTGGAGTCGTTATTTATTATGCCCTCAAATCTCACTTAAGTGTGGTTGCGCTAATTGTCCTCGCAGAGGAGACCCAGGTACTTCCTGAGCGCAAGGTTTCGTTTATCGACATTTTTCGCATTGAAATACTTTGAATCCAGGGCTAGAAGTTAGTGATTGTTAAAGGTGAAGTTTCAACGATTAAAATGCGTGGTCATACAATATCGCAGATGACCCCCATAAACAGCGGGAAGTTTATGAAAAACGAGAACGAAATCGTGTACCCGCGAGATTTCGATGCAGAGTTGCTCGCCGATGTTCACTTGTCTCGTTAAAGGGGAGGCCGCGACCATCCCTACTCATCTCTCTGATCAATGCGTTAGGCTTCATTGAAGCTTTTGTAAGAGTTTTCAATGATAAATAATTATCAATTCATAATTCGATGGACTGATACCATACGGGCGTAGGTGCCAAAAAAAAATTCGTATTTTTAAATATCAAAGGGATAGAGAAAAAAAATTTCTTCTTTCACTTACTTTATTTCCTTTCCAACTTATTTATTTTTTATTTTTTTTTTTTTTCGATTTTTTAATATGATAAATATTTTTCCAATAGTCAGTCTTTCTAGGCAAATTCATCAGACTACCGATATGCTGGATTCGTAATTTTTACGAATTGCAAGCGTCGATGACAAAATTATTATGATTTTTCCCATCGTTAATAAATCTCACTAGACTTATCGGACGAATGGTTTGCTGCATTCGTTATTCTTACAAGATGCCTGGGTCACGCAAATTTTTTTTTGTTATCTTTGCGTTGGTCAGTGAATCTCGCTAAACCGACTGAGCGATCGACTTATCATACTCGTAATTTTTATTATCTGCACAAGCGGAGGAATGAATCATTTTTACCAATGGCGTTTCTGGTTGAATTGAATACGAGATCGATCTCGTACTACTGGTCAATTTGAATAATTCCTAACTATGAATGGAATAGAAAATTCAATTTTTTGATATTAAAAAATCGAAAAAAAAAAAAAAATAAGATAAATAACTAGGAAAGGAAATAAAGTAAGTGAAAGAAGAAATTTTTTTTCTCTATCCCTTTGATATTTAAAAATACGAATTTTTTTTTGGCACCTACGCCCGTATGGTTTTAGTCCATCGAATTATGAATTGATAATTATTTATCATTGAAAACTCTTACAAAAGCTTCAATGAAGCCTAACGCATTGATCAGAGAGATGAGTAGGGATGGTCGCGGCCTCCCCTTTAGCGAGACAAGTGAACATCGGCGAGCAACTCTGCATCGAAATCTCGCGGGTACACGATTTCGTTCTCGTTTTTCATAAACTTCCCGCTGTTTATGGGGGTCATCTGCGATATTGTATGACCACGCATTTTAATCGTTGAAATTTCACCTTTAACAATCACTAACTTCTAGCTCTGGATTCAAAGTATTTCAATGCGAAAAATGTCGATAAACGAAACCTTGCGCTCAGGAAGTACCTGGGTCTCCTCTGCGAGGACAATTAGCGCAACCACACTTAAGTGAGATTTGAGGGTATAATAAAAAACGACTCCACAACAAATTTCAGTGGAATCGAGCGAAGCGTTCCAGAGTTATCACCGATGAACGATTCTGACTTCCTGGACGCATATCCTCTCGACGAGTTATCCGACGGCGACGAACGGGGGTGTTTTTTGCATCTCAAGAGCTGCCCTTTCGATTGGTATGAGGTACCAAAGGGTACGATAACATCCACTAATATTTTTCGGGGTGTTCCCGAAACCCCGATTATCACCAATCTAGGAAGTCCTCTGGCAATCGGCCAATTCTTAATCGATCGGGATGAAACTAGTCTCATTCGAAGGGTTATGAAATTTCATAGAATGTGAAATTTTGATTTTCCGAAATCGGTTCAATTTTCGAAAAAATCCGAAAAAAATACCTTGTCCCACTTCAATTGACGAGTACTGTATATAGTATATATAGTATATATACTATATATATGAAAAATATATATATATACATATATATATATAGTATATATATAATATATATATATAGTATAGTAGCTAAGTATATATACTAGGCCGGAGTGAAAAAGGTCGATTTTCGCGGATCGTATTCTAATAGTGCGGGAAAGTTATGTCTTGGCATCACTCAAAACTGTGCCAAAGGAAAAAATTTACAATAGATATCTTCTGTTCTGGCAAACGCCCCAAAGTTTTGAGTTTTTTAACACGGGGTTTAAATGGAGAAAAAAGGCAAAAAGACAAATTGGTACTGAAAAATTCATAAAAACTCACTGGGTCCGCCGATTTCAGTCTTCCTACGCTTATTCGAAGTGGAAAGAATATAGCTTTCGTTTGACGTTTTGAAATTCATAATATCTTTCTTAGTTTCAAAGATACACGCGTTTGAAAACCGAGTTTTTCCCGAAAAAACGCTATTTTTCAATTTTCCATCTTCTAAAGTAAGTAAGATATTTTGAATTTCAAAACGTCAAACGAAAGCTACATTTTTTCCGCCTCGAATAAGCGTAGGAAGACTGAAATCGGCCGACCCAGAGAGTTTTTATGAATTTTTCAGTGCCAATTTGACTTTTTGCCTTTTTTCTCCATTTAAACCCCGTGTTAAAAAATTCAAAACTTTGGGGCGTTTGCCAGAACAGAAGATATCGATTGTAAATTTTTTCCTTTGGCACAGTTTTGAGTGATGCCAAGACATAACTTTCCCGCACTATTAGAATACGATCCGCGAAAATTGACCTTTTTCACTCCGGCCTAATATATACCCATATATATATACTATATATATATATATATATAATATATATATATATATATATATATTGTAACATACTCGGTACTATTGCACCTCGAATCACGCCAGATCCAGAACAAAGGAAAGGATTACACTAATCCTCTACGTTCGACCAAAAGTCTGACGTCACGCTAAGAAGAGGGGATAGAGAGTATATAATCAGCTCACGCGTTCACTCATTAGCGTATTTGTGCCATACAGGCCTTGCGACTCATAGTATCCAATACTCGAGCGTATTCTGGTATAGCACCGTTGCGACTCATAACTCCGAGCGTAGTCAGGTAGAGCACCGGTGCGACTCACAACTTAAATAAATTAAATTCACTTGTATAGCTTCAGATCGCCTAGATCCGAATAACTAACATAAATTCATGAAGTAGAATAAATTCAATTGCCTTTAGATAAAATATCACTGGTCACAATTCAAAATATAATCGAAGAGAATAAGAGAAAAGTATAACGAAATCAAAATAGAATCATAACAGAAAACATAACCGCGCATAGCCTAAAATATAAAAATAGAATATACAAACAGAACGAAAACCTAAACGGAACAAACAAACAAACGCGACTAGAGTCACGAAATTAGAATAGAAGTAGAATAAGTAAATCATTGTAAAAATTAGTTTATTAGAATTCATTTAAATACAATTATATTTTCTTATTTGAACTTTGTCGGATATTTCAGCACTGACTCCTAACTAATCAATTTCCATCCCTGAACAAGCCTTATAGGGACCAGCTTTGGATCATTCCAAGTGCGTACGGCGTTGGATTAAATTCCCGCGTCCGAGGGCCAAGGAAATACGATTCCGAGTCTGAGACACGGTCTTGGAATCGCAAGGTTCCCGGATCCGAGTAAAGAATAGGTTTTGTGTTTAGGATAGCAGGCTTGGATTCACTTCCCGGCTCTGTTCAGATAGGAGAAGGATCGGCTTTGGTTCTACCCGAGTCCGAAGGGAACAGGCTTTGGTGGAGTAATCTACCCGAGTCCTGAGTTAAAGTAAATTCACAAGGTTGCATAGGTGGCTTTTGGTGGCTAACCCATCCTTTTCCCTACCTACGTACCTCAAAGAAAAGCCCTATTAATTTTGATAATTTAAATCCCTTTTTATATAGGTAAAGAACTCACACTAACTGCGGGTATCTCTCAACTTTCGGGTTCAAGATACTCGCCAAAAGTTACAATATATATAGTATATTATTATTATACTATATATACTATATTATATACTATATATATACTATATATATATATATAGGGGAAAGTGGGGCAGAATGGCCGGATGGGGCTAAATGGCCGCCAAAAAAAAAATTGACTTACTAGCATTTTCGCATCAAGGAGGATCATATGAGACGCCATACAACGGGATTCCGCTGAAAGTACTCAAAAATTTTCAGGGTGGGGCTAAACGGCCACCCTAATAAAAGTAGCGAAATTGCATTTTCACGTCGAAGTGAGTGAAAATCGGTTAATTTCATATGATATTTAATCATACCAATTGAAATTTATTTGATCCGAATAAATATTTAATTGCGACTATTGAAAAAAATATTTCGTTAATTCAATTATATTTTTTATTATATTTTTTTCTCAGTGTAGGGTGAGCGACTTTGCCCCACCCTTTCAGTTTTGCATCGTTTTCAGTGGAACCACGCTGCATATAGTTTTATCTCACTCAGTTCGACGTGAAAATGCAATTTCGCTACTTTTATTAGGGTGGCCGTTTAGCCCCATCCTAAAATTTTTTGAGCACTTTCAGCGGAATCGCGTTGCAAGGCGTCTCATACGATCCCCCTTGGTGCGAAAATGCGAGTAAGTCAATTTTTTTTTCAGCGGCCATTTAGCCCCATCTGGCCATTCTGCCCCACTTTCCCCTATATTATATATATAGTATCTATTACTATTGGAGGTAGGAGAGGAGATGGAGGGAGGGGGGGCCACCCGCCCACCCACTTCCCCCCCTTCCTCCAGGGGGTTACTTGGACTAGTTCCACTGCTTATAAGATTATTCATCTTCGACGTTTCGGGCGCTGATATCTGCTCCCGTCCTCAGGAAAGGTTGTCTGGCGACTTCCCATCAAAGAGTGATCAAATTCCGCGCTCACCGGTATATATAGGTTGTTTGTAGGTGGCGCCAGCTACGACTGGTGGCGCCGCCTTGGCCTGCTCATGGCTTCCCTCACCTCATCCCTGTACAAAGGTAACCATAATTTGCTAAGTTCTATGCTGGGTTGACTTACAGCATTTGGTGTCACTGCTATGCACGCTGATTCCTTCAGCTTCCGTTTGATAGGATTGGATTCCTTCAACAATATCCGAGCATCATCCCACTGGAAGTGGTGTTCATTTTCCCAGGCGTGATCGGCCAATCTCGATTTCGATCGTTCGCACATTTTAACGTTTTTTCGGTGTTCCCGGATGCGGACGTTCAAGGGCCTTCCTGTTTCGCCGATGTACACGTCCCCACATTGGCATGGGATTCCGTATACACACTCCTTGCTTTCTTGCGCAGCATGTCGGGGCTTGGTTTCTGTCAACAAGCCACGCAAAGTGGACGTTGATTTGAACCGTACTTCAATGTCATATGCTCTGCATATG
Source organism: Tenthredo mesomela (assembly GCA_943736025.1). NCBI lineage: Eukaryota > Metazoa > Arthropoda > Insecta > Hymenoptera > Tenthredinidae > Tenthredo > Tenthredo mesomela. The sequence goes on along the minus strand of OX031018.1, from coordinate 18,694,903 downwards.
CGGCGGATCTTCTCTGCAGTCCCCGCTACATAGGGAATCGTCATGGCGAAACTCGGAGTGCCAACGTCCACAGGGTGTTCTGACCTCATTCTTTGTGTAGTGTTGGTCCGGTGTTGCGCTTTTTGCTGCGCTTTTTGAATGACCCTCTCAGGATAGCCGTTATTACGTAGAGACACCAAATGCTGTAAGTCAACCCAGCATAGAACTTAGCAAATTATGGTTACCTTTGTACAGGGATGAGGTGAGGGAAGCCATGAGCAGGCCAAGGCGGCGCCACCAGTCGTAGCTGGCGCCACCTACAAACAACCTATATATACCGGTGAGCGCGGAATTTGATCACTCTTTGATGGGAAGTCGCCAGACAACCTTTCCTGAGGACGGGAGCAGATATCAGCGCCCGAAACGTCGAAGATGAATAATCTTATAAGCAGTGGAACTAGTCCAAGTAACCCCCTGGAGGAAGGGGGGGAAGTGGGTGGGCGGGTGGCCCCCCCTCCCTCCATCCCCTCTCCTACCTCCAATAGTAACAGTTCATTACCAGTGCTATTATCTTTCAGTCAACATATAGTATCTATATACTATATATATATATATATAGTATATATATATATATATATATATATATATATATATATATATATACTATATATATATATATATACTATATATATAGTATATAGTATAGTATATATAGTATATATATATATATATGGGGAATTCCACGCCAACTTGACCAATGAATTTCCCTCACCATTTTCGATTTGCTTCAAAAAAATTTCTACAATTGTTCAAGTACTAAAACGGTCCCCTGAATTTTTTCAGATTTTTCGATCGACGCGTTTTTTTTTAATGATTTTTCAATCTACCAAATAGATCGATACTTTTTAAAAATCTCAAAAAATTCTCAAAAATCTCTTTTTCCACTACGAACATCACGCTACCAAGGCCATGATGGTGCAAATTTTCCTTCTATTTTTTTTTCAACGTTTCTCATACAAACATGACTAACACGACCAATGATTTCCCCACACCATTTCCGATTGACTTCAAAATGTTTTCTACAATTTTCCCAACTCCAAAACGGTCTGCTGAATTTTTCCCAATTTTTGGATTGATCCGTTATTTTTTTATGAATTTTCGAACTACCAAATATTTCCACCTTTTTTAAAAATCTCAAAAAATTCTCAAAAATTATAGTATTCACTACAAACATTACGTCACTAATCCCATGATGGTGCGATTTTTTCCTTCTTTTTTCAACGTTTCTAACATTTTTATCAACGGGAATGTGTTCAACATTCCGAATCCTCGTACATATCGCAATCGATTTTAAATCTATAACAAACATGTTAGAATGATGTAAAAGGTGAAATGAATTTTCTCGCCACTCTTCATGGCAATTAGAATATATTTTTATTGATTGAATAAATGTATTACATCACGAAAATTTCCATGCAGTCAACCGAATGTTCATTTTTTCTTTTATTAAAAATCGCGTGGATTCTGAAACATGTTTTAACACAATATGGGGATAAAAAAAACTTATGTTTTTTTTAGAATTTTAAATTATCTTTTCTCATGAGAAGAAGATACCGTTTTTACAAAAACTACGCCGTCGGTGTGAGGGATTATACAATGCAACTTTTGCGTTGCAGGTATTCTTTTCGCCGTTTCGTAACGGGGTGTCAAAAATTCTTTCGCTATTTCATAGTCATGTTGTGACAAAAATCTAACTGCAATATTCGGCAAGTTATATAATTGTGAAGCCCATTCAAAAAGTTCTTGCGGCGTTGTAATTTGACGGTCGGGTGGTAGTTGAAGATTTGTATCAACACGGTTTTTCGTTCATCCGCAATGTCGAAAAAGGTAATAGAAGAGGTAGGAGATAAACGTTTCATAATCGGGTCGGTTGCGAATTGATGGGGATGAAAAATAAACCGACTAAGATATTTGTGGATAGTTTCAGAACGTTCGAACACAGTCCCGTTGATAAAAATGTTAGAAACGTTGAAAAAAGAAGGAAAAATACGCACCATCATGGGATTAGTGACGTAATGTTTGTAGTGAATCCTATAATTTTTGAGAATTTTTTGAGATTTTTAAAAAAGGTGGAAATATTTGGTAGTTCGAAAATTCATAAAAAAATAACGGGTCAATCCAAAAATTGGGAAAAATTCAGCAGTCCGTTTTGGAGTTGGGAAAATTGTAGAAAACATTTTGAAGTCGATCGAAAATGGTGTGGGGAAATCATTGGTCGTGTTAGTCATGTTTGTATGAGAAACGTTGAAAAAAAAATAGAAGGAAAATTTGCACCATCATGGCCTTAGTAGCGTGATGTTCGTAGTGGAAAAAGAGATTTTTGAGAATTTTTTGAGATTTTTAAAAAGTATCGATCTATTTGGTAGATTGAAAAATCATTAAAAAAAAACGGGTCGATCGAAAAATCTGAAAAAATTCAGGGGACCGTTTTAGTACTTGAACAATTGTAGAAATTTTTTTGAAGCAAATCGAAAATGGTGAGGGAAATTCATTGGTCAAGTTGGCGTGGAATTCCCCATATATATATATATATATATAATATATAGATACTATGTATATATATATATATATATATAGTATATTATTATTATACTATATATACTATATTATATACTATATATATACTATATATATATATATATTATATATATAGTATCTATATACTATATATATATATATATATATATATACATAGTATCTATATATATACTATATTATATATATATATATATATATATATATATATATATATATATATATATATCTATATATAGTATATTATTATTATACTATATATACTATATTATATACTATATATATACTATATTATATATATATATATATATATATATTGTAACATTGCATTTTACAACGCGTGTTACAAGTGACTCCCGAACCCTTAGACGACCATAGTTACGTAGGGTGGATGCATGAAATAAGTATGAATGCGTTAGGTTAGCCCCGAGGCTATAAAATTTCCGAGAGGCGACCGTGACCAATCTAAGACTGTCGAGTCTATTTCTTATTCTTTTTGTTCTTTTTCTACCTTTTCTCTATTATGTGGGAGACATGGCCGATATTTTCGAGTACGAGGCCGAAATCTACAGAGACGGAGGCAACAACGAGGCATTCGACGATAAAGCCCGTCAATTACGCTTCTGGAGGCGAAGAACTGCAGTGGAGTCTACCATAGAAAGAGAGAACGCGGGGGAGTACCTAGAGTACTCAGCTACGAGGGATAACGGTGGTGGAAGAGATTCCCGCCACCCCGAAGAGCCAGCAAACCGCGTTCCTCCTGCAGGAACCGTTATCATCAGAGCAGATTTTGAGTTTAGCGCGGAGCCAAGATCTACGGCCTAACGTGAGGCGATCTAGTGGTCAATACGCAAATTATTAGGCGATCATATGACCAGGGTGCGAACTATCTACACCCGGCTGTCAAAGATCACTCTGCCGTAGGCTTGCCTCGCAGATAGAGCGCCGAGCTCAGAGCTCGCTCTAATATTAGCCTTTTGTAGTATTCCCTTCGAGGGACTTTTGTTGCATTTTTGAGTGATTGAGGTCGAGTGTAGTGCACCCGTTGCAGCGTAGACCCGAAGGCTCGTCTTCGAGACGCCACGAGGCCTTATTTTTGGCTGGACAACGGTAAGCGTTAGCCAATTTGACTCATACTAATTTGAATTCGGCAAACGGCCATCCGCCATCTTGTCTTGTCCAAGCCACGAGGCTTCTAGAGATTTTTGAGAATCAAATTAGGACGACCTCCGAGTCGGTAGGCCGCCACCAGTGTCTCACAGCATAATAGAGTTTTGAGTTTCAGTTTTGCTTAATATTTTCGAGTTTTGTGTCGCGTATTAGTCATTCTAGAGAGCCGTAGGCTTCGCACCTGAGTGCGAGAAAGACAGTCATAGTACGTCACTGTCGCGCTCTCTCCCTCTCACGAGGAGATACAGATCATTGTTATATTTTGAATTTCGTTTAGTCTTTTTGTTTCGCCTACGATGGCAGAGTTAGTTTAAGTTAATTTTTAAGTAATAATTCTGGGAATTAGTTTTGTTAAGCCCTGCGGGCATATTCCGATCTTTTAGTTGTAGTTTTTGTTCCGCGAGGAACGTATTTGTCGAGTTATTTATTTTTGCTTTATTTTTGTTTGTTATTGCTGTCCTACGTGGAAGCTATGAGTTTATTTATTATTGTAAAACTCGTCATTTCTATTTTTTTTCTATTCTATTTTTCTTGAATAAATTTTATTTTCTTGATTACATTCAAATCATCGAGTCGTTAATACGCCACGCTAATCCTTCAATTAATCCCGACCCCTCTCCGTGGTACTGACGCTAGCCGGCGCTCAAGTATCTGTAGTTTTTTTTTTTTATTAGTAAGATTTTCAGAAATTGGCGATTATAAGCCTGGCGCCCAGCATCTTTGTTTTATTATTAATTTTCAGTTGGCCAATTGTCGAGTGGACGGTCCTCAGACTAGCTTTCCGGTCTGGTCTGAGGACCAGCAAAAATCCACGTCGCAAATTGGCGCCCAACGTGGGGCCTTTCAAAATAGGTTTTTCAAAAGAGGCGTTATAAATTTCAGTTAGTTAAATAATTATTAGTAGCTTCGGTAACGGCTTCACTGTTGCTAAGGAGAGAGAGGTCAGCGGTTTGTTTTTCTCTACTAACCGGAGAAGGATTAGCGGCGCGTACGCTCGAAGCGACTGTGTATCGTAGCCGCACCGCGGTAAAATCTTTTGTTCATTTCGAGTTTGAATTTTTACATTTTATTTTTACGGTCTTCGTAGCGATCGTTCGGGTAAGAATTGTTCAATTCTGTTGAGGAATTCTGACTCTCGGGAGTCAATACGTTTTGTTTTAGTAGCTTTCGTTATTTAGCCGTGTTTTCCCCGCTAGACTTGGAAATAGCCGTGCTAAAGCGCGTTGTATACACCGGGACACTGGACACGGACCCCTACTCTTAAGATTAATAATTACTCGCAATTATATTACACCTGCTTGCTATTTCATTGTTTTTTTTTGTGTAATAATCTTGTGCCTGACTTGTGGTGGTGGATATACTGTCCTATAGGTGATAAAATAGCGGCGGACCGCATTAAAAACGGTACAAGAATACTAGCGGAGTCCCACCCTAGGAACGCCGGGAGAAAAACATTAAAATTACAAATCAAACACCCGGTATAGTTAGCTAGCGAGGTTATTGTTCTACGTCCAACGGTCAAATAATTCTATAGTTCGTGTTTCGGGACAACATCCTACAGGCAGCGGGAGGACAGAGTCCAAAGTACAGCGGACTCGTAGCCTACCCCCGCACCGAGGGGAGTATCTACGCGTCGTCATCTAAAATCGAGTCGACGGTAATAGATGTCGCGTGTATTCGGGTTTTGAATTTCGTACTCGGCAGTGATGCTCAGGTGTGGGTTCTGATGCCTACAAGAGATACAACCGCTGTTCTCAATCTAGGGCGATCTCGACGAGTAGACTCGTCGGGACTATACAGTACAACCCCCTAATTATGTTTTGAGTTGAATAATTATCTTTCGGGTTCGGGTTCGAGTTCGCGTTCGAGTTCGAGTTCGAGTTGGCGTGTGCTTTCAAGTTGCATTGAGCGGGATAAATTTTGTTTAAATGCACTAGAAAATGCAACAAGATAGAAGAAGAGACAAACTTTTCTTTTCCGTTTAGTATTTCGGGAAAAATTTTTTTTCTTCTTTTTTTTGTTTCGGGAAATTTTTTTTTTTCTCTGCATTTTTTTTTTTGGTGGAGTTTCGAATTTTTTTTTTTTTTTTTTTTTTTCTCTCTCACGCTATCTTTTTCGCGTTCGGGAAATTTTTTTTTTTTTTTGTGTGTTTCTGTCCTCTTCGTATTTCGAGAAGATTAATTTTTTTCTCGCGTTCGGGATTTAGGAGTAAATAGTAAAAGTTCGAGTACGATTTTTGCGTTTCGAAATTTTTTTTTTCTCTCTCTACGTTTTTTTTGTTTGTTCAAATTTCAAAGTTTCTTTTTAGCGTTTGACAAAATTTTCTTTTCTCTTTACGGTTCGGGAAATATTTTTTTTCCTTGAAGGCTAAAAAAATTTTTTTTTTCCCTTTTCGCGTTTCGAGTAAGTTTTTTTTTGCGTTCGCGTTACGGAGGTCCGTTTGTATTTTTTTTTTTTTTTTTGCGAGCGTTTGCGTTTCGGAAATCCTATTGTGTGGGGTCGACCGAGTTTTAGATTCCGCATCGAGTCATGGTGACCAAAGATACCCCATACGGTGAAGCGTTGTGGAACCTAACTCACGCGGAGTTATCCCAATTGCTAGACTCACTGCATGTGAGTACCAGTGGCTCAATTATTGAGCTAAGGGATAGGTATGTGCGACATTGGCGACGACGTCAAGGCGAGCGTTGATTTTTACAACACGATGATTCGTTATAACGAAATAAAATTCCAAATAAAATAAAAAAACATTTCCCGTGTTATTTAAATGGGAAAAATACTTTTGCAATGGGCCACGCCAAAAAAAATCGCACCTTGGTTATCATTGATAGGTAGTAATACTGACCTCATACACTCACATTTTGAGGGGTGCGAGGGCAAATCAAAAAATATGACCCCAAAATGATTAGCCCTAATATACAGGGTGTTATGCCGACTACATCGCAGTACTGCAGGTCTCGGACTGTCAGGGACCTGTCAGGTATAGTCGAAAATTGGCCGATAAACATGAGCGCGAAATATCTGATTCGCCGCTCGACTTTTAGGCATCGAAATCCACGGCTATGATCTGTGGCTACGATCGCGTTGATCGAATTTCGTCTGTCTAAAGTCGAGCGGCCGATCCAGATATTTCTTTCGCGCTCATGTTTATCGGCTTTTCGACTATTCGACTATACCTGACAGTCCGAGACCTGCAGTACTGCGATGTAGTCGGCATAACACCCTGTATATATATAGTATATAGATACTATATACTATATATATACTATATATATATATATATAATATATAGATACTATATATATAATATATATATATATATAGTATATATATAGTATATAATATAGTATATATAGTATAATAATAATATATATATATATATATATATATATATATATATATATTTATGAGAGGGTACTTGTGGGTACCAATTCAGGAGTCTAACGGTCAATACGGGGACTCTTGACACATGTAAGGACCGTCCCCATAAGATTTTATACGCAACGTACCTTTTCGGGACCGGTGCTGATATTCCCTCGTATAATTATCATGACATACAGGCACCATAGTGGATTTTATACACAAAGGTAATTTTGAGTACCGAATTATTCAGTACAATCTGAGTGTCGTAAAACGTTCGGCGAATATGAGCTAGCGAGGATCTCAAGTATAAATTATCGTGATTACATTAAAATCGATAATTTTTCAGGCACAATGGCGTCAAGTTCCACCGTGCTATAATAGTACATTATGTCATTAGGCCGATGAAGTATTTTCCGACGAATTTGAGTTTATAATCCGAGCCGAAAGCGAGGATTATAATGAAATTCATCAGAAAATACTTTATGAGCCGTATGGCATACACAATTTTAGGTCGTTTTATTTCATGTTTTTACCCGTAAACCAATACAGGGTGATATTCCATAGACGTCACAGTACTGCAAGTCTCGGATAGTCAGGCGGCTGATAAATATGTGCGCGAAATTATCAGGTTCGTCGCTTGACTATTATGCTGGGTCTAGACGCTGTGATTATGTTGGTATGATTATTTTGGTATGATGAGAAATCTGTTAACTGACTGGTCACTTCTGTTGTGGAAATTCAGTGATTGGCTAATCATACCAACATAATCATAGCGTGTAGACCCAGCATTAGGTAGATAAAGTATAGTCGAAATTCGATCAACGCGATCGTAGCCACCGATCGTAGATTAGAAATAAAAGAAAAGAAAAATCCATGGCTATGATCGGTGGCTACGATCGCGTTGATCGAATTTCGACTATACTATACCTATACCTAATAGTCGAGCGGCGAACCGGATAATTTCGCATACATATTTATCAGCCGCCTGCCGGTCCGAGACTTGTAGTACTGTGACGTTTCTGGAACTCTGGAATATCACCCTGTAGATTATTTGACTGTTCCCTGACTTTCGAAAATTTGAGGAAATATATAATTACTGTTGGAAACATTGCTTTTAGATAACAATCACTATTTATTACCATATTATCAGTTTACAATATAATTAAAATAGTAAATGTTTATATATTATAAGGTTTGTAAGTACACATTTTATATAAATGTTTATATTATACGGTAAGTATACAGCTCAGATATAAAAACTTGTATTATTCAAGAAAACTTATATTATGTATATTAGGGTGGTCGTTAAAAATTAAATTTCATCAGACGCCCCCTGAAAAGTTTCCTTTTCGTCTAAAAACATGCTTGCAATTTTTTTTTTTTTTTTCTTTTTAATGAAAAGAACACGCGCCGCAAGACGATCAAACATTTTCTTTTTCAACCTGCAGTTTTTTGGAAATGTCTTACATAATGTGCAGATTTAACGAATAACCCATCGAAATTTCAAAATTTCAAATTTTTATCTTTTTTCGATGGGTTATTCGTCAAATCTGCACATTATGTAAGACATTTCCAAAAAACTGCAGGTTGAAAAACAAAATGTTTGATCGTCTTGCGGCACGTGTTCTTTTCATAAAAAAAAAAAAAAAAAAAATTGCCAGCACGTTTTTAGACGAAAAGGAAACTTTTTAAGGGGCGTCTGATGAAATTTAATTTTGAAGGACCACCCTAATGTGTATTTAGAAAAAATAAAGAAGTATTAGTGTCAGCAGTTCAACGAAGTGCCATAAAACACCCTGTTCGTAAACATGGTCGTTCTTTTATTTTTTATGTTAATTTTTGGTATGTGCGCTTTTGAATTGATTGTGTATCCAGGTTTTTATGGTAGCTGTATTGCGACTCAAAATACCGGGATTGGTATCCTTTAGTTTCTGTATTTCCTCCAAGGATGGTAAAGTTCGCGTAGCAAAATTTTTACTGAAAGCGTTCAAGACTAGACTCCGTTCAGCTGCAGCCCAACGTTGTCGCGAACATGTTACACTTGGAGATTCTGTAAATGAACCAGGTGATGTGCCAAATAATAGAATTGCTTGTATTTGTACATTTCTACATATTTCTACAGTCCGTAATTTATGTAGTGGCTATACCATGTGGTTCTTATTGAACTGAATTATTTAACTAATCAGGACTCACTTGACCGTTTCTGTTTCCTTTTAGAATTATTTCCTGCTGATGTTGATGGTGATGGTGATGGAAAACGGCAATCGGAATCGGTTTCATTCTCAGGTGGTTGCAGACTAGTTAGACTTGATTGCGACACAGCCGCTACAAAATATGATATAATCAATGATATTTATTTGTACTGTAAGGCTGCCGTCCCATGTAGGCCCGGAACGGAAAAACGGAACGGAACGTTCTATGTGTAGGTGTATACATACACGCAATACATGGAAAAAGTCACTAGATTCCGTTCCGTTTTTCCGTTCCGGGCCTACATGGGACGGCAGATTTAATCAACAAAATATAACAATACAATTATTGAAATAAATCTGAAGCATATCCTGTTTTTCTTTCTCATACAATTACCAATTCTCATTTTCAAATTTCCATGGTAAAAGTAAAATTCTGGGTAAATATTGAGAGCTGTCAATCAATAGTACATTGTGCACCAAGGTCGTAAAGTGGAACTTTTAAGGCCAAGTACTAAAAACATCGTGCAAGGTCTTAAAAGGCCCACCTCCATGGTGCACACTATACTTTATATAACGCAAGCATGTTTTCCTCGCTATTTGATGCCTCTGTATAGGACTTAAAAGTGGTACTTTTAAGTCCAAGGAATTAAAAGTACTACTTGAGGTCCTATACGAAGGCATCAAAAAGTGAGGAAAACATGCTTGCCTTATATAAAAAACATTTAGTACCTTCGCAAGCCTCTTCTTGAACAAAATCATCATCTTCATCTTCACCGGATGTTTCAGTTCTATCATTTCCTTCGACTGCCTCTAATAGCTTAGAGACATTTATTATCTCCCTAGTCAGGATAGGTTGTCTGTAGTGATCTTTGTGAATTTTATCAGCATGACCCATAAAATTAGCTAATTCGGAAACTTGATCATCCTTTAGGTTTAAATTGGTGCACATTGTAGCTATATGCTTTCGTAGGGTGGTTCCCCTTAGCGTTTCTGGATTTCGTGCTCCGCAATCTTTTGAAAATTTCCGCATTAGATCACAAGCCCCCAGATAACGGTAGTCACCTTTTACAGTACCAGGAGTGCCAAAAAGATATGGATTTTTTGAATGAACCCTCGCAGATTTTCGATGTTTTACAATAAGCTTCAATGATTCCAGTACTTCTGAATGAAGTAATACAGGAACTGTACGCCCCAGCTTGCCTCGGATAGTAAAACGTACATATTTAAGCGCCGCAATTTTATCTTTCTCACTAAATGAATTAAACGCCTCACCGATTGTATTCTCATTCACTGATTGATAATTTTGAAAATCATCTACCAACGTTCTCTCTACTTCTCCTGCTCTGCGGCGATTGAATAATTGAATGAAAGTCAGGCAACTTTCTAATAAAGCAAGCCAATCTCGATATGAAAATTTCTGTTCCAAGGAATTTCGAGCGTTTTCGAGTCTGTTCCTCAAATAGAATTGTAACTTGTTTATGTCATCTTTGGTCGGTAAAATAATATTAGTCTGCCTTTTTTTTTTAAATTGAGATTCAATTGCTGTGCGGGCAACTGTTGAAGAGTAGTCCTCGAGCAATAATTTTAAGAAATCTTCAGCGAGAGTCTGCTTCTCTCTATTTTGCCTTTTTATATAAAGGGAGACGCACAATCGTCCCACCTGCTTAAGGAGAGTTCCTAATGAAGTCGCAAGTGACGGGACTTTGAAGCCAGTTCCTGACTCGTTGAAACCAGCTAAAGTTTGAATAGTGTTGATGCAAGAGTCATAATTTTTTGGGTAGAAAACAGAGAAAAGATCATGGATGTTTTCATTGTGTTGCTTGATTTCGCAAAGGAAGCGTCCAAGTTGCCGCAATTTTTGTCTGATCATGTCATAATGATGGGGATCTTTATACTTGCCGCATAATTTGTTTCCGAATGCGATAGTAAGTTCGTCATACCGGATGGTTCTTGTGACCCTGTCATCTTTCAATGAAGGAAAAACTCTCGTTCGTAGAATATTACATGCTATTGAATGGATTCGGCCTTCGACTTGTCTGGCCCCAGATAGTACTGTTTTGCATTTTGTGGAATCCTTGTTACTGCATCTCCGGTAATGACGACGTAGAGTTGATTTGGCATAGCTACCCATGCATGACTTACACGTAGCATAATCTGTGGCATTTTTTTTGTATTGCGGATGAGGCCTTCGAATAACTTTGAGCTCTCCAGTATTAGCGTCCGTATTTGTATTAAAATAAAACTGTCCTTGTTTACGAATTTTCGATATAATTTTTTTTCGTGCATCATGGCCTTTCGGTATATCAAGAAACGATTGGACTTCTTTTATATCTGCATGTTTCCTCGTAAGGTGGCGACTTAATTTCGCTTGTTCGGTCTTGCAATAATGACAAAAATCTTTTTTGGTGCCAGATTTTGTAGATTTTACGATCATTCTTTCATCGTCAGGTGCACTATGCCCCGTTTTACAATTTGGTATGGAAATGTCCAGAGGGAATGATTCATTCGCTGAAGATTTCGAAATATTTTGTTGCTTATTCACATCTGAGGTTGACTGCAGAGATTCATTTTCTGCACTAGTGTCAGAAGAATCCGTTCCGGGAACATATGAGTCACCTGAGTCATTATGTGAAACATTTTCTGCTCTGTCGTTGTCATATTCTTCTAGAACCAAATCACGATATAGTTACAATTACTTTACTGTGATAGTTCGACAGTTACTGTTGGATGAATAATTTGGTTCAGTGTTTTTACCGTGATCTCTTATACTTGTCAAACTGAATTGTGGAACATTGGACAAATCTTCAAGACTGTGATTGTCATAGACAAACGGCGCTCTAAGATCAACCTCATTTTGAGACTGTAATGTCGGCATCATAGTATCGTTATTTCTGTGCAATTCAAAACATGCTTTAAAAAATATAGAAAAAAACTAGTCTGTTTATAATCAAGTCGGCTGAGACAAGATTTTCAACTGAAATCTACGATTTCTGAAAGCAGCTATCGCTGAACAAAATCACTAGAAGCTTTATTTTTGATTCGCTGTTGCAAAGCGCTGAATTAATTATTCAATTTTTTGATTTAGCATGATCGATATTTCATGAACGTAATCGATATTGAAAACAGGCAAAGTGAAAGATTTAATTTTCCGTTGGTCAACATTAAGTATTGAGAATCGTAATCACCTGTCATGATCAGAACTATTCGAGGAAGTAGGAACAGCTTCCGTTATATTATTAAAGTCTGAATTTTGTGCAAGATCGCCAAGATCACTTTGTGAAACATACACTTCAATGTTGCATTCTTCCCATACCCAAGATGGATTGTCGGCTGAAATAAAGTTTCAGATTATAGTTTTACGTTTTTTATCGCAATATCATTGAACGTGAATATTGTACATGAATGATCTAAGAAATGTCGTTAATTTTTCTGTATGTTTGCAGCGATTGTTATTGTTCCTGTATAACGTATTATTTATGATTAATAATTCTCACCAAAAAAGATCGTATAATATGAACACTCAGCTTGTATGTTTTACTGAATAGGTATGGCTGAAACTAGTACGAACCTACGACAGAAGTTGGTGCATTTGAATAAAAAATAGGTGCAGGCAATTGATTCACGTCATCTCTCATAACACTATAATTTGAGAGTTCATCTTGTATATCAGCTACGAGGGGGTCTAGCTGAATATCCACGCTCAGAATTTGACGAATATGACTGTTCAAAGTCCTTTGTTCTTCATCCGGTTCTTTGGAACCATCTAACAATGTTGTGATAATAGTTTTGCCCTCTGGGCTTTTCGGGCTGGGATATATTGTTGAAGTAACTTCAGAAATATCTAACAAACAATGAAAACAGGAGTTGAGAGAGAATAATCATATGTTTTACAACTTTCAAAGCAGTGCTAACCAGTTTTGTCTTTATCTCGGGGCACTTTGATCCTTCTCGGTGACTTTATTTCGTCAACCTCATATTTTTCACATCGATTCATACTTTTGCCCTGACGATCTGACTCTCTGAAGTTGGACGCCGAATCCTTTCCTTCGATCGATTTGACGATAGAGTCTTCGTTTCCATTGACATCAATTCCTGGTTCGAAACCATGTTTCCTTTCAACGCTAATATCTCGGTTATCGAGATCGTTTATATTATGTAGCGTTGTTGGAGAGACATTAGCGATGTCTAATAAACAATGAAAACAGGAGTTGAGAGAAAATAATCATATCGACGACTCAACGTAGAACTATGATATCTTGAATTCTGGGTGTAAAACATGATATCTCAAATTCTGGTTGAAAAACATGATATCTCAAATTCTGGTTGAAGAACATGCTATTTCCTATGTCAAAGGTATAGGAGATATCATGTTCTTCAACCAAAATTTGAGATATCATGTTTTTCAACCAGAACTTGAGATATCATGTTTTTCGACTACAATTTGAGATATAATAGTTCTACGTTGAGGCGTCGATATGTTTTACAACTTTCGGAGCAGTGCTCACCAGTTTTGTTTCTATCTCGGGGCACTTCGATGCTTCTCAGTGACTTTGATTCATCGATCTCAGTCTGGCAGGGAGTACAGCTTGTGTTCAGACTTTTGCCCTGGCGATCTGACTCGCTGAAGTTGGACGCTGACTCCTTTCCTTCCATCGATTTGACGATAGAGCCCTTGTTTCCATTGACATCGCTTTCTGGTTCAGAACCAGGTTTCCTTTCAACGCTAATATCTCGGTTATCGAGATCGTTTATATTATGTAGCGTTGTTGGAGAGACATTAGCGATGTCTAATAAACAATGAAAACAGGAGTTGAGAGAAAATAATCATATCGACGACTCAACGTAGAACTATGATATCTTGAATTCTGGGTGTAAAACATGATATCTCAAATTCTAGTTAAAAAACATGATATCTCAAATTCTGGTTGAAGAACATGCTATTTCCTATGTCAAAGGTATAGGAGATATCATGTTCTTCAACCAAAATTTGAGATATCATGTTTTTCAACCAGAACTTGAGATATCATGTTTTTCGACTACAATTTGAGATATAATAGTTCTACGTTGAGGCGTCGATATGTTTTACAACTTTCGGAGCAGTGCTCACCAGTTTTGTTTCTATCTCGGGGCACTTCGATGCTTCTCAGTGACTTTGATTCATCGATCTCAGTCTGGCAGGGAGTACAGCTTGTGTTCAGACTTTTGCCCTGGCGATCTGACTCGCTGAAGTTGGACGCTGACTCCTTTCCTTCCATCGATTTGACGATAGAGCCCTTGTTTCCATTGACATCGCTTTCTGGTTCAGAACCAGGTTTCCTTTCAACGCTAATATCTCGGTTATCGAGATCGTTTATATTATGTAGCGTTGTTGGAGAGACATTAGCGATGTCTAATAAACAATGAAAACAGGAGTTGATAGAAAATAATCATATCGACGACTCAACGTAGAACTATGATATCTTGAATTCTGGGTGTAAAACATATCTCAAATTCTAGTTAAAAAACATGATATCTCAAATTCTGGTTGAAGAACATGCTATTTCCTATGTCAAAGGTATAGGAGATATCATGTTCTTCAACCAAAATTTGAGATATCATGTTTTTCAACCAGAACTTGAGATATCATGTTTTCCGACTACAATTTGAGATATAATAGTTCTACGTTGAGGCGTCGATATGTTTTACAACTTTCGGAGCAGTGCTCACCAGTTTTGTTTCTATCTCGGGGCACTTCGATGCTTCTCAGTGACTTTGATTCATCGATCTCAGTCTGGCAGGGAGTACAGCTTGTGTTCAGACTTTTGCCCTGGCGATCTGACTCGCTGAAGTTGGACGCTGACTCCTTTCCTTCGATCGATTTGACGATAGAGCCCTTGTTTCCATTGACATCGCTTTCTGGTTCAGAACCAGGTTTCCTTTCAACGCTAATATCTCGGTTATCGAGATCGTTTATATTATGTAGCGTTGTTGGAGAGACATTAGCGATGTCTAATAAACAATGAAAACAGGAGTTGAGAGAAAATAATCATATCGACGACTCAACGTAGAACTATGATATCTTGAATTCTGGGTGTAAAACATATCTCAAACTCTAGTTAAAAAACATGATATCTCAAATTCTGGTTGAAGAACATGCTATTTCCTATGTCAAAGGTATAGGAGATATCATGTTCTTCAACCAAAATTTGAGATATCATGTTTTTCAACCAGAACTTGAGATATCATGTTTTTCTACTACAATTTGAGATATAATAGTTCTACGTTGAGGCCTCGTTATGTTTTACAACTTTCGGAGCAGTGCTCACCAGTTTTGTTTCTATCTCGGGGCACTTCGATGCTTCTCAGTGACTTTGATTCATCGATCTCAGTCTGGCAGGGAGTACAGCTTGTGTTCAGACTTTTGCCCTGGCGATCTGACTCGCTGAAGTTGGACGCTGACTCCTTTCCTTCGATCGATTTGACGATAGAGCCCTTGTTTCCATTGACATCGCTTTCTGGTTCAGAACCAGGCTTCCTTTCAACGCTAATATCTCGGTTATCGAGATCGTTTATATTATGTAGCGTTGTTGGAGAGACATTAGCGATGTCTAATAAACAATGAAAACAGGAGTTGAGAGAAAATAATCATATCGACGACTCAACGTAGAACTATGATATCTTGAATTCTGGGTGTAAAACATATCTCAAATTCTAGTTAAAAAACATGATATCTCAAATTCTGGTTGAAGAACATGCTATTTCCTATGTCAAAGCTATAGGAGATATCATGTTCTTCAACCAAAATTTGAGATATCATGTTTTTCAACCAGAACTTGAGATATCATGTTTTTCTACTACAATTTGAGATATAATAGTTCTACGTTGAGGCCTCGTTATGTTTTACAACTTTCGGAGCAGTGCTCACCAGTTTTGTTTCTATCTCGGGGCACTTCGATGCTTCTCAGTGACTTTGATTCATCGATCTCAGTCTGGCAGGGAGTACAGCTTGTGTTCAGACTTTTGCCCTGGCGATCTGACTCGCTGAAGTTGGACGCTGAATCCTTTACTTCCATCGATTTGACGATAGAGCCTTTGTTTCCATTGACATCGCTTTCTGGTTCACAACCAGGTTTCCTCTCTACGTTGATATCTCGGTTATCAACATCGTTTATATTAAGTAGCTTTGTCGGTGA
This sequence comes from Tenthredo mesomela, assembly GCA_943736025.1. Classification (NCBI taxonomy): domain Eukaryota; kingdom Metazoa; phylum Arthropoda; class Insecta; order Hymenoptera; family Tenthredinidae; genus Tenthredo; species Tenthredo mesomela. The sequence continues at coordinate 18,678,432 of OX031018.1, read as the reverse complement.
GACATTAATGATGTCTAACAAACAATGAAAACAGGTGTTAAGAGAAAATAATCATACGTTTTACAACTTTCGTACGATGCTTACCAGTTTTGTTTTTAACTCGGGGTACTTTGTTTCGTCTTGATGATGTTATTTTATCAATCTGAGTCTCATCCGAAGTACAGCCTTTTTTTTTACTTTTGCCTCGATCTGAAGAATCTTGCATCGTAGCTGTGCTTCTTTGTTCATATTTCGTTTTTAAGATATCCAACTTTTTTTTATTAGCTGCGAATGCAGATCAAAGAGTGAATTTATGGAATAGTATTTTCAATCCAATATTGAAGGGCCAAGGTAGAACCAAATGAGTACGTTTTTGTTATTCACGCTTTGTTCGAATACCACACCAATACGAAGGTCAAATTTATTTCATTTCAAGTAAAATAAGTTATTTTCAATTAAAAGTGTTACACTTACCATTCCGAGCGACAATTTTACCCTCGTATCTTTTTCCGTCTTTATATTTTATACTTGTACTGTATTTTCGTTGAATCACATCCACTTCTTTACATATATAATAAATGCCATCATCGAACAAAACGAGGGCAAACGTGGTCATGACTGCATCCTCTCTTCCGGATCGTAAGATAATGACTGCGTTCTTCCGTATTCACAAAGCGCAATATATTGAGTCCGGGGAATGGAACAACTACGAAGAAAAATGGAAACTTGCCCGGTCCCGACATGTGTCCTTACGTATCGGAATCGCATCCCCGCATGCCTGGTCCCGACATTTATCCTTACGTATATCGGACAGCGGTCCCCGCATGTGCCGATCCGTAGGAAAGTGAGGAAGTTACCGAGAGAACAATCGTTGAAACGACACTGTTAGTATTCGTTTCCAACAATTTTAATCGGACTGAATTAGCTTTTTTCAATCAGGGTTGCGATTCTGTAACTTTCCGCTAACTCGCTAACTCGCTAACTCGCTAACTTCGTCCAATCGGAGATCGTTGCGGGCCGTAACGATCTCCGATTGGACGCTCCTCAGCCAACCAACGGTCTTAGAGCGAAAAGTTAGCGAGTTAGCGAGTTAGCGAGTTAGCGGAAAGTTACAGAATCGCAACCCAGATCTACTCTCTTAAAAGAAATCAGTGGAATTTCACTGATTCAACCAGTGAGTCCGGGCTCACTGAGTTAACCAGTGAACCTCGATCAGCTGTGCGCGCGCATGCGCGTAAGTATAATTATATTGGTTATGTTCTGAGTGGTTCTGACTGGTTCAATCAGTGGAATTCACTGGTTGAATCAGTGAATTATCCCCACTTCTATGTTTACTGGTTGAATCAGTAAGATTTCACTGGGCAATCAGTGAGATCCACTGGTAAATCAGTAAAATTCCACTGATTTCCCACTGATTTCTTTTAAGAGAGTACCAATGTATACGTAATAAACTACAATTACGAAAAATTCGGTGAAAATATTATCTAGCTTAGTGGTGGTATAAAATCGTCATCGACGACCCATTCTCGTGAGACCGAAAACAAATTCAAACAATCAAATTGAATCTAAGGCACGAACATCTATGAATTGTTCGTTTTTGAACAACATTTAAGCTGGAAGGGTAGAGATCCGATCGGGCTCTGAAATAATTACGAAGAGAAATAGAAATTTGCTCGGTCCCGACATATATATATCCTTACTTATCGGACGCGCATCCCCGTATCCCCGGTCCCGACATTTATCCTTACGTATCGGACAGTGGTCCCCGCATGTGCCGATCCGTAGGGAAGTAAGGAAGTTACCGAGAGAACAATCGTTGAAACGACACTGTTAGTATTCGTTTCCAACAATTTCAATCGGACTGAATTAGCTTTTTTCAATCAGATCTACCAATGTATACGTAATAAACTACAATTACGAAAAATTCGGTGAAAATATTATCTAGCTTAGTGGTGGTATAAAATCGTCATCGACGACCCATTCTCGTGAGACCGAAAACAAATTCAAACAATCAAATTGAATCTAAGGCACGAACATCTATGAATTGTTCGTTTTTGAACAACATTTAAGCTGGAAGGGTAGAGATCCGATCGGGCTCTGAAATAATTACGAAGAGAAATAGAAATTTGCTCGGTCCCGACATATATACCGTATTTACGTGAAAATAAGCCGCACCCGCGTATAAGCCGCACCCCGATTTTGGAAGGGTCATTTGCGGAAAAAAGTTTTTACACTCGTATAAGCCGCGGGTATAGAAGACACAAGCCGGCGACAAAATTCGAATTTCAACACTGCTTTGTGCATGCGCGACCGCTTTTTAAATCACGGGAGTTCCCCTATTCCTTCATTTTGATTCAGATAAAAAAATGTTATGAAGTATTTCTGGCATTTTTACTGATTGCGTTTCCTTATACACCTATGCTAAGTCATTCCATGCTGTTCCAACGTTTTTTGTTCAATATTTCGCAATTGTATCCTCATATAAGCCGCACCCGCGTATAAGCCGCACCCAGATTTTGGGAGGTTGAAAAAGCGAAAAAAAGTGCGGCTTATTTGCGCGTAAATACGGTATATCCTTACTTATCGGACGCGCATCCCCGTATCCCCGGTCCCGACATTTATCCTTACGTATCGGACAGTGGTCCCCGCATGTGCCGATCCGTAGGGAAGTAAGGAAGTTACCGAGAGAACAATCGTTGAAACGACACTGTTAGTATTCGTTTCCAACAATTTCAATCGGACTGAATTAGCTTTTTTCAATCAGATCTACCAATGTATACGTAATAAACTACAATTACGAAAAATTCGGTGAAAATATTATCTAGCTTAGTGGTGGTATAAAATCGTCATCGACGACCCATTCTCGTGAGACCGAAAACAAATTCAAACAATCAAATTGAATCTAAGGCACGAACATCTATGAATTGTTCGTTTTTGAACAACATTTAAGCTGGAAGGGTAGAGATCCGATCGGGCTCTGAAATAATTACGAAGAGAAATAGAAATTTGCTCGGTCCCGACATATATATATCCTTACTTATCGGACGCGCATCCCCGTATCCCCGGTCCCGACATTTATCCTTACGTATCGGACAGTGGTCCCCGCATGTGCCGATCCGTAGGGAAGTAAGGAAGTTACCGAGAGAACAATCGTTGAAACGACACTGTTAGTATTCGTTTCCAACAATTTCAATCGGACTGAATTAGCTTTTTTCAATCAGATCTACCAATGTATACGTAATAAACTACAATTACGAAAAATTCGGTGAAAATATTATCTAGCTTAGTGGTGGTATAAAATCGTCATCGACGACCCATTCTCGTGAGACCGAAAACAAATTCAAACAATCAAATTGAATCTAAGGCACGAACATCTATGAATTGTTCGTTTTTGAACAACATTTAAGCTGGAAGGGTAGAGATCCGATCGGGCTCTGAAATAATTACGAAGAGAAATAGAAATTTGCTCGGTCCCGACATATATATATCCTTACTTATCGGACGCGCATCCCCGTATCCCCGGTCCCGACATTTATCCTTACGTATCGGACAGTGGTCCCCGCATGTGCCGATCCGTAGGGAAGTAAGGAAGTTACCGAGAGAACAATCGTTGAAACGACACTGTTAGTATTCGTTTCCAACAATTTCAATCGGACTGAATTAGCTTTTTTCAATCAGATCTACCAATGTATACGTAATAAACTACAATTACGAAAAATTCGGTGAGAATATTATCTAGCTTAGTGGTGGTATAAAGTCGTCATCGACGACCCATTCTCGTGAGACCGAAAACAAATTCAAACAATCAAATTGAATCTAAGGCACGAACATCTATGAATTGTTCGTTTTTGAACAACATTTAAGCTGGAAGGGTAAAGAGATCCGATCGGGCTCTGAAATAATTACGAAGAGAAATAGAAATTTGCCTAGTCCCGACATTTATCCTTTATACGTATACGTATGAAGGATAAATATCGGACTCGCATCCCCGCATGCCCGGTCCCGACATTTATCCTTACGTATCGGACAGTGGTCCCCGCATGTGCCGATCCGTAGGAAAGTAAGGAAGTTACCGAGAGAACAATCGTTGAAACGACACTGTTAGTATTCGTTTCCAACAATTTCAATCGGACTGAATTAGCTTTTTTCAATCAGATCTACCAATGTATACGTAATAAACTACAATTACGATAAATTCGGTGAGAATATTATCTAGCTTAGTGGTGGTATAAAATCGTCATCGACGACCCATTCTCGTGAGACCGAAAACAAATTCAAACAATCAAATTGAATCTAAGGCACGAACATCTATGAATTGTTCGTTTTTAAACAACATTCAAGCTGGAAGGGTAGAGATCCGATCGGGCTCTGAAATAATTACGAAGAGAAATAGAAATTTGCTCGGTCCCGACATATATATATTAGACCGGTTCAAAAAAATCGACTATTCTTTTTTTTTCAATTTTCGCATTGAAATACTTTCGGAGGGGTGAAAAAAGATGCCTGTTAAAAGCGGAGCTCTTAATATTAAGATTTAGAGGTCGCTCATCGCGGATTTCTATTTTCCATTTAAATAGCATAGAAATTTTTTTTTTTTTTTTCTTCAGAATTTTGTAGCTCACAAACCAATGAACAAATCCAAATGACTCTTACATATTTTGATAGGGGATTGAACACTCTAAAAAATGTATCTATCATTGTGGAAAAAAAAATCACAAAAAAAAAATAGTTTATTCGACTATAAATTGAAATTTGAGCTTGAATAACTTTGGAAGGAGTCAATTTATCAAAAAATGATAAGAGAAGCTTTTTGTAGAGTGTTCAATTTCCTATGAAAATATGTTTGAGTCATTTGGATTTGTTCATTGGTTTGTGAGCTACAAAATTATAAAAATAAAAAAAAAAAAATTTCCTATGCTATTCAAATGGAAAATGGAAATCCACGATGAGCGACCTCTGAATCTTAATATTAAGAGCTCCGCTTTGAACAGGCATCTTTTTTCAGCCCCCCAAAAGTATTTCAATGCGAAAATTGGAAGAAAAAGAATAGTCGATTTTTTTGAACCGGTCTAATATATAGGGTAATTCCGGGTGAGATGGCCACAGGGGAGAGATGGCCTTCGATGATATTTCTCAGCCTACTCGATATATTAAACTTTCTATTTGGGGTAGATTGGTAGTAGGACTTTGTACGAAGCGATCTACTCTAAATAGGAAGTGTCATATAACGAATAGCATGAGAAATATCATCGAAGGCCATCTCTCCCCTATGGCCATCTCACCCGGAATTACCCTATCCTTACTTATCGGACGCGCATCCCCGTATCCCCGGTCCCGACATTCATCCTTACGTATCGGACAGTGGTCCCCTCATGTGCCGATCCGTAGGGAAGTAAGGAAGTTACCGAGAGAACAATCGTTGAAACGACACTGTTAGTATTCGTTTCCAACAATTTCAATCGGACTGAATTAGCTTTTTTTAATCAGATCTACCAATGTATACGTAATAAACTACAATTACGAAAAATTCGGTGAGAATATTATCTAGCTTAGTGGTGGTATAAAATCGTCATCGACGACCCATTCTCGTGAGACCGAAAACAAATTCAAACAATCAAATTGAATCTAAGGCACGAACATGTATGAATTGTTCGTTTTTGAACAACATTTAAGCTGGAAGGGTAAAGAGATCCGGTCGGCGGGCTCTGAAATAATTACGAAGAGAAATAGAAATTTGCCTGGTCCCGACATGTATCCTTTATACGTATACGTATGAAGGATAAATATCGGACTCGCATCCCCGCATGCCCGGTCCCGACATTTATCCTTACGTATCGGACAGTGGTCCCCGCATGTGCCGATCCGTAGGGAAGTGAGCAAGTTACCGAGAGAACAATCGTTGAAACGACACTGTTAGTATTCGTTTCCAACAATTTCAATCGGACTGAATTAGCTTTTTTCAATCAGATCTACCAATGTATACGTAATAAACTACAATTACGAAAAATTCGGTGAGAATATTATCTAGCTTAGTGGTGGTATAAAATCGTCATCGACGACCCATTCTCGTGAGACCGAAAACAAATTCAAACAATCAAATTGAATCTAAGGCACGAACATCTATGAATTGTTCGTTTTTGAACAACATTCAAGCTGGAAGGGTAGAGATCCGATCGGGCTCTGAAATAATTACGAAGAGAAATAGAAATTTGCTCGGTCCCGACATATATATATCCTTACTTATCGGACGCGCATCCCCGTATCCCCGGTCCCGACATTCATCCTTACGTATCGGACAGTGGTCCCCGCATGTGCCGATCCGTAGGGAAGTGAGCAAGTTACCGAGAGAACAATCGTTGAAACGACATTGTTAGTATTCGTTTCCAACAATTTTAATCGGACTGAATTAGCTTTTTTTAATCAGATCTACCAATGTATACGTAATAAACTACAATTACGAAAAATTCGGTGAGAATATTATCTAGCTTAGTGGTGGTATAAAATCGTCATCGACGACCCATTCTCGTGAGACCGAAAATAAATTCAAACAATCAAATTGAATCTAAGGCACGAACATCGATGAATTGTTCGTTTTTGAACAACATTCAAGCTGGAAGGGTAAAGAGATCCGGTCGGCGGGCTCTGAAATAATTACGAAGAGAAATAGAAATTTGCCCGGTCCCGACATACATCCTTACTTATCGGACTCGCATCCCCGCATGCCCGGTCCCGACATTTATTCTTACGTATCGGACAGCGGTCCCCGCATGTGCCGATCCGTAGGAAAGTGAGGAAGTTAGCCAGAGAACAATCGTTGAAACGACACTGTTAGTATTCGTTTCCAACAATTCTAATCGGACTGAATTAGCTGTTTTCAATCAGATATACCAATGTATACGTAATAAACTACAATTACGAAAAATTCAGTGAAAATATTATCTATCACGGAGAAAAATTTATAGTAAATTTTCTCATACTCATATAGTAGTTGTGTCATATACTTTCAATATGACGATTGTTTCTATACTTTATACCTAATGTCACCATGAATATAGGAATGTTTTTCTCACATTCATGGAACATTGAGTATAATGTATCGGAACGATCGTCATATTGGAAGTATATGACACAACTACTATATGAGTATGAGAAAATTTACTATAAATTTGTCTCCGTGTAGCTTAGTGGTGGTATGAAATCGTCATCGATGACCTATTTTCGTGAGACTGAAAATCAAATTCAAACAATCAAATTGAATCAAAGGCACGAACATCTATGAATTGTTCGTTTTTCAACAGCATTCGAGCTGGAGCTGGAAGAGTCAAACAATCCGCGCGACGGTCTATGAAATAACTCCTAAGAAATAATAGAAATTTAATCGGTGCCGACATGTATCCTCACGTTTACACCGTTCACGTATAGGTACATGCAGGGACCGAAATATTGAAAATGCTTTCCGACGAATCAATCAATAATGGTACTGTCATGTTACGGGTTATCAAATGTTTAAACGGCCCTGTATAATACCGCGTTGTATATAAACTCTAATTTCATCATATCTTCTAATCAAGGGTATACAAATCAAAATAACGTACAAGATTTAAATTATAATTCCAACGTAGAGTTACGTATACTAATGTACATGGGTCGGTTTTCCGGACCCGATATGTACCCTTTCATAAATATATATATATATATAGTATATAGATACTATATATATAATATATATATATATATAGTATATATATAGTATATAATATAGTATATATAGTATAATAATAATAATATATATATATATATATATATATATATATATATATATATATACTATATATATATATATATAGTATATAGATACTATATATATAATATATATATATATATAGTATATATATAGTATATAATATAGTATATATAGTATAATAATAATAATATATATATATATATATATATATATATATATATATTGTAACTTACTGCACCAATATCTCAGCTGATGGCTGGAGGTATGGTGCTAGTCCGCGTGAGTGTCTTTGTCACGGGTGTGATTTGGAGCTCCTCTCGTGGTAAAAGTGAAAAACCACAAAATACCCTATTACAGACTCAAATCAGCTATCAACCGATTTGAGCTGTTTACCTACCTACTGAGCTTGGATCTGCTTCGCTAACCGAACTCGTGCGACAGACGCGGGCCGAGTTAGCTGTGTGTGAGGATCACAGACATGGGTATTCCCCAGTGTCGCAACCCAACACAAGCCCAACCGTAGCTGCCTTTGCACAGAGCTGGGTGTCGCTAGGCGTACCAAGCTGAACGACTAGACTCGGGATTGGGTTTTACACCCGCACCGTAGCTGTCGTTTGCAAATTGAAAATAAAGAAAGAAACCTGAAATGTTTAGAGATTGTTAATTAAAGGAGATAGGAAATTGAAAGAAATAGATGTCGTTTAACAACAGATAGTGTTTAATGAAATTAAATAGTTATTTGGTCATTCGTAGAAAGCGATACAAGAGAATTAAACACAAAAAATAGCATATCGTGCATAAAATAAGAATAGAATTAAATCATAAAGAATAGAATAGAATATAACAGTTTATATTAAAGAAATAATAAAATAGAATAAGATTAGAATTAAATAGAGTTCATAATCAATGTTTCCGATTTGTTTGAGTTAGAGTTTTAATTGTTGGAGTTCGTTTAATGTCGATAGTATGTTTGATTCATTTATTTTATCCGAAGATTTCCAATCCTCGAAGGAATTAAATTGCGTCGTTAATTTAATTAAGACGACTTTGAAGTTTGCAGTCTAATTTTATTTATTTAGAAAATTAGTAAAAACTTTGTAGAGTGTGAATTTTTAATTTTTAATCAGACTTATATTTTTCAATATCGAAAATCGCGAATTGATTCACTTCAATTTTAGCAAGTGTCGAAACGCGATTTAAGAGCAAATAAGGTCACGCACTATTTTGGCTACGTGCCTAATGAGTAATTAACGTTGTGACTCGACGGGCACTTTGCCACACAATCGGTACCTGATGCCTCCACGTACCCCCTTTTATACCGATAATTAGCGCGCACCGCGAATTCGTGGGATGCACGGAAACGCGGTTTTGCACGGAAACACGGGTTGCGCGGAATCGCGGGTGGTGCGGAATCGCAGATTGCGCAATATTAAGCAATACACGAAATTCCGCGGCGAGCGTCGCGGGATGCGCGTCGCGGGATGCGCGATGGCACTTGTCCGGCTGCTCCGGCAGGAGCCAGAACAGCCGGAATGTTACATCTGCCCCCTTCTACCGACGGATGTTCGGTCTTGCCTGTTCAGAAGTCGGTAGATGTTGTTTCCTTTTTTCTTTTCGTGGTCTCTTGTTTTAACAGCTCTTCCGGGCATCTTCTTTCCCTCAGAATCCACTCTCCGGTGCTCCAAACGCCAACGGGTCGATCTCTGTGGCGCTTACCTCTGGCAGGTCGAGCTCCGTGATGGTTAATTCTGGTAGGTCGTTTTCGTCCCATTCCAGCGGCTCGAAGAATCTTTCGTATTCGGGTGTTGATAATGGCCGGTATTTTTCTGGTATCTGGGTCTTCTGATCGCCGGCGGCCTCGTCGTCGCTTAAGGACTTCAGATCCCCGAAAACTTCTTGGATGGCCCTTTGTCGCTCTAGCTCCTCTTGTTCCTCGGTTGGCCTTCCTGGCACCTCGACTGTAACTAGTGGCCAGGGCATACATGTGGTGCACTGCACTGGTCTTGGCTGCCGTTTAGCTCTCCCTTGTGCCTCGTCTTCGGCTGCCCGCTTGGTGGTGGTCGAAGGCCCTGGATTCGCCTCCTCTGCAGTACTCGTGGTTGGCGTCGGCTCCGGGGTGCGGCTTGCAGGTGGTTCCGGTACCCTTGGCCGGATGTTTGGGCGATATCTCAACTTCGTCTGGGTCGACCTTCCCTTGCGACGTTCCCCATACCCTCGCTGGTATCTTTTCTTGTTCCCCTGGAGTGTGTGGTCGCCTGGTTCCTCGTCCCCATGGTCGTACGTCTGCGTGTACACATCTTGCACGATTCTCTGGTTCACTCTGTATCGTGGTTTGCTCATTTTCACTTCCTTGGAATTTTGCTTACTTTGTTTGCTCGCGATTTCACAGTATAATAGGCCGTATGGTAATGAGCTAGCCCTTATATCATCTATTTTTACCCCTTCTTCATGGATTTAAGACCATATAAGGTGTTGTCGGACTATTTTGGGGAGTTAATCCTTTAATCCTTCTATTGTAAGTGTTTTTTGGCTATAGGATCGTCGTTCCGCTTCTTTACAGGTGTTACTGTTTTACGTCGCTTCCCCCTCAGCACCTTGGATGTATTGCTTGAACATATTCACATGGAACTTGCCCCGTTCCATCCCTGTATGGGTGTTCTCCAAGACATAGGTGGCCTCACCAACTTGCCTGCTGATTCTATAGGGTCCTTCGTATAAATCGAAGAATTTTGCCATCTTCTTTTCTTTTGAATCGGACACATTGAGTGCTCGGATTAACACTAGGTCTCCCACTTTGAATTTAGCCATTTTATGTGTCGAGTTAAACCGATCTGCTCGGCGTTTGCCGTGTCTTATTATGTTCTTTTTAACTAGCGTTAATTTTGCGTCACGCGGTAGGTCAGTTTTATTTGTAACTAGCCAAGACTCCCAGAATCTTGAAGGGCGTTGGCCAAGGTGGATCTCGCAAGGTGCGAATCCAGTGGTGTCATGGCACACTTCGTTCATACAGCTCTCAATTATTTTTAACCAATTTATCCACGACGTGTGCTTATCGGTTAGAAAAGTTCTGAAAAATCGCCCTAACTCGCGGTTTACGCGCTCAACGATATTTCCTTGTGGATGTCTAATTGAGGAATAAATTAATTTGATGTTTTCTTCGTCTAGTTTATTTTGCCATGCTGTAGAAGTGAACTGTGTGCCATGATCGCACTGGATTCGCTTAGGCTTACCATACTCTGGGATATACTGTTCAAATATGCATTTTATTGTCTGCGGAGCGTTCGCTGCTTTTAATGGATATAATTTTACGAGTTTGCTGAAGGCATCTATGGTGACTAATAGCCACTTATAGTTCCCTTTGCTCGCAGGCAATGGACCTAGGTAGTCAATTGATAATAATTCTCCAACTCCGTCTGGCACAATGTTTTGCATATTTGCATAGCTATATCTGTTGGGTACCTTGCACCTCTGGCATCTTTCGCAGCTAGCTAGAGTTTGTCTAATTCGTTTAGCAAATTTAGGATAATAGAATCCTTCTTTAAGTATGAGATAACATTTGTTTGCGCCTATGTGTCCGTACATTTCGTGACACTCTATGATGAGCTGTTTTACTAGCGCTTCAGGGACGTAGGCTCGTAACCTGCCCCCTGGCTCTCGGTGGTATAATATTTCATTTATGACTTCTAAGTTGTTATCTAGTTGTAATTTTGTTGAATCTAGTAATTCACTAATTCTTTTATCTGTTTTTTGTAAGGTTGGATAGTTTCCTAAATCCCTACTTAGTTGGTCGTCAATTGCTTTTGCCAGAGGTGCAAGGACCCCTAACGCCGCTACTGAATTTACTATACTCTCTCTGCGTTCTGGTGGGTAACGGCTCAACACATCCGCGACTATATTCTCCGTGCCTTTGATATACTCAATGTCAAAATTGTACGTCTGTATGAACAATACCCAGCGTGCTAAACGAGAGCTAACGAGTTTACACGAAAATATATACGTTAAGGCTTTATGATCGGTCCGGATCGTGAGCTTAGCACCGACGATGAAAGTTCTGAATTTTTCTAGAGCGAATACTATGGCTAACAGCTCTTTTTCGGATGTAAAATAATTCAGCTCAGCCCCCTTCATCGTTCTACTCGCGAACCCCACGATCCGTTCCTCGTTGTTATCGGATATTTGATAAAGCACTGCCCCGACTGCATAATTGCTGGCGTCACATTGCAAATAATACCTCTTTTTCGGATCTGGATGGTTTATAACCATCGTATCACAAAATAATTGTTTTACTGTAGTGAAATGCGTTTTCATTTCCTCCGTCCAGTCCCACTTGGCACCTTTCTTTATTAAAGAGAGCAACGGAGCTGTTGCTTCCGCATATGCGCTGGTGAATTTACTGTAATAGTTTGTTAATCCCAAAAATCCTTTGAGTTGTTTCGCGTTTCTCGGTATCGGGAATTTCTTGATTGCCTCGATCTTTTCCGGCTGTGGGTGTATCCCATCTTTTGTTATCCGATGCCCGAGAAATTCGATTTCTTCTCGAAAGAATTTTGACTTTTTGAAATTAAGCGTCATATTATATTTTCGGAAAACCTCAAATAACAATTTCAGGTGAGCCAAATGGGACGGAACGGAGTCAGAAATACACAGTATATCGTCTACAAAATTTATTGTAAACTGCTCCGTCTCCTTCAAAACTAAGTCCAAGGCTCTAATCAAACTAGCCAGACTTGTATTAAGCCCATAAGGGGTAACTGTAAAATGATAAGTTTTTCCTTCATGCATAAATGCAGTATATTTTCTTGAGTCAGGATGCAAAGGAACTTGCCAAAAACTCGCCGTAAGATCTAAACTCGACATGAAAGCTGCGTTTCCACACTTCTGGAATAAGACCTCAGTCGATTGAGCGCAGTCATGGTCAGGCACTATCAGTTGGTTGATGTATCTTGCATCTAAGACTAATCTGATATCACCGGTTTTCTTTGCAACCACTACTATAGGATTGATGTATTCGCTATATGATCTTTCAATTACTCCAATATCGAGCATTTTCTGAATTTCGATTTTAACTTTATCTCGGTGTACCATTGGTATAGGATATGATCTCCTAACAAAAGGTCTATCTTCATAAATTTTGATTTTGTGTTCATAAACTGAGACTCTACCGGGTAGTTTGTAAAAGATGTCTTGATACTCTATCAGTAGTTTTGAAAATGAATCTAGTTCGAGTTGATTTAGTACCTGACACTCAGACAATTTCTCATCTATTTCATCACGGGTCAGTGCATACTCATTAATCTCGTTTTCGATCTTATCGACGGTCATTTTTTCTAGATTGATTTTACTGATCTGGACAGACTCTCTTTGATAATCTTCGATATGGTTTGCTTTGAAAAGCTCGACATTTACGTCGGTGGAAGCTGTTTGGAAAAATAGTCTGTTAGTTCGAAGGTCTATATCCGCTTTCCACCGGTGCAAGGTATCAATTCCAATTATTATTTCGTGACCGAGCCCTGGAATTATCAAAAAGCAAATACGATCGGTAGATTTCCCGATAGTTATCTCTGCATAAAATTGTTCTTTTATTCTTACGGGTTTGCCCCCTGTTACTCCAACTATCTGGTAATTGACTACTGGCAGCCTTTCACATTTCTCTAATTTTTCTTTATGTCGGTCGAACCAATCTTTTGAGACACAAGTGACTTGACTCCCGGTGTCGATAAGCCCTTTAACCTCTATACCTTCGACGTTAAAATAGACTTCCGGGCACTGTTTGCTCTGTGACTCGCAATTATTGCTTTCTTTAATTAAGTACTCGGATGGATCTTCGAACATATCATTTTTCGGTTCTAGTGATTTTACTTTTGCCGCGTTGATAACGATCTCGCGCTGTGTCACCGGGTTTTGCGGCTCACATACCACAGCGCGCTCTAGTTTTCCGCTTGCTGGGCTTCGGTCTCATCCTCAATTTCTGTAACGATTGGCTCTACTTCGGAAATCGCGCTGACTTTTGGATTTGTCCAGTTACTGTGTTTATGATTTGCGTAAGCTGGTTGTCCAGCGTCGCGCTTGTTTTCTTGCGAATCCGACTTAAAGTATGTGTCTCGAGCTACGGAAGGTCGCGACGTGTTCGCCTCATCGCTGCCGAGACGCCATGACACCTGTTTATCTTTATTTTCGGTGAATTTACTAGTGAATTGTTGCGGTCGGCTCAGATTTGCCGGTGCGCGGAAGTTTTTGGGTGCATTCGATCTCCCTCCCGACTGCATTTCGTCTAAGAAATTCAACAAAGTGTCAATTTCCCGGATATTACGGCAAGTAGCAGCTACCACTACCCGTTCTTCAAAGTGTTTAATTAGGCTTTTGACGATATCTTCTTCCGCAATTTTAGGAAGGAGACCGACTGCAGCCGCAAACTTCCTATTTGCATACTCGGACCACGTTAATTTTGAATCCGGTGAATAGAAACCCCATTCGATATCTTTGCGGATATCTCTCTGGACTCCCTCACCCCAGAATCTAGTGAGGAACTTTTCTTTAAACCCTTCCCAGGTGTTAATGACGTCTCGGCGCGCGATCCACCAGTCTTTTGCATCGCTTCCCAGGCTTTGACCGACAAGCCGCAGGCTAAGCTCGTCCTCTGAACCCAAGAAGGTAAGATATTCCTCTAATTCCCGGAGATAGTTAACCGGTTTTTCCCAACTTTTTCCCGAAAAAGTCGGCAGTTTTAACTGTTTTGTTAATAAACGGATTTGTTCGTGATTTTCTCGAATAGTTACCGGCCCTCTCTTAAGTTTCTTGATTTCAGAGTCAAGCCCGATTTTTAAACTCTCGTGTCTATGTTCGAGTTCCTGGATTTTTTCTCGATTAACCCGATCCCCTTCCTTAATTTTGCTTTTAAGGGCTTCGTAATTCCCAATAGCCTCGTCCCGCAATGACTTTTCAGTATCCGTGATCTGATTTATACAACCGGCTACATCGGTATCCCATCTCGCTATAACGGCTTGGACAGTGGTCTCAAGACGATTGACTCGACTTTTATTTGCATCCGCGTGATCTTTAACCTCTTTATTTATTTTTGCTTCGTAGCTGACTCGGTCTTCGACCTGTATACGGTGCATTCCTTCAACCCGCCGTTCTAGAGCTCTAATTCTTTCATCCCATTTCTTTTCAACCCTATTATTGCTGTCTGTTAATGCTTTTAGACGTGCGGCTATTTGTGCAAGGGGATCGGAGTGTTCATCACCAGGACCCTCTTCCTGACTTAAAATGCTTTCGTCATGCATAACGGTATCATCTGGCGCGTGATACCCGGTGTCACTACTCAACCCGCCTGCGGCTTTACCCTGATCTTTACCGGTAACGGCATCTTTTCCTTCCATTTTCCCTTAAGATTCGAAAAAGAAAAAAAAGTTTGAAGTTATTTTGAATGAATTTAAGTTATCTGTAGAATGAATTTAAGTTTAATAAATGAATTTAAATTGAATTTTGTTTCTAATTAATTAATTTTATTTAAGAGGAGCCCCACGTTGGGCGCCAAATGTAACTTACTGCACCAATATCTCAGCTGATGGCTGGAGGTATGGTGCTAGTCCGCGTGAGTGTCTTTGTCACGGGTGTGATTTGGAGCTCCTCTCGTGGTAAAAGTGAAAAACCACAAAATACCCTATTACAGACTCAAATCAGCTATCAACCGATTTGAGCTGTTTACCTACCTACTGAGCTTGGATCTGCTTCGCTAACCGAACTCGTGCGACAGACGCGGGCCGAGTTAGCTGTGTGTGAGGATCACAGACATGGGTATTCCCCAGTGTCGCAACCCAACACAAGCCCAACCGTAGCTGCCTTTGCACAGAGCTGGGTGTCGCTAGGCGTACCAAGCTGAACGACTAGACTCGGGATTGGGTTTTACACCCGCACCGTAGCTGTCGTTTGCAAATTGAAAATAAAGAAAGAAACCTGAAATGTTTAGAGATTGTTAATTAAAGGAGATAGGAAATTGAAAGAAATAGATGTCGTTTAACAACAGATAGTGTTTAATGAAATTAAATAGTTATTTGGTCATTCGTAGAAAGCGATACAAGAGAATTAAACACAAAAAATAGCATATCGTGCATAAAATAAGAATAGAATTAAATCATAAAGAATAGAATAGAATATAACAGTTTATATTAAAGAAATAATAAAATAGAATAAGATTAGAATTAAATAGAGTTCATAATCAATGTTTCCGATTTGTTTGAGTTAGAGTTTTAATTGTTGGAGTTCGTTTAATGTCGATAGTATGTTTGATTCATTTATTTTATCCGAAGATTTCCAATCCTCGAAGGAATTAAATTGCGTCGTTAATTTAATTAAGACGACTTTGAAGTTTGCAGTCTAATTTTATTTATTTAGAAAATTAGTAAAAACTTTGTAGAGTGTGAATTTTTAATTTTTAATCAGACTTATATTTTTCAATATCGAAAATCGCGAATTGATTCACTTCAATTTTAGCAAGTGTCGAAACGCGATTTAAGAGCAAATAAGGTCACGCACTATTTTGGCTACGTGCCTAATGAGTAATTAACGTTGTGACTCGACGGGCACTTTGCCACACAATCGGTACCTGATGCCTCCACGTACCCCCTTTTATACCGATAATTAGCGCGCACCGCGAATTCGTGGGATGCACGGAAACGCGGTTTTGCACGGAAACACGGGTTGCGCGGAATCGCGGGTGGTGCG
This sequence comes from Tenthredo mesomela, assembly GCA_943736025.1. Taxonomy (NCBI): domain Eukaryota; kingdom Metazoa; phylum Arthropoda; class Insecta; order Hymenoptera; family Tenthredinidae; genus Tenthredo; species Tenthredo mesomela. Next base: position 18,661,985 of record OX031018.1, on the reverse strand, counting down.
GAATCGCAGATTGCGCAATATTAAGCAATACACGAAATTCCGCGGCGAGCGTCGCGGGATGCGCGTCGCGGGATGCGCGATGGCACTTGTCCGGCTGCTCCGGCAGGAGCCAGAACAGCCGGAATGTTACAATATATATATACTATATATATATATATATAGTATATAGATACTATATATATAATATATATATATATATAGTATATATATAGTATATAATATAGTATATATAGTATAATAATAATATACTAATACAACCGTAAAGAATTATGTTTATAAAGAATTATTTAATTCATAATTACCTGAATAAATACTTATCCCAAAACTAAAAACTGCAATACTGTTATATTATATTATTATCAACAAACATAAAAACTGCAATACTGTTTTTATATTCAAAAAAAAATATAAAAAACCTTCGCTGATTTCATTTTTTAAATGAAATGAATAAATAAATAATTGATTTCATTGAGAAATAGTTAAATGGTTATATCAATTATTACATATATTATTATATATATATATCCATCTAATTTAATATCCACATCTTATCTCATATCCATATATATACATATGTGTTTATGGATGTAAGTATATATATTATAGGGACGTATCTCCATAAATCTTATAATGAAAATCAAAAATTTTAATTGGGTTTAATAATCTGTGTACTTCACTTATTCGTCGTGTAGAGTTCGAAGTGACAACAAATTTGAAAATGAGAGTAAATAAATATGGATCGAAAAAAACGAAATTTCGACACGACAAATGGATGAAGATACACAGATTATTAAACCCAATTTTTAATTTTTATTGTAAGGTTTATGGAGGTACGTCCCATACGGTATGGGCTAAGGCGCGCGCAGCGCGCCAAATACGCTAGTAGGGGAGACCGGTGTCGGTTGTAACAATTTTTACTAACTAATTTTTTTTTCGCTTAATATCGATATTTTGTGACTGATTTTTTTAACCTAAGTTCACTCACATCTAACTCTTACTAGTTCGATTTTTTTAGTTCAAAATTTTCGTTAGTATAGTCAAGAAAAATCCATAACGGATGTTGCTACACGTGTTACAATTGACACCAGTGAGGTGTCAATTGTAACGCAGGTCATTGCGATATAACCGCAGGAAAAATATTTATCTAATTTTGTATAAACTATTTTATATTGTTGATAAAATAGGAAAATTTATAAAAAATTAACATTAACGTAAAGGGGGTACACTTTTTTCGTATGATTTAATAAAACACGAAAATTCAATAACAAATTAAACAAATAATCTTCTGAACATTCAGCGCATATATGAATAATGCACTACGGTCAGTGCAACCAATATGTGCCCATTTCTTGCACTTAGTGCATTGACGCCATTTGTCGTTGCTTCTTTAATTGACGTGTTACAATTGACACCAGCGACGATTTTATGTAGAAAAATGGAAATTCTACACTAAAACTCGTGACTTCCAAATCCTAATACACAACAATTGAAGTCGAAGCATCGTAGTTTAATATACACTAAGTCAATTATAAAAACCATCCATGGTTTACTACATTAAGCGAAAGCATAGTGAAACGAAAAGATTTACTTACGGGTGCAAAAAACCGATAAATGGACACAAATGGACACAGCACAGAAAATATGTCCGAAAATTTCGCAAAATGTTGTTCAACAAAAGCCCGCCGAATGTTGCTATACATACATCTAAAAAGATTAGAGATTATCCGCAAGATGGCGGCGTAATGTCCACTGTTACAATTGACACCCTGTTACAACCGACACCGGTCTCCCCTATAATAAAGTTCAATGTTTTTTTTTTCTTGTTCTTGAGCGATGTTTGCGTCTTGACCCTCCTCATGCCCATACCTAGTTTGGATTTTGCTTTCATGGTGTTGGTGACCGCCCAGGCGACAGCTTTTTCAGCTGTACTTGCGTCTTTGGCTAAAACCCGATTCCAAGCCCTCTCGGCAAGCACTTTATCAGCCTTATGACGCTCCGCAATATTATCGTGATTTTTGGAGTATGCAATATCGTGTTGCTTGCATGCAGCGTCCAGAGCATTGATACCACGATCACCGCGAGCTAACCTCTTAGTTAATTTTGTACCAGGTCCGCAGTATTGATAACCGGGAACATGCAATTCGACGGGGAGATTGTTGATGATTTTATTTATTAGCCCACAACCACTCGTTTTTCTACGTGTGTGTCCAACCATGGTTCACCATGAACTAACACGAATTCTATAAAATCGTGTATTTTATACGTGAATATATTAGTTCTCATCGAGACGTTTGTCAAGCATCATGAAATTTCAAGATCAAACGATCAAACTACCCATCGCCAATTTTGATAATTTGGTCGAGCGAAAAAAGAAGAAGGGGAAACGGCACGGGGCCCTACTACCAAATAGTGTGAGGGCTGTCTTTTGCGGACCTTCGAATTGCGGCAAAACTAATGCCCTTCTCACACTACTGACCCATGCGAATGGTCTACGATTTGAGAATGTGTACGTCTATTCAAAATCCCTCAATCAGCCAAAGTATGAGTTCTTGAAGAGGTTGTTGGAACCGGTGAAGGGGCTGGGTTATTTTCCGTTTGATGAGCACAAGGAGGTTGTAGCACCGAAAGATGCACATCCCAACTCTATTATGATTTTCGATGACGTGGCCTGTGAGAAGCAAGATAATATCAGAGCCTATTTCTGTATGGGGCGGCACAGGGATGTCGATAGTTTTTATCTTTGTCAAACGTATGCCCGAATTCCGAAACATTTGGTGCGTGATAATGCAAACTTGTTGGTTCTTTTTCGTCAAGATGAAATGAATTTGAAACACATCTATGCCGATCATGTGACCACTGATATGACCTATCAGCAATTTAAAGATTTGTGCTTGGCGTGTTGGAATGACGGTAGATATAGTTTTGTAACCATCGACAAAGACAGCGAGATTAGCGCTGGACGATATAGGAGAGGCTTTGACTGCTTTATAAGTCTGAATCACGAATAAATCGCATACAGTCACAACACATCGATCAAACTAGCAGCATGGAGAGCTCCAAGATACGTAAGCAAAACGATGTGTTACGGGAAATAGCGAGGGCCAGCGATATCATTCGACGTAAACATGAAATGATAAAAATGGGGAAAGACACCAGCGAGCGGGCTATTAGTGAAATCTTCAAACCACTGGCCACACCACTGCATAAGTTGGTGGATTCATCGAAGCAGCAGCAGCGGCTACTAATGAAGCGAGAAATATAAACGGAGCCGGGTTCAGTCAAGACAGAGAAGGTAGAGCCGGGTTCGTTCAAGACAGAGAAGGCTGAGCCGGGTTTGGTCAAGACGGAGAAGACAGAATATTTTGTGGAACCAGAAGATTATGAGGATGCTGGTGATGATGAGGATGATGATAATGATGCATATAAAAGTGCGATTGAGGAGAGCTTGGCAACTAACATTGCTAGTGGAGACGATGCTATGGATGATACGGATGATGAAGATGATGATAACAACCTGGATCATACGTTAACCGCGTCTACAAGCACACCGATGTTGAAAAAAGAAGTTAAGACGGCGCGCTATTTAAACATGTTTTCCTCTGAAAAAGAGCGCAAGAAATTGGATCAGAAATCTGGAGTTCGAAAATTAGCTAGCGGATTGAAGATTGGTGATTTGGATATCGCATTTGATGATAATCAGATATATGTAGGTGATAAGAGTTATGATAATACACCAGGATTGCTTGAACTGTTATTCAAAAAGTTACCCGATCATGCCAAGGTGAATAAAAGCGATAGATTGAATTATATCAAAATCGTGAAAAAAACGAATGCTTATCGGAAATATTACAAAGCTGAGACAAGTCCCCATCATGATAGGCAAAAGTATTCAAAGTATAGAGATTTTATTGCCCCATACATCGACCTGCCGGTGAAAAAATCCGGTGAAGGTTTATTACCCACCCATAAAATCGCGCGGGGGCAAAGCATGGATTATGTTTATTGGGATAATCCTAAGGAGCTCGTTGATTGTCTCCGGTTACTCACGGCATCTCAAGCGGCTGGTAATACTAGCCATACCAATGAAATTTCCTCCATTATTAAGGAGCTACGTGAGGCGGGAATCATTTATTAGCATGAGATTGATCATAAAATAATCATTCGGTCACAGATCGTTGAACAATGAGCATAGACATATTCGGACGACCGTCGGCTAGAAACAGCTACGAAAAAGTTGTTATCCGGGGTTCTCCAGGTGTTGGATTCAAATTCACCCCTGATAAGCAGTACGATCTAGACGGCAAACGATTATGTAATATTGCGGATCCGCAGGAGCCGAACGATGCTGTTTCTCTGAAAAGTCTTGAAGATATTACACAGCGAGCCTTGAGTGTTCTCGAACATTCTATGGAAAAAACATTTGCAAACTCTACGCTACAAGCACTTCACAAGTTTGAATCTCAACTTAATGCACGCCTTGATCGAGAGCATACCAACAATTTGAGCGGGAATCAACACATTCAGACTCTCATACTAAAAGAGATTGACACTCTGACAGCGGAAAAGGAACTTCTGAAGATTCGATTAGCCGCCGTAGGATCTAATCTTGCAAAACTCTACCACAACGGGCTAATCCATAATATTCACCCTGAATCAAGCTAGATCGATCGATAATGGGCATAGACATATTCGGTCGTTGGTTGACTAGCAGAAAAATCAAAAGTGTGAGTAGTCGTGGACCGCCCGGCGTTGGATTCAAAACCACCATCGATAACCAGTACGATATAGACAATAAACGATTGTGTAATATCGCACATCCGCAGGAGCCAACCGATGCCGTTTCTCTGCAAAGTCTTGAGGATATTACACAGCGATCATATATTGGTCTTGAGCGTACTATAAAGGAAACATTCGAGCAATCCATGCAACAGGCGCTCGCAGCTCTTGAATCTAAACTTAATGCTCGGATTGCACAAGAACACAGCGAAAGTTTTGAAGAAGATCAGCGCATTTGGATCCAGGCAAAAGAAAGGATTGCGACACTGAAGGGGGAAAGTGAATCTTTGGAAAAACGGTTGGTGATAGTAGAGAATTGCGCTGAAATACTTAGCAGGCATTACATCCTCGGAATTCCGATTCCACCCGAATTTTTAGACAACGAATACATTGCAAATTGGTTGAAGACGCATGAACATGAAGTCGGTAATAGCGAGCGAACTTTATAGACCCGCCCGACGTAATTATCCTCGGCGTTATGTCGATATACGCGGTCTGGATGAGACCTGGCAAGCCGATCTTGTCGATATGTCCGCATACTCATCCGTCAACAAGGGCTCAAAATTTTTGCTCACAGTGATTGATATATTTTCAAAATTCGCGTGGGCCGTGCCGATCAAGAGTAAAAATGCCAAAGATGTAACAGCTGCGATGAAATCTGTGCTAACTCTGGACTGCATACCGAAACATCTACACGTCGATCAGGGCAAGGAATTTTACAACAAAGAATTTAAAACTCTCATGAGACATCATGGAATCAACATGTACTCGACATTTAGCAACTTGAAGGCATCGATATGCGAACGCTTCAATCGTACACTGAAAAATAAAATGTGGAAGCAGTTCACCCTTCAAGGTTCTTATAAGTGGACCAGCATTCTACCAGATTTAATTGCATCGTACAATAATACCAAACATCGCACGATTGGAATGAAGCCGAAAGATGTGACTACGACTAATGAAAAACAACTGTATCGAAGTGTGTATAAACCGCGTCAAATAAAAAGAAGCAAACGAAAACGTAAATTTAAGGTTGGCGATAAAGTTAGAATTAGCAAATATAAAAATGTGTTCGAAAAGGGTTATACGCCGAATTGGACAACAGAAATATTTACGATTCATGAGGTGAAAAATACCAACCCTCCAACTTACAATCTCACCGATTACCTGAATCAACCCATTGAAGGCGGGTTTTATGAGGAGGAGCTCAGCAGGGTGCAATATCCCGATGGCTATCTTGTAGAAAAAGTCTTGCGGAGGCGTGGTGATCAACTCTATGTAAAATGGTTGGGATTCGACGGTTCACATAATAGTTGGATAAATAAATCGGATATGTAATATAATTTTCATGAATAAATTTATTATCAACATATTTACATTTGTTTCTTCACCCTCCTCAATCTTAATGCTAGCTTACATGATAATTGCGGAAAAATGTTTTCACACGCACACACTTTCTCACATTTTCTCACATTTTCTCACACTTTCTCACATTTTCTCACATTTTCTCACATTTTCTCACATTTTCTCACATTTTCTCACATTTTCTCACATTTACGTGTAAAGTAAATGGGAAATTTTTTGAGAAAATGTGAAAAAATGTGAGAAAATGTGAGAAAATGTGAGAAATTTACAAGTTTGCAAGATCTTGGTAACCCCAAGGTAAAGTATCAGTTTTACCGGGTATCAACTTTCGCTTATCATCACACCAGCTTAGAGCTAACTTATTCTGTATAATAGTGCTAACTGTATGTCGACTACTTCTTATCATACACTGTTGCTCAACCAAATTTTGATAGCCGAAAAGGCATCGTTTGTAATCATCAAACGTGATAGATTTTAATGTCGAGCCTTTTACACCCTTTGCACGTTTCTTATCGGTATCGCCACGAGTTCTGAATGTATAGAGTTTTGCTCGCAAACCGATAAATTCGGTCATAATTTTTCCATTATTTTCGTCCTTCATCAGACCAAGACGTTTTTTATTCAACAGGGGAATGCCGTAGGTATTATCAGGCGGATAGTCTGATGTATCGAACATTGTCGTAACATCACACTTGATGATTTCGTAGATATTTGGAACGGTAAATTGATATATCAGACTATCCGTATCAGTATACATTAATTTCGATTCAGTACTTGAAAATCTATTTTTCACATAATCATAGTGGAAGTTGTATAGAAATATTTTCGAAAGATCGAGAATAGCGGCACCAATGTAGATGGGTTTATTGAAATAAACCTTGGTTCGATTTAGCTGAATAATCACCATATCTTCATCAAATATGGTACAGCTATGAAATGTTGGTCTTGCAATGAGAGCACGTGCACCGCCCCTACCCTCCCATTTCGTGATTAGTTTTACAGTTGTATGGTTACGCACATTCTCCATGGTCTTGCCGAATACAGCGTTGTTCATAAGCTTGTAGAAATTCTTCTCAAATTCGTTTTTCGATTGCTTTCGCATATTTGTATTGAGATCTATGTATGATTTTAACCATGGCGATTGTGCGAACCTTAGAATTCTGTGCACTTTCGTCAGCTTTAAACCAAATTTGATGCACTGTTTCAAATTACGATAGTGCAGCACATATTTTTCCTTTGGTAGAAGCGTTGCCGCAAGTTTTTTAATTTTACTACCCGGTGGTGTGAAATGCTCGGGACAGAGAGGTAAGTCCGCATGATGTTTATGGAGCTCTGCGGGGTAATCTAAATCTACCTCTAGAATATAACCGATTGGTGCGTCATCCGGATGGGACATCACATCAATGGCATCATTTTCCCACTCAAACGATCCACTCGGCAAATGCTCACTCATAGCTGCACCATAAAGATTGTTAACATCGAAATACATTAAATATGATTCCGCTTTACTCGGATCAAAATCTTCACCCATAAATCGATTATTTGCTTTGGCGTAGCGATTTGAGCACTGTGCCACACCGCCTCTTATGCTTTTCTCGATGAATAATATCATTTCCGGATTGTCTAGAAGTTGGAGATTAATTTTCGTCTGTTTTAACATTGCATCAAAAGCAAGCCCTGGCGCGGTATAATAATGCAGAGGATCCAAGTTGTATGTTTTAAAGCAGCTATCGCGGAAATTTTGAAATATATCGGCTAATAAAAGTACATCGGTTTTCAGGTATAAATCGGAATATTCACCCAGAGTTTTCAGATCAAACTTGGTCCAAACATCTTTGGCATGTTCATAATCAGCATCGGTGATACCCGCGGCACTGAGTTTTGAATAGAATTTTTTTTTATCGGGTAATTTTATTTCGTTAAGTTTTTCCCAAGAATCAATATACTCGTACGGAAAGACACCTTTACGAATCATCAAACTGAATTCATCCCGATCGCTGTAAAATTTCCGCGTTATTTTCTTATCAGCATCGTCGACGTACGATGCTAATTTCTCTATACTGCTAGCCATGAATCGGAGTGAATCTATGAATCTCAAACTAATCATAGTACCATCGATTTTCTTTGTGAATGATATGTATTTTTCCTTATTGATGGGTAGCAATGAAATATCACCGGGAAAGGTTGTGGCCAGAGATTTGATGATAAAGTGAGAATCGTAGCCCGATAAATTGTGAAAAACCACGGGAATCGTGTGCGACTCTTGAAAATTCAGATTGCATCGATTGTGTGCGGCTCCGCGATATTTACCCGTGAAATGACAGTGATCGCGACATTTTTTTTCCTCAGGCGAAAACGGCTTCTCACAGATATAACAATTTTTCGCCCGCATGTGACGATCGCGTTGCGTTTGATTCAACACCTCCATTGGAATTATATTTTTTATACGCGACTCTACTTTTATGGATAATTCGCGAAGCTCCTCAATCAACCATTTAATGCAATCAGATCCACGGTAGCCCTTGTATTCCGATAATGTATCGTCGTACACGCAATGTGTATAATACGCCGCACTATGTGGAATATGCTCTTGAGATTCTATCACCCCAGGTTTCATCATGCATTCAAGATCGGCATATACGACGAACGGAACAGTGCCCTGATTTTTAAAATTGGAAAATCTCAAAGTGTTCTCCTTGGGGAATTCCATCCGCACTTTATTTAACCGCGTGCAATCTTGTCTATGATTTTCATAGGCATTCCGTACGTTAAAGTGGCACAAACATCTATCACACAAAAATTGTGCACATTTATGATTCGACAATTGCATGCTAACCAAACGTGAAAGATTCTTGATCCAAGTAAAGTGAAATCGTGGTTTGAAATTATCTAAATCGCCATCATCTAGTTCGCTCCCACTTTCGAGCATAAGCAGGTGAATTACATTTTTATCTGTTACATTTTTACTTAAATAAAGCGGGGTAATTACACTAATATTCGACTTTTTCTTGCTTTGAAAAGTTTCCGATTCGATTCCATATGAGGCGTTGTATGCAAAAACCCCTTAACTCGACCGGAGCGCTTAGTGGGAAAATGCGATTAAAGGTTTTATTTTTGTATAACTTACTATAAATATGAAAAATTGTCTTCAAATTTATTTCGGGAGGTAGTCCAGTATGAATCTGAAATTTGGGGTGCACTATAAATACATCTCAAGGATTGTAATAATGTAGGTTTCAGCAAAAACCCCTTAACTCGAGTTAAGAGGTTTTTGCATACAACGCCTCATATACATTAATACTCAAATTGTTTAACTTCTCAAATTTTTCTACACTATGCAGGGTTGCGGGAAATTTGATACCTGTACAATCTAGCTCCGATATGTACCGTCGATAGCTGTGTGTTCTAGTTGCGTGAATATCTATGGGGTGGAGGGCTGCGGCAACAGACCACAGCAAACATCGATCATCGTCGTTGTGCACGTTGACCACCGCTTTCTTTCGCTGAATATCCTCGGGTAGTTGTATGAATGTCGACAGTCCACCGCGAAGAGGCTCGTATCGGTTGATGCAGATCACGGCATTTATGATCTCAATCCTGCTCCAACCAGAATCACGCTGCTCGAAATCCTCCACCATGGTTAGCAGAGGATTCGTTACATTATCGATGAACCAGGTTTCCAAATCCGTTGATGGAAGAATCGTGGCGTTGCGTGTATTGAAGTTCTTAACTTCCACACTGATCTCATCGTTTTTGACGTTCTCAAATTTACACGCAACCCCCACATTCACCTTAATACTTCCTTCTTCGCGTAGCACATTTTTCAGACGTTCTATCGTGACCACCCCAGCGTCAGTCAAAAATCTTGCCAAATCTTTATGTTGGAGATTTGTCACGGCTCCGGTGCGTATACGACACTTGAAGGCACTCTCCATATCATCCCATCGAACACGTTTATGAATATCATCGCCAATATTACCTCCAACGATTGTCACACGATGTCGTTCAAATTTCACCACCCACGATTGGAGGAGTGAAATTATATGTTGCAGTCGTTGTTTTTCACTCACACTTGGTTTAGATTGTGTTAAAATATTGTTCAAGAATAGAATATTTTCGAGGGCGATATCGCGCCAATGAATAAAACTATCTTCATTTGCCTGTTCTGGTGGTAGTGTACACAGTAACTTGTATGCGTCCTCCATCATCTCAACGAGATTCATATACATAGCGTTGTTCATTTTTTTTTCTTCGTAGAATTTCACGGTCAAACTGGCACTAGACGATTGCTAACACCCACCCTAGGGTTTGGGGTTTTATATGCCCACATCCCACCCATCCACCTTCCAAATACCATGAAAATTCAAGCTTTTCCAACCATTGGTCAAGGGGTTTTTTTTTTTTTTTTTCCATCTGGGAGGGTTGGCATCTTTGGTACCTGCGTACGAAAAAAATATTTTCCGAGTTTGTCATTGATCAGCCCCCTTCCAATATTGAGCATATTTCGGGTTTCTAGTTGGGTATAAAAGTGCGAGTTTGCATCGAGTTTTACACAATCCGCAACCAGCCGAAAGAGGAAAAATCACACAGAAATCGCAACAGCCAAATCGAAAGCAAGAAGTAAGTATCGTTATTCTTCGATATCATAGTTTTTTGTTTTTTTCTCTCTTTGAATTTCGATGGATATAGTTTGTAATTGATATCTCCTATTACAGAACATGGATCGTTATGAGGATTGGAGCTCCGACGATGATGGGTATGACAGCGACAACAACGAGGAAGAGGTGATAGATGGGGTGCGTTGGATCACGGTCCGATATGATGATGGCACACCCATATGGATCGAGGTGAAACCTCTAAAGTGGGGGTGGGATGATGAGCAGGTGGATGGGGAGGTGCCGGCGGTGGAGGAGAATGGGGATGGGGAGGAGGTGCAGCCGGTGGCGGAGGAGGCGCCGCTGGATGAAAATTGGGATGAGGAGGAGGTGCCGGCGGTTGCAGAAAAGATGGAGGAGGTGGAGGCGGGGGGAGAAAGTGGAGGAGGCGAATAATGCTAGGTAAGTACACGTAATTTTCATTACATGTCGTTCGGTTATTACAAAAAATACCTGTATGTTTCAGATGATATGCGTGAAGCTCGATGCACCCCGTTGTACATATATAGCTTAAGTTAAAATTAGATATATCTAATGTATACATGGTTTAAGTTAGTTTAAAAAAAAAAAAATTGTCATTTTAGAATATAAGTTAGATTTAAGACATAACAAATAAACATATATATATTATCAGATAATTTGCGTCATTGATTGCATATATATAACACCCTGTCACTCTTCAAACATTTTCAGCTAGTATAATTCGTATATATAAGCTAAGAATTAGATATTTCAGGCATCTTGGATCGATTGTCGGTAAGAAAAAAAAAGATCGGTAATCATTACCATGATTCGAAAGCTAATCGTTAGTGGCGCTATCGCAAGACGGAAAATTGCAGGAAAAATTGCAGCCATCAGACTATCGGTTACTAAAGATCGGATCGTTACCATCGGACTATCGGTAACTAAAGATCGACAATCCATAGTGGCGCCATCGCATGACGACAAATCGCAACCATCAGATTGTCGGTAACAGGAAATCGTTACCATCAGACTATCGGTAACTAATGATCGGATCGTTACCATCGGACTATCGGTAACAATCGGTAGTGGCGTCATCGCACGACGGCAAATTGCAGCCATCCGATTGTCGGTAACAAAGATCGACGATCGTTACCATCAGACTGTCGGTAACTTACCCCGCACGGTCGGTAACTTACCCGCACGGCTCGGCCGGTAAAACAGATTGGTCCAGAACCCCCTCATTATATCTACTTGAGTAATCTACACATCTATAGATATTATCTATATTATCTATCTTATCTATATCATCTATATTATCTGTATTATTTATATTATCTATATCTTACACCTATTATTATTGGTCTGACTAAGTCAATGTCACTGAGCATCATTGCATTTACTTTTTTTCTGCGACATTTTATGAATAGGCATGCATGCCCAACTAGTACATCAAAAATGTAACAATATTATAATGTCTTATGATCAATACTCATCTGTATTCAACTGCATAAATGATTGAGCTACTGGTGACCTGAATAATTTTTTTGTACTGAGTTCGATTACAAAACTATCTCAATCGAAACGTGAATTGATTATTTTTGTGTGCATTGTATACTTGGCAAACTCGCCCTCTGAATTGGCAGTGGTTTGGTCAGGATTCCCGTAAGGTAAGTTTATTTTTAGAAATAGTCAGCTTTTTTATTTTTTTTTTTTAATCAAAAAACGACGTCCCCACTGAAAACTAGATTTATATTGATACCTCGGTTCGTAACGAATACCCTGAAAAAGATTCATCCCGAAATTCCCATGCTTCCGGGAATGGCAGCGATTTTAAGTCTTTTTTTTCGGAAACATGCAGCTTTTTTTTTTTTTCATTCAAAAAACGACGTCCCCACTGAAAACTAGATTTATCTTGATACCTCGGTTCGTAACGAATACCCTGAAAAAGATTCATCCCGAAATTCCCATGCTTTCGGAAACGGCAGCGATTACAAGTCTTTTTTTCGGAAATAGTCAGCTTTTTTATTTTTTTTTTCAATCAAAAAACGACGTCCCCACTGAAAACTAGATTTATGTTGAGACCTCGGTTCGTAACGAATACCCTGAAAAAGATTCATCCCGAAATTTCCATGCTTTCGGGAATGGCAGCGATTTTAAGTCTTTTTTTTCGGAAACATACAGCTTTTTTTCTTTTTTTTTTCATTCAAAAAACGACGTCCCCACTGAAAACTAGATTTATATTGATACCTCGGTTCGTAACGAATACCCTGAAAAAGATTCATCCCGAAATTCCCATGCTTCCGGGAATGGCAGCGATTTTAACTCTTTTTTTCGGAAATAGTCAGGTTTTTTATTTATTTATTTTTTTTCTTTATTCAAAAAACGACTTCCCCACTGAAAACTAGATTTATCTTGATACCTCGGTTCGTAACGAATACCCTAAAAAAGATTCTTCTCGAAATTCCCATGCTTTCGGAAACGGCAGCGATTACAAGTCTTTTTTTTCGTAAATAGTGAGGTTTTTTATTTTATTTTATTTTTTTTTTCATTCAAAAAACGACGTCCCCACTGAAAACTAGATTTATCTTGATACTTCGGTTCGTAACGAATACCCTGAAAAAGATTCATCCCGAAATTCCCATGCTTTCGGGAATGACAGCGATTTTAAGTCTTTTTTTTCGGAAACATACAGCTTTTTTATTTTTTTTTTTCAAACAAAAAACGACGTCCCCACTGAAAACTAGATTTATCTTGATACCTCGGTTCGTAACGAATACCCTGAAAAAGATTCATTTCGAAATTCCCATGCTTTCGGAAACGGCAGCGATTACAAGTCTTTTTTTCGGAAATAGTCAGCTTTTTTATTTTTTTTTCAATCAAAAAACGACATCCCCACTGAAAACTAGATACATATTGATACCTCGGTTCGTAACGAATACCCTGAAAAAGATTCATCCCGAAATTCCCATGCTTCCGGGAATGGCAGCGATTTTAACTCTTTTTTTCGGAAATAGTCAGGTTTTTTATTTATTTATTCTTTTTCTTTAATCAAAAAACGACTTCCCCACTGAAAACTAGATTTATATTGATACCTCGGTTCGTAACGAATACCCTGAAAAAGATTCATCCCGAAATTCCCATGCTTCCGGGAATGGCAGCGATTTTAACTCTTTTTTTCGGAAATAGTCAGGTTTTTTATTTATTTATTTTTTTTCTTTGATCAAAAAACGACTTCCCCACTGAAAACTAGATTTATCTTGATACCTCGGTTCGTAACGAATACCCTAAAAAAGATTCTTCTCGAAATTCCCATGCTTTCGGAAACGGCAGCGATTACAAGTCTTTTTTTCGTAAATAGTCAGGTTTTTTATTTTATTTTATTTTTTTTTCATTCAAAAAACGACGTCCCCACTGAAAACTAGATTTATCTTGATACTTCGGTTCGTAACGAATACCCTGAAAAAGATTCATCCCGAAATTCCCATGCTTTCGGGAATGACAGCGATTTTAAGTCTTTTTTTTCGGAAACATACAGCTTTTTTATTTTTTTTTTTCAAACAAAAAACGACGTCCCCACTGAAAACTAGATTTATCTTGATACCTCGGTTCGTAACGAATACCCTGAAAAAGATTCATTTCGAAATTCCCATGCTTTCGGAAACGGCAGCGATTACAAGTCTTTTTTTCGGAAATAGTCAGCTTTTTTATTTTTTTTTCAATCAAAAAACGACATCCCCACTGAAAACTAGATACATATTGATACCTCGGTTCGTAACGAATACCCTGAAAAAGATTCATCCCGAAATTCCCATGCTTCCGGGAATGGCAGCGATTTTAACTCTTTTTTTCGGAAATAGTCAGGTTTTTTATTTATTTATTCTTTTTCTTTAATCAAAAAACGACTTCCCCACTGAAAACTAGATTTATATTGATACCTCGGTTCGTAACGAATACCCTGAAAAAGATTCATCCCGAAATTCCCATGCTTCCGGGAATGGCAGCGATTTTAACTCTTTTTTTCGGAAATAGTCAGGTTTTTTATTTATTTATTTTTTTTCTTTGATCAAAAAACGACTTCCCCACTGAAAACTAGATTTATCTTGATACCTCGGTTCGTAACGAATACCCTAAAAAAGATTCTTCTCGAAATTCCCATGCTTTCGGAAACGGCAGCGATTACAAGTCTTTTTTTCGTAAATAGTCAGGTTTTTTATTTTATTTTTTTTTTTTTTCATTCAAAAAACGACGTCCCCACTGAAAACTAGATTTATCTTGATACTTCGGTTCGTAACGAATACCCTGAAAAAGATTCATCCCGAAATTCCCATGCTTTCGGGAATGACAGCGATTTTAAGTCTTTTTTTTCGGAAACATACAGCTTTTTTATTTTTTTTTTTCAAACAAAAAACGACGTCCCCACTGAAAACTAGATTTATCTTGATACCTCGGTTCGTAACGAATACCCTGAAAAAGATTCATTTCGAAATTCCCATGCTTTCGGAAACGGCAGCGATTACAAGTCTTTTTTTCGGAAATAGTCAGCTTTTTTATTTTTTTTTCAATCAAAAAACGACATCCCCACTGAAAACTAGATACATATTGATACCTCGGTTCGTAACGAATACCCTGAAAAAGATTCATCCCGAAATTCCCATGCTTCCGGGAATGGCAGCGATTTTAAATCTTTTTTTCGGAAATAGTCAGGTTTTTTATTTATTTATTCTTTTTCTTTAATCAAAAAACGACTTCCCCACTGAAAACTAGATTTATATTGATACCTCGGTTCGTAACGAATACCCTGAAAAAGATTCATCCCGAAATTCCCATGCTTCCGGGAATGGCAGCGATTTTAACTCTTTTTTTCGGAAATAGTCAGGTTTTTTATTTATTTATTTTTTTTCTTTGATCAAAAAACGACTTCCCCACTGAAAACTAGATTTATCTTGATACCTCGGTTCGTAACGAATACCCTAAAAAAGATTCTTCTCGAAATTCCCATGCTTTCGGAAACGGCAGCGATTACAAGTCTTTTTTTCGTAAATAGTCAGGTTTTTTATTTTATTTTATTTTTTTTTCATTCAAAAAACGACGTCCCCACTGAAAACTAGATTTATCTTGATACTTCGGTTCGTAACGAATACCCTGAAAAAGATTCATCCCGAAATTCCCATGGTTTCGGGAATGACAGCGATTTTAAGTCTTTTTTTTCGGAAACATACAGCTTTTTTATTTTTTTTTTTCAAACAAAAAACGACGTCCCCACTGAAAACTAGATTTATCTTGATACTTCGGTTCGTAACGAATACCCTGAAAAAGATTCATCCCGAAATTCCCATGCTTTCGGAAACGGCAGCGATTACAAGTATTTTTTTCGGGAAATGTCATTTTTTTTTTTTTTTTTTTTTTTTTTTTGAAATTCAAAAACTGCGTCCCTACCTTAAACTAGAATTATTTCGATTTTTTAGCTTGTAACGAATACCCTGAAAAAGATTATTTCTGAAATTCCTATGTCTTCGGAAATGGCAGCCATTATATCTCTATTTTTCAGGGAAAAGTCGACTCGATTTTTATCAAGAAATGTGCGAGAAATGTGCAATCTACATTTTTACAGGCATCTATTTGTGTATATATTATTCCAGCGGTGGTCACACACTTTGTATGCCCAGCGGGAAGCTTTAGCTCTTGCTTAGCCCGCTATGACGCACCCTGTGTGTGGGTACAGTCGCAGCCTAAAATCTGCTACGTGCGATACCCAGCACGCGTGCTAACTTCAGCCTCATCCTTTACACGACCTGTAGCCGTTTTATACCGGAGAGGGAATACATCAAATTCAAATACATCGAGTCGTTAATCAACGCCCTGCTAATCCTTCAAAATCCCGACCCCTCTCCGCAGTACTGACGCTAGCCGGCGCTCAAGTATCGGTAGTTTGTATTTTTTTTTTTATTTAGATTTTCAGAAAGTGGCGGTTATACGCCTGGCGCCCAGCATCTTTGTTTAGTTATTAATTTTTTGTTGGCCAATTGTCGAGTGGACGGTTCTCAGCCTAGCTATCCGGTCTGGTCGGAGGACCAGGAAAAATTCACGTCACAATATATGTTGCAATGCCGCGAGTTTCAAATCTATCCCAGATAATATGGCAAAAAAATTACAGAAGAATCAGAAACATCGAGGTAAATCTTTGGCCAAATCCGTCCCGCTTGACGTGGACTGACTCATATTCGCTCCGTGCACATCTTACACACTCACCAAAGTGAGAATGTGTATTCGTGTACATACATTGTTTTTTTTTTTATTTTTCTTCCCAAAATGTCGATCTCCTCTATAGGCGTCGCCACTAGTATGCATGTACATGACTACACATTCTTACTTTGGTGAGTGTGTATTGGTATGCACGGTCCCAATACCTAACTATCTAACTTATGTATTTATCTGACCAGCATCTAACTTATGAACCGCTACCGAGGCGGTGAAGCATAATTCACATTTCAGAATTGTCATCGAAAAATAATAGGTTATGTTATTCTTTATAATCTCATAAAAAAATCTAACTTCCGAAGATAATATACAGGGTATAAAGAAAAGTTGTGTCGCCGCTTTGGTGGCTGATTCTCCAGCTCAAGATCGGTGAAGATATGTAAAAACTTTGCGTCGCAAAACTGTCCTTGACAAGATCAACCTTTTTATTGGCTGTAAAAATCCTACTAATTCAGACGAACAAAAGTCTCCGAGAAACTACGGGTCGCAAACGAACCCGTCTAATCAGAAAATGCCTACGAAGTTTCAATGTTTCTATGAATCTAAGGCATTTTCCAAACTTTGGACTCACTTTCCGATGAAATGGGCTCGATTGCAATTCATGGTTCTTCAGAGACTTTTGTTTCGCTGAATTAGTAGGATTTTTATATAAATAATTTATAAATACTATAATATAAATTTATTTTCATTTTCATTCACGTTATTTTCACATAGTAAATATTATGTTTATACTGATAGTCAAATTGCTGTTTGAAATTATTGTATTATAGAATCCCAATATATCCCAAATATTTTCCACATTTTTTTTACAAGATTGTTCAGGATATAATTCCAAGGCGTGTATAGTGTACAGTGTTATACGCTTCATGAATTATCCGAAAAATAACTAGAGTATTTGCAAAAATAACTTGGGAGCAAAAATACCGTCAGATAATTAGATACATACCGTATTTTTGGAGCAAAAATACCGTCATATAACTAGATACATACCGTATTTTCGGAGCAAACATACCGTCATGCAACTGGCTACATACCGTATTTGTGGAGCAAACATACCGTCATGCAACTGGATACATATCGTATTTATTTATTTATTTATTATTAGTAATTACCTACGGTCAGACCGTATGCGTCCGAGCTCAAAAATACGGTATTTATTCCTACAACACACAGTTTTCCTATAGTGCGGTTACTCTGTTAATACTATACCACGTGTTCACGGTTAATAAACCGACGTTATACGTTGCTCAAAAGCCGTCGGGGTAATAATTGAACTCTGAATGTGAATCGGGTAAATTTATTGCACACCTGTCCAAAATCGGTCCACTTCGCGTAAAATACCCTATATCTTGGTCATATGAAAAAAAAATTGAGTGAGTTATTCTTCTGTGTGTCTAAATTCATGGAAAAAGCGTTTGTCAAATGTCTAAGTTTTGAATGACAGTTCTGTCCATCGTCTTTATGAAATTCGTTCGCGTCAGTCGTTTTTATAAAATCCGTGTCTCATGATTCTTTCTGTTCGAGCAGTATAAAGAATGCTAATATTTCGATTCCTAAAGTGATTCAATAAACGTAAGATAGGTTATTGCGACATCAATAACATTTTCAAATACAGTGCATAATGTTATAATAACCAAATATTTTGGTTATAATCTTTAGCGGACATCATCAACTCGAAATCAGACGCATCCATCACTGACCACGAATCGTTGCCCGCGACCGCCATCTCCATCAACAGCCTCGCGGACCACTGGCTCCACACGAGGTGAATCCTTGACAGAGGGCCAGTTTCGACACATGGCTACTACGGTAAAGAATCCCACTCGGTCCCCCGGAGCGACATCAACGTCTAGCACGAGAGGACCACCCCCGGTTGAGAACGACCTCACAGCACCAAGCAGGTCATTCATCAGCTGTTTTTCATACACCTATACAGTAGAACTTCGATTATCCGAACCTTCGTTATGCGAACAATCTGTTATCCAAACCCTCTGTTATCCAAACCATATGATTTGCTTGAACCGAATATCTACTATCCGAACTACGACTTGCTTTATCCGGACTTTCTATTTTTCGATCGATGACGAAATATTTTCGAATTTCATAATCGCGCCCTACAATGCTGCAAGCAAAGTCCGTTTTTAAGGTAGCTCGTCAGCTACCGCTGAAGTCGTTCAGTGTATAAAAATCAAACAATTCCTAAAAATTATTGTTTTTATTTCTAGATTATTAATATGAATTATAGAGGTCATCAATATAAGAATTATAAGATTTTTCAGTAACAGCTGATCGAGCAGACGTTGCCAAGTCGATTTTGGTTCCTGTTTCTCGTCAATTTTTACTGATTATTGTTAATATGAACGAAACTGTACGGTAAATAAGTATCGATATTTTTTATTATTTTTTTCATATTTTGAGTCAAAAATTCAGATTTTAATCTTTATTCACAACAAAGTTACAACAAAGTTATGGATTTTCACATATAAATTCTGATTTTTCAAAATTGATTTTTTGAAAAACTAAAACGGTCATTAAATCGAGAAAAAAATGAAGTTTAAAAAACTAATAATATTATCCGGCGATTCTTTGTAGTTTTCAAAAATCTTTAAATTTTATGGAGCTGATGAGCTACTTTAAGGGGGTACGTACACCTTGAAAATATTTTTTCTCAAATTACTGGTACTGTAACCTTCAATGATTTTGATCAACCTGAAGAGCCGATAAGATCACAGTTATTGTGTGAGTGTGTGTGTGTGTGTTTTTTTTTTGTCCGGACGGGACTTCCGGAGCTCCTCTTATGATAATTATCAAAAACCATAATGAGACGGGTAGTGTTACGTCCCCGAGTCAAATAATTACCTAGATTGGAAGCCCGCGTTTACTCTATTAGTATTAAAATGTACATGTAGGTCACGCTAGTGTTCCTCTTTGTGAACTATCTTTACTTCGATTCGCAACTTACAATCACTCCTTTTAAAGTACACATGTACGGAGATACGAGGAGTGTTTTAGAAAAAGAACTATTTGGAGGAAAATTAGTTTTTAAATATCTGTTATTTTATCTTACCTTTCTTAAGGTGCTTTCCTAGGCAATTCCACCAGTCCTGAAAACATCGTGAAAAAATGTGATATTAAACGGAATATCTCTGCCTGGGCACCGAAATCAATGAAACAAAATACGTCGCGCAATTCTATGTGCGACTCCGAACATGTACAGCCCAAAAAATGTTCGTTTTGCGCGAAAATAGAGAAGATATCCATGAAAAACGGTTTTAGAAACGTTTTTCATGGATATCTTCTCTATTTTCGCGCAAAACGAACATTTTTTGGGCTGTACATGTTCGGAGTCGCACATAGAAATGCGCGACGTATTTCGTTTCATTGATTTCGGTGCCCAGGCAGAGATATTCCGTTTAATATCACATTTTTTCACGATGTTTTCAGGACTGGTGGAATTGCCTAGGAAAGCACCTTAAGGGGGGGGGGGGGGGGGGGGTTACCCAATCAGTTACCGATTTGTCTATTTTCTCCTAAACGGGGTAATCAATCGACTTTTCCTTTCAGCAGCCGATGTATGACGAGTAATGAGTTTGAACTGGTACGTTTGATCGGATGAAATCGGGATTTTTTTATTTTTTTCGATCGAAAAGTGTTGGCGTGCCATTTATTGCGACTTATATCAAAGCCCACGCATCAAACATGCAAAATCGAGCTCTGTCGCCCGATTCTGTGAGGAATTATGAACAGAACCATCCCCAAACATCTTTGTTTTCGACAACGATGCAGGAGACGCTTGGATTCCACGTTTTTGTGGTAATTTTCGCGATCGTCAGAGGCTGGGGGCGGCCATTGCCGCTACAGCTGCTATAGCTGCTGATATAATGCGGCAGTCCCCAGAACACCCGTGAGATGTCATCGTGAAAGTATACTATACTATAGTAAAAGGATGAAGTTCAGATGGGCGCGTGGCGACATCTCACGGGCGTTCTGGGAACCACCGCTTTATATCAGCAGCTGTAGCGGCAATGGCCGCCCCCAGCCTCTGACAATCGCAAAAATTACCACAAAAACGTGGAATCCAAGCGTCTGCTGCATTGTTGTCGAAAACAAAGATGTTTTGGGATGGTTCTGTTCAGAATTCCTCACAGAATCGGGTGACAGAGCTCGATTTTGCATGTTTGATGCGTGGGCTTTGATATAAGTCGCAATAAATGGCACGCCAATACTTTTCGATCGAAAAAAATAAAAAAATCCCGATTTCATCCGATCAAACGTACCAGTTCGAATTCATCTCTCGTCGAACATCGGCTACCGAAAGGACAAGTCGATTGATTACCCCGTTTAGGAGAAAATAGACAAATCGGTAACTGATTGGGTAAACCCGCCCCCTTAAACTCGGGCGAGTTGGGTCTCGGTGTTTCTTCTACTGTTGTCGATTATTGCCCAGTCACTTTAATGAAAAAAACGTAAAAAAAACGGACAAAGGATCCAAAGTTTTGAAACTTGGTGAAACTGTTCCCATGGGCATCCTATCGAAGCACAAAAAAGTCCTGATGTGTATCTATACCGCGAGGACCAGGTGAAAGAGAATGGTCCATCCGCCCAGGCAGCTAATATTTCGTATTTTTAGGGGGATAGCCACTCGTTGCACTGAAAATTCCTAGGGTGATTTTGGCGCGCGGTCGTTGCAACTCGGCAGCCATTGTTGACAGCGTTGCCAGATTAGGCGATTTATCGCCGTTTGGCCTACCTCGGCGGCAAAAAGGCGACTAGAAATGAGAGGAAAGTCGCCTATCGCCCAAATGGGCTATCTATAACTTGATTGCCGGCGATTGTGGGCTCCGTAACCTTTCAAGAATTTTTTTTTCTTAAGTTGTTGATTTAACTTTGTCCGGATAATGTGAATGGAAAATTTGAAGCGAATCCATAACCAAATATGATTTTACCATATTTGTTCATACGGATGCGCCTTGAGCTTTGTGCCGGCGACGCGAGCGCGGCGGTCGGGTTTAGAGAGTGTCAACTCTATTACATAATGTGTGCCTCTATGATTTATCCATCCAGTTGAAATAACGGCTGAAATACGAATCTCGATATACGAATACCTATTAGTTATTACTTATTACTTGCGATAAATAGAACGATCTCTGAATAGAATGGGTAAATTCGGAAAATATGAAAAAAAATATAAATTATCATGGGAAAATCTAGCAGTTTTTAAAGGTATGATAGTACTGAGTATAAATAGACCCGCCAATCTTGAGATCAACATGGAGCATTGTTATTCGCGAATCACGATATTCATGAACGTCCGTAAACGTTAACGAGTGTTAAAATTACAGCCCGCTATACTGCCGTGCTTAGGTAGAAGGCAGTAAAGTGCAAAAAGTGAAATCAAAGAAAACTGTCATCTAAGTTTCTGATATTTTCAAACTAAATTAATGATATTATTTTTTCATAATAATCATTGAATGACTAATAATATATTACATGACATTATGAAAAGTCATTTAAGTGTGATTTCAGATCATAATTAATCAAAATGCCTAAAATAGGTGAGATACTGCCTTTAACTGTTGTAAATCGAAAAGCAGTAACATGTGATTTACTGCTTTTATACTCTGTAAAACAAAATTACTGCTTTTTTCACTATTTTTGTTCGTATATTATATTGTTTTGTCAGAGATAAAACGCAGTAATGCATAATGAAAATCTTATTTTATATTAATATCTTTTTTTTTATCGTTTTTTTTTTTTTTTTTTTTTTTTTTTAATCATTATTATCTAATCACTATCGAATCACAAAATCTTAAATTCTGAATCAAATTTATTAATCTTTATTGAATATACAACGAATAATTAATCTTTAGAACATTTAATAACTAGAAACTGTTAATAAAATAATTATATTGAAAAAAAAAAAAAAAAAAAAAATGAAAAACTGTCTGCTTTCTCATTTATTTATTTATTTATTTATTTATTTATTTTTCTGGTAGGTTTTGCCAAAAAATCTTGTGATTTTCAGGTATGAGAGGACAAATATTATTATTATTATTTATTATCATAGTAGATTATAAAAAGTAAAAAGGCAGTACTTCTATCTTTCAGTGTATAAAAGCAGTGCAGTTTGAAAACTACTGCTTTTTTAGTTTGAAAAATAGATTTACTGCTTTTATATTCAGGAAATGTAACCGATTTGAAATATTTGACGAACTTAAAACATGAATATCTTTCTGAAATAACATTCTTAATGATTCATACTATAATTGATATGTACAGAATCATTTAAAGAATATATTGGCATCAAAATTAATAAAAGGCAGTAAATGAAGTTTACTGCCTTTTACCTAAGCACGGCAGTATAATTAACAGACGATCTAATGAAAAAAACTGACGATTGATCGCCACTTACCAAACGGCTGATGCCGAGCAATCGAAGTGTGATCATATTTCATGAACGGAGATACAATTCTATAAAAAATGGAAGGCACCAATCGTAGTTGGCGCGCGCTTGGCGTAATGAACAGCCGTTTGTTGACCGGCGATCGATTGTCAGTAATCAGTATTTTCATTGAATATTTGAATTGGCTATTGATTGTAACGGGCCCTATAATTTTAACGCTCAATGTGATAATGAATAACAAATAATAACGAACAGATCCGTTTTTATATTGCGTTTATCATTTGTAAGGTGGTTGCATGAGAACAGAGATGATAGTAGTAACCAAAACGCGTACTGCAAACTTTGCGAAACCCCGTTACGCGCGCAAAAAAATGACCTCGAAAAACACAGTCAAACGAAGATGCATCGCGATAATGCTTCCCGAATGGTTAAGCAGAAAACGCTCGAGAACTGCCGTATCGCTGTCGTTTCTGAGGAAAATAAAAGGATCGACCTCAAATTGGCAGTGTATATCGCGACTCACAGTGCAGTTCGCAGCATCGACCATTTGAACGACCTACTTGTCGATCTGGGGAAAAAATCAATGCTCGAATCCATGCGCATGCATCGAACTAAATGTTCAAAATTGATTTCTAAAGTTATCTCCCCGGTATTGTTGATTGATCTTGTCAAAGATGTAGGCGATCACTCATTTTCCCTAATCATCGATGAATCTACCGACGTTTCAACGCAAAAATACATGGCCGTCTGTATACGATATTTTAGTTCAAGCAAGCTTGACATAATGACCGAGTTTTTGGGCATAATTCAAGTCATTGAGACCACTGCTATCGCGCTCTACGATCGTCTCACGGAATACTTGAATGATATCAACTTGCCGATCAAAAGCTTGATCGGAATAGGAACGGATGGAGCGAGTAATTTATGTGGTAAGAATCACTCGCTCTACACACTGCTTAAAGACCGCGTGCCGTTGCCGCATCTTCAGATCGTTCGATGTGTCTGCCATTCGCTACACTTGTGTAGCTCGAAAGCGTCGGAGGTTCTACCGTCTTCTCTTGAGTTTCTGGTACGAGAAACCAGGAATTGGTTCGCTCACAGTTCACTAAGACGTGCACATTATGCCGATTTGTATAATCTGATTAATGATAACAACAAGGCATTTCTAAATCTAATTCAACTATCGGCGACTCGATGGCTGGCGTGGGAAGGAGCCGTGAAGCGCATATTATACCAATGGCTGGAACTGAAAACGCATTTTGAGACGGTTGCAATTAGTCAAGAAAAATGTTATACTGCAAGAACGCTAAACAGCATGTACAAGGATCCCGCTAATCACCTATATTTGATATTTTTGAAGTCTGTGCTACACGACGTCAATGCGGCAAATATCTTGTTTCAAAGTACGCAAGAAGATGTTACGAAGCTGCACGAAACGCTCTCAACGTTTGTCTTATCCGTTGCTAGTCGAATTATCAAGCCCATATTTATAGAAAATTCGAGGAAACGATTCGAATGCATTGAAGAAGCATTGCAAAACGAGTTAGCTTTGCAACCAGCAAATGCAGTCGATTTTGGCATAGAATTCGCAAACACTGCCGCTGCTTACAATTTGAAGTCGGGCGAGTTAGACGAAACCAAATCCAGATGTCGGCAATATTTGATTGTGCTATTAACTGAACTACTTAAACGTCTCCCAGGCAGCATGTCGGTTCTGAAATCATCGACAAGGCTGTCCCCGAACATAGTATTGAACACAGCAAAAAAATTGATGATCACAGATTTGCCTATTCATTTACTCGACAATTCATCGGATGTTTCAGAGATCGAGAATCAATTACGAAAAATTCCTTTCGTGGATTGGTCGGAAATTTTCACAAATGCAGATCGAGTGATGTCAAGCGCATCGGTTTTTTGGTCAAACGTGTTCGCTCATAAAACTGCGGGAGGTTCTCAGCCATTTAAAGAGCTAGCACAATTCGCTCTGAAAATTCTCGCATTGCCCCTTAGCAATGCAGTAGTGGAGAGAGTATTTTCAGTTATGAATGCCACAAAGACTAAACCTCGGAATAAAATGAGCTTTCCTACTCTTGATGCGATTTTAAGAATTCGCACCCACATGCACACGACGAAAAGTTGCTGCAAATCTTTTATTCCCTCACCCATGATGTACGAATTGTTCACATCGAATATGTACGATGCGAAGAAGCCTACCATTGGAGGACAAGGACGTTCGGCCGAAGGGAACTCAACTGATGATCTAACCGAGATGCTCTCATTCTTTGTTGATGAGGATGAGGTTTAGGAGCACCCGGATATACGAACGGATGGTAATAAATCGTCTTTCCCAATCTATCTGAACCGTGTGATTTCTCGGATAAATTCAAATTAGGTTTTTATACGTTTATTCATTATTATCCAAATTTGATTATTCTCGTAATATTGTTAATTTATAGGTAAAGATAGGAAGCATGCAGATTCTTCTATCGGGGCTCAACATGCTTCTTATCGTCTATGGTTGAAGACTGAAAGTTAATACGGTGGATGGTTTTACTTGAGTCCAAATGAAAATAATAGAAAAGCAAACGGCCAAAGTTATATTAGGATAAAGAGAATTAGTTCCTACAGTTTTGTTTTTACTCAAGACTATAGAATAATAAGAAAGGCAATAACATAAGATATAGTAGGATAAAGAAAATGAGTTCCGACAGATTTTTTTTTTTTTTTTAACCCTCGAATTAAAAAACATATGGGGCTGTCCACGTCAACTCGACACGGCTCCAGACCTCAACATCTCCGATTTGGTTTTTGATTTTATATGTTGTTATTCCATGTCTGGAGAACCTTCTAAATTTTTTTTGGATTTTCAAAATGAACGCTTTCGGAACTATGATTTATTTCATCCTAAAAAAAAGGACCTTTTTTAAAATTCTGAAAAAAATCACAAAAATCCTGTTGATAATATAGAACAACCTCCCACTCGCAGAATCGTGGGCAGAATTTTCCTTATATTTTTTTTTTTCATTTTCAAAAAATTTTCACTCCGAAAAAAGCTTCCCTAATGACATTTATTGTCGAAACATTATTATTATTATTATTATTTATTGTAAAAATGACAAAAAATAGTGATATAGTTTATAGGAAAAAAAAAGATGCGCAATGAAATTCTCTTCCAAAATTGGAGTTGTTTTTACCAAGGAATACTCAAGCGCTGTAGAGTACAAAACTCACAGGTTTTTGAAAAATAAATAACACATCTGAGTGTATAATAGAAATTTGAATCTACAAAAAAATTACTGTCATTAATAAAATGATATTTCAAATAATACCACATATTTTTCACCATTTTTATTTTATAAATTCGTACGACAACTTTCGTCTCGGCAGTTGAATTCTGCCTCTTTTGTTTCCGGCCCCTCAAATGTCGTTAGGGAAGCCTTTTACGGAGTGAAAATTTTTTGAAAATGAAAAAAAAAAATATAAGGAAAATTCTGCCCACGATTCTGCGAGTGGGAGGTTGTTCTATATTATCAACAGGATTTTTGTGATTTTTTTCAGAATTTTAAAAAAGGTCCTTTTTTTTAGGATGAAAAAAATCATAGTTCCGAAAGCGTTCATTTTAAAAATCCAAAAAAAATTTAGAAGGTTCTCCAGACATGGAATAACAACATATAAAATCAAAAACCAAATCGGAGATGTTGAGGTCTGGAGCCGTGTCGAGTTGACGTGGACAGCCCCATATATATCCGTTACAATAAATCTAAATATTTCTAATTTGAACGTGTATTTCATTGCAATAAAGAGATGTCTAATTATATTTTCTTGAATCGATGATTCGGTTATTTAAATTATGATACGTTTGATTCCCGCGCTGCGGCGGCGACTTTGGGCTACTTAGTGGGAGAATTTCTGTGACAGCGCTCTGCGACCATCTGGCAACACTGATTGTTGATACAAGCCGGCTGACTGTCAATACATCGCGGAAGGTAGACAAGTGTGGTTATGTTCGTTTATTTGAAGGAAATGATAAATAAAGTGAATGAAACCTACGTGAATAAGCTAGGAATATTTATCAAAAATCGATCAATTAGTTTTAAATGATATCTTAATGCAATCAACGACTTAACCTAAGCTGTAACTGGAAATTAATGAGAATCGAAGAGTTCATCGAGAACAACTAATTTGAACGAAATTATTAATTGTATCCTAGGTTTGAGGCTTCAATAAATTGAACTAGGTAAGTGAGACAAACTTTATTGAAGCTTTCTGAAAGTTTATTCAATGCATAACAAGGATAAGTGTCATGTTGTAATGAATTAGTCTTCGTTACAGCAAGTAGCGCAGTTCAAACCGCCAGGTCTTGGAGTTGGAACTGTGGAGCTATTCAATTTATTGCCTCAACCCTAGGATACAATTAATAATTTCGTTCAAATTAGTTGTTCTCGATGAACTCTTCGATTCTTATTAATTTCCAGTTATAGCTTAGGTTAAGTCGTTGATTGCATTGAGATATCATTTAAAACTAATTGATCGATTTTTGATAAATATTCCTAGCTTATTCACGTAGGTTTCATTCACTGTATTCATCGACCTTCACCACAGCTCAGCGCCTCCACCTACAAAAGATATGATTGCACCATATCCTTTCCCCCTCAATATCCTATAAGTTTTGTCTAAGGCATACCCCGGCACACTCATTAGTCGAAACAGTCTAAGCTGTAAATCCACTTAACCCGTTCACCGGCAGTAATCCTTGTAAGGCCATTTCTTGGATTTTGGTAGGTATGAGTGGGGATATGCAAGTATGAAAAGACCTGGACGGTCTAACGCAGTTGTTGCCGTCCCAAATAGACCGCACACCCCTCAGTTCCTTTTATTTCTCCTGAACGCTGCCCCTACCATCGCACTTTCAGGTAAGGACGAGTGACCGTTTTCAGGTAGACCGGGGGGATTTCGGGTCGCACTAATTGTCACTTAGAGCTGGGCTTGCTCCGAAGAGCACAGCGAGGCCGGGGTATGGTCTAAGGTGTTTTCCCGTATCTTGCTTGGTTTCAGAGATATCAGCCTGGGGCGATTAAAAAAATCACCCTGTATATTAATCTAGTATTTGGTTCTCGTAATTTGTATTTAAGTACCGAGTTTTTGGCACAAAAACCGTTAGAGTCCAAATCTTGATCAGATATTTTAGATGTGAAGCAAAACCAAAGAAGCAATGTGGCTACCCAGGTAGAAAATTGTCTTGGCTAAGAAAGTTTCAGCCTAGCCGCTAGCCACATTTTATGTTGGCTTGCGAGACACGTTACCGCGATATTGGCTACTCTCTAAATCTGAATCAGCGGAAATTTCGCTATTCTAATCAGTGAACGATATTTTCACTGGGAATCAGCGAACTCCGCTGCCCGAATCAGCGAGTCTCGCAGATTTGAATCTGTTTCAATTTCGAGACAGTGACATTTGTCCGTTTCTTGTCCTTCGGTCTTCTTCCGTCGGGTCAGTGAGGACTTTCTGCTACAACATTGGAACAGCACAAGCTAGGTCATACCCCGGCCTCACTGTGCTCTTCGGAGCAGGCCCCGCTCTAAGTGACAATTAGTGCGACCCGAAATCCCCTCGGTCTACCTGAAAACGGTCACTCGTCCTTACCTGGAAGTGCGATGGTAGGGGCAGCGTTCAGGAGAAATAAAAGGAACCAAGGGGTGTGCGGTCTATTTGGGACGGCAACAACTGCGTTACCTGCATATCCCCACTCAAACCTACCAAAATCCAAGAAATGGCGTTAAAAGGATTAGTGCCGGTGAACGGGTTAATAGGATTAACAGCTTAGCTCTTTCGACTAATGAGTGTGCCGGGGTATGAGCTAGGTAACGAAATTCCTTATACAGATTCCAGTACGATTTACTTGATATACGATTTATACACACACCAGCGTTTGAAATCTTTGACGCAAACATAACCTCTATCAATTAAGGGAGCCGAGTTTTCCGTATGACCTCGAGTCTTATGGCATCATTACTTGAATAATCGTATCTTTTTTCAAGATACAATTACAACAATCTGCCCCGAAGACGTCATGAACGAGCCTTACGAAGACGACGCTCGTGAAAATCATTCCATACGAGACCTGGAATATTGTTTCACTGATTCGAATATTGAAACATTTACTGGTTGAATCAGTGGAATGATTTTTCACTGATTCAAACAGCGAATAGTCGCTGATTCTCAGTGGTATACTTATAGCTATTTCAATCAGCGACTATTCGCTGACAATCAGCGAAATTTCGCTGATTCAGATTTAGAGAGTATAGACTGGCGCTAGCTATATTCGTAGTTTCGAGCTATAAGATATATTACGGCTAAATAAAATTAGATCGCAGTTAGCTATACTTGAAATGCATTGTCGAGATTCGTTACTCTCTTTGTATTGTATCTAGCCGCGACCCATCCACGTGCGAGAGTCGCTGCTCTGAGTTCAGCATGTACTGCTGCTAGCTAAACTTGATAGGTATTTTCGAGATTCGCTACTCTCTTTGTATTTTATCTAGCCGCGACCGATCCACGTGCGAGAGTCGCTGCTCTGAGGTTCAGCATAGACTGCTGCTAGCTAAACTTCATACGTATTCTCAAGATTCGTTGTACTCTACACTGTGATTTTTGAGGTTACTTGTAACTCTTGTAACTGTTGTACTAGTCGCAGCCTCTCTATGCGTGAGACACGTTGTTGTGCAGAAAGTGAGGTTAGGCCCGCGCTGCTAATGTGTTAGTTGTATTTTTGAAATTAATTATGAGCAAAAACTATAAGATAACTTTGTTCTGTTATACTTATACAGCACATGATATGAATAAAATTTATTTCACGAAGTTTTATTATTATTGCATGTTCCATATAAAATAACCTAATTTGCGATATCGCATAATTCTGTACGCGTTACGCTCATATTTTTTTCAACATTTTCTAGGCGTGATCTCGGTTTGACACTGATCAACCATGATACTGATCGGTGAGATTGAAATGTCTATTAGTCCTTAATTCAACACCGTGATCATAAGTTCCATCAAATAGGAAAATGTGAGATGCAGTAGTAATAGGATAGTTTGGCGTAGTAGGTAGAGCGTGCGATTAGTAATTTAGCGATGCGAGCGGAATTGGGTTCAAATCCCAGTTAGGTCGAACAAATCGGATATCGAATAATCACGCGTACGTAAGTTCATTGGTGTTTTTTTTTTTTTTTTTTTTTTTTTTCACACGTTTGTTTTGTTTTTCTGCAGTGTACCAATAATGATTAATCATATATTGATTTTTATTTCACGTATATTCAGACGAAACCCCTAAGCGAGCGCCAAACTGATTCGGTTATATTGGCATTAGCTACGTTGTGAAGGTTGGCCCAAGATAAGTCATTAAGCTTGCTGCTAGCTCGAATGAGCGTTACATACCGAGCTTGCACCAACATGATTCAGTTATCTTGCGCCAATATAAATAACTAGTACAACTAGCTAGCAGCTAGCTTCTGCCAAGACACGATTTCTACGTGGGTAATTATGGATAATTGTAACTTACAATGATTCTGGATAAAAACAGATTTGATTCTATATTTATCAATGGTTTATTCTTCAAATTGTTTACAATTGTTTACACTGATTTTTAGCTTATTTGGTTAATGAAACTCAAATTACAAAAATAGGAGTTATTCTTTCGTTATGAATTCTTTTCTTGAATGAGATTGATTTTAGATCCCGAAAAAACTTTTCTGAGTTTCTAAACTGTAACTGAACTTTTGCACTTCGAACTTCTTCTGAACAACTGTCAACTATCAACTATCAACTATCAACTATCAACTATCAACTATCAACTATCAAACTATCGTCTATCAACTATCAAACGTGAATGAATATTGCAGTCATATTTGTAGTTTCGGTATTTACTTGAAATCGTTCCCCCTAATTTG
This sequence comes from Tenthredo mesomela, assembly GCA_943736025.1. NCBI lineage: Eukaryota > Metazoa > Arthropoda > Insecta > Hymenoptera > Tenthredinidae > Tenthredo > Tenthredo mesomela. Next base: position 18,630,618 of record OX031018.1, on the reverse strand, counting down.
TCTCTTGAATTATTATTTCTATTGGGTGGTATAGTCCAGTCACCAGGTAAGTCTACCCTACAAAAATAGAGAGTGAAGCGAATTTTGGCGAAAATGGTTCATTATGGGGTGTATAACGAGAATCACTTCGAATCCCTGAAAATTTGGCGCCGCGCCTCCCTCCAGGGGGGTGAAAACATGCGAAATTTCAGTTTTCACGCCATACGCGTAGAAGGGTTGTTCCTACGACCAAGATAGTTATTATCATCTTTGTAGCCGACAAAATTTCTGACAAAATTGTCTCACAGCAATTTCTTGTGCGAGGGATAGCTTTCGAGATATAGCCATCCCAAGATACGACTAAAATCAAAAAACTCGGCGAACGCGCCAAATTTGCAGTGATTCGTTATGTCGCCTCGCATTTGGAAACCGTCTGCGCTAGCAGGGTAATGCAAGAGACTTCATTTTTAGATCGTGAAATCCTCTATCGATTGCACCAGCCGAAATTCGTGGTTTCGGCCTAAAAGTCTGCAATAGCAGCATTTGCAAAAGAGTAAATGACTGATTTTTTTTTTTTTTTTAAAGTACCACTTTGAACGGTCATAACTTGCAGCGTTCTTAAGCTAGCGAAGCTTCGAAAAATTGGTTTTTTAGATTGTCTCAATCCTTGCAAAAAAGTGTCAGAACATTTTAAGAACGGATGAAGCAGCTCCACGACACGACGATCCGCGCGAATCACTGCAAATTTGGCGCGTCAGCCGAGTCTTTCGATTTTAGTCGCATCTTGAGATGGCTATATCTCGGAAGCTATCCCCCGCACAAGAAATTGCTGTGGGACAATTTTGTCACAAATTTTGTCGGCTACAAAGAAGATAATAACTATCTTGGCCGTAGGAACAACCCTTTTACGCGTATGGCGTGAAAACTGAAATTTCGCATGTTTTCACCCCCCTGGAGGGAGGCGCGGCGCCAAATTTTCAGGGATTCGAAGTGATTCTCGTTATACACCCCGAAATGAACCATTTTCACCAAAATTCGCTTCACTCTCTATTTTTGTAGGGTAGACTTGCTGTACAGTCCCCGGTGACTGGACTAATAGTTCACGCGCGACCCCGTAGCCGTCCCACTCTGAAAATTTAGCTTTCTTACTGAAAAAATCTCAGCTTTCAAAATAAAAATTCAAAAGAATGATAAAACATTGAGCACAAGGAGAAATCGCTGTTTTTTTGTCAAAAAACGTATTTTTTAAGGAGGTTTTAGCAAAGTTGACAAAAAATGAAATAGTATATTGTGCAACTAGGGGGGGAAAATGGCCATTTCTAGCGAGGGTGAGACGTTTGCACGAGTCGTAGTAGAGGGCGCCGAAGGTGCCCGAGACGACGACGAGTGCTAAAAACGTCTCACCGGAGGTAGAAATGGCCATCCCCCCCTAGTTGCACACTGTACTTTTCATAATAAGGGCACGAAATAGGTCTTCTTTGATGCGCGTCGATCGGAAAAGGGATATATATAATATATATAATAAAAAATGAAATATATATTATATATAATATATATAATATGTATAATATATATATTATACAGGGTGTCCCAGAATTCGCGACGAATAATTTACAGGGTAAATCTTGATCGAAAACGGGATCGAAATTTCCTTAGCCGTTTTTTCCGGTAATGCTTAGATTTCTCGTTATAATTATTTTAATTTCAGTCAATAACGTGCGATTTAAGAACGGGCGCTTGTCGGTGTGATCGCCGCTTGGTTGTGTGCACTTTGTTTCGCGGCGACAATAGGCTGGGAGACGCGCATACAACCGAGCGGTAATCACATCGACGAACGGCCGTTCATATGCCGCGCGTCGTTGGCTGGATTTGAAATAATTATAACGAGAAATCTAAGCATTACCGGAAAAAACGGCTAAGGAAATTTCGATCCCGTTTTTGATCAAGATTTACCCTGTAAATTATTCGTCGCGAATTCTGGGACACCCTGTATATATGGGCATATCTCACAAACCTTTAACTTTCATGTAACTTGACTTACGGATTGCGAAAGTTAACTTGCAGGCAAAGAATTGGGTATTTATGCATGTAGCGAATTATTTTTGAGATACACGAAGCATAATCAATGTAAAAGAAATTATTTACTGTATCTACAAACTTCTTGTCCCTAATTGAAATGCAGGAATAATAGTCCAGGGAAATTAACTTTTTTCGTCAAATTTTCACCTACCCGAAAAGTAGCGGTGGATTCCGGTAGAAGCAGGTGTCGTTATTATCCCCTAAAGTTTGCGCCAAATTCTGTCCGTGCGTTTAGCAACAATTAGCGGTTGAATGCCGGAAAACACAGATTTTTTTAGTTTTTCGCTTATATAATGAAAACTATTGGTCGGATCGAAAAAAAAGTGGAATTGAAAGTTGTAGACAATTAAAAAATCTATTGATTAGCGTTAGTCCAATGTCGATATTCTGATTTGTTGCTTAACTATTGCGTTCGGAAATTAAAAAAAGGCGTTTTTTTCATTATTTTATAAAAAATGTTAGAAAGCATTTGAGGAGTTGCAATTGTGGATTTGGAAAGCTTTCAACTAGTAGAAACTACAGTTTAAATTTGGTTGAAAAAAAGTTGATAGTTTAGCAACAATCTATTTTGCATCTAAAAAAGGTGTCCCACTAGATTGTTATTTCTTGCCCTATGGATAATCGTAGAGCAATGAACGAAACGGTTTTGGATAGTCGAAGAGTTGAACTACAACTTACAATTTTTGGAAAATCGATTTTTGCAATTTGAAACCTTTAAAAATTGCGTCGAAAAAACGACGTTTTTCAAACTAAAAAACAATGAGGAAAAAATCGTCGTATCGAAATGCGACCAAATGCATTCGAAAGCTGCTATTTTTCTACGAATTTAGCCATCCTGAATTTTGTTTTACGATAATTAGGAGCCGAGATAACAATTTTTTTTTTGAAAATTCCCCCTCCCTTTGTTTATTTATTCGAAGCAACGAGACCACGACGACTGCACAGAAGAAGAGTCATATTATCCATAGGAACCAGCAGAATTTATTTTCCACAATTATTTATCGTATTTATTGATGTGGAAAGTGGAGGTTCTACCGGGACCGGTCGACGCGCCGTGCGGAGGGGGAAGCCGGGGAGAGCGGCCCAGCGCCACGCGCCGTCGATTCGATCGCGCGAAAAGTGATTCCAAAGATTCAAACTGACCTCGCTGTCTGTATCTCGGGAACTACTGGACGGATTTTGATGTTTTTTTTTTTTAATTTGCACTAGCGCATCGAGATATGATCGAATATCACCGTGGCTTTCCCGGATCGTTATCGGAAATTCCTCAAATCACGAGTAATTCAATTTTTACGCTGTATATTTAGTAAATAAATAGGTTTTTTGGAAGGTTGATAACGTCGTGACATAGGAAATCAATGTTGTCTTGAAATAGGATTGTTTCGTAGAAGGATTGAATAATTATAAATGTATATTGATTATAATCAAAAAATTTACTTTGCATTTTTTAATATTTATACATGTCCTTATTACTATACATGTATAAATATTAAAAAATGTCCTTATTACTATACATGTATAAATATTAAAAAATGCAAAGTAAATTTTTTGATTATAATCAATATACATTTATAATTATTCAATCCTTCTACGAAACAATCCTATTTCAAGACAACATTGATTTCCTATGTCACGACGTTATCAACCTTCCAAAAAATCTATTTATTTACTAAATATACAGCGTAAAAATTGAATTACTCGTGATTTGAGGAATTTCCGATAACGATCCGGGAAAGCCACGGTGATATTCGATCATATCTCGATGCGCTAGTGCAAATTAAAAAAAAAAAACATCAAAATCCGTCCAGTAGTTCCCGAGATACAGACAGCGAGGTCAGTTTGAATCTTTGGAATCACTTTTCGCGCGATCGAATCGACGGCGCGTGGCGCTGGGCCGCTCTCCCCGGCTTCCCCCTCCGCACGGCGCGTCGACCGGTCCCGGTAGAACCTCCACTTTCCACATCAATAAATACGATAAATAATTGTGGAAAATAAATTCTGCTGGTTCCTATGGATAATATGACTCTTCTTCTGTGCAGTCGTCGTGGTCTCGTTGCTTCGAATAAATAAACAAAGGGAGGGGGAATTTTCAAAAAAAAAATTGTTATCTCGGCTCCTAATTATCGTAAAACAAAATTCAGGATGGCTAAATTCGTAGAAAAATAGCAGCTTTCGAATGCATTTGGTCGCATTTCGATACGACGATTTTTTCCTCATTGTTTTTTAGTTTGAAAAACGTCGTTTTTTCGACGCAATTTTTAAAGGTTTCAAATTGCAAAAATCGATTTTCCAAAAATTGTAAGTTGTAGTTCAACTCTTCGACTATCCAAAACCGTTTCGTTCATTGCTCTACGATTATCCATAGGGCAAGAAATAACAATCTAATGGGACACCTTTTTTAGATGCAAAATAGATTGTTGCTAAACTATCAACTTTTTTTCAACCAAATTTAAACTGTAGTTTCTACTAGTTGAAAGCTTTCCAAATCCACAATTGCAACTCCTCAAATGCTTTCTAACATTATTTATAAAATAATGAAAAAAACGCCTTTTTTTAATTTCCGAACGCAATAGTTAAGCAACAAATTAGAATATCGACATCGGACTAACGCTAATCGATAGATTTTTTAATTGTCTACAACTTTCAATTCCACTTTTTTTTCGATCCGACCAATAGTTTTCATTATATAAGCGAAAAACTAAAAAAATCTGTGTTTTCCGGCATTCAACCGCTAATTGTTGCTAAACGCACGGACAGAATTTGGCGCAAACTTTAGGGGATAATAACCACACCTGTTTCTACCGGAATCCACCGCTACTTTTCGGGTAGGCGAAAATCGTCATTTAGGCCTCTTGAACAGTTAATTTCCCTGGACTATAGGCAACGTTGCATTGTGTAACTATGACTTTAACAAAACTTCGTACGGGATTTGCATTGATACGAAACTTTAGAAAAATTTGAAAAAAATAATTGGCTACGAGCAAGGTAGTATGAACATAATGTACGTAATTGTAGTCACCAAAATTCGTCTGCGATACTAGGGACACAGTACGAAGTGCTGTCACTCGGTTTCGACATCGCGCCTGACACCCAATGTTTCACGATCAAAAAACATCAGCACAAGCTAATTGGATGTATTTATCTACACGGAAAGATTAGAACCAGACTGGTTCGTGTTCTGCACCAGACTCAGTCGTGTGCAAGAAAAAAATGGAAGAAAAATGAGTTTGCACCAGACTGAGTCGTGTGCGCACACGACTCAGTCGGGTTCCACACCATAATCAATCGGGTGCTGCACCAGAATCCGTGCACAGTAACCAGTCTGGTGCCGCACACGAGTCATTCGTGTGCGCATACGAATGAGTAATGTTTCTAAAATATTTCAGCCAAAAATTTTATAGCACATGACTGACTAATGTTTGTCACACAATTGGTTCTGGTTTCGCACCGTAACCAGTCAGGTGCTGCACACGACTCAGTCTCACAAAGCTAACACAACACATCATACAAACAACCATGAAAAAATTCGTAATACTAATACACTTACCTGAGATTTTAAAGTCCTTACGAATATTCACTATAATTATATATATATGATTATTATATATATCTACATAAATAATTTAAAACTTATTAAAAGTTTATGTGACATGTCACATAGACGACATACGTGAATAACGTTGAGGTTAGGAGGTCATGCGCAGTAATCGCTCGTCTCAGACCAGACTGAGTCGTGTGCAGCACCTGACTGGTTACGGTGCGAAACCAGAACCAATCGTGTGACAAACATTAGTCAGTCATGTGCTATAAAATTTTTGGCTGAAATATTTTAGAAACATTACTCATTCGTATGCGCACACGAATGACTCGTGTGCGGCACGAGACTGGTTACTGTGCACGGATTCTGGTGCAGCACCCGATTGATTATGGTGTGGAACCCGACTGAGTCGTGTGCGCACATTTACGTCGGAGAGTCAATTTCTTTTCTCGCAGTGTTCTGATCAATGGATACATATTGACGCGTGGAGAATAAATGTCAGGAATGTCTCGTCGTTACCCTGATAATCTGGTCAAGTAAGATGCTTATATTTGATACGAGTATATTGCTCATATCACGAATTATATCTTCAAAGATGTGCGCGATTATTTTATCAAAAATGACTTTTCTCTGGGTTAAAACGTATTGAAATGTCAGATTCGGGAATGTAGTCTATACGCAATACCCCCTTTCCGTGGTCACTGAGAGGTCGGGGCAGTTTTGATATGTCACCCTATGTATACGAGGGTGAGGAATCCGTTGGTCTTTTTCACCTACTCCTGTGCAAACAATTGTTATTAACAATTTTATCTCTTTTTTTGATAAACAAATGAATTTTAGAGAAAACCGTCAGTAATATCGAAAAATTGTTCCAACAAAAGTTGTTCCTCTTGTTTTTCCGCTTGAATTCGTTTTTGATTTTTCACAATCGATTGATTGGTTCTCGAGATATTCGCAAATAACCGACCGCTGTCGAGCGGCGTGCGGTGGAAGACGGCGTGCGTCATTCTGTTTTCATTACCTGCAATTGGATGCTGAAATAATGTATTTAATAAATTTTTGTAATAATGTAGAGGGTTGGGGAAAGGTGAATGAGAATGTTGGTATATAATTGTGAAAGAATTTTCGTATTTATTTGTTAGGATTTTGACACTTATTGAGCGGAGACATCCACAGTATGAAATGCAGGACACATTGTTATCTTGACATCCACATGACTTACGTGAACAGTTCTTGCAGGTGCAAGGGGGCATAAGCTCAGATATTAGAGGAATTATTTGCGTTGCTAAGCTGGGTTCGAGGGATCCATCGACTTTACAGAATCCAAAAATCTATTCTTAATCACTCTAACATTCCTCTATATCAATCCTGAGTCAGCCTAATAATTTTTTTCTTCCTCATTCATTATCTCATCATTATATTCATATTCTAACGACGGGCACATCCATCGAAGATATTGAAGAGGCATTGAAGGGCGCAGAAGAGTATTTAATACAGGCTTGGCAAAAAGGCACTACTTGCATGACTTTTGATCAATTACGTTACTGCCCTGGTTAAAATGCCGTATAGGATTATATAGGAACGTATAGAATTTCGTATAGGATTCAGTATTTATGTCCGACAACAGTTCATGGGGTTCTATCCGCATCCTATCGCATCGACAAAATGTACTCGGGCCGCTGGAGGACCCGAGCAGAAATGGCAGACTGGCAGTCGGTCTTACTAAACGGGCCAGCATCGATACGATAATGGCAGACCGATACAACGGCTTTGAATCGGGGGCTTATGTCGGACTGGTCCTGGTACGACATTGGCAATCGATAGAACGGTCGACCTCGGTGCGCGCTATCCATCCAATATTGGCGTCAGATCGGCGACCGATGCAACGGTCGAACCTCGGTGTGCAATATCCATCCAATATAGGTTTCAGATCGGCGACCGATGGAACGGTGGAACCTCGGTACGCAATATCCATCCAATATAGGTTTCAGATCGGCGACCGATGCAACGGTCGAACCTCGGTGTGCAATATCCATCCAATATAGGTTTCAGATTGGCGACCGATGGAACGGTCGAACCTCGGTACGCAATATCCATCCAATATAGGTTTCAGATCGGCGACCGATGGAACAGTCGAACCTCGGTGCGCGATATCGATCCATTATATAGGTTTCAGATCGGCGACCGATGGAACAGTCGAACCTCGGTGCGTGATATCCATCCACAACCGTTTTCAGATCGGCCACCCATACACCGGTCGATCCTAGCCGCGCGTTACCTGTCCAATATCGGTGTCAGATCGGCGACTGATGAAACGGTCGAACCTCGGTGCGCAATATCGATCCATTATATAGGTTTCAGATCGGCGACCGATGGCACAGTCGAACAACGGTGCGCGATATCCATCCACAACCGTTTTCAGATTGGCCACCGATATACCGGTCGATCCTCACCGCGCGTTACCTGTTCAATATCTGTGTCAGATCGGCGACCGATGGAACGGTCGAACCTCGGTGCGTAATATCCATCCAATATAGGTTTCAGATCGGTACCTGATACAGCGACTGTACCTCAGCATAAAACATCTACCAGACATTGGTTCCGGATAAGCCTCCGGAACAGAGGTTGAATATCGGCGGCCGATATCTTTCTAATATCGGCTCCAGAACGACTACCGATGCGACGGTCATACTATGGTCCATAATCCCGGCTCAAGATCGAACTTGAGCGAGCAGCCGATGCATCGATCAAACCGGAGCTCAGTATCCCGGCCCAAGATCGGGCCCAAAACACCCAATGTATGCGCGCGCTACGTACAAGTAACAAAAAGTAGTATCGATAGTCATGTAGCGGATTGGCGTGGTGGCTAAAGCGAGCGATTCGTAATATGGGAGACCGAGCGTTCCGGGTTCAAATCCCCTCGTAGTTAGAAAAAAAAAAATGTATACGGTTAGTTGACTATCAGCTAGGGGTACATATAATACTGGGCAATCGCGGCGTGGTATGCTGGCACAATGTTTTCATTCGAGATTGGCTTCAACTGATGGCCGAAAATGGGCCATGCATGTGTAAAACATTGGCCCAACGCCGGTAGCCAAGCTCGGCCCGGGAGCTAAACCGCGTTACATGCCAACGACGGTCCACATAACTAATACCAAGCCCCGATGTATTTTATTATCAGGCGCTGGCCCGATACAGCTTGCCGCACGGAGACCAATATCTTACCTTGTTACATGCCAAGACTGGCCCAACATCCGATTACAAATTTGGCCCGACATATTAGTTCAAGCTTGGCCCAAGTTCGTTGCCCAACGATGGGTCTATCTTGTATCAGGTGCTGGCCCGATACAGCATGCCGCGCGGAGACCAATATCTTACCCTGTTACATGCCAAGACTGGCCCGATACCAATGCCAATGTATGGGCCAATCTTGTTGTGTGTCAGACAATATTGGCCCAACGCAGCACCGTTCTCAAATTTCTGCTCGGGGACCTATCCGGATTATGTTCGGGACCGAAAACCCAAGCTCGGTGATGTATACGATTCTATACGGTCAGCGTTCGTCATCAAAATCGCGTCTGAAATATTTTACAGTACGTCACGGGGCTTTACCCGTCCCTATCTGGCTTCGATCGCGCATTTTCTAACATCAGAGTCCCACGCGGCGCTCTGTCCGTCTCTATCCGGATTATGTTCGGGACCGAAAACCCAAGCTCGGTGATGTATACGATTCTATACGGTCAGCGTTCGTCATCAAAATCGCGTCTGAAATATTTTACAGTACGTCACGGGGCTTTACCCGTCCCTATCTGGCTTCGATCGCGCATTTTCTAACATCAGAGTCCCACGCGGCGCTCTGTCCGTCTCTATCCGGATTATGTTCGGGACCGAAAACTCAAGCTCGGTGATGTATACGATTCTATACGGTCAGCGTTCGTCATCAAAATCGCGTCTGAAATATTTTACAGTACGTCACGGGGCTTTACCCGTCCCTATGTGGCTTCGATCGCGCATTTTCTAACATCACCCTGGTTAAAATGCCGTATAGGATTTTATAGGAACGTATAGAATTTCGTATAGGATTCAGTATTTATGTCCGACAACAGTTCATGGGGTTCTATCCGCATCCTATCGCATCGACAAAATGTACTCGGGCCGCTGGAGGACCTATCCGGATTATGTTCGGGCCCAAAAACCTAAGCTCGGTGGTGTAAACGATTCTATACGGTCAGCGTTCGTCATCAAAATCGCGTCTCAAATATTTTAAAGTCCGTCGCGGGGCTACACCCGTCCCTATCTGATTCCGATCGCGCATTTTATAATATCAGAGTCCCACGCGGCGCTCAGTCCGTCCCTATCAGGAATATATTCGGGACCGAAAACTTGAGCTCAGTGATGTATACGATTCTATACGGTCAGCGTTCGTCATCAAAATCGCGTATCAAATATTTTGAAGTCCGTCGCGGGGCTACACCCGTCCTTATCTGGTTCCGATCGCGCATTTTATAATATCAGAGTCCCACGCGGCGCTCAGTCCGTCCCTATCAGGAATATATTCGGGACCGAAAACTTGAGCTCAGTGATGTATACGATTCTATACGGTCAGCGTTCGTCATCAAAATCGTGTCTGAAATATTTTAAAGTACGTCGCGGGGCTCCGCCCGTTCCTATCCGGTTTCGATCTTGCACTCGATGAGATCAACATAAACATTCAAAGTCCGATGCAGGGCTCTATCTGTCCCCGTCGGGCTTCAATGCTGCGCATTGCAAGGTGATAGAAATATTTGCTGTTCGTGTCATTATTTCTAAGTCCTAATCGGGGGCTCTGTCCGTACCTATCCGGTTTCTATGTAATTTACATTACTTCAATATTTTCTCGTAAGGCGGCGACCACCGCTTTCGATATTCTCGCGAGTGCCACTTATAGGAGTTGGTGAGTATATATAGAGGCTGAAAATGTCATCTAATATAAGCGTCGCCTAATTCCTGTATTGGTTATGTGCTATCAGTATGTATGATGTCAATATATGGGCTCCCCCTAAAGCGCTGATTGTTTGAAAAAAAGAAAAGTTAAAAAAAAATAAAAAATGAAAAAAAAAAAAAAAAAAAGACTGCGATGCCATGCTATGTTAATTGATGTAATTTTTGTACGTTCCGGATAGGACCTTAATCCGAGCATACTTTTATGTGCGCATACATTACGGATTCAACCGAATACGCTCCGCATAGAACCGCATACGCAGGGGGCATCCTACACTCCGTATAAAACCATATAAGAGACGCACCGATATTTTTAAAAATCGCGGTTCCGTCACGTATAGATCCGGATAGGAACATCGATGGGGCGTCCGAATAGAATGGCATAAAACCGTAAGGAATCGGCATTCAAAATACGACACTTTGCCGTATCGGGCCGTATAGAATTTGGACTCCGGATTCTTATCCGGCATTTTATGCAGGGTGGGCACACCTCCATTCATAGTCCGAGATCCCAGAGCCCCCAGACCTACCTTATTTTCTAATGGACAAAATGTGGGGCTTTGAATAGTGTTCATGTGTACATTAAACGTAGGCATACTTGTAAAGTTGGTCAGACGGCCAATTTACAGGTACCAGGTGAGAAAGGTAAGTAAAAATAGGGTTAACTTATCTTATATTCTAATAGTTGATTTTTATATATATTCCACAGAATATTATTACAAAATGATATTCAACACTGCCAGACACTTTCCGCCGGCCATAACTTGCGCCAGACGCTTTAAAGCTCCCAAAAAAATAATCGAAATAATAAAAAAATAAATAATCGAAATTAATAAATAAATAATAAATAATTAATTATAAAAAATAATAATAATAATATAATAATAATATAATATAATAATAATAAATAATAATATATATAATAATATATATAATAATATATATAATAATAATAATAATAATATATATGGGGCATTCCACATCAAAACGAAAACAATTCGACCGATGGGTCTCCGATTTTCTTCCAAATTTTTTGTCTCGTTCTATTTCAGGACCAAAACCTACATACCAAAGCATTTTTCAATTTGAACTTTGGTTTTTTATTGACGAATTTTCGAAAATTTGGTATTTTTGTAAATCTGAAAATTTCAATATTTTTTTATTCAATGTTAGCTTATTCTAACAAGAAAATATATCAGACAGGAAATGTTCGTTTTGAGCTGTACTTTTCATAAAAATGTGTATCGAATTTTTTGCGTCAACGGTTTTGGAGTGATTCAAAAAATAAACACAAAAATTCGATTTTTGAAAAAAGTACACTTTTGATTTTTGATTTTTTTTTTTTCAAAAAAATTATCGGAAATTAGAAAATTTTGAGGACCAAAACCATAGTGGGCCGACGATTCTACAATTTTTTGTGAATTTTTGAATTTTTGAATTTGTGAATTTTTGCTATACAGGGTGTTCCAGACCTCGCGACGAATATTTCACAGGGTAAATCTTGATCAAAAATGGGATCGAAATTTCCTCAGCCGATTTTTTCGGAGATGCATGGATTTTCCGTTATAATTATTTTAATTTCAGCTAATGACATGCGACTCATAAACGGCCGTTTGTCGGTGTAATCACCGCTCGGTTGTGTGCGCGTCTCTCGCCCTATTGTCGCCACGAAAAAAAGTGCACACAACCGAGCGGTAAGCACACCGACGCGCGGCCGTTCGTAAGCCGCGCGTCATTGACTGAAATTGAATTAATTATAACGGAAAAGATATGCATTTGAAAAAAAATCGGCTGAGGAAATTTCGATCCCATTTTTGATCAAGATTTACCCTGTGAAACATTCGTCGCGAGGTCTGGAACACCCTGTAGACAAATAAATGAAATCGTTATTTTCTCTTATTTTTATTATTTTCAGGTGTGAATTTATTTTTTGATCATACATTTGCATATTATCAGACAAAGTAAACGGTCAACGAATCGTGATTTATATTACACAGGGAAAAAAAAATCCTCGTTTCAAGAAAAAGATTTCTTGTTTCAAGAAACTGTAGTTTTTTGAATGTTTTTAAGGGAAATATGTTCCTAATTCGAATTTGTTGAGGGCCATATGTTCCTAATTGAATGTTTTTAAAGGAAATATGTTCCTAATTCGAATTACGAACATATTAATCATATTTAATTTGATTTTAATCAAAAAACATTCAAGAAACTACAGTTTCTTGAAACAAGAAATCTTTTTCTTGAAACAAGGAATTTTTTTTCCCTGTGTAATATAAATCACGATTCGTTGACCGTTTACGTTGTCCGACAATACGCAAAATGTATGATCAAAAAATAAATTCACAGCTGAAAATAATGAAAATAAGAGAAAATAACGATTTCATTTATTTGTCTATAGCAAAAATTCACAAATTCAAAAATTCAAAAATTCACAAAAAATTGTAGAATCGTCGGCCCACTATGGTTTTGGTCCTCAAAATTTTCTAAATTCCGATAATTTTTTTGAAAAAAAAAAATCAAAAATCAAAAGTGTACTTTTTTCAAAAATCGAATTTTTGTGTTTATTTTTTGAATCACTCCAAAACCGTTGACGCAAAAAATTCGATACACATTTTTATGAAAAGTATAGCTCAAAACGAACATTTCCTGTCTGATGTATTTTCTTGTTAGAATAAGCTAACATTGAATGAAAAAATATTGAAATTTTCAGATTTACAAAAATACCAAATTTTTGAAAATCCGTCAATAAAAAACCAAAGTTTGAATTGAAAAATGCTTCGGTATGTAGGTTTTGGTCCTGAAATAGAACGAGAAAAAAAATTTGTAAGAAAATCGGAGACCCATCGGTTGAATCGTTTTCGTTTTGACGTGGAATGCCCCATATATATATTAGGGTGTCCGTTAAAAAACCCAATTTCGAATCAGACTCGACGCACCCCCTACAATGATTGGAAAAAAAATAAAAAAAATTTTGGTCGCAATTTGAGCCTTCTATCTCAATTAGAAGGCGTGCCTAAATGACGAAATAATTTCACATTTCAATAACATTGATTTTTGTCATTTCTTTTCAATTCCAATTTTTTACGTAGACAAGAGAAGGTAGAAAGAATCATTTGATAGTTGAAATCTCCGTGATATAAGTGGAAGTACATAGAAAAAAATTCTCCTTGCCGATTGTCTTGTATGTATGGAAAAATACATTTTTAAATAAAATGAAGAACTGATCCTTTCAATAACGCAATGGACAAGAAAGTACTGATTCCATCAGGCTGGTGTTGCACGTCACGGTTTGCACGTAAAAAATTGGAATTGAAAAGAAATGACAAAAATCAATGTTATTAAAATGTGAAATTATTTCGTCATTTAGGCACGCCTTCCAATTGAGATAGAAGGCTCAAATTGCGACCAAAAATTTTTTTATCTCTTTTCCAATCATTGTAGGGGGTGCGTCTAGTCCGATTTAAAATTGGGTTTTTTAACGGACACCCTAATATATATGTATATATATATATATGTATATATATATATAATATATATATACGGACACCCTAATATATATATATATATATATATATATATATATATATATATAATATATATATATATTATATACAGTACTCGTCAATTGAAGTGGGACAAGGTATTTTTTTCGTATATTTTCGAAAATTGAACCGATTTCGGAAAATCAAAATTTCACATTCTATGAAATTTCATAACCCTTCGAATGAGACTAGTTTCATCCCGATCGATTAAGAATTGGCCGATTGCCAGAGGACTTCCTAGATTGGTGATAATCGGGGTTTCGGGAACACCCCGAAAAATATTAGTGAATGTTATCGTACCCTTTGGTACCTCATACCAATCGAAAGGGCAGCTCTTGAGATGCAAAAAACACCCCCGTTCGTCGCCGTCGGATAACTCGTCGAGAGGATATGCGTCCAGGAAGTTAGAATCGTTCATCGGTGATAACTCTGGAACGCTTCGCTCGATTCCACTGAAATTTGTTGTGGAGTCGTTTTTTATTATGCCCTCAAATCTCACTTAAGTGTGGTTGCGCTAATTGTCCTCGCAGAGGAGACCCAGGTACTTCCTGAGCGCAAGGTTTCGTTTATCGACGTTTTTCGCATTGAAATACTTTGAATCCAGGGCTAGAAGTTAGTGATTGTTAAAGGTGAAGTTTCAACGATTAAAATGCGTGGTCATACAATATCGCAGATGACCCCCATAAACAGCGGGAAGTTTATGAAAAACGAGAACGAAATCGTGTACCCGCGAGATTTCGATGCAGAGTTGCTCGCCGATGTTCACTTGTCTCGCTAAAGGGGAGGCCGCGACCATCCCTACTCATCTCTCTGATCAATGCGTTAGGCTTCATTGAAGCTTTTGTAAGAGTTTTCAATGACAAATAATTATCAATTCATAATTCGATGGACTAATACCATACGGGCGTAGGTGCCAAAAAAAAAATCGTATTTTTAAATATCAAAGGGATAGAGAAAAAAAATTTCTTCTTTCACTTACTTTATTTCCTTTCCTACTTATTTATTTATTTATTTATTTTTTCGATTTTTTAATATCAAAAAATTGAATTTTCCATTCCATTCATAGTTAGGAATTATTCAAATTGACCAGTAGTACGAGATCGATCTCGTATTCAATTCAACCAGAAACGCCATTGGTAAAAATGATTCATTCCTCCGCTTGTGCAGATAATAAAAATTACGAGTATGATAAGTCGATCGCTCAGTCGGTTTAGCGAGATTCATTGACCAACGCAAAGATAACAAAAAAAAAAATTTGCGTGACCCAGGCATCTTGTAAGAATAACGAATGCAGCAAACCATTCGTCCGATAAGTCTAGTGAGATTCATTAACGATGGGAAAAATCATAATAATTTTGTCATCGACGCTTGCAATTCGTAAAAATTACGAATCCAGCATATCGGTAGTCTGACGAATTTGCCTAGAAAGACTGACTATTGGAAATAGTATATTATGCTGCAAGGACCGAACGACAGTGATTTTTGACCAGGGTGAAGTTGGCTGAACGAGACGAAGGCGAGGGCGAAGCCCGAGCCACAGTCGAGTGCAGCCAACTTCGCCCGCGTCAAAAATTACTGTCAATCTGTCCATGCTGCATACCATACTTTTCATAACAAGCGCACAGAAAGTGGGGTTTGTCCTCATTTAGAGCGGAAAATCAGTCTTTGAGTCAGGATTCAGGTAACCCACTAATATATATTCTAACTGGATAGCCGATCGACCAAAATCGACGTCACCGCATGGTGGCAACGTTCGGAACTGGAGGACAAATATTTTCATTTTTGACCAGCATTTTTGTCCTAGGACCTGAAAAACTAACGAATTGGATCCTGACTCAAAAAGACTTATTTTCCGCTCTCAAATGAGGACAAAAAAACCCCACTTTCGGTGCGCGTGTTATGAAAAATATTTATCATTTCTTCGAACTTAGGTATCTCATAAAAATTACGAATTCAACAAGTCGATACCCAGTTAATGTGGCGAGAACGATGGGAAATGGAAAAAACTATTATTATTCTTTCCGTGATTCGGGAATCTCGTGCGAATTACGAATGTAACGAATTGCTCCATTTCGCGACAAAGACTGATCATTGAAATGAGAATAATTATTGTTTCCTTTTTTTATGAAAGCCTTCCATCTCTCAGCCGGTGAGTTCTATCTTTCCAGACAGAAGAACTCACCGTTGTCCAACTTTCACCACGTGGAGGTGGATGGATAGGCACATGGTGACTGACAACAGCTTTTAAATCAACTGTTGTTACACCTTCGAAAGTTGTGTGTGTGTGTGTGTGTGTGTGTGTGTGTGTGTGTGTGTGTCGGTGTGCGTAGGTGTATGTAGGTGCACAGATCCGGACCCCGCGGTTCGTCACTCTCGCAGTATTTTTTGACTCCAAACCGTTTCTGTGCACATCAATATTTTTATCAATATTTTATTGATCCCCCACGAGCCTGATTAACCAGCAAACAGCGTCGAGGCATGCTTTCGATGGTATTTGCGATCTGCTCCTGCGGGATCGCGCGCCATTCTTCCCTAGCCACAACTACTAGCTCGTCAAGTGTTCGAGGGGGTGGTTCCCGCGAACGTATTTGGATTTCCATATCGCCCATATGTTTTCGATCGGATTCATATCCGGACTGTTTGCCGGCCACACGCTCCTCTCGATTCCTTGTTCCGCAAGAAAGACGTTGACGATTCTCGCTCGATGGCAAGGTGCGTTATCGTCAATAAAGACGAAGCCTTCGCCGATTCGTTCTGCCTCGGGAACGACGACAGGACGCAAAATTTCGTCCAAGTAAATTTGTCCGTTCACGGTACGGTTTCGAAATATCACTAGCTCCGTTCGCGATGCAATGGAAATTCCACCCCATACGGTGATTGAACCGCATCCAAAGGGACGAGACCTGTTGATTAAATCTTCTCTCAATCTCTCGCCCTTCCTTCTCCACACTCGCTCGCTCCTCGTAGTGCTGTAGAGCATTAGTTTTGATTCGTCCGTGAAAAGGCATTTGCTCCACTGTTCCCGAGTCCATTCACGATGATTCTGGGCAAAGTCCCGCCGAGCATCGCGATGCCTTCCTAATAAAAATGGTTTCACAATCGGGCGACGAGATTTCAAGTCACGGTTCGCAACTCTTCGACCAATTGTGCTACGAGACCCCGGGCGAGGAACTATCCGTTTCAGAGCAGTTGTCGTTGTACGCGGATTTCTTCGAGCTTCTAGTACAATAGCTCGGTCCTCTCTAACGGTGGTGACTCGCTGCCTACCTCCTCCGTGGCGATATGACGGACTTCCGGTCTCGCGATATCTAATCAGTAGTCGATTTATTGCCGACTTACTTGTTCCAATCGTTTCCGCAATGCTGCGTACCGTCTTTCCTCTTTCGGCCAGCATAATTGCACGCCCTAAATCGAATTCAGACAGACGTGCCATTTTTATTCGGATTAAAATATGCTCGTTGCAATGAATTTTGCCGTCCGAGTGAATACACAAAAACCAGCACAATGAAAAATAACGAAACAATTGTGAATGTTTTTTTTTCTTTTTTTTTCTGCAGCAGCACCATGACAATGATCTTCTTTTTTTTTTTTTTTTTTTTTTTTTTTCTTCTTTTTCGCTGTGCTGGACTTTGTGTATTCACCCTGACGGCAAAATTCCTGGCAACGAGCATCGATAAAGTATTCTAATCGGAATAAAAATGGCACGTCTGCCTGAAATCGATTTAGGGCGTGCAATTATGCTGGCCGAAAGAGGAGAGACAGAACGCATCATTGCGGAAACGATCGAAACGAGTAAGTCGGTAATCAATCGACTACTCATTAGATATCGCGAGACCGAAAGTCCGTCATATCGCCACGGAGGAGGTTGACAGCGAGTCACCACTGTTAGAGAGGACCGAGCTATTGTTCTAGAAGCTCGAAGAAATCCACGTACAACGAATACTGCACTGAAACGGTTAATTCCTCGTTCCGTGTCTCGTAGCACGATTGGTCGAAGAGTTGCGGACCGTGAGTTAAAATCTCCTCGCCCGATTGTTAACCCATTTTTATTAGTAAGGCATCGCAATGCTTGGCGGGACTTAGCCCAGAATCATCGTGCATGGACTCGGGAAGAATGGAGCAAATGCCTTTTCACGGAACAGGTCTCGTCCCTTTGGATGTGGTCCGATCACCGTATGAGGTGGAATTTCCATTACATCCCGAACCGAGCTGATAATATTTCGCAACCGTATCGTGTACAGACAAATTTACTTAGACGAAATTTTGCGTCCTGTCGTCGTTTCCGGGGCAGAACGAATCGGTTTCATCGATGATAACGCACCATGCCATCGTGCTAGAATCGTCAACGCCTTTCTCGCGGACAAGGAATCGAGGAGAGCGTGTGGCCTGCAAACAGTCCGGATATGAATCCTATTGAAAACCTATGGGCGATATGGAAATCCCAAATACGCTCGCGGGAACTACACCCTCGAACTAGTAGTTGTGGCTACGGAAGAATGGCGCGTGATCCCGCAGGAGCAGATTGCAGCGGCTATCGAGAGCATGCCTGAACGCATGCCTGTTTGCAGGTAGATCAGGCTCGTGGGGGATCGATAAAATATTGATCAAAATATTGATATGCATAGAAACGGTTTGGAATCCTAAGATACTGCGAGAGTGACGAACTGCGGGGTCCCGATCTGTGCACCTACACACACGCACACACGTGCACCTAACAAACACACACACACACAACTTTCGAAGGTGTAACAACAGTTGCTTTGAAAGCTGTTGTCAGTCACCATGTGCCTATCCATTCACCTCCACGTGGTAAAAGTTGGACAACGGTGAGTTCTTCTGTCTGGAAAGATAGAACTCACCGGCTAAGAGATGGAAGGCTTTCATAAAAAAAAAGGAAAAAATAATTATTCACATTTCAATGATCAGTCTTTGTCGCGAAATGGAGCAGGCTATCGATTTGCTACATTTGTGATTTTTGTGAGATGTACGAGTCGAGGTAAAATAAAATTAGCATTTTTTCCACGTACAGTCCCTATACCGCCATATTAACCAGGCAATCCATTTGTTGCATTCGTAATTTTTACAAGCTTCATAAGAAGACGGATCAATATTTATGATATTTTCTATCATCAGTGGACCTTACGGCACTTGTCAGGCGAATAATTCGTTACATTCGTAATTCGCACGAGATTCCCGAATCACGGAAAGAATAATAATAGTTTTTTCCATTTCCCATCGTTCTCGCCACATTAACTGGGTATCGACTTGTTGAATTCGTAATTTTTATGAGATACCTAAGTTCGAAGAAATGATAAATATTTTTCCAATAGTCAGTCTTTCTAGGCAAATTCGTCAGACTACCGATATGCTGGATTCGTAATTTTTACGAATTGCAAGCGTCGATGACAAAATTATTATGATTTTTCCCATCGTTAATGAATCTCACTAGACTTATCGGACGAATGGTTTGCTGCATTCGTTATTCTTACAAGATGCCTGGGTCACGCAAATTTTTTTTTTTGTTATCTTTGCGTTGGTCAATGAATCTCGCTAAACCGACTGAGCGATCGACTTATCATACTCGTAATTTTTATTATCTGCACAAGCGGAGGAATGAATCATTTTTACCAATGGCGTTTCTGGTTGAATTGAATACGAGATCGATCTCGTACTACTGGTCAATTTGAATAATTCCTAACTATGAATGGAATGGAAAATTCAATTTTTTGATATTAAAAAATCGAAAAAATAAATAAATAAATAAATAAGTAGGAAAGGAAATAAAGTAAGTGAAAGAAGAAATTTTTTTTCTCTATCCCTTTGATATTTAAAAATACGATTTTTTTTTTGGCACCTACGCCCGTATGGTATTAGTCCATCGAATTATGAATTGATAATTATTTGTCATTGAAAACTCTTACAAAAGCTTCAATGAAGCCTAACGCATTGATCAGAGAGATGAGTAGGGATGGTCGCGGCCTCCCCTTTAGCGAGACAAGTGAACATCGGCGAGCAACTCTGCATCGAAATCTCGCGGGTACACGATTTCGTTCTCGTTTTTCATAAACTTCCCGCTGTTTATGGGGGTCATCTGCGATATTGTATGACCACGCATTTTAATCGTTGAAACTTCACCTTTAACAATCACTAACTTCTAGCCCTGGATTCAAAGTATTTCAATGCGAAAAACGTCGATAAACGAAACCTTGCGCTCAGGAAGTACCTGGGTCTCCTCTGCGAGGACAATTAGCGCAACCACACTTAAGTGAGATTTGAGGGCATAATAAAAAACGACTCCACAACAAATTTCAGTGGAATCGAGCGAAGCGTTCCAGAGTTATCACCGATGAACGATTCTAACTTCCTGGACGCATATCCTCTCGACGAGTTATCCGACGGCGACGAACGGGGGTGTTTTTTGCATCTCAAGAGCTGCCCTTTCGATTGGTATGAGGTACCAAAGGGTACGATAACATTCACTAATATTTTTCGGGGTGTTCCCGAAACCCCGATTATCACCAATCTAGGAAGTCCTCTGGCAATCGGCCAATTCTTAATCGATCGGGATGAAACTAGTCTCATTCGAAGGGTTATGAAATTTCATAGAATGTGAAATTTTGATTTTCCGAAATCGGTTCAATTTTCGAAAATATACGAAAAAAATACCTTGTCCCACTTCAATTGACGAGTACTGTATATATATTAGGGTGGCGCAAAAAAACCGACTATTTTTTTATTTTGAGTCTCGAGTGAAAAAATGTTAGTTTTTGATGTTTTAAGAGCCCTCTCCAAAGGACAGCTCAAAAAAAAAATTTTAAGAGGTCGCTCCAAATTTTTTTAAATTTCAAAAATCGTCAAAAATCGTCAAAAATCGAATTTTTTTTTTCTAATTCGAATTTTAATTTTTTTTTCTCGTTACGGTATAATTTTACAGACCAAAAAAAAATAAGTTTCTGAAAGTTTCAGTTCAAAATTTAAATTTTGAAAGGTCGCTCATAATTTTTTTTAATTTATCAGTGCATACTTTAGATTTTTCAATTATTTAATTATTAAAAAATTATGAGCGACCTTTCAAAATTCAAATTTTGAACTGAAACTTTCAGAAACTTATTTTTTTTTGGACTGTAAAATTATACCGTAACGAGAAAAAAAATTAAAAAAAAAAAAAAAAATCGATTTTTGACGATTTTTGAAATTTAAAAAAATTTGGAGCGACCTCTTAAAAATTTTTTTTTTAGCTGTCCTTTGGAGAGGGCTCTTAAAACATCAAAAACTAACATTTTTTCACCTGAGACTCAAAAAAAAAAAAAAAATAGTCGGTTTTTTTGCGCCACCCTAATATATATATTATTATATATTATTATATATATATATATAATAATATATTATATATATATATATTATATTAATAATATATATATATATATATATATATATTATTATATATTATTATATATGTATATTATATATATAATAATATATATTATAATATATATAATATATTATAATATAATATATTATATTATAATATAATATATATTATATTATACAGGTACGGTAAGGTTAGGTTAGGTTACCAACCTAACCTACTCTATCCTGACCTACTCTATCCTGACCAAGGCAACCCAACCTAACCTGACCTAACCCACTCTGTCCTGACCATGGCAACCTAACCCAACCTGACCTGACCTAACCTAGCCTAGTTAGGTTAGGTTACCTAACACCTGAAAGGTCAGGTCAGGTTAGGTGAGGTTACCAACCTAACCTACTCTATCCTGACCAAGGCAACCTAACCTAACCTGACACGACCTAACCCATCCTAAGAGTTAGGGGGAGGGGAGGGGCGAAAAGAGCCGAGCGGGGTCGAAGAGGCCATGGAAAGGGGGGGGGGGGGGGGGGGGGGGTAGCGAGCGGGGTCGAGGAGGCCATGGAAAGTCTGACACGGCGGCGGCGGCGGCGATATATCTTTATAATATAGAGAGATATATATATTATTATATATTATTATATATATATATTATATATATAATAATATATATTATAATATATATAATATATTATAATATAATATATTATATTATAATATAATATATATTATAATTAATATTATATTATATTATTATATTATTATTATATTATATTATTATTTATTATATTATATTATATTATTATTATATTATATATTATATTATTATTTTATTAAATAATTAATTATTTATTAATAATTCATTAATAAATAATCGAAATTAATTGCTAGAAAATATTATTTTCCTAAATATATATTGTGAGCAAACCTTCAGCCTTCAATAAATAATTGTAAAATATAATATTAATCATAAGTTTTGCTACATCAGAATGAGGATGGAAATCTATTGAACCGAAATTGGTAAGTATTTTAACTATACTTGCGGAAAATGTTAATATAACTTAAAGTTACTTTGATAAATCTTAAAACTGAGTTTAAGAGGGGGAAATCATTTCGCATAGATATCTCACTCGCTCCAAAGCACGAGCATAGTACCCTCGCGCTCATACTCACGGTTGAATGTTTTTGGTGTCTGGGGGGATGTTTGGCCCATACAATTTGTCTGGCTGAACACATATATGTTGGAAATAGTCCCTTAAGTAACATACCGCGATAATCAGGTGAAAGAGAATGGTCCATCCGCCCAGGCAGACAATATTTCGTATTTTTAGGGGGATAGCCACTCGTTGCGCTGAAAAAATCCCTAGGGTGATTTTGGCGCGCGGTCGATGCAACTCGGCAGCCATTGTTGATACAAGCCGGCTGACTGTCAATACATCGCGGAAGGTAGACAAGTGTGGTTATGTTCGTTTATTTGAAGGAAATGATAAATAAAGTGAATGAAACCTACGTGAATAAGCTAGGAATATTTATCAAAAATCGATCAATTAGTTCTAAATGATATCTTAATGCAATCAACGACTTAACCCAAGCTATAACTGGAAATTAATGAGAATCGAAAAATTCATCGAGAACAACTAATTTGAACGAAATTATCATTTAAAACTAATTGATCGATTTTTGACAAATATTCCTAGCTTATTCACGTAGGTTTCATTCACTTTATTTATCATTTCCTTCAAATAAACGAACATAACCACACTTGTCTACCTTCCGCGATGTATTGACAGTCAGCCGGCTTGTATCAACAATGGCTGCCGAGTTGCATCGACCGCGCACCAAAATCACCCTAGGGATTTTCAGTGCGACGAGTGGCTATCCCCCTAAAAATACGAAATATTGTCTGCCTGGGCGGATGGACCATTCTCTTTCACCTGATTATCGCGGTATATAAAAATCAAGCGTTAGTATATAAGAAAAGTTCGATTATTTTTTTGGGAGCTTTAAGGGAAGACCCTGGTGAAACTCAAAACTTCGACATTTCTTTCATAATCGAAATTATTTTTAGATCATGTGAAAGTGTACTCAGAAACTAAGAAAATCCCACCTTGATCTCACAGATTACTTGAAAAATGTGGAAGTTACGCAACATTTAATGGTAAAAACATACTGAACTTCAAAAAGTCCCCTGCGTCATAACTTTAATCGAATCATATTTATCTTGAAGTATAATCTTTGAGACACTCAGGCGAAGAGATTTGCTGATCAGATTTGCGAATTAATTTTTCGTTCTTGTTTAAGAGCATTTAATATTTTCACTTCCAAATTTTTTGCATTTTTCATGTTATTTGAGACTTGAAAAGTATGTTCCTTTTACAAATTGGAAAATCTGATCAGTGAATTTGTGCATAAGGTATGTGTGAACTTCCTCTGCGAAGGAGAAGTTGATCGGAGCAAAACAATGACGCAAGGAGTTTTTAGCGTAGCTGAAAATGTAGTTTTGAGTAAATCGTGTTTTAATGAAAATTGGTACAAATTAAATAAATTCTTCAGAATATATGGTCCAAGGTCATAATGTTACACTTTCTGATGAACGCATCTTAGATCCTCGACTTCTTTTGCTCCGACATATTTCGGAGCACGATTATCTTCGCTCGACATTTCCAGGTTCACCGCCACATGGAATAAAATTAAAAACAAAAATGAGCATTCCAATAGAGTAATAGTGAGGGTCAAATGAATATCAAATAATACTCATGTTATACTTTCCCCAATGAATGATGACAAAAATATGAAAATAGCATAAAATTTGGAATATTGATTTGACCCTTGACGAGATAGCTAGAAGTACTCACTGAATTTCCAGCAGTTCAACTAGCAGGTTGATTATTGAATTATGGTCCGACGTTGCCTGGCCTAGAACTGCCCTGCTCCATAAGTTGTCCCTTCCTTTCTGATGTTCAAAGCTTCAAGCTGCGCCTTTGTCAATTTGACAGCACGCCGAAGCTTTTTTCGTCGTGCTTCATTCTGCCACTCGCTTTTTCTTTTCCGTTGAGTGTCCCGCTCTTTCAAAATCTTGGTGCTGATTTTCATCACCTGTTCGTCCCTGGCTCTTGCCTTAGAACGATAACTCATCGCACAGCCCATGTTAAATTCTGCAACAGCGTTCACTGCGGCAGAATCAACTCTTCCTTTCGAGACGAAGACATCCTTTGGGCACTTACGCCAGATGCTTGCGTGAAGGCTTTCGTTGGCGTTCTGAGTTTTTCCACGTGCGCACCTACTCAGCAGCTCGTCACTGGCTAATCTATCGTAGAGAGGCATCAGTTTCTGAACTATTCGTGGAGCCAATTGGACCGGCATAGTTTCGTGGCCATCAAGAGGTTCGCCTCGTGCCACTTTGTTATTGTAGAAACACCAAGACTTGGGACCTGGCGGGCAGTTCTCGTGCTGAGGTTCTTCGTCTGTTGACTGGCAATGTTCGAGCGTAGCATAGATTGCCTTCTTCATTTTCGAGATATCAGGGATGTTTCTTGTGATGGCTGTCCTATAGAAGTTTGTAAGCGCGACGATCGTTGTTTCTTTCAAAGAACCCTTTCCGCGTCCTCCAAGTCTTATTCCTTGAGCATTCGAGCTTTTTATCAAATTCCGGAGTCCAGTACCCATACGTTTAGCTATGTGGTTCACGCATTCCTCTTTGGAAATTATCACTTCCGGACCATAAACAGCTATTTTCTGCAGATGCGCGTGCGTCTTCGCATCGCCATCAGATAGCATTGTCGTATATCTCATCTTGGAGTCTCTAATAGATCTCATCCACATACGCTCAGCGGCAGCAATTTCCATAGCTCCAGATGAGCCTTCATAGTTCACGCTACAGTCTCCGCTACTCTTGTGTCCGGCATTCCATATAGCATAGTCGGGTGAGTCAGCATCAAGACTCGCTGCTGTGAGACTGCACATGTGACAGAATTTTGATAAAACTTCAAAATCAATTACCAAGCCAGTAAGAATATCTACAACTGCCCCAATTCCGTATAAGGAAGTGTGGCCACGTTTGTGCCATGTGCCATCATAAGAAACCGCTATATCTATTACTTCTGTATCTTTGAGATCAGGATTCACTGTCACATGAGCCTGTCGAACAGCGTCGCGAGCCTTGGCAAGCACCTTTTTTTTTAGCGACTCACCTTCGTCTGCCAATCGCTTCGAATGTGCGAAGTATGTCTGGGATGCCATCACGCTCATGCCCATTGTTGCTCCAAACTTCTGCATTTGAGCATGTCCACCTCCAGATTGTGAGAAAACTTCCACCATTTTTCTATTCACATCGAACGGTGGCCGCTTGGTGTTGTCTGTTGTTCGCGGACTCGTAAAACTTTGTGCGGAAAGAAAGCCACAGTCTTCGCATTTGACGCACAGCCGTGCTGCAAATCCTCTTCGTTCTCTCATCTGCACAGCGAGGCTCTTCTGTCCACATTCAGCGCATGCTAAATTGTTGAAAAGCTCTTGCCAGGTACTGGAATGCACAAATAAATAATTTTCACAAGCATCGCCTGGCTCCGATGACTGTGATGAAACAAAAGTTTCAATTTTTCTTTTACTAGTAGATGATGTACTAGGTCCTAGAGGGTTACTTATCTTTTTTGATCCTGATTGTATTCCGGATGGGCCAGGCTCCGGTTCGTCACGCAATTGTTGTTGACCAACTTCTTTTTCAGAGGCGAAGTCTGTCGATTGGAATTTATTTCCAAGATTTTTTTTACCCTGCTTGTTTTTAGACGTTGGGCGTTTTCTAGACTTGCGCCACCGTGAGGTAATCGAATCCATTTTTTTCGTTGAGATTTTTTTATTTCGTAATGAGTGAAAATCACAAAATTGCAGAGTAGTTTACACTTGCTGTCACCAAGATGCCAGTTCGTAGTAAACTAACCACT
Source organism: Tenthredo mesomela (assembly GCA_943736025.1). Taxonomy (NCBI): domain Eukaryota; kingdom Metazoa; phylum Arthropoda; class Insecta; order Hymenoptera; family Tenthredinidae; genus Tenthredo; species Tenthredo mesomela. The sequence continues at coordinate 18,604,197 of OX031018.1, read as the reverse complement.
AAACGCAGGAAAGCGCGGGAACAATTGACTACAGGTGGTTCGATCCCGAACTACACGGAGTTGTGACGTCACAAGTTTCAAATTAGCGTCAAATTTACCGAGTTTTTCAAACTTTGACCTTGTATATTACTATACTCCCATTCAATAGTATTTTTATGGAATTATAGAATTCTAGAGGAAAATAATCACGAAAGAAATGCAAAAAAAAAAAATTTTATCGATTTTATTTATAAAATTCGCTGCCAATGAACCAAAAAAAATCGGAGGGCCTTGAAAGTTTCTCACAAGGTGGGGACAAGCCCCGAGAGTAATTTTCCGGCAAAAACAGAAAATCGATTTTTTGAGCGATTTCGGGCGAAATCTCACCAGGGTCTTCCCTTAAAGCGTCTGGCGCAAGTTATGGCCGGCGGAAAGTGTCTGGCAGTGTTGAATATCATTTTGTAATAATATTCTGTGGAATATATATAAAAATCAACCATTAGAATATAAGATAAGTTAACCCTATTTTTACTTACCTTTCTCACCTGGTACCTGTAAATTGGCCGTCTGACCAACTTTACAAGTATGCCTACGTTTAATGTACACATGAACACCATTCAAAGCCCCACATTTTGTCCATTAGAAAATAAGGTAGGTCTGGGGGCTCTGGGATCTTACTCTATCACCCAAGTGCTCCATAACAGAGTTACCACCTACGTCTAAATCGTTACGTCTTCATAGTTTACGCTCGTTTTTTGTTACTTACAATCAAATTCAATGTCTCAATCGTGCGATAGAAAAATTGAATCCCGAACTATTTGGATTCTGTAAAGTCGATGGATCCCTCGAACCCAGCTTAGTAACTCAATTAATTCCTCTAATACCTGAGCTTATGCCCCCTTGCACCTGCAAGAACTGTTCACGTAAGTCATGTGGATGTCAAGATAACAATGTGTCCTGCATTTCACACTGTGGATGTCTCCGTCAATAAGTGTCAAAATCCTAATAAATAAATACGAGAATTCTTTCACAATTATATACCAACATTCTCATTCACCTTTCCCCAACCCTCTACATTATTACAAAAATTTATTAAATACATTATTTCAGCATCCAATTGCAGGTAATGAAAACAGAATGACGCACGCCGTCTTCCATCGCACGCCGCTCGACAGCGGTCGGTTATTTGCGAATATCTCGAGAACCAATCAATCGATTGTGAAAAATCAAAAACGAACTCAAGCGGAAAAACAAGAGGAACAACTTTTGTTGGAACAATTTTTCGATACTACTGACGGTTTTCTCTAAAATTCATTTGTTTATCAAAAAAAGAGATAAAATTGTTAATAACAATTGTTTGCACAGGAGTAGGTGAAAAAGACCAACGGATTCGGATTCCTCACCCTCGAAAACTTAGGGTAACATTTTAAAACTGCCCCGACCTCTCAGTGACCACGGAAAGGGGGTATTGCGTATAGACTAATGTCAGATTCATAAATTCGTAACATAAATTTGCAACTATTCATTTTTTCAAGTGATCTAAATTATTTTCTGAGTCAGTAACCTTTGTAGCAGTTACCGTTTAACTTTTCTGTATACGATTAAAGTGAATTAATTTGAATAATAATAAAAATAATAAAAATTAATAAATTTTTTTAATTTGAATAATTCATATAAAATAATTTTTTTTTTTTTTCTAGTTTGAAAATAGTACTCTAGTACTGCAGAACAAAGATACAGATAGTTCTGACATCAAACCTACAGAAAATGAATAATTGTGAATATAAAATGGCAGTATTATTTTTTATGCGCGCACCCAGTATAATATGAATTGTACATGAATAGATATGGGGCCATTCAACAAATACGTTCGCTTTTTTGGACGATTTGAGACCCCCCCCCCCCCCCCCCCCCTATGTAACAATGGTTCGTTTGACTAGACCCCCCTAAAATAATACGTCACAAATCTCGACCCCCCCCCCCCCCCCCCGGCCTTTATTGCCTTTTTTGGTCTATCGATCCATAATTCGATCTATTTCTAAGATTTGCCTTTCGATGTCACTTGGCATTAAATAGAGATAAAAGAGATATTTAAAAGCAGTCCTTTATTTCTCACTTCACTTTAACAAAATTCTCGTGCCAAAACACGAATTCTATACATAAAAACCGAACGTCACATTTTGCCCCCCCCCCCCCCCCCCCCCCCCCCGTGACTTGTAACGTCACATCAACCTCGACCCCCTCCCCCCCCTAAAAGCGAACGTATTTGTTGAATGGCCCCTATTGCTTTATGGAGGTCTTGTGATGTGAGAAAAAAATTGGCGATACTGTGTTCCTCAAATTAGATTTTTTTTTTTTTGAGCTGCGAAAGTTAAAGGTTTGTGAGATATGCCCATATATATAATATATATAATATATATTATATAATATATATTATATATATTATATATATATATATGGGGAATTCCACGCCAACTTCACCAATGAATTTCCCTCACCATTTTCGATTTGCTTCAAAAAAATTTCTACAATTGTTCAAGTACTAAAACGGTCCCCTGAATTTTTTCAGATTTTTCGATCGACCCGTTTTTTTTTAATGATTTTTCAATCTACCAAATAGATCAATACTTTTTAAAAATCTCAAAAAATTCTCAAAAATCTCTTTTTCCACTACGAACATCACGCTACCAAGGCCATGATGGTGCAAATTTTCCTTCTATTTTTTTTTCAACGTTTCTCATACAAACATGACTAACACGACCAATGATTTCCCCACACCATTTTCGATCGACTTCAAAATGTTTTCTACAATTTTCCCAACTCCGAAACGGTCTGCTGAATTTTTCCCAATTTTTGAATTGACCCGTTAATTTTTTATGAATTTTCGAACTACCAAATATTTCCACCTTTTTTAAAAATCTCAAAAAATTCTCAAAAATTATAGGATTCACTACAAACATTACGTCACTAATCCCATGATGGTGCGATTTTTTCCTTCTTTTTTCAACGTTTCTAACATTTTTATCAACGGGACTGTGTTCGAACGTTCTGAAACTATCCACAAATATCTTAGTCGGTTTATTTTTCATCCCCATCAATTCGCAACCGACCCGATTATGAAACGTTTATCTCCTACCTCTTCTATTACCTTTTTCGACATTGCGGATGAACGAAAAACCGTGTTGATACAAATGTTCAACTACCGCCCGACCGTCAAATCACAACATGACTATGAAATAGCGAAAGAATTTTTGACACCCCGTTACGAAACGGCGAAAAGAATACCTGCAACGCAAAAGTTGCATTGTATAATCCCTCGCACCGACGGCGTAGTTTTTGTAAAAACGGTATCTTCTTCTGATGAGAAAAGGTAATTTAAAATTCTAAAAAAACATAAGTTTTTTTTATCCCCATATTGTGTTAAAACATGTTTCAGAATCCACGCGATTTTTAATAAAAGAAAAAATGAACATTCGGTTGACTGCATGGAAATTTTCGTGATGTAATACATTTATTCAATCAATAAAAATATATTCTAATTGCGATGAAGAGTGGCGAGAAAATTCATTTCACCTTTTACATCATTCTAACATGTTTGTTATAGATTTAAAATCGATTGAGATATGTACGAGGATTCGGAACAGGGCCGGCGGAAACACAGTGGAAGATATGGAGAGTTCCATACCTGGTAATTTGTCAGGTATGGAATTCCATACCTGACGAAGCACCGCAAATCGATTAAATTTTTACTCGTTTTTCATTTTTTTACTAAAATTAGACTAAAAAAAAGATGATTTTCGACTCGTGTGATTGTCGCCCTTGCTTCGCTCGAATGAAAAACTTCACGCTCGTTCGAGAATCAATACTTTCACACTAGTATGGAAAAGTACTATTTTATGCGGGACGTTTCAGTATTTTTTCCTACTGAGCAATTGAGCCTTCAAATTGAGCTGAAAACCCAAGGGCTCCGAATTTTTCAACGATAATTGGTCATCTTGTTAAATTCACACGTGACGCTTGATAGCTGTTTGTTAAAATATATCGCGGAGGTTTTACCAGTTCCATATAACGATAAATCGAGGATGATAGTAAAGCATTCTGGTAGTACAACCTATATGTTATATTTTATACAGTGCGATTCTGTGGATAGTCACGCACCTAACGGTAGGCTATCGGGAAACGCCTGACTTGAGCAGATCAAACATCGACGATTGGGTTTTATTTCCCACGAAATAAATAAAACCCAATCGTCGATGTTTGATCTGCTCAATTCAGGCGTTTCCCGTTAGCCTACCGTTAGGTGCGTGACTATCCACAGAATCGCTCTGTATATTATCTATAAATAAGGAGCTGTTTTGATCTTTTTGCCAATAAATAACATCAAATGCTTCAGAATTATTCGGATATAAACCCATTTTTCATGTTCTGCCATTTTACCAAATTGTTTCCTACATTCCATACCTGACAAATTAGCGTTCCGCCGGCGCTGGTCGACCATTATCCGTGATCAACCATTTGGGCAGCCCGAATCGTGCAAACACTTGTCGAAAAACTTTTATCAAGCTTTCGCAATCAATTTTTTTTATTTCGAAAATTTCCGGCTATTTAGATCGAGCGTCTATTATTAGTAGGAAATTATGACCGTCAATCGGTCCTATCAAGTCGGAATGAATTCTGTCCCAAGTACCGCTTGGCCACTTCCATGGATTTAAGTAACTCGCCGGTAGATTGTCTCTCTCGCGCGCACATTCATCACACGCTCTCGCAACACGTTCTATACTTGCATCAATTCCAGGCCACCAGAAGAACGATCTCGCAACTGCTTTCATTTTAACGATTCCTAAATGTGTTTTGTGCAGTTCCATTAATATCTTATCAATCATTTTTTCTGGAATGACGACTCTGTATCCCCATAGTATACAGTCTTGTTCGATTGTGAGTTCGTCCTTCCGGTTGGCGAACGGCTTCACTTCGTCTGGAATTTTTCCTTTTGGCCAACCGTCTTTAACGTGTCTCATTGCTAGTGCGAGTGTCTTATCTTTTCTAGTTTTTTGAGATACAGTTTTCCAATCCAAGCATTCATTTGTTTCATTTGCGACATAGTTTAAGTAGGTACATTCTTCCACATTCTCTACCCTTTTTTCGCTTGCCTTAGTATTAATTAACCGAGAAAGTCCATCCGCACAGTTATCCGCTGATTTAACATATTTAATATCGTATTTAAATGCGCTGAGAAATTCTGCATAGCGTTGCAGTCTTCGCGCTGCCATTATTGGAATGCCCTTTTTTGGACCAAAGATATGTACTAAAGGTTCATTATCTGTTTTTAAGGTGAATTCCCTACCGTAAATGTAATCGTAAAACTTTGTGATACCGAAAATTATAGCTTTTGCTTTCTTGTCTATTATTGCGTAATTTTTCTCTTGTTTGCTTAATGCTTTAGCTGCATATGCAATCGGACGCTCGCCCTCTTTGGTCATGTGTAACAGAATTGCCGAAATTCCATTATCTGACGCGTCGCATGTTAATATTAATGGTTTTTGTGGGTCGTAATTTATAAGTAAGTTGCGAGTTTTTAATTCATTTTTAGCATTTTCGAAACTTATTTTACATTCTGGCGTCCAGTTAAAATTATTCTTTTTCGGGCATTCGTATAATGGCGCGAATTTCTCAGCGCGATTTTTGATAAATTTGTCGTAGTAATTAATTGTGCCTAAGAATGACTGTAACTGAGATTTTCCGGTTTCGGTATTTTCTCTATTGCTTCTATTCTTTCTTTAATCGTACGCACCCCATTCTTATCGATTTCTACCCCTAAGTAACGAATGCTATCTCGCAATAAATCGCATTTTTCTTTTCTTATTTTTAGCCCGCACTCTTCGAGTATTGTGAATACAATGTCGATCTTTTTTTGCATTTCACTCACATTTTTGGCTTTTATGTAGATGTCGTCGATAAAAACGTAAACATTTGGTATTTTTGAAAAAATTTGTTCCATTTTCTTTTGCAAAAACCCTGGAGCCGAAGCTACCCCATAGAATAATTTGTTTGGCCGAAATAATCCTTTATGCGTGCTGATCGTTAGACAGTCTTTGCTATCTTCTTCTAATTCTACTTGTGCGAAGGCTTCTTTTAAGTCAATTTTAGAGAAAATTTCACCGCCTTGGGCTTCTGCAATCAAATGTTCTACTCGCGGCAAAGGGTGTCTATCGATTATCATTGAAGGATTTACAGTTATTCTGTAGTCGCCGCATATATCGATACCTGCGCGGAATAACCGGCTATCTCAGAGTCCGCTTGAAAAAGCGGCTATCTCAGAATCCATTCGAAAACGACTGTAGCCTATATTATTAATATAGGCACAGGCCGCTTTTCCGAATGGATTCTGAGATAGCCGCTTTTTCAAGCGGACTCTGAGATAGCCGCTTTTTCAAGCGGACTCTGAGATAGCCGCTTTTTCAAGCGGACTCTGAGATAGCCGGTTATTCCGCGCAGGTATCGATATAGTCTAAGATACGGGATAAGGCTAAAAAATAGTTTTCATCTGGTAAACAGATGGGTGTAGGTTGGCTTTATCTCGTATATTAGACTAATACGGACGCTACCGTCAGGCTTTATTACTGGAACGATGGGCGTTCCCCACTCGCTCACTTCAACCGGTGATAGTACGTTTTCTTTTACTAAACGATCGAGTTCTTTTGCTATCTTCTCTTTTAACGCGAAGGGTGCGCTTCTTGGTTTACAATAGATCGGTATAACATTATCTTTTAAATGTATTCTAATTTTACCCTTAGTGAAGGTTCCTAATCCTGGGGAGAATAAACTGGCATGTTTTTCAAAGATTTTTTCTCTAAGAGTCTCTAACCCGTTTTCTTTTTTCATGCAATTTAAGGTATTATTCACGTCAGATTTTACGGTTCTTTGTTTAATGCCCAAAGGCCAAAGACCTAGTTTTGATAACCAATCACGCCCCAGAAGTGGTACCCCTGTTCCGTTCATAATATATAGATTTCCTGTCGTGGCGATTTTTTCCTATTCGATTTTAAAATTTTTTAACATTCCAATGGGGTTGCTTCCTTTGCCGCAATAATAGTTAATACTTAGATTAGAGTTTTCAATTTTGTGTGTCGCGAAAAAAATATCATAATCTTTTTTACTTATAACCGAAATTCCGGCGCCTCCGTCTATTTCCATTTTTAGGATTTTTTCCCCAACCTTTACAGCTAAATATTGCGGATCGACCGTTTCCTTACTACTATCGGAATAGTTTATTTTAAATACATTATCAAACCAGTGTCTTTCCTCATCACTTGTTGATTCTTCTTTCTCCGTGTCCTGTAGATTTTTCACTGCTGCTTGGCTGTTATCCCTGCAAACCGCCTGCAGGTGACCTTTTCTTCCAGATTTCTCACATGCTTTGTTTTTGTGCCAGCATTTGTATTCGGGGTGATTCGGTTTCCTGCATCGATGGCAATTGCGATTTGAGTTGCCTTGGGTATGTCCTCTGTTTTGCTGTTGGTGTTGTGATGTTTGGTTGGTGTTTCGGCCTTGATATTGCCCTCTGTTTTGATCATGGCTCGACGTACCTCTTCTATGATTGAAGTGTCCACGCCCGTTGCCTCGCTGCGTGCTTCCTTTAAGCCGTAGCAGGTCTTGCTTGGTTTCGGGTGGTTCTGTGTTTACTTTCACTGTATTTGACGCAACCTTTGCTTCTTCACAGGCCATCGCTGTTTTCAAAGCCAATTCTAGTGTTAGATCCTCTAATTTGAAGAGTGATTCTCGAATATCATTATCGAGAATGCCACTTATGAATTGATCTTTTATAGAATCTTTGGAATCCGAGAATTCGCACTTTGCTGCCATTTCTTGCAATGCAGCTTCGTACTGTGCGATCGATTCGTCTTTTTGTTGAACTCTTCTGCGAAATTGCGATCGCAGCACCGTAACGTTCACTTTGGGTTTCATATAACTCGTCGCTATCTCCACAATTTCAGTTAGGTCTACCTCATTTGGTTTCCGCGGCGCACAAATTTTCCTGATCAACGCATACATTTTTGCGTTCACTTTTGTTAGGAATATAGCTCTTTTTTTGTTTTCATTTCTAACGTCATTAGCCAGGAAATAAAAGTCCATTCGCTCTACGAACTGTTCTCAGTCATCCCTTTCCGGTTCGAAATCTAATTTCGCGTTAAATTTCATTGTTTTTATGTTTGTTCCTGGTTTTACTTCACTTATCTCATCCGTTTCTTCTTCAGTTTCGCTCTTTAAGTCACTCCCTATTGATTTTTTTAATATTTTCCTTAAATCGTCCAATTTCAACGATTCGCTGCTAAGGTCTCCTCTCTTCCTTAGTTCTTCGATCACTTGAGCTTTACTCAGTGTATAAATCCACGAGCTACCTTTTGATTCAGTTGCACTCATTCGAATTATTTATTACGCGTTTACTGTTTTGGATTTTACGTATGTTTCACGCGCTCCGATTTACCTCGTCGCCACTGTAATATCGGGGAAGGTGAGTGAAGAGACACAGGATAGGTAGTCGTGATATAAGGTGTTTATTTATATACAGGGTGTTCCAGACCTCGCGACGAATATTTCACAGGGTAAATCTTGATCAAAAATGGGATCGAAATTTCCTCAGCCGATTTTTTCGGAGATGCATGGATTTTCTGTTATAATTATTTTAATTTCAGCTAATGACATGCGACTTATAAACGGCCGTTTGTCGGTGTAATCACCGCTCGGTTGTGTGCGCGTCTCTCGCCCTATTGTCGCCACGAAAAAAGTGCACACAACCGAGCGGTAAGCACACCGACGCGCGGCCGTTCGTAAGCCGCGCGTCATTGACTGAAATTGAATTAATTATAACGGAAAATCCATGCATCTCCGAAAAAATCGGCTGAGGAAATTTCGATCCCATTTTTGATCAAGATTTACCCTGTGAAATATTCGTCGCGAGGTCTGGAACACCCTGTATAATGTGCTGTACACTCGTTGAGAGTTCATGACTGACTGATCGTACAGAGTCAGGTGACAGTGATCTGACATGGTGTTGGTTTACATACATTACAGTATCCAAAGGGTGTCCGGATTTTTTTTCACTTAGATGTAGTGTGTCAAACCCACGTGTCCCGATTTTACGGCCCGATAGTAGATGTGTTATAGACCGGGAGATGATGAAACATTTTTTCAGATCATTTGTACCAGGATGGCGACTCGTCAGGGGTCTAATTACGTAATGACGAAAAGGAAAATGATGGTCATAGCGCTCGCACCGGCGGCCCAATCGCGTGGGCGTTTACCGAACGTGTCGGATAAATTTCGAGATTCGAACGATTTGTACCACAAAAATTCTTGTATTTTCCGATAGTCGATGAAAAAAAAAGTAGGCGGTAGCGTAATGCCATACTTCTCCGGTACGGCCTACAGCCCGCCATACCGACGAGAACACGTCAATTAAAAAATGAAAATTCAACCATTTGTACCAAGCTAATTTTTGGACAGCCAATTATCGTCGAGTAGCCATTCACGAAAATCACCATGCCATACTTTTCCAACGGTTCCAAATGGCCGCCATACCGCCGCAAAGGCGTAAATTTCTTTTTGTACCCAAACGATTTATACCAGTATGGCATTTGGATTTTTGGGAAGTATTTGATACAATGTGACCGTCATTAACTTGTCATTTACTTATAGGGTGGTACAAATCGTTTGGGTTCCAAAAAAAAATTTACGTCTTTGCGGCGGTATGGCGGCCATTTGGAACCGTCGGAAAGGTATGGCATGGTGATTTTCGTGAATGGCTACTCGACGATAATTGGCTGTCCAAAAATTAGCCTGGTACAAATGGTTGAATTTTCATTTTTTAATTGACGTGTTCTCGTCGGTATGGCGGGCTGTAGGCCGCACCGGAGAAGTATGGCATTGCGCTACCGCCTACTTTTTTTTTCATCGACTATCGGAAAATACAAGAATTTTTGTGGTACAAATCGTTCGAATCTCGAAATTTATCCGACACGTTCGGTAAACGCCCACGCGATTGGGCCGCCGATGCGAGCGCTATGACCATCATTTTCCTTTTCGTCATTACGTAATTAGACCCCTGACGAGTCGCCATCCTGGTATAAATGATCTGAAAAAATGTGTCATCATCTTCCGGTCTATTAGTTTTCGTTGCTACATCTGAACTTTGTCACTGTGGAACCTGAACATAGCCATTACACAGATGTGTTTAGATGTATTAGTTTTCCCCTTCCCTACGAAGTCCCCGGCCCTAGTTATGAACAATTATATTCTTTAATCATGCTCTTTGAGATGATTACACCATTTGAAAATTCGAAAAAAAAATACGAGCGTGTTCCTTGATTCATACTCTACGAAATCTGTAAGTTTCAGGATGGAACTCCGATGAAAACTATATTTAAAAAGCGATTGATCCGTGCGGGACGTCGCGTGCGGCTGTCTACGCGGGCGCGCCGAGACCGAGGCTTGTTCGCTTTACATGCAAAGAATATAGGGGTCATATTATACGCTCAAATTTATCAAATCCAACAATTTACGGAATTATTTATTCTATTTCATGCTGAATACCCGACTTAAAACTACAAAAATATAAGTATAGAGGTACAAACTTGACTAAAATCTTGAAAATAACTGGCGAATATAACGATGGGGCTGAAACTAGCGGCCAGAGCTGGCGGCTACGCGAAACGCGTGAGTGAGAACCGCTGCGCGCCGTATGACTGAGTGCAGAGAACTGGCGGCCGATCGCTTGGCGCCTAAAAATTAGAGCAGAAATTGTTGCAGGCTGATTTCGAGTTGAAATTTGGCAGTCGTACTCAGTAATGACACCCCGGACTAGAAAATATTCGACGATCCCAGGGGATGACCTTCGTAAAATTGTTAAAAATTAATAACTAAAGGAAGACGCACGGAGTTACGTAGACTGCTCGGGAAAGTTGTTGCAAGCGAATTTCGGATTGAGATTTGATAAACGTACTCAGTAATTGAGGGGATGGGCGGAATAACGGTATAACTTGGAAAACATAGTTTTGAGATAAATGAGAAAAACGTAGGAAACCAAGATCAACTCAACATATCCTGATATAATTTAACATAGCATGGTAGTACATAATAATGCTTCTGATTATATAAATAGAACCACAAAAAGTTCAAATCCCTCACAATGAACGAACGATTAAGTTTTCGAGTTATACCGTTCTTCCAGATAACAAGGCTGTTTTTCACTTATCTCAAATTTTATTGTCACAAAAAAATTTGACAATGAGTACAAACAGTTAAAAACAATTATACAAGAAATTGTTTATAGCTGGGGTATTCCATCGCATTCCATGCCAAATCGACCGGGTCCTGACCCTCGACCTCTCGTATCGGGTCCGCGATTTTTTGTATCATTCTTCTGATTCTGAATAGCAATCCAAATTTTTTTCAAATTTTTCAAAATAAATTCGAGCACGTCATGGATTTTCAAAGTTTTTTTTTTTTTTTTGCAATACCTCGATGGTGGTGATCAAATAATATGAAAAATTTCTCAAAAATTCTGTGTCAGAAATCAAAATTTTTGAACCAAAATTCATAATGTTTGGACTTTCGCTTCAAACTATTCTTTTTTTAGCTTTTTTGTAAGAAAAAATTTGAAAAAAATAGAAGCGGTGATCAATACACCGTGGACTGCTGCTTGAATATTTCGAACGATAGCCAAGGATTCTTAGAAATTCTTTCAGATTTTTTTAAACATATTTTGTATCTCTGGAATATAAATGTAAATTATGATTAAGAAATTAAAAAAAAAAAAAAAAAAAAAAAAAACACGTTGGAGCAAAAGTCCAGACATTAGGAATTTCGGTTTAAAAATTTTCATTTTTGACACAGAATTGTCGAACATTTTTCTACATTTTTCGATCACGGCCATAAAGGTGTTGGAAAAAAAAGAACTTTGAAAATTCATACGACTTTCAAATTTATTACGAAAAATCTGAAAAAAAAAATCTGATTGCTATACTGATAGAAGGATTTCTTAACTATTAATAAACACAATTATTTGGAAATTTGTTTGATTTTTTAATTATAAATTAATATTTTGTAACATTTAACAAATCATCTTTGTGCACAACAAATATTTATTAACAGTTAACGAATATTTATTAAGTAGTACATGAGTTGATAAATCATTTGTTAAATATGAATAAATTTAATTAAATATTAACAAATCCTTCTATCAGTGTATTTATAGTCAGAAGAATGATACAAAAAATCGCAGACTAGATCTGAGAGGTCGAGGGTCAGGACCACGTCGATTTGGCATGGAATATCCCCAGCTATATCGTTTTTTTTTTTTTTTTTTAATTCTAGTCTACGTATTAACAGTTTACTCCCGATTTTTAGCAGATGCTTCTTCGAATATATTTTGATAACATGCATTATATCTACGCTTCGTTTGACACAATTCTCATCAAAGTTCGTAGGTCATCTATTTTTGTCGATGATAAGCTGAGATGATGCTGAAGCAATGTCCGATATCTCTTCGATAGTCTCTGCGCTATCGAAAATACGTTTCCATACCCGAAATGTTTCGCGTTTTAAGTGATCATCCGAAAACATCACTCCGACGTTTCCATCTCATTTCATCTAGATATTTGGAATAACGGAATAACTCGAGTTATACCGTTCTTCCATGAATGTTGTTCAGTTCAATCCTCAATATTCAACCCTTTTTTATCAAATAAAAATATAATGTAGATCTATGGTCACTGATCATTTTTATGCAATCTCCGGAAAAACGATATAACCCGACTTATACCGTTATTCCGCCCATCCCCTCAATTACATCCGGACTTGTATATTAGGGCTAATCATTTTGGGGTCATATTTTTTGATTTGCCCTCGCACCCCTCAAAATGTGAGTGTATGAGGTCAGTATCAGCACCTATCAATATGACCACGGTGCGATTTTTTTTGGCGTGGCCCATTGCAAAAGTATTTTTCCCATTTAAATAACACGGGAAATGTTTTTTTATTTTATTTGGAATTTTATTTCGTTCTAACGAATCATCGTGTTGTAAAAATCAACACATATTCTTGTACGAAATTGCACGATCTCCAAAAAAGGTCTGATATGATTTTTCGCTAGGTCGAAAAAAAAGTCGTCATATACCGTTTGAGGTTGAACTTTAACCTTTAATAACTTTCAAACGAGTGGACTTAGCGAAAAATCATATCAGACCTTTTTTGGAGATCGTTTAATTTCCTACAAGAATATGCATTGATTTTTACAACGTGATGATTCGTTACATTGGAATAAAGTTTCAAATTAAAAAAAAAACATTTCCCGTGTTATTTGAATGGGAAAAATACTTTTGCAATGGGCCACGCCAAAAAAAATCGCACCATGGTCATATTGATCGGTGCTGATACTGACCTCATACACTCACATTTTGAGGGGTGCGAGGGCAAATCAAAAAATATGACTTCAAAATGATTAGCCCTATTGTATATATTCGAAGATTCCAGGGGAAAAAATAAAGAAAAAAATTAAAAATTAATAACTAATTAAAGACGCGCGTACACATGCACGTAAAGTTATCCTTTGGGCACCGTCTACAGGCGTTAGAAGTGGACTTTGGCGCATCCGTACGGGGAAACCTGGTTTCGTTCTTGCAGACGACGCATAGATGAGGACCTTCGGTTGAATGAATAGTGGAAAGCAGAGTCTGATACGCGAACCAATAGCAGCAGCTTCTTACTTGCGTGTATAGGCGTCTTGCCTCACTCGCTACTTTTGGCTCGTCTCTGGGTTGACTTCGGGCTCATTCGGGCATCTACACTCGGGTGTCAATGCTGGCGTAGCAGAACACTATGAAGATCGTGCGTAACCCGATGTCAGCACCAAATCAGACATTATCGACGGAATTAGTCCTAAGTGATAGGCGAAATCAGCCTATCAAATACTTGGCGCGAAAAAAAGGTTCAGTCGTTTTGAAGCAGTCCTGTCGGTAGGGACAATTTGGCCTGACTTTCGGCAGTCAGGCTGGAAAGATTGAGCTCCGTGACCTCACGTGGTTATATGCTTACATTGTAAGACATGCATTAATTAGTGCATCCCTGATGAACCCCTCCGGACGCATGTAGGATGAAAAGAGGAAATGATTCATGGACGTCCTCCGGTCATCCTAGTGGTGCATTTTCGGACGTCCTGAAGACGGAACGCTGTGCTATGAGGTGACCTCACGACGCATAGTGGACGTCCACAAGACATTTATTTTAGAGGAGGGAGGAGAAGGGAGCATATCCGTAGGATGTCTGTGTTCAAAGCGAGAGGACACCCGTAGGATGTCGATTCTATGTCCTCAGGATGAAATATTGTAATGTTGGGGGGGGGGGGGGGGGGGGGGGGGGGGTCTTAGGGATACACAGCGGATCTCCTAAGAACGTATTTCTCGGGGGTAGAGAATGCCCACAGGATGTTTACTTTGACGCACCCTGACAAAATGACATAATTTTTGGGATGCAGATCGAAAGATACCATTCAATTGACAACTCGTCCGCAGGACAAGCTTCAACTTCCTTGATGAGACGTCCCGAAGACGGAACAAGGATACAGACTTGGGACACAGGATTGAGAGAGGAATCCATCCGCAGGACAAGGCCGGGATCCAACGATGGGACGGCTTCAAGACGGCGAAAGGATGTGGACGTAGAACATAAAATTTATGAGACGATCCGTCCACAGGACAAGGTTGGGACTCCGTGATGGGACCTCTTGAAGACGAGGAAGGATGCCGGCCTGGCACAAAGACTTTAGACATTAATCCATCCCCAGGACATAGTTAGGATCATCTGCTGGGACGTTTTGAAGACGGAGGAAGGATGTCGACTTGGGACCATTGCACGTGAAATATGTAGTGTCCGAAGGACATCACCAGGACGAGCTTTCAGGATATCCGCAGGATAGTAAACGGACACTGGGAAGATCGTATGTTCGCCGGATGCGACGACGGCAAGGTTCTGATGGTCTCCGAGACCGACACTGGACGCGGGACTGACACGTGACCATCGGCTGTCCTCTGGATAGTAGGCGGGACATCGAGGACGTCCTCCGGATATTTCCCAAAACATATACAGTGGAACCTCGTTATATTGCCTCGCGTTATATTGCCTAGCTCCGGTTTTCCCCTCACACGTACGCTCACTCACACAATTCGCGTCCCCCCACTTCGCTCAGATGCGTAGTGTATGTATGTTTGTTTGTTTGTTTGTTCGTTTGTTTCAAAATAAAATGTTGCGTGGAGAGGGCACTCGCTATATTGCCATTTCTCTCCCCTACTGGCCCGCATCATGCAATATAACGAGGTTCCACTGTATAGCCCGGTCAACGAAGGCCAAATTTTATCAAATAAAAATAATAAATACGAAAGTTTTGAAATTTGGTGACAATGCTTATCCTGGCTTACTATTGAACGTGTCAAAAGTCCTGACCAATCGAAGGTCCGTAATCGCCGCCATCTTGGAAAAAGGGTGCATTTTTATGGTTTTTGTCATATAACTCCTTAATTATCGACTTGTTTAGAAAAATTGTGGTAACAAAAGTTGAAGAACATTAAATTATTTATAAAAAAGGTTCAATTCATTTTTTCCTCAAACTAATATTTTCCCGAACAAATGCGCCCTGTAGATATCGATAGTTTTGAGCCATTACATCCAAAAGCATACAATAATACTTTCAACAGGCTATAACGATTTTATACCTGACGCAAATCTTTTTTTAAGTTTTATTATTAATACCGAAAATTTTGTTCATTATGCATGAAAAAAAATCTGTGCGAAAGGAAAAAATTTTAGGTCAATATCTTACGCTCGCCCTTTTTGGTCAAAATTCAAAGTCTCAGAAGATTTGTTTCATATACTTATTTTGATTGGAAATTTAATTATCTACAAAAAAGGTCCTTAGAAGTAATCATGTCAAATCGATAGTTTCTGAGATAATGGCAATTTTATTTAAAAAATTGACATTTTTCACTATATCTATTTTATTTAACGCAAGCATGTTTTCCTCGCTTTTTGATGCCTTTGTATAGGACCTAAAGTAGTACTTTTAAGGGAAGACCCTGGTGAGATTTTGCCCGAAATCGTTCAAAAAATCGATTTTCTGTTTTTGCCGGAAAATTACTCCCGGGGCTTGTCCCCACCTTGTGAGAAACTTTCAAGGCCCTCCGATTTTTTTTGGTTCATTGGCAGCGAATTTTATAAATAAAATCGATAAAATTTTTTTTTTTTTGCATTTCTTTCGTGATTATTTTTTTCTAGAAATCTAGAATTCCATCAAAATACTATTGAATGGGAGATTAGCAATATACAAGGTCAAAGTTTGAAAAACTCGGTAAATCTGACGCAAATTTGAAATTTGTGACGTCACAACTCCGTGTAGTTCGGGATCGAACCACCTGTAGCACAGGGCATGATCGACTATTGGTAACTGTATCTGAAGCGTAGCCACCTCGTGGTCAAAACCAGTAATACTCAAATCGGGTCATTCATGTATCTTTATGGCGAAGACGCGTTCGCCATCTGGTATTTGAAATTTGAACTAGTGAAACAGTACCTTGCGTCCAGTTACCAATTGTTCCCGTGCTTTCCTGCATTTAGTGGTTAGTTTACTACAAACTGGCATCTTGTTGACAGCAAGTGTAAACTACTCTGTAATTTTGTGATTTTCACTCATTATGAAACAAAAAAATCTCAACGAAAAAATGGATTCGATTACCTCACGGTGGTGCAAGTCTAGAAAACGCCTAACGTCTAAAAACAAGCAGGGTAAAAAAAATCTTGGAAATAAATTCCAATTGAAGGCCTTTCCCTCTGGAAAACAAGTTGGTCATCAACAATTGCGTGACGAACCGGAGCCTGGCCCATCCAGAATACAATTAGGACCGAAAAAGATAAGTAACCCTCTAGGACCTAGTACATCATCTACTAGCAAAAGAAAAATTGAAACTTTCGTTTCATCACAGTCGTTGGAGCCAGGCGATGCTTGTAAAAATTATTTATTTGTGCATTCCAGTACCTGGCAGGAGCTTTTTAAACATTTAGCATGCGCTGAATGTGGACAGAAGAGCCTCGCTGGGCAGATGAGAGAACGAAGAGGATTCGCAGCACAGCTGTGCGTCAAATGCGAAGACTGTGGATTTCTTTCCGCACAAAGTTTTACGAGTCCACGAACAACAGACAACACCAAGCGGCGACCGTTCGATGTCATTAGAAAAATGGTGGAAGTTTTCTCAGAATCTGGAGGGGGACATGCTCAAATGCAAAAGTTTGGAGCAACAATGGGCATGAGCGTGATGGCATCCCAGACATCCTTCGCACATTCAAAGCGATTGGCAGACGAAGGTGAGTCGCTAAAAGAAAAGGTGCTTGTCAAGGCTCGCGACGCTGTTCGACAGGCTCATGTGAACAGGGACGAACAGGTGATGAAAATCAGTACCAAGATTTTGAAAGAGCGGGACACTCAACGGAAAAGAAAAAGCGAGTGGCAGAATGAAGCACGACGAAAAAAGCTTCGGCGTGCTCTCAAATTGACAAAGGCGCAGCTTGAAGCTTTGAACATCAGAAAGGAAGAGACAAATTATGGAGCAGGACAGTTCTAGGCCAGGCAATGTCGAACCAACATTCAATAATCATTCAATAATAATAATAATAATAATAATAATAATAATAATAATAATGATAATGATAATGATAATGATAATGATAATGATAATGATAATGATAATGATAATGATAATGATAATGATAATGATAATGATAATGATAATGATAATGATAATGATAATGATAATGATAATGATAATGATAATGATAATGATAATGATAATGATAATGATAATGATAATGATAATGATAATGATAATGATAATGATAATGATAATGATAATGATAATGATAATGATAATGATAATGATAATGATAATGATAATGATAATGATAATGATAATGATAATGATAATGATAATGATAATGATAATGATAATGATAATGATAATGATAATGATAATGATAATGATAATGATAATGATAATGATAATGATAATGATAATGATAATGATAATGATAATGATAATGATAATGATAATGATAATGATAATGATAATGATAATGATAATGATAATGATAATGATAATGATAATGATAATGATAATGATAATGATAATGATAATGATAATGATAATAATAATAATAATAATAATCAATTATTTTACCCCCACTATTACTCTATTAGAATGCTCATTTTTGTTTTTAATTTTATTCCATGTGACGGTGAACCTGGAAATGTCAAGCGAAGATAATCCGTGCTCCGAGATATGTCGGAGCAAAAGAAATTGAGGATCTAAGATGCGTTCATCAGAAAGTGTAACATTATGACCTCGGACCATATATTCTGAAGAATTTATTTAATTTGTACCAATTTTCATGAAAACACGATTTACTCAAAACTACATTTTCAGCTACGCTAAAAACTCCTTGCGTCATTGTTTTGCTCCGATCAACTTCTCCTTCGCAGAGGAAGTTCACGCATACCTTATGCACAAATTCACTGATCAGATTTTCCAAATTGTAAAAGGAACATATTTTTCAAGTCTCAAATAACATGAAAAATGCAAAAAATTTGGAAGTGAAAATAGTAAATGCTCTTAAACAAGAACAAAAAATTAATTCGCAAATCTGATCAGCAAATCTCTTCGCCTGAGTGTCCCAAAGATGATAGTTCAAGATAAATATGATTCGATTAAAGTTATGACGCAGGGGACTTTTTGAAGTTCAGTATGTTTTTACCATTAAATGTTGCGTAACTTCCACATTTATCAAGTAATCTGTGAGATCAAGGTGGGATTTTCTTAGTTCCTAAGTATACTTTCACATGATCTAAAAATAATTTCGATTATGAAAGAAATGTCGAAGTTTTGAGTTTCACCAGGGTCTTCCCTTAAACCTTGGACCTTAAAGTACCACTTTTAAGTCCTAGGACTTGAAAGTACCACTTTTAGGTACTACACAGAGGCATCAAATAGCGAGGAAAACTTGCTTGCGTTATAGACCGGGGGATAGTGACAGATTTTGGGATACGATTTTAAGGCCAACGCGCACTACGCGGAAGCGAACCAAACCGAACCGAACCGAAGTTTCATTAACATGCTTTTCTTATGTTTTTCATGGAAGTATGCACGCACACTTCTAAGAAAGCATGTTAATGAAACTTCGGTTCGGTTCGGTTCGGTTCGGCCATAGTGCGCGTTGAGCTTTACTCAGTATGCCTTTCAGATTACAATATTATCCGTATATCCTCATGATAATAATGCATGAATTAAAGAGTCGTCCTGGGTTCTTCATATTAAAAAATGATTCGTCATTTATGCGAAAATTATGTGTTTTGGTACGATTTTAATCAGGCTGCCATGTGTTTTGTAATGAAATTCAAAATAAAAATTCCTCCGAAAACCATTGGCATACCGTTAGGGTGGGCCCGAAGGGCTGGTATAGTCACGTAAACTTGTATTTGAATAAGGAAATTTTCTGCGTTTTTAAACAGGCTGCCATTGATAGGTATACAAGCTCTTGTTATAAAACTGCTTGAGGAAAGATGGCATACCGGTTACGTATGTCCAGCTACTGTTTACATTGCAAAAATTTTCTACAGTTACGGAATAAGAATCCGTGCTCCTAGTCAGTACAAAATTTTCTCAATGTAAACAGTATTTGGGCATTAGGGTGGTCCTTAAATGGGGTGTTTTTGAATTGTTACGCTCCCACGGGTTCAAACGGATCCTTTTGAAGAAAAAAAATTTGTCCTAAATTTTGAATGCTCTATCTCAATTTTAACATCCGGCGCACGACCGCTGGAGTATTTTTTTTTTTTTTTTTCAATTTCAATTCAGTTGACCCGATCACTTATATTTTATATGTAATTTGAAAAAAAAGAACTGCGTAGAATGTTGAAATCGACGCAGGACGCAGAATGTTGAAACTTCGACGTTAATGACTTGATAAAGTTGGGTCATACATGTTTTTTGTAGGAAATTAAAAAAAAAAAAAAAATACTTCGGCGGTCGTGCGCGGGATGTTAAAATTGAGATAGAGCATTCAAAATTTAGGACAAATTTTTTTTCTTCAAAAGGATCCGTTTGAACCCTTGGGAGCGTGAAAATTCAAAAACACCCCATTTAAGGACCACCCTATTGGGCATACGCAATCGGTATGCCATCTTTCCTCAAGCAGTTTTATAACAAGAACTTGTATACTTATCAGTGGCAGCCTGTTTAGAAACGCAGAAAATTTCCTTATTCAAATACAAGTTCACGTGACTATACCAGCCCTTCGGGCCCACCCTAACGGTATGCCAATGTTTTTCCGAGGAATTTTTATTTCGAATTTCATTACAAAACACATGGCAGCCTGATTAAAATCGTATCAAAACACGTAATTTTCGAACAAATGATGGATCGTTTTTTAATATGAAGAACTCAGGACGACTCTTTTTTTTTTCTTTTCTGTGGATTTATTCAAAATCCACAGAAATATCACCACAAAACCGTACCAGGAGGTTTTAAGAATAAAACTTTATTTGACGAGTTGAAGACGCAATTTAGCAAGCTAGCGGCCAACTCTGATCAATACGCTATTGGAGCATCAACTCAAGCCAACGAGAGTTTGAACAACACCATGACCAAGAAATGTCCGAAATCGTCGTGTTTCAGCCTCAGTGAATCATCTGGCTTCAGATATGGGTGTGCGGTGGCACAAAAAAATGAAAGCGACAGCTATACCTCACAGTCACTTGAACATCTCAAGATAGATCCAGGGCAAGGACTCAGACAGTTCAGTGCCGGATTTACCAGTAGGCTGAGTAGGCTTGAGCCTAGGGCGGCAAATTTTAGGGGCGGCAAATTTGGGGACCGATTTCTTTTTTTTTTTTTTTTTTGTTTTTTAGCCGTCTTACAGAAATCAAAAATATTTCTGATTTCTTGCAAAAATCAAAAAGATTTCTGATTTCTTACAGAAATCAAAAAGATTTCTGTAAGACGGTTTCCTGATGCCTTGCAGAAAGAAGTCTACGAGACATCTTTCCGATGACTTTTCCCTCTTCCCTTTCATTGTACATTCAACGGTACCGCAAACTTCTATATTCCATGGTAAAACACCCAGTTCGCGGGCCCTAACCAGTAATCGGCCTCTGCCCACACTTTGTATGAATGAGAAGAGATGAGCGAAATTGCGGAATAGTATATTTCGTATCAAGGGCGTAATAGTACTTTTCGATACTAGTGCGAAAGTGTTGATTCTCGGACGAGTGTGAAGTTTTTCGCCCGAGCGAAGCGAGGGTGACAATCACACGAGTCGAGAATCATCTTTCGCACGTGTATCGAACTTTATTTTTCAACACAGCGCGCGTTAAGTTGAATTTTATGCACTCGAAGCGTGCGCAAAATCGAACTTTGCGCACGCCGTGTGGAAATAGTACTTTTCGATACTAGTGCGAAAGTGTTGATTCTCGGACGAGTGTGAAGTTTTTCGCCCGAGCGAAGCGAGGGTGATAATCACACGAGTCGAGAATCATCTTTCGCACGTGTATCGAACTTCATTTTTCAACACAGCGCGCGTTAAGTTGAATTTTATGCACGCGAAGCGTGCGCAAAATAGAACTTTGCGCACGCCGTGTGGAAAAATATATTTCACACTCTTCCCACTACCCACGTATACAAGTCCGACTACTGGTTGGGAGCTGCGAACTGGGTGGTTTGTGTACCTATGACCTATAGGTATTTGGTATTGGTTGGGTATATCTGGATAAAAAATTGTTGCAAAGAAAAAATGTTTTGTTTCAAATATTCTTTGTTTTGAATGGATCAAAAGATTTAAAAACAATAATCGAATAATTTTATCGATTTTAATCTCATGTGTTGACTATTGTTTGTTGAACATGTACTAACTTTAGGAAATTTTATTTGAATCATTTAAATGCTAAGAAAAAACTTCAGATTGAAAGCTAGATATAATCGGCAACGTTGGATATTCGTACGTGCCAGTTCATCTGGAATCGATAAGTTGTTATGTTTTCAATTTATTATGATATGTTGATATGGAAATTAGAAATAGCATAATTATCAATATTGAGTATATTTATGATGGTGCGTGATAGCGCGATAGTCTTCAGCCGAAAAAATGTTTTTCCCCCGAACGCGGTGTTTTTTTCAACATCTACAAGCTACAATGTTGTCAATGTTGCACGTGCACGTTGCGGGCCCCATTTCCCATTCCAATAACCGCTCCGGTTTCTCGAATCGTTTTTCCACACGGCGTGCGCAAAGTTCGAGTTTGCGCACGCTTCGAGTGCATAAAATTCAACTTAACGCGCGCTGTGTTGAAAAATAAAGTTCGATACACCTGCGAAAGATGATTCTCGACTCGTGTGATTGTCACCCTCGCTTCGCTCGGGCGAAAAACTTCACACTCGTCCGAGAATCAACACTTTCGCACTAGTATCGAAAAGTACTATTACGCCCTTGATACGAAATATACTATTCCGCAATTTCGCTCATCTCTTCTCATTCATACAAAGTGTGGGCAGAGGCCGATTACTGGTTAGGGCCCGCGAACTGGGTGTTTTACCATGGAATATAGAAGTTTGCGGTACCGTTGAATGTACAATGAAAGGGAAGAGGGAAAAGTCATCGGAAAGATGTCTCGTAGACTTCTTTCTGCAAGGCATCAGGAAACCGTCTTACAGAAATCTTTTTGATTTCTGTAAGAAATCAGAAATCTTTTTGATTTTTGCAAGAAATCAGAAATATTTTTGATTTCTGTAAGACGGCTAAAAAACAAAAAAAAAAAAAAAAAAGAAATCGGTCCCCAAATTTGCCGCCCCTAAAATTTGCCGCCCTAGGCTCAAGCCTACTCAGCCTACTGGTAAATCCGGCACTGAACTGTCTGAGTCCTTGCCCTGGATCTATCTTGAGATGTTCAAGTGACTGTGAGGTATAGCTGTCGCTTTCATTTTTTTGTGCCACCGCACACCCATATCTGAAGCCAGATGATTCACTGAGGCTGAAACACGACGATTTCGGACATTTCTTGGTCATGGTGTTGTTCAAACTCTCGTTGGCTTGAGTTGATGCTCCAATAGCGTATTGATCAGAGTTGGCCGCTAGCTTGCTAAATTGCGTCTTCAACTCGTCAAATAAAGTTTTATTCTTAAAACCTCCTGGTACGGTTTTGTGGTGATATTTCTGTGGATTTTGAATAAATCCACAGAAAAGAAAAAAAAAGAGTCGTCCTGAGTTCTTCATATTAAAAAACGATCCATCATTTGTTCGAAAATTACGTGTTTTGATACGATTTTAATCAGGCTGCCATGTGTTTTGTAATGAAATTCGAAATAAAAATTCCTCGGAAAAACATTGGCATACCGTTAGGGTGGGCCCGAAGGGCTGGTATAGTCACGTGAACTTGTATTTGAATAAGGAAATTTTCTGCGTTTCTAAACAGGCTGCCACTGATAAGTATACAAGTTCTTGTTATAAAACTGCTTGAGGAAAGATGGCATACCGATTGCGTATGCCCAATAGGGTGGTCCTTAAATGGGGTGTTTTTGAATTTTCACGCTCCCAAGGGTTCAAACGGATCCTTTTGAAGAAAAAAAATTTGTCCTAAATTTTGAATGCTCTATCTCAATTTTAACATCCCGCGCACGACCGCCGAAGTATTTTTTTTTTTTTTTTAATTTCCTACAAAAAACATGTATGACCCAACTTTATCAAGTCATTAACGTCGAAGTTTCAACATTCTGCGTCCTGCGTCGATTTCAACATTCTACGCAGTTCTTTTTTTTCAAATTACATATAAAATATAAGTGATCGGGTCAACTGAATTGAAATTGAAAAAAAAAAAAAAAAATACTCCAGCGGTCGTGCGCCGGATGTTAAAATTGAGATAGAGCATTCAAAATTTAGGACAAATTTTTTTTCTTCAAAAGGATCCGTTTGAACCCGTGGGAGCGTAACAATTCAAAAACACCCCATTTAAGGACCACCCTAATGCCCAAATACTGTTTACATTGAGAAAATTTTGTACTGACTAGGAGCACGGATTCTTATTCCGTAACTGTAGAAAATTTTTGCAATGTAAACAGTAGCTGGACATACGTAACCGGTATGCCATCTTTCCTCAAGCAGTTTTATAACAAGAGCTTGTATACCTATCAATGGCAGCCTGTTTAAAAACGCAGAAAATTTCCTTATTCAAATACAAGTTTACGTGACTATACCAGCCCTTCGGGCCCACCCTAACGGTATGCCAATGGTTTTCGGAGGAATTTTTATTTTGAATTTCATTACAAAACACATGGCAGCCTGATTAAAATCGTACCAAAACACATAATTTTCGCATAAATGACGAATCATTTTTTAATATGAAGAACCCAGGACGACTCTTTAATTCATGCATTATTATCATGAGGATATACGGATAATATTGTAATCTGAAAGGCATACTGAGTAAAGCTCAACGCGCACTATGGCCGAACCGAACCGAACCGAACCGAAGTTTCATTAACATGCTTTCTTAGAAGTGTGCGTGCATACTTCCATGAAAAACATAAGAAAAGCATGTTAATGAAACTTCGGTTCGGTTCGGTTTGGTTCGCTTCCGCGTAGTGCGCGTTGGCCTTAAAATCGTATCCCAAAATCTGTCACTATCCCCCGGTCTATAACGCAAGCAAGTTTTCCTCGCTATTTGATGCCTCTGTGTAGTACCTAAAAGTGGTACTTTCAAGTCCTAGGACTTAAAAGTGGTACTTTAAGGTCCAAGGTTTAAGGGAAGACCCTGGTGAAACTCAAAACTTCGACATTTCTTTCATAATCGAAATTATTTTTAGATCATGTGAAAGTATACTTAGGAACTAAGAAAATCCCACCTTGATCTCACAGATTACTTGATAAATGTGGAAGTTACGCAACATTTAATGGTAAAAACATACTGAACTTCAAAAAGTCCCCTGCGTCATAACTTTAATCGAATCATATTTATCTTGAACTATCATCTTTGGGACACTCAGGCGAAGAGATTTGCTGATCAGATTTGCGAATTAATTTTTTGTTCTTGTTTAAGAGCATTTACTATTTTCACTTCCAAATTTTTTGCATTTTTCATGTTATTTGAGACTTGAAAAATATGTTCCTTTTACAATTTGGAAAATCTGATCAGTGAATTTGTGCATAAGGTATGCGTGAACTTCCTCTGCGAAGGAGAAGTTGATCGGAGCAAAACAATGACGCAAGGAGTTTTTAGCGTAGCTGAAAATGTAGTTTTGAGTAAATCGTGTTTTAATGAAAATTGGTACAAATTAAATAAATTCTTCAGAATATATGGTCCGAGGTCATAATGTTACACTTTCTGATGAACGCATCTTAGATCCTCAATTTCTTTTGCTCCGACATATCTCGGAGCACGGATTATCTTCGCTTGACATTTCCAGGTTCACCGTCACATGGAATAAAATTAAAAACAAAAATGAGCATTCTAATAGAGTAATAGTGGGGGTAAAATAATTGATTATTATTATTATTATCATTATCATTATCATTATCATTATCATTATCATTATCATTATCATTATCATTATCATTATCATTATCATTATCATTATCATTATCATTATCATTATCATTATCATTATCATTATCATTATCATTATCATTATCATTATCATTATCATTATCATTATCATTATCATTATCATTATCATTATCATTATCATTATCATTATCATTATCATTATCATTATCATTATCATTATCATTATCATTATCATTATCATTATCATTATCATTATCATTATCATTATCATTATCATTATCATTATCATTATCATTATCATTATCATTATCATTATCATTATCATTATCATTATCATTATCATTATCATTATCATTATCATTATCATTATCATTATCATTATCATTATCATTATCATTATCATTATCATTATCATTATCATTATCATTATCATTATCATTATCATTATCATTATCATTATCATTATCATTATCATTATCATTATCATTATCATTATCATTATCATTATCATTATTATTATTATTATTATTATTATTATTATTATTATTATTATTGAATGATTATTGAATGTTGGTTCGACATTGCCTGGCCTAGAACTGTCCTGCTCCATAATTTGTCTCTTCCTTTCTGATGTTCAAAGCTTCAAGCTGCGCCTTTGTCAATTTGAGAGCACGCCGAAGCTTTTTTCGTCGTGCTTCATTCTGCCACTCGCTTTTTCTTTTCCGTTGAGTGTCCCGCTCTTTCAAAATCTTGGTACTGATTTTCATCACCTGTTCGTCCCTGTTCACATGAGCCTGTCGAACAGCGTCGCGAGCCTTGACAAGCACCTTTTCTTTTAGCGACTCACCTTCGTCTGCCAATCGCTTTGAATGTGCGAAGGATGTCTGGGATGCCATCACGCTCATGCCCATTGTTGCTCCAAACTTTTGCATTTGAGCATGTCCCCCTCCAGATTCTGAGAAAACTTCCACCATTTTTCTAATGACATCGAACGGTCGCCGCTTGGTGTTGTCTGTTGTTCGTGGACTCGTAAAACTTTGTGCGGAAAGAAAGCCACAGTCTTCGCATTTGACGCACAGCTGTGCTGCGAATCCTCTTCGTTCTCTCATCTGCCCAGCGAGGCTCTTCTGTCCACATTCAGCGCATGCTAAATGTTTAAAAAGCTCCTGCCAGGTACTGGAATGCACAAATAAATAATTTTTACAAGCATCGCCTGGCTCCAACGACTGTGATGAAACGAAAGTTTCAATTTTTCTTTTGCTAGTAGATGATGTACTAGGTCCTAGAGGGTTACTTATCTTTTTCGGTCCTAATTGTATTCTGGATGGGCCAGGCTCCGGTTCGTCACGCAATTGTTGATGACCAACTTGTTTTCCAGAGGGAAAGGCCTTCAATTGGAATTTATTTCCAAGATTTTTTTTACCCTGCTTGTTTTTAGACGTTAGGCGTTTTCTAGACTTGCACCACCGTGAGGTAATCGAATCCATTTTTTCGTTGAGATTTTTTTGTTTCATAATGAGTGAAAATCACAAAATTACAGAGTAGTTTACACTTGCTGTCAACAAGATGCCAGTTTGTAGTAAACTAACCACTAAATGCAGGAAAGCACGGGAACAATTGGTAACTGGACGCAAGGTACTGTTTCACTAGTTCAAATTTCAAATACCAGATGGCGAACGCGTCTTCGCCATAAAGATACATGAATGACCCGATTTGAGTATTACTGGTTTTGACCACGAGGTGGCTACGCTTCAGATACAGTTACCAATAGTCGATCATGCCCTGTGCTACAGGTGGTTCGATCCCGAACTACACGGAGTTGTGACGTCACAAATTTCAAATTTGCGTCAGATTTACCGAGTTTTTCAAACTTTGACCTTGTATATTGCTAATCTCCCATTCAATAGTATTTTGATGGAATTCTAGATTTCTAGAAAAAAATAATCACGAAAGAAATGCAAAAAAAAAAAAATTTTATCGATTTTATTTATAAAATTCGCTGCCAATGAACCAAAAAAAATCGGAGGGCCTTGAAAGTTTCTCACAAGGTGGGGACAAGCCCCGGGAGTAATTTTCCGGCAAAAACAGAAAATCGATTTTTTGAACGATTTCGGGCAAAATCTCACCAGGGTCTTCCCTTAAAAGTACTACTTTAGGTCCTATACAAAGGCATCAAAAAGCGAGGAAAACATGCTTGCGTTAAATAAAATAGATATAGTGAAAAATGTCAATTTTTTAAATAAAATTGCCATTATCTCAGAAACTATCGATTTGACATGATTACTTCTAAGGACCTTTTTTGTAGATAATTAAATTTCCAATCAAAATAAGTATATGAAACAAATCTTCTGAGACTTTGAATTTTGACCAAAAAGGGCGAGCGTAAGATATTGACCTAAAATTTTTTCCTTTCGCACAGATTTTTTTTCATGCATAATGAACAAAATTTTCGGTATTAATAATAAAACTTAAAAAAAGATTTGCGTCAGGTATAAAATCGTTATAGCCTGTTGAAAGTATTATTGTATGCTTTTGGATGTAATGGCTCAAAACTATCGATATCTACAGGGCGCATTTGTTCGGGAAAATATTAGTTTGAGGAAAAAATGAATTGAACCTTTTTTATAAATAATTTAATGTTCTTCAACTTTTGTTACCACAATTTTTCTAAACAAGTCGATAATTAAGGAGTTATATGACAAAAACCATAAAAATGCACCCTTTTTCCAAGATGGCGGCGATTACGGACCTTCGATTGGTCAGGACTTTTGACACGTTCAATAGTAAGCCAGGATAAGCATTGTCACCAAATTTCAAAACTTTCGTATTTATTATTTTTATTTGATAAAATTTGGCCTTCGTTGACCGGGCTATACAGTGGAACCTCGTTATATTGCATGATGCGGGCCAGTAGGGGAGAGAAATGGCAATATAGCGAGTGCCCTCTCCACGCAACATTTTATTTTGAAACAAACGAACAAACAAACAAACAAACATACATACACTACGCATCTGAGCGAAGTGGGGGGACGCGAATTGTGTGAGTGAGCGTACGTGTGAGGGGAAAACCGGAGCTAGGCAATATAACGCGAGGCAATATAACGAGGTTCCACTGTATATGTTTTGGGAAATATCCGGAGGACGTCCTCGATGTCCCGCCTACTATCCAGAGGACAGCCGATGGTCACGTGTCAGTCCCGCGTCCAGTGTCGGTCTCGGAGACCATCAGAACCTTGCCGTCGTCGCATCCGGCGAACATACGATCTTCCCAGTGTCCGTTTACTATCCTGCGGATATCCTGAAAGCTCGTCCTGGTGATGTCCTTCGGACACTACATATTTCACGTGCAATGGTCCCAAGTCGACATCCTTCCTCCGTCTTCAAAACGTCCCAGCAGATGATCCTAACTATGTCCTGGGGATGGATTAATGTCTAAAGTCTTTGTGCCAGGCCGGCATCCTTCCTCGTCTTCAAGAGGTCCCATCACGGAGTCCCAACCTTGTCCTGTGGACGGATCGTCTCATAAATTTTATGTTCTACGTCCACATCCTTTCGCCGTCTTGAAGCCGTCCCATCGTTGGATCCCGGCCTTGTCCTGCGGATGGATTCCTCTCTCAATCCTGTGTCCCAAGTCTGTATCCTTGTTCCGTCTTCGGGACGTCTCATCAAGGAAGTTGAAGCTTGTCCTGCGGACGAGTTGTCAATTGAATGGTATCTTTCGATCTGCATCCCAAAAATTATGTCATTTTGTCAGGGTGCGTCAAAGTAAACATCCTGTGGGCATTCTCTACCCCCGAGAAATACGTTCTTAGGAGATCCGCTGTGTATCCCTAAGACCCCCCCCCCCCCCCCCCCCCCCCCCCCAACATTACAATATTTCATCCTGAGGACATAGAATCGACATCCTACGGGTGTCCTCTCGCTTTGAACACAGACATCCTACGGATATGCTCCCTTCTCCTCCCTCCTCTAAAATAAATGTCTTGTGGACGTCCACTATGCGTCGTGAGGTCACCTCATAGCACAGCGTTCCGTCTTCAGGACGTCCGAAAATGCACCACTAGGATGACCGGAGGACGTCCATGAATCATTTCCTCTTTTCATCCTACATGCGTCCGGAGGGGTTCATCAGGGATGCACTAATTAATGCATGTCTTACAATGTAAGCATATAACCACGTGAGGTCACGGAGCTCAATCTTTCCAGCCTGACTGCCGAAAGTCAGGCCAAATTGTCCCTACCGACAGGACTGCTTCAAAACGACTGAACCTTTTTTTCGCGCCAAGTATTTGATAGGCTGATTTCGCCTATCACTTAGGACTAATTCCGTCGATAATGTCTGATTTGGTGCTGACATCGGGTTACGCACGATCTTCATAGTGTTCTGCTACGCCAGCATTGACACCCGAGTGTAGATGCCCGAATGAGCCCGAAGTCAACCCAGAGACGAGCCAAAAGTAGCGAGTGAGGCAAGACGCCTATACACGCAAGTAAGAAGCTGCTGCTATTGGTTCGCGTATCAGACTCTGCTTTCCACTATTCATTCAACCGAAGGTCCTCATCTATGCGTCGTCTGCAAGAACGAAACCAGGTTTCCCCGTACGGATGCGCCAAAGTCCACTTCTAACGCCTGTAGACGGTGCCCAAAGGATAACTTTACGTGCATGTGTACGCGCGTCTTTAATTAGTTATTAATTTTTAATTTTTTTCTTTATTTTTTCCCCTGGAATCTTCGAATATATACAATAGGGCTAATCATTTTGAAGTCATATTTTTTGATTTGCCCTCGCACCCCTCAAAATGTGAGTGTATGAGGTCAGTATCAGCACCGATCAATATGACCATGGTGCGATTTTTTTTGGCGTGGCCCATTGCAAAAGTATTTTTCCCATTCAAATAACACGGGAAATGTTTTTTTTTTAATTTGAAACTTTATTCCAATGTAACGAATCATCACGTTGTAAAAATCAATGCATATTCTTGTAGGAAATTAAACGATCTCCAAAAAAGGTCTGATATGATTTTTCGCTAAGTCCACTCGTTTGAAAGTTATTAAAGGTTAAAGTTCAACCTCAAACGGTATATGACGACTTTTTTTTCGACCTAGCGAAAAATCATATCAGACCTTTTTTGGAGATCGTGCAATTTCGTACAAGAATATGTGTTGATTTTTACAACACGATGATTCGTTAGAACGAAATAAAATTCCAAATAAAATAAAAAAACATTTCCCGTGTTATTTAAATGGGAAAAATACTTTTGCAATGGGCCACGCCAAAAAAAATCGCACCGTGGTCATATTGATAGGTGCTGATACTGACCTCATACACTCACATTTTGAGGGGTGCGAGGGCAAATCAAAAAATATGACCCCAAAATGATTAGCCCTAATATACAAGTCCGGATGTAATTGAGGGGATGGGCGGAATAACGGTATAAGTCGGGTTATATCGTTTTTCCGGAGATTGCATAAAAATGATCAGTGACCATAGATCTACATTATATTTTTATTTGATAAAAAAGGGTTGAATATTGAGGATTGAACTGAACAACATTCATGGAAGAACGGTATAACTCGAGTTATTCCGTTATTCCAAATATCTAGATGAAATGAGATGGAAACGTCGGAGTGATGTTTTCGGATGATCACTTAAAACGCGAAACATTTCGGGTATGGAAACGTATTTTCGATAGCGCAGAGACTATCGAAGAGATATCGGACATTGCTTCAGCATCATCTCAGCTTATCATCGACAAAAATAGATGACCTACGAACTTTGATGAGAATTGTGTCAAACGAAGCGTAGATATAATGCATGTTATCAAAATATATTCGAAGAAGCATCTGCTAAAAATCGGGAGTAAACTGTTAATACGTAGACTAGAATTAAAAAAAAAAAAAAAAAACGATATAGCTGGGGATATTCCATGCCAAATCGACGTGGTCCTGACCCTCGACCTCTCAGATCTAGTCTGCGATTTTTTGTATCATTCTTCTGACTATAAATACACTGATAGAAGGATTTGTTAATATTTAATTAAATTTATTCATATTTAACAAATAATTTATCAACTCATGTACTACTTAATAAATATTCGTTAACTGTTAATAAATATTTGTTGTGCACAAAGATGATTTGTTAAATGTTACAAAATATTAATTTATAATTAAAAAATCAAACAAATTTCCAAATAATTGTGTTTATTAATAGTTAAGAAATCCTTCTATCAGTATAGCAATCAGATTTTTTTTTTCAGATTTTTCGTAATAAATTTGAAAGTCGTATGAATTTTCAAAGTTCTTTTTTTTCCAACACCTTTATGGCCGTGATCGAAAAATGTAGAAAAATGTTCGACAATTCTGTGTCAAAAATGAAAATTTTTAAACCGAAATTCCTAATGTCTGGACTTTTGCTCCAACGTGTTTTTTTTTTTTTTTTTTTTTTTTTTAATTTCTTAATCATAATTTACATTTATATTCCAGAGATACAAAATATGTTTAAAAAAATCTGAAAGAATTTCTAAGAATCCTTGGCTATCGTTCGAAATATCCCTATCCCTCGATCTATCGAGACCTTGCAGCTGCTCAGATATAATTACAGAAGTATAGAATTTTACACGAACGTGATTGACTGACGAGTCTTTTATCCTGAGGATTCCTGAAAGAATATTTGAAAATCGAAAGGCCACTTTTTCAGATACATTCAGGTCCATTATTGGTCTACAAATAATTGCAAGGACAAAATTTTTCACAAAAATGTTATTCACAATTAAACAGCTGTATAATATATTTATCTATATATTTATCTACATATAATATAACTAACAAAAATACTTGGGCGCGGAATGTTATATATAATATATTCTTTTTCCTTTTTTTTAAGTATTATTATGTATTCAATATTTATATTCTTAAGATCAAAAAGGCCTCACTGCATTACTGCAGAATTATACATACCGGTATATAATTGTAAGTGCTCTGATTGCTATTCATGTGAATATCTATATACCTCTGTATACGTATATATAGTGTAATGTGTACATGAATGCAAAATAATGGATATCAATTCATTGAATTGGTCCTTTCAGTTACCATAATTCGTTGGATATGCATGTTTTTCGATATATCAATGCGTTTTCCACACGGCGTGCGCAAAGTTCGATTTTGCGCACGCTTCGCGTGCATAAAATTCAACTTAACGCGCGCTGTGTTGAAAAATGAAGTTCGATACACGTGCGAAAGATGATTCTCGACTCGTGTCAATTTGGACTTTGCGGGAAGAAAGACCAGGGAAAAATGACTTCACGGTAGGAAAGACTTCCCGGTCGGTAAAACCGCTCTTTGCTCCCCGAAAACAGATAGCAAAATCGGCCTTTCCGTTCATGTATGAAAAAAAATAAAATTATTATTTTTTCCACGTACAGTCCCTATACCGCCATATTAACCAGGCAATCCATTTGTTGCATTCGTAATTTTTACAAGCTTCATAAGAAGACGGATCAATATTTATGATATTTTCTATCATCAGTGGACCTTACGGCACTTGTCAGGCGAATAATTGGTTACATTCGTAATTCGCACGAGATTCCCGAATCACGGAAAGGATAATAATAGTTTTTTCCATTTCCCATCGTTCTCGCCACATTAACTGGGCTACAACTTGTTGAATTCGTAATTTTTATGGGATACCTAAGTTCGAAGAAATGATAAATATTTTTTCAATAGTCAGTCTTTCTAGGCAAATTCATCAGACTACCGATATGCTGGATTCGTAATTTTTACGAATTGCAAGCGTCGATGACAAAATTATTATGATTTTTTCCATCGTTAATGAATCTCACTAGACTTATCGGCCGAATGGTTTGCTGCATTCGTTATTCTTACAAGATGCCTGGGTCACGCAATTTTTTTTTTTTCATCTTTTCGTTGGTCAGTGAATCTCGCTAAACCGACTGGGCGATCGACTTATCATACTCGTAATTTTTATTATCTGCACAAGCGGAGGAATGAATCATTTTTACCAATGGCGTTTCTGGTTGAATTGAATACGAGATCGATCTCGTACGACTGGTCAATTTGAATAATTCCTAACTATGAATGGAATGGAAAATTCAATTTTTTGATATTAAAAAATCGAAAAAAAAAAAAAAAAAAAAAAAAAAGTAGGAAAGGAAATAAAGTAAGTGAAAGAAGCAATTTTTTTTCTCTATCCCTTTGATATTTAAAAATACGAATTTTTTTTGGCACCTACGCCCGTATGGTATTAGTCCATCGAATTATGAATTAATAATTATTTATCATTGAAAACTCTTACAAAAGCTTCAATGAAGCCTAACTAGGCCAGTCATTCTAGACATTAAAAATCAAAAATTTAACAATAATTCCAAAACTTTTGAAACTTTGGTGAAATGAACGGTACACGTAGAAAGCACCAAATCTCATTTTGCAACCTTTTTCAAACTACGGAACACTGTCAAAATTGCAAAAAAAATGTAATTTCGCGATATTTTCGACAAAAAAATTCCAAAAGTTATGCAAACTTGAAGTAGCGTTCAACACATTATTTTACATCACGTATCAGATTTGCAACCAATTTCTGGATACGGAACATCTTTTTTTATTAAAAATTAATGTTTTTCGTTTATAAAATGACGAAAAAAATTCCAAAAGTCTTGCAAACTTGACAGATTCATCGGAATAATGTCCCGAACAGCTGCATAAATTTGCAATCTTTTTCGCTTACCGGAACATGTTTATTTATAATTTTTTTTCATCAGCGGTTATTTTGTCGAGCAGGATGGTCTTGAGAAAATTCCAAAAGTTTTCAATTTTGGTTGCAAATGCCGAGAACAGCTATTGTGATGTTTTGACGAATTTGCAACCTCGCACGTGATCCGGAACCCTTCGCAACTAGCAAAAATTAATTTCTTGCATTTTTTTTTTTTGCGAGGGGTTCCGGATCACGTGCGAGGTTGCAAATTCGTAAAAACATCACAATAGCTGTTCTCGGCATTTGCAACCAAAATTGAAAACTTTTGGAATTTTTTCTAGACCATCCTGGGCAGCGATTCTCGATCTTTTGGCGTTAGTTAACGCCGGTCGTTAACGTGTAGTTGACGACCTTTTGTTTGTTAAAACATTTGATTTTGTTTGTTAAAAGGACGTTAACGACCGGCGTTAACTAACGCCAAAAGATCGAGAATCGCTGCCCTGCTCGACAAAATGACCGCTGATGAAAAAAAATTATAAATAAACATGTTCCGGTCAGCGAAAAAGGTTGCAAATTTATGCAGCTGTTCGGGACATTATTCCGATGAATCTGTCAAGTTTGCAAGACTTTTGGAATTTTTTTCGTCATTTTATAAACGAAAAACATTAATTTTTAATAAAAAAAGATGTTCCGTATCCAGAAATTGGTTGCAAATCTGATACGTGATGTAGAATAATGTGTTGAACGCTACTTCAAGTTTGCAGAACTTTCAGAATTTTTTTGTCGAAAATATCGCGAAATTACATTTTTTTGCAATTTTGACAATGTTCCGTAGTTTGAAAAAGGTTGCAAAATGAGATTTGGTGCTTTCTACGTGTACCATTCATTTCACCAAAGTTTGAAAAGTTTTGGAATTATTGTGAATTGGTTGTCTTGAATGACTGGCCTATAACGCATTCATCAGAGAGATGAGTAGGGATGGTCGCGGCCTCCCCTTTAGCGAGACAAGTGAACATCGGCGAGCAACTCTGCATCGAAATCTCGCGGGTACACGATTTCGTTCTCGTTTTTCATAAACTTCCCGCTGTTTATGGGGGTCATCTGCGATATTGTATGACCACACATTTTAATCGTTGAAACTTCCCCATTAACAATCACTAACTTCTAGCCCTGAATTCAAAGTATTTCAATGCGAAAAATGTCGATAAACGAAACCTTGCGCTCAGGAAGTACCTGGGTCTCCTCTGCGAGAACAATTAGCGCAACCACACTAAAGTGAGATTTGAGGGCATAATAAAAAACGACTCCACAACAAATTTCAGTGGAATCGAGCGAAGCGTTCCAGAGTTATCACCGATGAACGATTCTAACTTCCTGGACGCATATCCTCTCGACGAGTTATCCAACGGCGACGAACGGGGATGTTTTTTGCATGTCAAGAGCTGCCCTTTCGATTGGTATGAGGTACCAAAGGGTACGATAACATCCACTAATATTTTTCGGGGTGTTCTCGAAACCCCGATTATCACCAATCTAGGAAGTCCTCTTAGTCGGAGAGCCGGCTGCACGGAAGGTTCCCTCATCGGACTTATGGCTAGATTATATACGAATCGACAGCAAATATAGTGGTCAAGAGGTTGCCAGGCCTTACAAATCCTGTCAGGGAGGGCGGCAGCCACCCCTAAGAAGTAGACATCGTCTTGACCGATTTGTACGAGTCGATAAATTTTGTGTGTGCTCATGTACACATATTCAAGCGTAGTCCCCTGGCCTAATGGCTAGCGCTCACGTATGACACGCGGGCGGTCCGAGTTCAAATCCCGACCGATATTTTTGGTTGCATTTTTTTTTTCCGTACTTGACTTTACTTATCGAGTTTTTTTTTTCTTTTAACATTGCATTTTGTACGCAACTTCCCTCACGGAACATACGGTTTTTTCTTATTCAATTAAGCTTAACCCTTACTTCAGACAAAAAATACAGGGTGCCAAGGTTAGCCGCGACTATACAAAGTTTTCTACAAACGAATTGTGTTATGAATTTTGATTTCTAATATCTTCAATGGAACCGAACCGCTTCACTGAAAAAATGTTTTAAAATGTTAGTTCCCCGTGTGGAAATTGAATTAGGGAGCCGACCGGGTCTCGGCCTGGAAACCCGGCTTGTAAGCGGGTGCCGGTCGGGGGTTCTGGTCGGCACCCGCCCAGAAACGTCACGCTCGTCTGTTCGGTACCCGATCAGGAGGCCTGGCTGGGCTATAGTCGGGCTGCCCGGCCATGTCCCGAGTATTTATCAACGCAATAAAATTGTTATAGCTAGTTTTTTTTTATCATATGCAAAAACAAATGAAACATTATACAGCTGAATATAAGTTTATTTAATTATTTTTCATGAAATTAAAAAGTAATCCTATCGATGAAATCGCATTATACTCTGAAAAAACCGCCGCATTTTTCGTCCCCGCCGGGACTTGAACCCACGTCCGCTCGGTTACTAGTCGCACGCCCTAACCACTACGCTAAACTACCTTATGACATACTAACCAACACTTTGCTACTTGTTCACGGCCTATCGAAGTGTCAAGTTATTACTTGAAATATTTCAATGTTATCAAAATTTTGCATTTGCTGGACTAGATTGAAGCCCTTGCACATATTATTACGATTAATTACTAAATATTATGTCATGGATTTTCGTTTACGCGATCATAATTATGTTTATCCGAATGAAATATGACATTTGGTTACAAAAAAAAAATGTTTTTTCTCGAAATTTCACAATTACTAAACGTAATTACCCATTTGGAATTCACCCTGTGTAGCTTACAACAAAATTTGGACCGGCTAGCACATGTCCAGGCCCCGGCTAGGCTCTCGAATGAAAAATGGCGCAACTAGCTCCCGGCCAGCGCCCAGCTGCGCACCTTTATAAGATATTTGCTCAACTAGCTTTCAGTTAGCGCCCAACTGCGTACACAGAAAAAAAAAATTCCTCGTCTCAAGAAGAAGATTTCTTGTTTCAAGAAACTGTATAGTTTCTTGAATGAATCTTGAATGTTTTGATTGAATCAAGGAAATATGTTCTTAATTCAAACTAAGAATATAATATTCTAAATTAAGAACATATTTCCTTGATTCAATCAAAACGTTCAAGATTCATTCAAGAAACTACAGTTTCTTGTTTCAAGAAATCTTTTTCTTGAAACAAGGAGTCTTTTTCTTAAAACGAGGAATTTTTTTTCTCTGTGTACTTTTGTCAGATATTCGCCCAACTAGCTCCCGGTCAGCTCTCAGCTGCGTACTTTTATAAGATATTCGCTCTACTAGCTCCCGGCCAGCGCCCTGCTAGGCAGTTGGACAAAATTTTACCCAACCAGCTCCCGGCCAGCGCTCGGCTAGGAAGTTGACAAAATAATTGCCCGACCAGCGCCCGTCCAGCAACCTTCTTTAAACAGGGCCAACTCGGTCAATTTCCACACGGGTCATCTCGGAATAAAATTAAATTTGAAAAAAAAAAAAAAAAATGGAAATATACAAGCTGCGAACTATGAGTTCAAATACCATCAACGTTTCTCTAACTAAAATGTTTATTTACTTACAATCTTAAAATTATGGTGCAAAACATAACAAAATGATTGAAAAACTTATTCTACTCGGTGTCGGAGCTCGAACTATTTACAGCGAGATACTAGTTTCCATCGCTGTCTGACTGTTCTACAATTATAATATCTTCCACTCTCAATGGGGTTAACCTCAAATTGTCGATCAAGATTAACAATGTAAAAAAAAAAAAAAAAAAACAACAAAGTACGAAAAAAAAAAAAAAAATTCATTCAAAAATATTGGTCGGGAATTGAACTCGGGCCACCCGCGCGCCAGCCGTGAGCGCTAGCCGCTAGGCCAGGAAACTACGCTTGAAGTTGTGTACACACGCACACACAAAATTTATCGACTCGTACAAATCGGTCAAGACGATGTCTACTTCTTAGGGGTGGCTGCCGCTCTCCCTGACAGGGTTGGGGGTGGCACCCCAGATTTTCCTAAAAGTGCTCGACCTTCATCATCGATTGGCACTAGTTTCAATCATAAGTTCGATGAGGGAAGGTTAATCATTAAAAACAAACCGGAAGTGACCTTTTTTAGACCCTTCGGTCAAGATACAGGGTTTGTAAGGCCTGGCAACCTCTTGACCACTACATTTTCTGTCGATTCGTATATAATCTAGCCATAAGTCCGATGAGGGAACCTTTCGTGCAGCCGCCTCTTGGACTATCTGGCAATCGACCAATTCTTAATCGATCGGGATGAAACTAGTCTCATTCGAAGGGTTATGAAATTTCATAGAATGTGAAATTTTGATTTTCCGAAATCGGTTCAATTTTCGAAAAAATCCGAAAAAAATACCTTGCCCCACTTCAATTGACGAGTACTGTATATTTCACAAGGAACGGTTATTGTCCCCAGCAGGTACAGGTATACCTGCTGGGGACTATGAGCCCAGCCTGAACAAACATGCCGAGCGTTGCGCGACATGAGAATTCCGGTTCCCAAAGCCAGATATGTAGCATTCTGCGGAAAGTTTTCATCAATTTCTAATCTTAATAGCATTATTAATAGTCTACAATGTTCAGAAGTCTGAGATCTCCCGCGATCATAACTATATTCATACTTCTTTTGGGATATTAAATTTACACGCTTGCTTAAAATGCACATATTGAACACTCTTTCAAACATACAATGTTTAAAATTTCAGAAAACTATTTGACATAATAATATTCTACATACCTTCAAGATTATCTTCCATTTTACCGATTTGAAATCGGTAGCGTAGAACAAGATATATTCCACTTCGCGCGAATCGAGAATTTTAGAATAGAAAATCGCTACGTTCCTCACTCGCAAACGGTCAAGTTCGGATTGTCGTCAGTCGAGTACCGCGAAGGGTAGGGACCGGTTCTTCTACAATAGGGCGTAGAAACACCTGATCTTTGAAATGACATACATACAAATAAAAAATGAGAACACTCAATTTTTGGATTTTGCCGATTTTTCTGTGATTCTGCCCACTGTGCGACGATCTTTCGAGTCTGTGGTGTTTCACACAGTTTCTGCAGTTTCGTATTTGATGAGTCAACATTACTCTGTATTTTAGGAACTGTTTCCAACCGGTGCAGTCTCTTTCTAATCTTTTCGCATTTTTTTTTTTTTTTTTTTTTTTTTGTATTGAGCAATCTTGAGCTCTTTCTCTCTCGTAATTCTTTCACGCATCTTTATAGCACGTCTTCTTCTTGCATTACGTACTAACACATTTACTTGAGGTCTTACTGGCGGTGGATGATCAATCACCGAATCGCGCGTATTTTCGTGAACAACATTATTCGTAACATCTTTCAAAGCTTTGTTCTTAGCACGATAGTTAGTGCAATGCTCCTTCCAAGTTTTTTTCGCACCCTTCTGCTCACGGCGATTCATATCCTAAAAGAAACAAGAAACTATCAGTCCCCTGGAAAATAAAACAGTCCTCTGCATCATGAAATGACAGGGGACTGTTATTTTTGCAAAGAAAGTTATCTAGTGCTAAGTCATTCGAAATCTTTATCGATTGGAAAGTAACAAGTGCAGAAGTACTCATGGCGTGAATCAAATAATAAATCATTTAAATGAAATCACCTAAAATGATAGAATAATTACTCACCAGTGGACTGTTCCCTAGCAAATCCAGTGACACCAAAATTACACCAAAAGTACACGGTGTAGGTCTGCAGTGTAATATTGGTGTAATTTTGGCAAAACTCTATAATGCGTCCAAAATTACACCAAAATGGGTCGGGTGTGAAATTGGTGTAAAGGTGGTGGGAAAAGTTCTGAGATACACCGTGTGATTTTGGTGTAATTTTGGACGCATTATAGAGTTTCACCGAAATTACACCAATATTACACCAAAATCAAACCACACCCAAAATACACCAAAATGACACCAGAAATATTGGTGTAAATGAATCCGCTAGGGTTAAATCTCGCGGCCCCAACGCGTGGTTTAGTGACAAATACTGGGTTAACACTGAAGAAAATAACGCACATCAACATTTCTTGACTTCCGGGCGAAATTCACACTGTTTACATTTTATTTAAACCGATAAACGATTACTACTTTAAAAAATATGAATTTGGCGTAATTTTTAAATTAAACCAGGGGACTGTTTTAAAAATTTAAGGACACCGTTTGAGTGATAGTTTTTCACATTCAAAATCTGTTTAAAATCATGGTTGTATTGTAGAAACACGCGCTCTCTACTCTGGTTTAACTTATTACCATTCAAATTACGTAATTTTAATCCTAAAAATAAATATTTATCGTGAAACTTGTTATTCTGCGAATGGGACACGACAGGGGACTGTACTTTGGCATGTTTGGAATGCACTTAAATGAATATTACAAATTATTTAATAGTAATGTGCTGTGTCACATCAAAAATAGGTAATGTATTTTCGTTTTTGATACATAAAACTCTCTAATAATAACCCTAAATACATAAAGTTTGCCTGGGACATCGATTTTCCAATTAGTAGAGAAGTACCCATATCTTTTTATGTTTTTATCCGTTATCAACATTTTTGAAAAAGAAACGCTAACTCTGCCCATTGATAACATTTGAAACTGCGACCAGCAGCAGCCATGTTGGTTTTGGCGTTACACAATTTTGTAACACTTTTAGCATACAAACCCCTATACTTTCCAAACACCCCGAAAATGAAATCATTTTCAATGATAAAAATATATATGAATATGGTAGGGTAATTCCGGGTGAGATGGCCATAGGGGAGAGATGGCCTTCGACGATATTTCTCAGCCTACTCGATATATTATACTTTCTATTTGGGGTAGATCGGTAGTAGTACTTTGTACGAAGCGATCTACTCTAAATAGGAAGTGTCATATGGGTAATTCTCATTTACGACAAAAATCTCCGTGCACCCCACTTTTTACACTTTAGTACTTAATTATGGGATTGGTTATTTATTTTAGTAAAATATAGATGAAATACTATCCTCTCAAGCTAAATTTATGTAAATAAGCCTCACAGTTAATTTTGTATTGAGCGTCAAAGCATCAAAAATGTCACTTCCATGGGTGTGACTTCCCCGCTTTCGCGAAGAAAAAAAATCAGAAGTCTTTATTTCTTCATAATATTCACTTCAAAAGTGAGCCAATATCAACTACGATGAATAACTCATTATATAAAACAATATAATGTCTGAAGTTACAGAGATTTTAATATGAACCGTCATATCAAAGTTTGTGATCAATTTTTTTGTCACTTCCATGGACCTATGTCACACCCTTCTTATTTGAAAAAATATTGCGCGGGGAACCTAACCCAAATGGCTATAGACACAGTACTGACCCGCTTGATCTTTAATTAGATGATAAGCCATAGGTTTAAAAAAAAGTACTGACCCGCCATCTTAAGCCAATGGTCAATTTATACCGACGTCGTAATCACAAGAAGAAAATTTGACTTAAATTTTTATTCTCACAACTCGTCGAGCATAACTGTCACTTCCGTGGCAGCTGTTTTAAGATATGTAATTTTCATTAATCAAACTTTGAATATGTGATTGAATTGCGTTTTTGCATGATAAACACAATGCCAAGTCATTAACTACATGTCTGATTTAGAGGTCATGTTTTTTAAATTCTAATACATTAAATGTCACTTCCGTGGAGTCACTTCCATGGCTTTGTGGATAAAAAATCTATCCACGGATATGAGCATTGACCCACGAAAGTGACAATTTTACAATATATGAGTATGGCTTTATTGAATGCTTAGTTTTTTGTAATTTTTGAAAATTTTTGAAAATTTTTGAAATTTTTTTTTTCAATTTGAATTTTTTTTTTTTTTTTCCTCTTCTTAGCTCAGCGACTATTTCTTTCTTATAGAGTAAGACCTAAACTTGAAAAATGTACCATAATTTATAATGAAAAGACGTTTTCACGAAATCACCAATTTTCGACCTACAAAATGAGAATTACCCATATATCGAATAGCATGAGAAATATCATCGAAGGCCATCTCTCCCCCATGGCCATCTCACCCGGAATTACCCTATATATGAGCGGATCCACGTCACTTCACTCAAAAAAAAAAAACCGTCAAGTCACGGATCTTTGCGCCATTCGACATATCTTTAGTACTAAGGGAAAAAAAAATACGACTTCAGGGATTTTGAAAAAATTTTTAAAATGGCGGAGTTAGAGCTATTTGAATGTTGGTAAGTCGCTGTTGCACCGCTATGTTTGAAAATTCATATCTACGAAAGTATTTACCGGAGCGGACTGATCCTGAAATCATTTTGTTCGTAAAAGAATGCGCTTTCATAGAAGAAATTTTGTTTTCAAAAAAAAAAAAATTCTTTCTATTTTTTTTCGTCGTTTTTATTTTTAATTTCGCTGCCATTTCCGCGGGACCTACAGGAATCCATGGAGATAATTTTTTTCGGATAGCCGAATCCTTCCCCTTCAACTCTAAAACAAAAATTTATGGAGAACCTACCTGGGCCGGAGAAAAAAAATAAAACGTCTTGTCGCGCGTCGCCGCGGGCGTCAATCCACGTCCGCGCGGCGAGCTCCTTGTGTTGCGTAGTGGAGTTAAATTACATTTGATGCTTCTCTACTTACCCGGGCTATTCATTCTCCGAAAATAGTTGTTTAACCACCTTAGTCTTCGCTTATCCGTCTACTGGTCATGTTTTCTCGGAGTTACATACACCTATACCTGTTCTGGAAGTTCGAAGTCACCAACTGCACAAACTCTGATCGTCTTGTGTTAAATATCTAAAAGTAACTAATCCCTTTACTTGTATCGGAATATAATCCCTCAATCTACGGGGTTGTTTTGAAAAGGGAAATCATTGAAGCATCAATGTCTGTGACAGGAAACACTATAGGTTTCGAAGAATCCATTGTTTCGTATGGCCCAAGCGGACCGGAACAGTCGAGCGCGGTCAAATTGGTCCTTTATGCGTGACCCACGTGTAAGGATCAACTTAATCCCTTCTTGCCGCATTTACCAAGTGCAACAATCGCACCAAGTTGCCTGCACCTGGTGTAAGGCATCTTTTGAACTGACCTGA
Organism: Tenthredo mesomela; assembly: GCA_943736025.1. Taxonomy (NCBI): domain Eukaryota; kingdom Metazoa; phylum Arthropoda; class Insecta; order Hymenoptera; family Tenthredinidae; genus Tenthredo; species Tenthredo mesomela. The sequence continues at coordinate 18,560,726 of OX031018.1, read as the reverse complement.
AATAAAAGGCTCAGCAATTTTGTGGATAACTTCTGTGATCAATCGTCAAAATTGGTTGCACATAATTCCATTGCGAAGCAGCAAAGTAGTTATTCGCAGAAGATGAAAGAGAGCTTGAAAGTTGGCGAATTTTTAGTGGTATGTGATTTTACTGATTATTTTTCCCATCCAAATTTCAGCCAATAGAATTGCACCATTCGCCGTTATTTTGCATAGCCTACACGATATTTAACTGATAATTTTGACAATTCCACTGGTAATTTCACGTGTGCTTTCACCGCGGTAATTTTTCATGTTAGCTATATATAAAAAACAAAAGATTTTCCAATACAGTTAACGCTCCATCGAATCTGACAGATTAAATTATAATTATGATTCTGTGACCTTTAAATTTTGATTTTTAACTGTGGATTTTGTCTCATGATGCAATTCTATGGGCCGAAATTCGGATGGAAAAATAATCCCCCGAATACCACTCGAGCTTCAAAATTAATCGGGTATTTCCCTCAAGGTTCCCTGCAATCAAACGAACTCGTCAAGTTTTTCAGAAAAATCACTCGCGCTTCGCGCTCGTGATTTTGTAATCTGAAAAACTTGACTCCTTCATTTGTTTGCAACGAATCTATCGGGAAATACCCGATAATTTTGAAGCTCTTGTGGTATTATATGTGAGAATTATGCATTTGTTGCACAAGATTCCATGCAAGGGTTTCACTGAAGCAATAATCAGGCGACTATTCATCCAATCGTGGTTTACTATAAAAGTTACGGTGACGACCAGTTGAGACATTTTAGTTTTGTGATAATTTCAGAGCATCTGAAACATAATACAGTTGCGGTTCATTTATTTCCAAAAAAATTAGTCAACTTTATGAAAGAGAAGTTCCAAGATTCAATTTCCATAGACAAAATAATTTATTTCTCTGATGGAGCAGCTTCCCAATATAAGAACAAAAAGAATTTCATAAATTTAACACATCACTTTGAAGACTTTCAATGCCACGCTGAATGACATTTCTTTGCTACATCACATGGAAAAGGGCCGTGTGATGAGGTAGGTGGAACTGTTAAGAGATTAGCTTCACGTGCGAGTTTACAACTGATTGGCAATTCTGATCCTATTCAAACACCGCTGGATCTATATAATTGGGCATGTTCTTATTTTCGAAGCATATCTTTTGCGTACTGTACGGCTGCAGAACATCAACCGGAAGAATCTATTCTACAAAATCGATTTGATAAAGCCTTGACAGTTCGTGGCACTCTGAAATTACATGCGGTCATTCCAATATCTCATAAACTCGTAGAAACAAAATTATTTTCCGCATCAGAAAATTTTGAGTCCATGAAAATTATGAATTAATTTCAAACAGAGGTGTCCTACACTAAGTGCCATCGAGCAAATCATCGCTAGAAACATCGGCCCTTTTCAGAGCCACCAAAATATTGCAGAAGATCGGCGCGGGGTGACGCGCGACAAGACGTTTTATGTTTTTTCTCCGGCCCAGGTAGGTTCTCCATAAATTTTTTTCTTTAGGGTTGAAGGGGAAGGATTCGGCTATCCGAAAAAAATTATCTCCATGGATTCCTGTAGATCCCACGGAAATGGCAGCGAAATTAAAAATAAAAACGACGAAAAAAAATAGAAATTTTTTTTTTTTTTTTAAACAAAATTTTTTCTATGAAAGCGCATTTTTTTATGAACAAAATGATTCTAGGATCAGTCCGCTCCGGTAAATACTTTCGGAGATATGAATTTTCAAACATAGCGGTGCAACAGCGACTTACCACCCTAGTAGAAATTGAATGTTGCGTACAGCTCGCGGCGCGTTTGGCGGGTGGCATTGTACAGCAAGGCGACAGTCGCTCTGAAAGGCACGGTGGGCTCGCTGCGTACTGTCGCGGCGACATGTAGGCAATCACCGCATGCGGTTACCTCACTGCAGCGTAAGGCGATGCTGAGGCGGGTTTAATAATTTGATTGTTCTTTTGCAGTCAATTCATATAGTAGTAATTGGTTGAAAAATATCAAGGAATGAGGAAATTGAAGGAAGATCAATCAATGAGGGACAACTGTAAATACTAAGAGCAAAGAATCATGAACAATTTTTTTTACTTACAGTTTGGCTTCTTTCTCATAAATTATAAAAACTAGTACAACTCGAAACATTAACATGAAATTTTACGAAAAACTTAGAATCCTCCTTCTTGCTTAAGGTGTGGGTGATTTTCTACGATGGGCTCGATTCCCATCCCAATCTCCAGCTCGAGTGAGGCTCTTGCCGATAGCACCTTCCATTTCGGAAATGGATACTTTCCCATTTACTTCGAATAAACCTATAATTTTGCAAATATCACAGTTCAAACTGAACGAAAAATCTGATATTGATGAAGCAATTTCAACTTACCAGTAATACAAATCCAGAATCCTTTGAACTCTTTAAGAGGAGTTTTGCCTGAGGTTTTTTTTACTGCAGACAATTGCATTGCCAGTTCTCTCTTCAAGAGTTTCTGTAGCACTGCCAGTGCTTGCTTGCTCGTTGTGTCCCTTGAATTCCAATGAAATTGGAGGAATTTGCCCTGAAAAATATGGAGTTTAGCAAAAAGGATTTCCATAAAAAAAAATCAAAAAACCACCGGAAAAAAGTAAAATTTTAACATACAAAATCCTTTCTGTAGGTTTCGTTCTCTCCAAGCTTCTGACTGAATTCTCTTAGGTTCTCCATTGATATAAGAGGGAGAATAAGGTGATATTTCTCACAGAACGATTCCTTGAACACTCCTATCTGCAATGCCTGTTCTTCTAGAACCTGCAAGATACTGTTCAGCTTGCCCATCATGCTATCCATCCGTTTTATGTTATCCTCTTGAAAAGCCTTGAATTCTGAAGCGAAAGATGAAATTTTCAACTTATTGAGTAATTTGATGACACTGTGTTTTTTTACCTCGTTGAGAAACAAAAGAACCCTCGAAATCATGCACATTTTCGAGTAGAGTTGTCTCCTCCTCATGATCAGTTGACGTGTGATGACCTGTCGTAGTGGATGAAGAAGCGGCAAGTGATCCCTCAATATTTTCACTTAGCGGACCCACTTGAATGACAATGGGTGCAACAGTAGTGGGGATGGCAGGTGCAGGTTGAGTAGCCAGACTTTCAGTAGTTGTACCATCACTATGATGTCCATTGCCATGCACATTTTCTTCCATTTCTATCTGTTCGTATAATTCCACAAAAGTATCATCAGTTTGTCGATTGTCACCCTGGGACTCTGCAATAGAAAACATTCAAGTTACATTTACAGAAAGACTTGCTGGAGTGGGATTCTCAGTGTTAAAAATTGAAGAATAAATTCTTCTTATATACTTGTTGTTTGCTTGGGATCATTGCTTCGTTTGTCCCTGATTCTCTTTTTTTTCTGAAGAGGCTCCATGATTTCGTCATCAGAAGATACATCTGAGAAAGAGAATCCAAGTGAAAGAAATGAAAAAATATCTTTCGTGGACAATAAAGGAAAAAATTGGGGGAAAAAAAAATACCATGAGATATCGATACACCTTTGCTGAGATTTTCTATCATCTGGGGAGAAATTATGCTCAAAAGCTGTGCCTGCATATTTTCAGCTTCCTTCTGTAATTGTCTCTGTCTTTTTTGAGCCATGATAGCAGCCAATCTCGAAACTGGATCATCCTCTGGAGCTGAGAAAGCATATCGTGTAACCCCTAATGCTTCACATTTGTTCACAGCTTCTTCATAATTTCCTGTAAGAAATTTATGACATCAACTACCAGACAACTAAATAATTGTGAATAAATCTTCAATTTATGTCCTTCAACTTACTTGCTTGGGCCCTTACTTCAACGGAATATGAAGGCCAATCATCCTTTGGTGGATCTCTGTTCTTTATCATCTTTTCCAGTTCAGCTAACTGAGCTGACGTATAAGGAACAGGTGGATATTTTGAGCACGTTTTTTTATTTATTTTATTGTACACTACCCACTCTGAGGGCAAAATTTCTGTTTCAATGCCTTTCTTCTTCGTTGTTGAAAAAATTACGATATCATATATGTAAGTAGCATTATCGCTCTCTTCGTTCGGTATTTCTGACTGCATGTTGGAAAAAAACTCTCACGTAAAACCAATCAACCAAAATCAGTGAAATGATTCGACAGAGTCGTAGTGATTGTCCACCGATAGTGTCAATGGAGGTTGAAAGAATGAAAAACAACAAAATACAAGGTCGCTAAGCAACTTGAACGTTTATTATCATCAATGAACAATTGAACTCAAGCAAAACTCGACTCTGTGATAACGCTAACTAGCAAATGGAATTACGGCCGTAGCCTACACGACTGGAGTGCGTTACCGAGTCAACAATGCGGGACTAAGGCACTTTGCGCACGCAAGCCCGTGCGTAAAATCGAATTTTACGTACGCTGTTTGGAAATAGTACTTTTCGATACTAGTGCGAAAGTGTTGATTCTCGGACGAGTGTGAAGTTTTTCGCCCGAGCGAAGCGAGGGTGACAATCACACGAGTCGAGAATCATCTTTCGCACGTGTGTCGAACTTCATTTTTCAACACAGCGCGCGTTAAGTTGAATTTTATGCACGCGAAGCGTGCGCAAAATCCAACTTTGCGCACGCCGTGTGGAAAATTAGATTTTCCGGGCCGCTCCCGAAATCGACTCCAATTAAATCAAAACTAATCCTGTAATTTTGATTTATTTCGAGTCGATTTGGGGGGCGGCCCGAAATTTTTTTTATAACCGCCACCCTAATACACACACATGCGTTCTTTCAGAGCACCTTCTTGAAATCAACTATATTTACCGACTATTGTTGTTTGCGATGTCTTTCTATTTCCATGATAAGATAATGCGTATGAAATTGAGTTTTGAACTGTAACTTCAATTTTTTCACAGAGGGACGACGTATTTTTCAAAATTCCCTGGAGTTACCTCCAACTGGATACCAACAAGTTTTCTCGCGACAAGTTCTAGATTACAAATTTTTATTTGATTTTCAATGTTTGGATGACATTCCCACATGTTAAACAATTTTGAATCCACTGGGTATTGATAAATGGAATTCTTCACTGTCCAAGGATTTCCTCTTATCATTATGTCATTATTGTCAAGAACGATGTCCCTTATTTGAAGGATACTATCATCATTGAGGAGTACAATATTGTCAGGTGCAGTAGGACGAAGCAGGAAGTTCTTGAATTTGAGTTTAATTATTTTATTGCCGGACTGTTTTAAAATTTCCAATTCGGGGGAAATAAATGCCTTCTGCCGAGTTATTGATATTTCTGCGAGATAACGTCTGCAAAATTGTGCCAGTGGCTTGTTGCCAGAATGAATGTATCTCCTCGCTTTGCCTTGAAATGTCTCAAAACAATAAGCACTAATTTCATCCAACGTACAGCCAGTGGAGTCAATGTCATCAACTAGGTGAGCTAAGTTATGAGGGTTTATTGTGACGGATGTTTCAGGGTAGAGGTCTTCGTAGGATAGGCAGTAGAATGCCAGAAACGCTCTAGCTTGCTCCTTATGTGTGCTTATCAATGATTCATCTGATAATATGCGACAGGCTACGTGGAGCAATAAAAAATGGTTATACTGGTGGTGAGGCACAATTCCTTTCAAAATTATCGGCCCAATGGTGTTTCGGAGACAGTGGAATTCAGCAGCTTTGAAATCAGCAAAGTACTGTAGTGTTCTTGGCTTTCGAGTGTATTCAGCTGGTAACTGGTTTTTGATTTGCTTTAATCTTGAAGATATTTCATTTCTAGCATCAACTCTCAGTTTGATACCTCTCGCTCCGGTATTAAACCAATAATCCAGTTCCTTTTTCGTGGCACCAAGATCGACCAAGTGCATTTTATCCAAGACGAAAGAGTATATCATATCAATTTTAGGCGATATATTGATCATTGGTGTAGGTTTCCTGTGGTGATCAGGTTGCTGGAACTCACGAAATGAGTCGTCAGTTCTTTTAACCCCATCCTTGAATCTGTACACTGTTGTTCCTTGTACTTTTTCCCCTCGAACTGTACATCGTTCACAGGCATAATAACCTCCATTGTACTTTGTGCCTTTTATAAAGCTCCTGGCAGGAGTATCACAAATAATACAGTGCACTCGGACTGAAAACAGTTTGCCATCAATTTCAATACCATGATATTGAAGTGCATTGAGCTCTTGAATGAATTTTCCCAAATAAGCTTCCAGATCTCTCGGCTTCGAATTGCCACAATAAATGGCAATTGGAAAGGGTTTATAAATGTCAGGTCTGTGAAAAATTTTTCCCAGGATCGGCCAAAACCCCGTCGAACTGGACTTGAAGAGAGACACCCCATCCATGTTAAATTAAGTGCAATGGTATCACCATGATGCACTCCTGGATCAACAACTGCAGAAAGTCCCTCTCGCATCCCCAAGTAAACGAATTCCCCTTCTGACTTATTGTCATTATCAGGCATTGATTCAATTTCGACTTTGATTGATGATGTTTTCAAGAAAGTTTTGGATGAAAGGGGTAACTGTGGGAGAGCACGTTTCTTGAGAATTTTCAAGAGCTTATCTAGATACATGTCCGCTATTTGAGATTCAATCGCCCACAACCGAAGTTCGACAATTGTATCCAATATATCTGCATCCATGTCCAACAATTTTTCTATTCTTTCAACTCAATAACAACGAGATGTTCACGAAGCAAAGAACGAAAGCTGTCAACGAAACCGACATAACCCTATTATTTTGCAAGAGCGTTGGAAAGTCCAATGCAAAGTTGCGGCAATGTTCCCGCGGCGTATCACGGCGAGCTTCCCGCCGCATATCACTGTACGGTCGCCGTGCGAACATCGCGCCAAGAGTCTATGACGCCCAGTCTTCAGAATTTCTACTAGGGCAACATTCAAATAGCTCTAACTCCGCCATTTTTAAAAATTTTTCAAAATCCCTGAAGTCGTATTTTTTTTTCCCTTTGTACTAAAGATATGTCGAATGGCGCAAAGATCCGTAACTTGACGGTTTTTTTTTGAGTGAAGTGACGTGGATCCGCTCATATTGTAACGTGGCCAAACGTTAAAACCTCCTCCTTACCAGCCTTACGCACGTACCGAGTGCCAAATCACCGATTTCCGTGGTTTAAACCCTTGCCGCCTTGTCCCGCGGAGCCATATTGACGACATGCATCTGCTAACAGCCGACCGGCGGCCGTCAGCGCTCGCCGGACAGGTGGTAATGAGGATAACCATCCCAGCTAGCGGAAAAGAGCGTCAGTCTGCTTTGGCGTACTGTACGAGACACCGCGTGTTCAAGACCGGCGAGAAGTCAGAGAGAGATTGATTGATTGATTGATTGATTAGGTTTATTATGCCCTAGGAACCTTTGGGGCAAGAAATGATACAGTAAATCACATATTAATAGTAAATTAAGTTATAAAAGCGTTGAGCTAAGCATATAAAAGGAGCATGCCAGAGAGATACAATAATAGTAGGTTAAGACATTCATAGAATAGTAGAATAAGGTGAATGTAGTAGAGATAAAAGGGTAGAATAAGATAGAGTAGTGTAAAACAGTCAGTATGACTAAAATGAGAAAGCAGAGAGAGAGATAGAAAGAATGAATGAATGAATGACTCTCTATTATGTCATGGCAAAGCCCTAGACAAAAAATGAACAAAAAGAGAAAACTATAATACAGTAAGCATCATACAAACTATGCGATGTAGATAAAAATAAAAGAAATAAAGTAGATACCTATTATAAGTAAGACAATATAGAAAACGCCAATTACTAGACAGATAAGAGAGAGAAAAAAATGAAAATGAAAATTCTTTATTATTATTCCAATTTACAATGTTTGGAAATGAGGAGTGAGAGGAGTAAGCAAGTAAGGTTGTGGCAGTTTAGATATAGAAACACTCGCATTCGCACGAGGAACACGGGAAAACTGCCGAAAAACCTTGTCCAAGTGTAGCCGGACCAAGCTCTAATCCTCAGCCAGCCAATTCAGCGCCTGAACGGCGCGACCCGTCTTACAAATTTTGCGGGCTGCCGCTCGGGTCTTTCTCGACCGGCCGGGGATTCGAACCCACGTCCTCCCGCTCCGCAGTCTCGAGTGCTAGCACTACGCTACTACGGTCGGAGAGAGAGAGTGAGATAGATAGATAGATTTAGATTTCTTTATTTTTATCCATAGCAATGTTCGACAAAGCCTACCTTGCATTTACAATGCGTATGCAAGGAAGGCGGAGAGGAAGCTTAACCTAACTTAGAACTAGGTAAAGAGAGAGCGGTACATATAGTACAGAGCAAGCAGACAGGTTGTTTTTTTTCCGCAGGTATCTCAGCCTAACTGAGGTCCCAATGCAGACAGGTTGTATATGTAGGTATATAAATCTAGTATATAAATATACCTACACATATAGAAATACCCACATTCGCACGAGGGACAAGGAAAACCGCCGGGAAAACCTTGTCCACGTGTAGCCGGAACCGAACTCAAACCACCGTGAGTCAAGTTTGCGCCTGGGTTGCGATTCTGTAACTTTCCGCTTTAGGCGTTCCTTGACTCGCTTGGGGATTTGATCTCAGGTCGTCCCGCTCCATAGTCTCGAGTGCTAGCACTACGCTACTATTGTCGGTAGCGTAGAATTAGAATTAGAATTAGAATTTATTCAAATGCCCATAACAATATTGGACAACTGTAATACAGCAAAGTATACAATGATTAAGAACAGTGACAGAGTGACTAAAAACTAGGCTCACAAACTAGAGTAAAGACTAAGGAGAGAGCGACAGAAAGAACGAGGAAGCAAGTAGATGCTAGAGATAGGCTTAGGAGAGAGCCGTAGAGAAAGCTGAAGAAAGGTGAAGAAGCGGATAGAGACAGAGACGGAGAGGAGACAACGGTAGTTCCGATAAGTCCGGCTATAGGCGAGTGTTCTCAGTGCTGAACAGGTGCTCATGAAGGCCACGCTTAAAGGCCGAGAGCGTGCGGGCTGCCCTGAGGTCAGAAGGCAAGGCATCCCATTGGCGGATGGCCACCGCGGAAAATGAATTGGCCTCGGTTCGCGGTCGCGGAGGCAGAAAGTCACCACGGGGAATCCTGGCAGAACCAGCGGCTGCAGGATTGCGTTCGATAAATAGCTCACGCAGATAGGATGGACGACCAGAGCGGATGATGACGAAGAAGACCGCGAGTAAGAAGTAGAGGCGCCCATCGTTAACCGTGAGCCAGCCCAGCCGTCGACGGTAGGGAGGGATGTACTCATCCCTCGCAACACCCCACACGAAGCGCACGCAGTTGTTCAGGAGGCGTTGCAGTTTGGTGTTGAGCAGGCTCGAGAGATCGTTATATGCTACGCAGCAGTAGTCGAACAGCGGGAAGAGCAGTGTGACCACGAGCCGTCGGCGAAGGTCCTGGGAGAGAAGGCGCCGAGACGCCGCGAGCTGCCGGAGGTTGCCGTGCAGGCGGCCGGAGATCGACGCGACCTGGGCCGACCAGGAAAGCTTGCTGTCCAGGATCAGCCCGAGATTGCGAATGGTCTGAGAGTAAGGCAGTGAGGTGCCATCGAGGAGAAGCGGAGGAAGCGAGGCGGTATTCAGCCGAGAGATGTAAGGCGAGCTGCCAAGGACACACACATGTGTCTTGGCTACGTTAAGCCAAAGGAGATTTGCAGTCGCCCAAGAGAGAACAGCGCTGGCATCCTGGTTAACCTTCTCGAGGCAGTCGGAGAGAGCCGCCGGAGCACATTGGCGATAGATCTGTAGGTCGTCGGCGTAAAGATTGATTGATTGATTGATTTGTTTATTATGCCCTCGGACACTGGGGCAAAGAAATTACAATAATAGCATGATACAAACTTAACTTAACCTAGGTTATTAATGGGTAGAGCTCAACAAACAGCATAGCTATAAAGACTTTACAAAACATAATGCGTGAGCATACATAACAGATGATACTTAAGCTCTAACTATACTAAGACATAATCAGTGTGCAGCAGATACACATACACTAACAAAGCCTACTTAGCGAACTTAGAATAGTAAAATACGCAGGCGAGCATACCGACTTCAAGCCGGACGTAGCAAATACCGCAGCGACACGGCGCTAACTAACAATTAAACGATCCCCAAGCACGAAATTCGTAGTAGAAGGACCAATCAGACAGAACCGGTGTCATTAGCGAAGAGATGCGCGAAGAGTTGAGCCCTGAAGGAGCTGCTGACCAAGCACGAAGTCAACTCATCAGGCAAGGAGTGCCACAAGTAGACAGCCGCGAGATGGAACGAGTTGCGAAAAATAGCGTTGCGATGCAAGGGGATATGAAAAAAATCATGCGGCCGATGCGTAGGCAGACCATCACCGAGCGTCGGCCGAGTAAAAAGGTCAGTTAAATAAGAAGGAACATTACCGTGTAAAAGGTTGAAGACAAACAAGCCCAAAAAGTAGAGGCGGCGAGCCCTAACCGAGAGCCAACCTAGTTGCCTCCGAAACGACGTGACGTGTTCGTCTCGTCTCAAGTTAAAAATAAACCTAATCGTGCTATTTACACGGAAAGAAAAATATAGTACTGGTTACCAAGCCGGATAGTACTCAGTGCTATCTGAAATCTAGAAAAATTTCAGCCTACACTCAGTACTATCTGGATAGTAGTGGCTACTATCCAGATACTACTCAGTACTATCTCAGATGTCACTCAGTAACATCTGAGATTGTACAGCGTCAGATGGCACTGAGTACATCCAGATACTAACCAGTTACATGCCAGATAGTATACGTTTCTATATTACGATGTTACAGTGTAGTATCCCGTTGGTTTTTTTCACGCGCACGCGCATTCCGTACTGTTTATGTGTTGTGATTTACATGCGATACCGCGATCGAATGTTGAAATATAATTTTTATATCTTTATATACTATTGTGTTGATTTTATATTTAGTAATGGTGATATATTCTAATAGTAATTATAATTATAATATTCAGAAGGTACGTGAAAAATAATTTTTTAAAACTCGTGTTGTTGTTTTCATCTGTGTCAATAAAACCTAACCTAAAAACAGTGAATAAAAACACATAAATAGTACGGAATGCGCATGCGCGTGAAAAAAACCAACGGGATACGACACTGTCACACCGTAATATAGAAACGTATACTATCTGGCATGTAACTGGTTAGTATCTGGATGGTACTCAGTGCCATCTGACACTGTACAATCTCAGATGTTAATGAGTGACATCTAAGATAGTACTGAGTAGTATCTGGATAGCAGCCACTACTATCCAGATAGTACTGAGTGTAAGCTGAAATTTTTCTAGATTTCAAATAGCACTGAGTACTATCCGGCTTGGTAACCAGTACTATATTTTTCTTTCTGTGTAGTAAGCCCTGGAGAAAAAGATTAAGCTCTCCTGTTAGATCATTATAACTAGAGAGAGAGAGAGAGAGAAGAGAGAAAGGAAATTTATTTGATCGTAGAGCTAGGCTCCCTAACGACCACAGGCATTATACAGATCAGACATCATCACATTGATACAAAAAAAGAAAAACGAAATATAATACTATAGACATCAATTTTGAATACACCGAAAAAAATTTATTCTTATTTCTAGTATGGTAACATACTAATCGTATATACTAATGAAATCCTCTAAATGTTGAGTATGTTTTTATGTAGAATGCTAGAGTATTAGAATATCCTCTTAAAGTTAGTATGCGGTCTATTAAGGTGTGACCATGTGATCAAAACTTGTCGCATTTTGCATATGGCCGCGTCCAGGTCCTGCATCGTGTCGTGTGTCGCGTCGTCTTTGAGTGTGAGTGATCAAGTTATATTTTTCATTCGAAAAAATGGACGAAGTCGTGAAGGGGCTTATCAAAAACGATCCAGGCGAACTGGTCGAAACATTCGAACGTAAGTAAACCTAAAATTCTGAGTATAAAATAATTTTTTCCAAATTACTTCTACGCTCTGAGAAAACATTCTACACGGAGAAAAAAAAACAGTAAGCTGTGCTGCGCAGGGCATTAATCTAGTCAATATAGTATTTTGCTTTCGCCGTGATGTGCAAATCAGTTTTCACTATAGTTTTAACAGTACTCACTGCTGTGACGGAAGGAACTATTGCTGTCGTGACAGTAAAAAGTGAGGTTAGATTGAAAATGTATGCTTCTAAATACTATATTGACTAGATTAATGCTCTGCGCAGCACAGCTTACTGTTTTTTTTTTCTCCGTGTAGTGACTCAGTTTTTCTACAGTTGATTAGTGATATTTTGATACAAAGTTCATAATTTTTCCAGATTTTATGGCCTCCGCTGAACATAAATTCAGTCCATCGAAGAAAAAGCAGTTGTCGTAGGATACAGGTTGCTGCGTTGGATGAAATTTCTTCAACTTTTAAGGAAATATTCTGTATGAATGTAATTTCCTAAAATTGTTAAACATTTTTTTGTCTTTAATTTAATTAATTATCTCATATAGTTTTGTATGATTGAAAGGTTTATAATATAAATAATAAATAATAAATATACATATATATTATGAAAATATAAAAAATATATGAATATAATATAGTATACATATATAGGTACATAAATATGTTATACCAGGAATGTAAAATATGAATATAAAATGAAAATAAAGAGATTATTTTATAATGTCACTGATTTCTTGTTCGGAATGCCTTCTTTACCGGCGTTCAGAGGAAATAATTACCTTTAGGTAGTAGAAAATGACATACTAAACTTAGATTAGAGGATATTCTTAAAGCTAGTAAGTATGTATTCACATTAGTATGTGTTTATTAAATTATTCTCCTCTAAAGATTAGAAAATATACTTACCGCCTATTTTAGACGGAAATATACTAAGTTTCAGTATATTATACTAACTTTAAGAATGAATTTTTTTCGGTGTACATAAGAAAGAGCATTAAAGCTAACCATTTAACAGACTGTAGATATAGATTCAGAAAGTACTGTACATAAGGAAATATCAATTCAAAGATACCGCAGCTGAGAATTTTGAATCAGCAGCATAGAGCATAGGCGTAATTGGGTCAGAAATTAAGATACTATTAGCGCTGATGCAAGGATGACAACTAAGCAGGTGAACAGTTACGGCGATAGCTCGTTGAGGTCACAGGAGGGTAAGATGCGGATAGGCCTTGACGAATCACTTTTCCGGATGAAAACTGCAGCATCCGCGACCCACACAGCTTTGGGCTGAAGGAATGGAAACTGCCGTAGGACCTTGGCAGGGCCGGCGGAAACACAGTGGAAGATATGGAGAGTTCCATACCTGGTAATTTGTCAGGTATGGAATTCCATACCTGACGAAGCACCGCAAATCGATTAAATTTTTACTCGTTTTTCATTTTTTTACTAAAATTAGACTAAAAAAAAGATGATTTTCGACTCGTGTGATTGTCGCCCTTGCTTCGCTCGAATGAAAAACTTCACGCTCTATGAGAGTAAACAATAAAGTCAACAATAAAGTCACTAGTAAAATACTAGGGATTTTGCTTAAACACAGTTAGAGCAAGGACATCGTTCCACCATGACACCTTCTTCTCGTTTCAAACTTAACACAAGCAGCACGCGTTGTAACAGAGCTCCTAACAACCATAAATCGCCAATGTAAAACACAGTAAAATAAAACTAAGTACAAACAAATAAGCAGTTATTATTATCCAAATCCATCTTCCGAACATATCCTTAACAGGTTATGGGCCCAGATACTAAGGATTGGAAAAATAACTGTGGATTCACAAGAACCTGTTCGAGGTTAGATCGCGGCGTGGTCTTTTTTTTGCCGGTAGTGAAATCGGTACGCGGAGTGATATAAGAGAAATGGAGAAAGCAACCTGGCACACGGGTAGTAAGTTGGAAGGCCCAGCCAACTGGAATATTTGGAAATTTCAGATGAGGGTAATTCTGCAAGCATTAGAATTATTCGATATAGTAGATGGAAAAAAGAAAAGGCCAGCCCCAGAAGATGCAAGTCTTGGAGAATGGCAGAAAAAGGATGGAAAGGCACAAAGCATTATCGTAATTAATGTTGAAGAAAAAGCAATGATTCATATCATAACAACGACATCAGCAGCAGAAATGTGGACAAAGTTAGAGTCGGTGTATGAAAAAAAATCGTCGACATCCCTACACTTAGAGCAACAGAGATTTTTCTCACTGAAGTGCGAAGGAAACATATCAACTTTCGTTGCACAAATTGAAGAAATAACGAATAAAATGAACCAATTAGGTGAGAAAATATCAGACAAAATGGTAATGACTAAGATACTAATGTCCCTACCAGAAAAATATAAGCATTTTGTAGCGGCGTGGGAATCCGTGCCAACAGCAGATCAAAAAATGCAAGAACTGGTTGCAAGACTGCTAATCGAGGAAGAAAGAAGCAACAGCGAGGAGACTGCGTCGGAAACAACAGTAGCGCTGGCAACCAGGAGTGCGCCGAGGGAAATAAAATGCTTTGCGTGTAACAAAATGGGACACTATAAGAGAGAATGTAAGACAACAAGAGTAAGCTGTAAGTATTGCAAAAAGCCGGGCCATGATATCAGTGAGTGTAGGACAAGGATTTATAGAGAACAAAAGCGTGGGAAGAGCAACCATAACCAAAACACAAACGAAAGTTCGGGAAACGCGTTCATAGCAAACATGATAGACAAAGTGAGTTGGTTAGTCGATACAGGGGCAAGCGAACACATGTGTCACATAAAAGAGTATTTTAATACATACAGTAAATTAACAAACCCAAAGAAAATTATAATCGGAGACGGCACAGCATTAGAAGCGATAGGGTGTGGAACAGTGAAAGTGAAAGCGCACAACGGACATGAGTGGATAGACACGATCCTGCACGACGTCCTATACGTACCTAGATTAACCGCAAACCTATTTTCAGTCAGAAGTGTGATGGACAAAGACTATAAAATGACATTCGACAATACAACGTGTAAGATAGAGAAAAGTGGAAAAGTATGTGCAATCGGACATAGAAGTGCGAAAATATACGTGATGAATTTCAGCTTGGTAGAATGTGCAGCTCTGAGCCAAGACAAAGACAGCCTATATACATGGCATGAGCGTTTGGGACACCAAAATATGGATTATGTCAGAGAATGTCTGCGGCGAAACAAAATAGAATATGAAGATGAAGACAGAAAATGCGAGGGATGCCTAAAAGGAAAAATGCACAAGCTCCCGTTTCAACGAAGCCAGACAGCAACAACACGTCCAGGAGAGCTCGTACACATGGATGTTTGTGGACCTATGGAAACAATGTCGTTAGGAGGATCTAAGTACTTTTTATTAATAAAAGACGATTATTCAGGATACAGGTATGTGTTTTTCATCAAGAGTAAGCACGAGGTAATAGCAAAAGTAAAAAAATACATATCCCTGGCTGAACAAGAGATGGGAAACAAAATAAAAAGCATTAGATCCGACAATGGAACTGAGTTCAAAAATCAAGAATTAACCAAGTTTCTAGATGAAAAAGGAATACGCCATCAAACATCAGTGAGCTACACACCAGAACAAAATGGAAAAATAGAGAGGGACAACCGCACGGTAGTAGAGGCAGCACGAGCCATGCTGATGGCAAATAATCTGGAAAAGAAGCTGTGGGCGGAGGCTGTAAATACAGCGGTGTACACCCTAAATAGGACAGGCAAAAGCACGGTATCAAACAGAACACCATATGAGGTATGGCATAAGAAATTATTTGATTTAAACACGTTGAGAGTTTTTGGAACCGAAGTATACGTCCACATTCCGAAGCAAAAACGATTAAAATGGGACCCAAAAAGTGAAAAAGGCGTGTTTATGGGTTATGGAGAAGATACAAAAGGTTATCGAGTATTCTTTCCGGAAACACAGAAAATAGAAACGAAACGAGACATCATATTCTCAACAAATCAAAAAAAAAATCAAGCTATTAGTAACGTTAGTATAAATGAACTAATGCAAGAACCTGATACCGAAATTACAGAAATAATTGATGAAAACCCAGAAGAACACGAGGCTGAGGAGGACAGCCAATCTGACAATGGGGAATTTGAAGAATGCATCCAAGAAGATGACGAGTCGGATGAATCGGAAGAAGCAGTACCCAGTACCATACGAGGACCTGGAAAGCGCGAAGTTAAGAAACCAACATGGAGCAAAGATTATGAAACAAGCTTCATAAGCATCTTCAACGAGCCAACCTCATACGAGGAAGCAGTGGCGAGCGAAAACTCAGCGAGTTGGAAACAAGCAATGGAAAAGGAATTGAGCTCCTTGCAGGCAAATAACACATGGACCGAGGTGCCAAAACCTAGCAATAAGCAAGTAATAGATAGTAAGTGGGTATACAAGATTAAAAGTAACGGCTCAGATGAGCCAGTAGAGTATAAAGCAAGATTAGTAGCAAGGGGGTTCCAGCAAAATGAGATCTTTGAAATGTACGAAACTTATGCTCCAGTAGCAAAACTTATTACTTTTCGTGTAGTCTTAGCAGTAGCAACTCAGCTAAATCTCCCAGTATATCAAATGGATGTAAGTAGTGCCTTCCTATACGGAAGCATAGATGAAGAAGTTTACTTAAAACTACCTCAAGGACTAGAAACAAAAGAAAACACGGTAGGAAAGTTGAACAAATCTATTTATGGCTTAAAGAAGTCGCCTAGATACTGGAATACCAAATTTAACGACGTAATAACAAGAAAGGGATTCAAAAGATCCGAAAGCGACTATTGCTTATATACAAAATGTGATTTAGAAAGTAAGACATATTTACTCCTATTTGTAGATGATATTATACTATTCGGTACCTGTCAAGAACAAATCGATGATCTCAAGAGTTACTTAAACAAAACATTCCGAATGAAAGATTTGGGTCTAGTCAGTAACTATTTAGGGATAAAGGTAAAACAAGACTTAGATAAGGGGAGAACCGAACTCAGCCAAACAAATTACCTGAAGAATATCCTAACTACCTTCGGTATGCAAAATTCGAAGCCAATGTCAACCCCTATGGAGATGAAGTTTCAATACAAAAAACCTGATATGAGTGACGTAGCAATAGAAAAAAAATGTAGGAAAGTAGTCGGAAGCCTAATGTATGCAGTTTTAGGAACGAGACCAGACCTATGTTGGAGTGTCTCATATGTTAGTCGATATCAAAATTTCGCAAACGAAGAATTGTATACAGCTTTAAAAAGAATTCTACGATATGTAAACAATACGTTAGATTTAAAATTAATCTTTGAAAAATCAAACACAAATAATATACAGGGGTACGTAGATTCTGACTGGGGAAACGATGTAAATGACCGCAAATCTACTTCAGGATACGTATTTCAAATAGGTGGATGTACAGTAGATTGGTCATCAAAAAAACAGCAAACTGTGAGTCTTTCATCTGCCGAAGCAGAATATACAGCATTAAGCTCAGCAGTAAGGGAGGCCCGTTGGCTCACGAAGCTAGTCACAGACTTTGAAATAACGAAACCAAAACCCGTCAATATCTTTGTAGACAACCAGGCAGCTATTAGCATGGGAAATAGTCCTGAGAATAACAAAAGACTGAAGCATGTCGATATAAAATTAAGTTACATTAAGGAAAATATAGAAAGTGGGAGAGTCATTTTAGAATATAAGGAAACAGAGAACCAGGTGGCTGATATGTTTACCAAACCCATGTCAAAAGAAAAACTAATGAAATTTAGATCGAAGCTAAATCTATTGTGATATAAAAGGGGACTTTATTGAAGGGGGGTATGAGAGTAAACAATAAAGTCAACAATAAAGTCACTAGTAAAATACTAGGGATTCTGCTTAAACACAGTTAGAGCAAGGACATCGTTCCACCATGACACCTTCTTCTCGTTTCAAACTTAACACAAGCAGCACGCGTTGTAACAGAGCTCCTAACAACCATAAATCGCCAATGTAAAACACAGTAAAATAAAACTAAGTACAAACAAATAAGCAGTTATTATTATCCAAATCCATCTTCCGAACATATCCTTAACACGCTCGTTCGAGAATCAATACTTTCACACTAGTATGGAAAAGTACTATTTTATGCGGGACGTTTCAGTATTTTTTCCTACTGAGCAATTGAGCCTTCAAATTGAGCTGAAAACCCAAGGGCTCCGAATTTTTCAACGATAATTGGTCATCTTGTTAAATTCACACGTGACGCTTGATAGCTGTTTGTTAAAATATATCGCGGAGGTTTTACCAGTTCCATATAACGATAAATCGAGGATGATAGTAAAGCATTCTGGTAGTACAACCTATATGTTATATTTTATACAGTGCGATTCTGTGGATAGTCACGCACCTAACGGTAGGCTATCGGGAAACGCCTGAATTGAGCAGATCAAACATCGACGATTGGGTTTTATTTCCCACGAAATAAATAAAACCCAATCGTCGATGTTTGATCTGCTCAATTCAGGCGTTTCCCGTTAGCCTACCGTTAGGTACGTGACTATCCACAGAATCGCTCTGTATATTATCTATAAATAAGGAGCTGTTTTGATCTTTTTGCCAATGAATAACATCAAATGCTTCAGAATTATTCGGATATAAACCCATTTTTCATGTTCTGCCATTTTACCAAATTGTTTCCTACATTCCATACCTGACAAATTAGCGTTCCGCCGGCGCTGGACCTTGGTACGTAGCTGCTGCAACAACGCAGGCTGGCGATAGTTTATAAAAGACCTTGCTGTCAGGAAAGAAAGCGTCGATGCTACAAGCACGCAGGTCTGGCACCAGCTTCTTCGCAGCGATCACTTGATCACACAGCCTCTTCGTCGCGAGTTCAAGCAGGATAGCACGAGTGCCGCTACTAGGAGTGTTTTCCTTCGTCCTGCCCATGCGTTCTATCTTGACGACATCAGAGGAAGCCAATGACACACTCAATGTCCGAGAAAGCTTAGGAACAAGCTCCGCCAAATTCCAGGGGCGTCGTTACCGGTATGGTGGCTATGGTCGCGACCATAGCTCGTTTTTTCGAGGTGTGGAATTCCACACCTCAGATCAACAGTGAAAATTTTTATAAAAAAAAATTAATGGAAAACTCGGATGCTAAACACCTAACCCACGCACAGCAAGTGGCATTGTTATCTTAACTTTTGATTGTACGTTCATTTTTGCCTATCCCAAATATTTTCTCATAAAATATATGTTAATCGGTCATTTGTTGTCCGTGCGTAGTGTGGGTGGGTTATCTGGTTCATTTGCTCTCGATGGTGTTTGTGGGTTCAGGAATTCGTGGTTTAATATTTCCGTTTTCAGTCAGCCACTACCCCCCCCCCCCCTTCCCCTCCCACCCTAGCTTGATAAAAATTCCATACCTCGGAAAAAAACGTAACGACGCCCCTGCCAAATTCTCACTAGCATCAAGGCACTCAGGTAGCCCGGTGATGACCAATTGGGTTGCCATGTCATGACAAGCACAATGCAGTAGCATAGCCTCCTCAGAAGGAGACAAACCCCTACAGGAGCCACTGACCAGCTTGTCCTCAACAATCTTTAGCCGAACTTCTTTCTCAGGCACATCCTCAATAATGTTGTCGAGATCCCTTCTGACAATTTCGACATTATCACACACTACCTGTAACTCCTTTTTCAACACTGCGTTTCCCGCAGCTAAAGTTTCCACCTTGCGAGTCAAACGTCCTATTTCCGAGACAAGCGAGTTGATTTTACCCGCAAATCCATCTAGTACAGCCAACCGGTCATTTATAGTGTAACAATATTCATATAATGTTGTAAATGTGAATATTAAAAGAGTAAAAGAAAAAAGAAATTTCAATAAACGAAAATAAAGATCGACAAAATTAGCAGAAATAGAGTATGAAACTATCTGGCTAAAAGTTACTCAAAATAGAGTTTGACGCAATGTCAAAAAGTAGTGGGGACAGCTACTATATAAGAGAACGAGTTAAGCGGCTCGTGATCTATCGATATCTATATTTCGCATAAGATCATTAAATTCAAAACAATTAAATAGGTAATTGACATAACAAATTTTGTCGAACTTATTAATCAAATAATAATTAATCAAATACATTTATTATTGATTCACAAATACGCAACCAACAAGTTGAAAGACTTTGCGGTGACGACATCCTTCTATTAAATCACTCCTTCCTATCAATTCATTGCTTACGAGTTTAAATACTCCGAGGACGTGAATTATCCTAATAAAGTAACTATATCAATCCAAATAAGACGGTCAACGCTAACGGGTGTAAAAACTCTGAAGCTGCGATTATTTTATTTATCCTGATAATAGAAATAACCAAAATAAGAAAATCAACACTGACGGGTTTAAATACTCTGAGGTTGTGATTATACTTCCAAAGCTCTCATATAATCAACGCCAACGGTACGAAAGTTTCTGAGGTAGCGATCATATGGGAATTCGTAGAAATAAGAACTGTCATAAATAAATAGGCTAAATACTCATAGACGAGAAAGAGTCCCGAATTATTAATTCGTTGATTAGATAAAGATTCTAACTTCTAGATAACGTCCGGTTTATTCAAATATAGGGTAAAATCCAATGGGGATAAGTCGCGATTGTTACAATAGACTTCAAAACAGACAAATCAACAGAGGCTGGCGGACAGACGGGGCAGGTCTCACGTATGCCATTTACAATATCTCGTGAGGATTCTAAGAGCAGTCTTGTTTTTAGACAATCAAAGTGGTAGCTGTGCTTACACGGTGCACCAGAAATGACTAGAGAGAGAGAGAGAGGGAGAGTAGTTTCAAGTGAATAGTTTTAAGTGAGTGTTTGTGTGAGTGACCACCCCCGCTTCACCGGAGATTGACTAGGACCGATCACTAGTCAAGGACTCGTAAACCCTAGAAACCCTACGAGCTTCGAACCGATCCGTTGTTCATTGTTCAATCGGTCCTGCGAACCGTTGGATTTAAAATAGCCAGGACGGAGTCACGTGTTGTTTGTCGTGCGTAGAGCCGTGCCAGATTTGGTCACCGCTGCACCGATATTCACCGAGATCGCGCCGACGCCATAGCGCCACGGACTGCTGACGTCATGCGAAGCACTCAGCTGCTACGAGTCAGAGTTTCTTCGCTTTCCTAGCCATCCCCTCCGCCTCTCCGCCGCCGCTGGACAGCGCACCGCGTCAGTCTTCAGAGAGACACCGAAAGAGGCACGCAATCTCGCTACAGTGCAGTGTTGGGCAGCATCTAATTACATTTGAAATTAATTACATTTTGATTCAAGTTCAAAATTCGGTATTTATTCATTTGTTTTTTTTTTTTGGATGGTACATATGTCATGTTTTGTGTGTAAATTATATTGTGGATCAAGCTCCGTCCTCAATTTCGTGTTTGTGTTTTCGTGTTTTATTGGTGATTCTTAGGTTATGTTGCCTTTTGACTTATATATTTTTCCATTTTGGGTTCGACCCTTCGCTTAAATCTAGTCTTAATTCTATGTGGTGATTGTGTGAGTGTGGTTATGGTGTATGTACAAATGACGACGGCGGCTTTACCCTGTCCGCCCGAAGAGTACGTTTCTGTATCTTCCGCATTGGTTTCGCATTCGTTCTCCCAGTGCGTTATTGTTGATTGTTTCCCTCAGGTAGTTGTCTCTTCCTTCTTTCAGGCTTTGGATCATCCGTTTTTGATTTTCTTTTTGTCTTTTTCCAAAGTCAGGTTCGTTGAGCATATCCCAGAGAATATTGTGCGGCAGACAGCTTGGGAAACCTCCAGCCGATTTTAGTGTTTTCTTATAGGCAATCTCTAGTTTTTTCAGATTACCTTTCGTGTGTATTGGGAGTAGAGTTGACGTCCCATAATCAAGTATCGGTAGAAGGCATGCTCTGATGACTTTGAGCTTCACTCCCACATCGATCTTGCTGTGATATCCAATGATTGGGTTGAGGATGTAGCTTATCCAGTTAAATTTTCGTAGTGGTTCTCCAACGTGTGCGTTGAGACTTAGTGATTTCGTGATGTGTACCCCGAGGTATTTTATCTGATTTACCAGGTTGATTGTTGTTCCATCAATGTTTATTTGCGTTGGCGCATTTTTTCTCTTCCTGAGAATCATGGCTTGTGTCTTTCCAGCGTTACATTTGAGTCCCCATTTCTTGTAGAATTGTGTGATCTCATCTGTATGTATTTCAGCTTTGTAAATCGCGCTCCTTGGATTAGGCCCAAACGCTGTTATGAGAACGTCGTCTGCATATTGGGAGAGTATTACATCGTCGTTTCTGGGTTTTGGTATGTCGGTCACATAGAGATTGAAGATGATGGGTCCAAGAATAGATCCCTGGGGAATCCCGTGCGGCTGATATGTTGGTTCACTTTTTCCATTCATGTATGTTCCGACAAGCTGTCTGTTACTCAAGTATGATGAGATTATTTTGATGAGTCCATCGCAGGCTCCCATTTCCCTTAATTTTCGATAGAGTCCCCCAGGTGGTTAATGGAATCGAAGGCTTTCGATAGATCAAGTGATACCATTGCAACATGATATCCGTCTTGTTGTTTCTCTTGGATCTTCGAGAAAGTTCTCGTGATCTGGGTATGTGTCCCAAGCTGCGGGCGAAATCCGTGTTGTGACTCGGGCATTTGTTCTTCGAGATGCGACATCCTCAGTCGTATGATCTTTTCAAGCCATTTACCCATAATGTCGAGTAGCGTTATCGGCCTATATGATGTAGGATCGTTGTTTGGTTTACCTGGTTTATGAAGAAACACACAGTTTCCCGTTTTCCATACCTTTGGGAAGATGTTGTTCTTGAGGCAAAAATTAAATATTTTCATCATCTGCTGTTTAACAGTAGAGTGTACATTCTTCAGTTCCTTGGCTGTTATACCGTCTGGACCTGGGGCTTTGTTATTTTTAAAATTCTTCAGCGAGTGCTGCATTTCTACAATGTTTGTCTCTTGGAGTGTTACATTTTGATTTACAATTGTAATTTGTAATTGAAAGTGAACTCAATTACAAATTACAATTGTAATTGAAATGTTTCTTCGCATCAATTACAAGTTACAAATGTAATTGACATCTTTTTTCGAATCAATTACAAAATACAAATGTAAAATTGAAATGTTTTTTCGAATCAATCACAAATTACAAATGTAATTTAAACTGTTTTTTCGAATCAATTACAAGTTACAAATGTAATTGAAATGTTTTTCCGAATCAATTACAAAATACAAATATAATTGAAATGTTTTTCCGAATCGATTACAAAATACAAATGTAATTGAAATGTTTTTTTGAATCAATTACAAATTACGAATGTAATTGAAACAGTTTTTCGGATCAATTACAAAGTTACAACATTTAGAAGTTGTAATTGATCCAAAAAAAGGTGTCAATTACATTTGTAATTTGTAATTGATTCGGAAAAACGTTTCAATTACATTTGTAATTTGTAATTGATTACGAAAGACATTTCAATTACATTTATAATTTGTAATTAAATACGAAAAACATTTCAATTACATTGGTAATTTGTAATTAATTAATTACGAATCTGCCCAACACTGCTACAGTGACAGCTAACTGTCAAGTAGCCAGAGAGGAAGAGCCAGCGACCGTCTAGAACGACCGTCACCTCCCGAGTCGAAATTGAGCCCCTATTTTGATCCTCTCAGCATCTACCTCAACCTCTTTAGACTCCGCTATAATCTCCAGCGCTTATTTTGAACCTCCAGGCCCTCCGTAGACAAAATTTGGGGGTACAGTACGTTTCGGCGCCGCCATTTCGGCGCGACCGATTCGGCGCGAGTCTTTTCGGCGCTGGGACGTTTCGGTACCGGCCATTTCGGCGCGGGCCGTTTGGGCATCGGCCACTATGAAATGATTGAAGTCTTATTTTTATTTTCTCTAAAATGTGTTATTAAATACACAACTGAATTAAACACTCGAGTCCTAACCTATTCTAATCTTCAGGGGTGCAATACTAGTGTCCTAACCTATTCTAACCTTTGGGGGTGCAGTAACCACCGACTGCGCGTTCCGTACTGGATATGGTGTTGTGGTTTCGGATTAGCGACGGATCAGTGGAGTCCTAACATATTTTAACCTCTGGGGGTGCAATACTAGTGTCCTAACCCATTCTAACCTTTAGGGGTGGAGTAACCACCGACTGCGCGTTCCGTACTGGATATGGTGTTGTGGTTTCGGATTAGCGACGGATCAATGGAGTCCTAACCTATTCTAACCTCTGGGGGTGCAATACTAGTGTCCTAACCTATTCTAACGTTTGGGGGTGCAGTAACCACCGACTGCGCGTTTCGTATTGGGTATGGTGTTGTGGTTTCGGATAAGCGACAGATCAATGGAGTCCTAACCCATTCTAACCTTCGTGGAAGCAATACTGGAGTCCCAACCTATTCTAACCTTAAGGGGTGCAATACTAGTGTCCTAACCTATTATAACCTTTGGGGGTGCAGTAACCACCGACTGCGCGTTCCGTACTGGGTATGGTGTTGTGGTTTCGGATTAGCGACAGATCAATGAAGTCCTAACCTATCCTAACCTCGGGGTGGAATACTAGTGTCCTAACCTATTCTAACCTTTAGGGGTGCGGTCACCACCGACTGTGCGTTCCGTACTGGGTATGGTGTTCTGGTTTCGGATTAGCGACGGATCAATGGAGTCCTAACTTATTCTAACCTCTCGGGGTGCAATACTAGTGTCCTAACCTATTCTAACCTTTGGGGGTGCAGTAACCACCGACTGCGCGTTCCGTACTGGGTATGGTGTTGTGGTTTCGGATTAGCGACGGATCAATGGAGTCCTAACATATTTCAACCTTGATTGATCAGAAAACTAGTAACAAACGTCCTCGTGCAAAAGCAGATGCGCCAAAGCGTCCACGTGCCAGAAGGAGTGCGCAGAAACGACTCGCGCCGAAAGGGCTCGCGCCGAAAGGACTCTTGTCGAAATGGCTCGCGCCGAAAGAACTTGCGCCGAATCGGTCGCACCGAATTGGTGGCGCCGAAACGGCCGCGCCGAATCGTCCTGCTCCTAAAATTTAGCGCCTACTTTAATACTCATAGCGTACATATGATCCTCTTTGAACACTGGTCGACCTCAAGCGTCCGTTGAGGACCTCCAAGTTCTCCGCAGTCATAATTGAGGACCTATATTGTGCGACGTGGATTTTTCCTGGTCCTCAGACCAGACCGGAAAGCTAGTCTGAGAACCGTCCACTCGACAATTGGCCAACCGAAAATTAATAATAAAACAAAGATGCTGGGCGCCAGGCTTATAATCGCCAATTTCTGAAAATCTTACTAATAAAAAAAACAAACTAAAGATACTTGAGCGCCGGCTAGCGTCAGTACCGCGGAGAGGGGTCGGGATTAATTGAAGGATTAGCAGGGCGTATTAACGACTCGATTAATTTGAATTTAACAAAGAAAATAAAATTTATTCAAGAAAAATGGTATATAAAAAAAATATAGAGATAATAATACTAGTACCCGGGGGTACTCCCCAGCGGGTATAAATCGACTACAGGTCGTGTAAGATTGACCTGGCCACGTTTGGCGAGTTTTACAATAAAAATTAAACTACTAGCTTCCACGTAGGAGAGCAATAACAAATAAAAAAAAGAAGTCATGCAGCAAATAATATAGAACTCGTCAAATTAAGTCCTCGTTGGACAATACTACCTAAATTACTAATTTATTAAATATAGGCTACGAGCCGAATTGATGACTAATTAATAACGATAACATAATAACTAATTATGAGTTACTCAGTTTTAGGTCGTACTACGACGACTAGCTCGTCTCCGAGAGACGAAGTCCCTCGTTACCGTATTGCTCCGAAAAGCTTATTATTTACCAAATATTTACAAACTATTTACAGACTTTTCCTACAACTAACTTAAACTAACTCTGCGGATAATTTATTGAATTTCTTAACTACGCAAATTAAATAAAGAACCCGAACTTCTAACGCGAAGAACCCTTTACGTCTCTCCCCGCAGGAGGAAGAGAGAGCGACAGTGACCGACTCGTTCTGTCTCTGTCGTACTCGTGTACTACAGGTACGCACTTGACTAAGTTATTAATTACGCGAATAATTACTCCAAAATATAAAGACTCGAACTACAAAATCTAAGGCAAAGGGACACTGGTGACGGCCTACCCTTCGGAGATCGGCTTAATTCGATCCCAAGAATTTTAATTAGCCTCGTGGCTTGATCTATGGCAATATGGCGGATAGCCGTTGCCGGATGCGAATTATTCTGAGTAAGAATGGCTAACGCTTACCGTCTTCCAGCCAGGCCATAAAACGACCACGTTCTAGGACGAAGTCCATCCCTCGGCTCTAGATTCCCTCCGGGGATTTTAATTCGGCCTCTCACACACTCACACAAAATCAAATCAAACAAAAATAATAAGCAATAATAGACCCACGGGGTCGAACGCAAAAAGATTGAGATACAAATTTCACTTTAGTACGCAGCTATATGTTTCACGCGAGTGATCCAGACGCTAGTCTAACGCAGAGTGAGTAGACCGCATGGCGCCGGTATTTTGCGCACATATCAGGCGATCGACGATTGATTTCCCATCGACCGAAAGATCCCTATTTTCGCTACGCGCGAATATTCAAAATCCACCGCGGTGGTTGTAGCTCATTACTTCAAAGGAACACGGGTTGCAGGCTCTTCTAGGCGGCGGGAATCTCTTCCGCCACCGATATCCCTCGTTGCGGAATGCCCTCGGCATTCCCCCCGTGTCCTCTATTTAGGCGGTGGAGGTAGCCTGGCCAGTACTACCTCCTCGAGCTTCGGTGGTGTTCTTTAGCAGGGATCCTTCTGGTCGATTTTGGGCGTCGTAGGTGCGTCTACCCGTGGTTTCGGAGTAACTGGTCGCCTTCGTCTAGGCCTCGTCTCCCACATGCCAGAGAAAATGCGTAAAGAAAAACAAAAGAATAAATAATCGGTTCTACAGATTTTAGTCGGTCACGGTCGTCTCTCGGAATTATTGCCAGGCCTCAGGGCCACCCTAATCATTCATACCAAACTCAGGCACTCCGCTAAGGTCGTCAAAGGGGTAAGGAGCCTGTCGTAACATGTAATGTTACAACTCCCCCCCCCTTAGACGGACCACTGGGGCGGAAGCGCTAGCAAAACTGACCCATGGACCGAACTCCGAGTGGCGACCGCACACCGTGTCTTACGTCTACTGACTTCAGTGAGTCTAGCTATCTAAACGTAATACTGTATTTTAGACTAAACTTTCCCCCGAAAGGAAATAAGAAGGTAATTTATGAAAACCCCCGGTTTAATTATTAAGTCGTCACCCGCTACTCTCCTCCTGCAGAAGGCAGAAAGACAAAAATTCAGGAGAGGGTTCGACTCCCCCCAATAAAAGATAAACCCGAGATCAGAGAAAAACAAAATCAAAATAAGAGCCTACGCTAAATCCAAAACTCGAAATTCGAAGCAAAAAGAAAACAAAATCGAAATAAAAGACTACTCGAACTTCAAAACTCGAAATCTAAAGAAAAACTATGGCAAAAAAAAAAACAGAACAAAAAGGACTATATTAGTTTTTTACCAACAATAATTAAGAAACACACAGAAAAAAAAACAAATAAAATAAGAGACTACGAACCAACAAAACAAAATGAAACTAAATATCGAGCACTTAGGCTCGGTCTGACCCTAAGGGTCGAAACCCAAAAAAAAATAAAACGAAAACGCACCAAAACAAAGACAAAATTTTGCTCCCGAAAGGACCACGGTGTTCGAAACAAACAAAAACAAAAAAAAAAAAGGAAACGATACGAAAAATCAGTTTATGTTTTACCCCCTTGAGGTGTCAAACGGGGGATCCCATCCGGATCTCCCCGCCCCAACCAAAAATAACAAAACAAAAAAAAAACGAAATACGGACAACCCGAAAGAAAAATGAAGGAGAATTGCAAAACAAAACAAACAAAAACAAAAAGACTACTCGAAAACCAAAATTAAAGGACGACCCCGGGGTCGGGCTTTAAGCCCTAATGCCACCGGTCGTGGGACGGCGCTCGTTGCGCTTAGGGGTAGTAGCCTCTCCTGGCTTGATCTCGGGCCCGTTCTTTAGCAAACTTCAGGTGCCACTTATGATCGCGCCACGGGCAGGTCTCCGCTAGGACCCCGGGCATCGAGCAAAGGTTACAGAAGGCTCGCTTCGGCTCCGGACAATAACGCGCCAGATGCCCGGGTAATTTGCAGTTCCAGCAATTGGACTGCGCTATTCGGTGGGCCTTCAAGGCTGCTCGTCTGGCTGCCTCCTGAGTCTCCCGACTCCGCCGGTCTGTGTCTAGGGCCTGCTGGGCGCGCATGGCCTCGCGGTGTGCCTCGTCAGCTTGTCCGGCGGCGATGCAGGCTGCCTGGTGTGCCTCGCGGGCGCGCTGGGCGGCCTCCTTAGCCTGTGCGGCCAGCTTGGCTCCGGACACTGGTAGGGGCGTCGGGGCCTTCTTGGTCACCGGTATGTACCGGGGGTCCCTTGTCACCGGCCCTACGGAGGTCGTCGGTTGTGGTGTCACCCCTGAGGTACTTGGTTGGGGCTTCGGTGCCTCCTTTGCCACTGGTACGTACCGGGGGTCCCTTGCCACAGACTCCCCGGAGGTCGTCGGCTGTGGTGTCACCCCTGAGGTGCTTGGTTGGGGCTTCGGTGCTTTCTTTGCCACTGGTACGTACCGGGGGTCCCTTGCCACAGACTCCCCGGAGGTCGTCGGCTGTGGTGTCACCCCTGAGGTGCTCGGTTTCGGCTCCTTGGTACCGTTGGCAGGCGGCAGGTCGTAGGTAGCCCCCGGGATGGGATGTAGACCAAACATCCCAACAACTGAAAAAGAATTGAATCGAATTGACAATTCTCAAAACGGTCCAATTCGATTTTTGAATCCCAGCAATCGTATTGAAACGTATAGAAAGATTGTTGTTCGTATAAATTCGAATAGAAAAGAGTAGATATCCAACAAATAAACTTGTTGTAAATGTCCAACTAAAATATCTTTTTTTTTTTTTATCACCATCATTATTTTAAGCATTTCGCAATTTAGTACATTTCAGTACGACTACAGAGAGCCTTAAGCCTTTACGTACAAGTAACGATCATTACTTTTCATCATGGAATCCGAGAAATCGCGACGAAGTTGCGATTTTGAGGTTAGAGTGATGAAAAATAATTGGTTATTAACGTACATATTACACATTTAGATTTATCGATTTTTATAAAGTCACGATCTGACTACCCTGCTTAAAAAAAATTATTCAAACCAATAGAAGATTTTGTATGGGTCGTAATCGGATTTCTGTTTAAGTTATTTCCTATTGAAAGGCCCTTTTCCAATTCATATTTCCAATCCGTTTGTATCGGTGTTACCCAATTAACTTCCTCATTTTGTATATAGGATTCTATCGGTTTCAATCGTTTCTTCTAGCACGAAAAGAAAAAAAAAAATCATATTGAGATTTTTTCACCAATAGTTGTTTGTTTCCTTAGCGGTAGAGCACAGTGAATATTTCAGGGTGTTAGAAATTATTTATTCACAGACTGAATAGATTTTTATTCATGTCGGTCACCCATCCAAGTTCTGGTCGCAGTCGGAGTTGCTTAACTTCGTTGAGCATCTGATGTCCGGTGTCGATCTGGCTCTAATCGTCGACTGTTGCGATTTCGAACACTTTTCGACTCGATACGTAAACTTTGATTCGTGAGGATTTACCTCGGGATTTATATCAATATGTATGTAACTAACTGTTGACCCGTGGTGGGTCAATTTTCAGTAAAATAAAAATAAATGATTAAATCTAGTGATAAATTCTGTCACCATATGGCATTCAAGTTACAGTTAATTATGAGTGTTAACGACGTCGTCGCCGGGAGTTGTCTTCGTAGAACATACGCTTTCGTTATCTGTGACCTGGAGCACCGCTACGTTGGTTTCGTCCTCAAGGTCGACCGCATCATAGTTTTCGTCCTCCAGGTCGACCGCTACGTAGTTTCCGTCCTCCAGGTCCACCGCACCATAGTTTCCGTCTTCCAGGTCCACCGCACCGTAGTTTTCGTACTCCAGGTCCACTGCACCGTAGTTTTTGTCCTCTAGGTCCACCGCACCGTAGTTTCCGTCCTCCAGGTCCACCTCACCATAGTTTCCGTCTTCCAGGTCCACCGCACCGTAGTTTTCGTCCTCCAGGTCGACCGATTGCAAGTAATTATTGATGAACAATTGATGTTGTACACACGACGTTGATAATTCATGCATCATAATTAAGTAAATTGTTAACTACGGTGAGGTGGACCTGGAGGACGAAAACTACGATGCGGTGGACCTGGAGGACGAAAACTACGGTGCGGGGGACTTGGAAGACGGAAACTACGATGCGGTGGACCTGGAGGACAAAAACTACGGTGCGGTGGACCTGGAGTACGAAAACTACGGTGCTGTGGACCTGGAAGACGGAAACTATGGTGCGGTGGACCTAGAGCATGAAGACTACGTAGCGGTGGACCTAGAGGACGAAAACTACGGTGCGGTGGACCTGGAAGACGGAAACTACGATGCGGTGGACCTGGAGGACAAAAACTACGGTGCGGTGGACCTAAAGCATGAAAATTACGTAGCGGTGGACCTGGAGGACGCAAACTACGGTGCGTTGTACCTGGTTACAGATAACGAAAGCGTATGTTGTATGAAGACAACTCCCGGCGACGACGTCGTTAACACTCATAACTGTTGTATTTTTCATGCGAAGCGGTCGAATTTTTTTCATAATAGTGAAGGCTTTATTATTTTTAATATAATATACACCGATATAAAAACCCTATTACCGTATTTACACGTAAATAAGCCGCACCTTTTTTGTTCTTTAATGTCAGAAATATATTGTAAAATCGGGTTTTGGGAGGATTTCGGAACGAAAAAAGGTGCGGCTTATCTACGTGTAAATACGGTATTTCCGATAAGATTTCTTTTTAGGTCTGTATCAGCATTTCACAATTTCCTAAGTCGCAGAATAATGGAAATATGATTGAGTCCGATAAAACTTGAAATCCGATTGAGAGCCATTAATTCCAATTCATTTTCTATCGGCCGCCGAAAGCTACACCGATTGCCCCAATCAAATCCGATTCAATTCTAATTGGTTTCTATTGGATTTTATTGTTTTCTATCGCTTTTTTTAACCAGGGTAGGTATTTCAAGCGACGAATCAAAACGAATTCATTCGTAAATATTTTTATCTGAGAATTGATGCGAATTGAATTTGGTTTCATTTTCATTCTAAATGGAGAATTAAATCGGATTCACCTCTATCGAGAATTGTTTCGAATTTGAGTTTCTTTGAACGGATTCAGATATACGTATTAAAACGAATAGAACTTACTACTAGAAAAGATCCGAATAAAAAACCATCGATCTGAATTCAGCAGTAGAAATTGAATCGAATAGACGAATTAATTCGAATAGAGGTTTGCCATGACCTAATTTTTAAAAAGTATTGAAACGAATAGACCGAAGAGTTGCCGAAGAGATAGTATAGATACGTGTAAGACCGTATTCATTTTTCTGAAGATAGGGTGGAATGGTTCGAATATGAACGAATTCGCGAATTGAGAAGGATTCGATCTCATAGGTACAACTTACGTTCTATACGGAAATTTACAAAAATGGGATTCGTAAGTGGAGTTGTCTATACGGTTGAATTCTTTTTCAGTTGTTGGGATCTCCCTCATTTCGGGGCTCAAGATCGGCCGGCGCCCGGGTATCTCCCACGGGGGAATGCGAGTTCTCTCGGCTTCCTCGGCCTGTCTGACCTCCTCCTCGAAGGGGGCTAACAGGTCCCGGCAGGCCTCGCAGATGTCCTCATCTCGGACCGAACCTTCGTAGGCTGAAGAAAACCTCTCCTCGTCAACTTTTGATTTTTGAGCGTAAGCGTTCACTACGAAATTGTTGGCGCAGTCGACTCAAAAGAAACTAAAAAAAAACTAATTCGTCGGACTGACCAAATGTTCCTTTATCCTAGACCCTAATTCCCTAACTCTAATTACTAAATTAATCGCAAACTAAACCCGAATAAAACGAATGCGAACTTTATTTTCTCAAGCCTCGTCGGAGGACAGATCCTCTTCCTCGGATTCGCTGAGATTAACATCTACTTCCGGGGCGACGTAAGGCTTAAAATCTTTAATATGGTGTCGACCGAGTTTTCTGCCTGTCGCGTCTTCTAGTTCGTAGACGACCGGAGAAACGACTCTCGTTACGATGTACGGTCCCTCGAACTTGGGAGCTAGCTTCGCAGCTACGAAGTTCGCGGCAGAGGATAGGATTCGCTTACGCTT
Organism: Tenthredo mesomela; assembly: GCA_943736025.1. Lineage (NCBI taxonomy): Eukaryota > Metazoa > Arthropoda > Insecta > Hymenoptera > Tenthredinidae > Tenthredo > Tenthredo mesomela. Next base: position 18,528,344 of record OX031018.1, on the reverse strand, counting down.
CCAGACTCGATCTCCCACCTTGTAATGACCGTCTCGGTGACGCCGGTTATAATATTGCGCTTGTCTCGTGCGCGCCGATTGCAAGTGTCTCGTCGCGAGATCCCTTAATTCTTGCAGCCGCGTCATTCTCTCCGCCCACTTGGCCGGACGCGGTTCCGGGATCGAGGCAGGACCCTCTTCAGTACGTCGGAGCTGTACTCGAGGTCTGGGTTCCCGGCCGAGATTCAAGAAGGCTGGGCTCACTTTTAGGGAACTATGTACCGCGGAATTATACGCGAACCGAAATTCGTGTAGGTGTACGTCCCATTCGCGATGATCTTTCTCGATATACGCGGTGATCATAGTCTTCAAGACGCGATTTACCCTTTCAACCGGATTCGCCTGAGCGTGGTACGGGGGTACGTGAGCGTGTACGATATTGTACTCGGCGCACATGTCATTTATGGCTTTATTCGCGAACTCAGTCCCATTATCGGTGAGAAATACTTCAGGGGTACCCCACCGGGACAAAATTAAATCTTCAAACGCGACGATAATATTTTTGCCATTGGCTTTCCGTAACGGCATGCATTCTACCCATTTGGTAAACAGGTCCTCGAAGACCAACAGATATTCGAAGCCTGAGCGGCTGCGAGGAAACGGACCCATAATGTCAGCCGCGACGACTGCCCACGGTTGATCGACCACGCGGTCTCCCATTAGTCCAGCAGGCGGCGCTTGTTCGACTTTACATTGCTGGCAACGTTGGCACCGACGAACTGCCACGACGATATCTCTAAACATCCCGGGCCAGTAATATTCCTCGCGGACTCTAGCGTACGTTTTCTCTACGCCGAGATGTCCCGCCTGTGGGTCTTCGTGTGCTTCCGTAAACACTCGAGCTCGATGCTCGGCTGGCAATACTAATTTCCACGGATTAAGTTCTTCGACTATCGATTCTGTCACCGGATTTGGTCGCAAATAATACAGCCGGCCCTCGTGGACCGACCACTCTCTGTATTTCTTAGGTGTGGCTAACACCTCTTGTACTCGGCGGATGTACCACGGGTCTTGAGCCTCGTTAATCGCAGCTACATGCTCAGCTGCGAGATTTTCGACCTCGTTTTCATACATCCGCGATAATGCATCAGGCACGTGGTGCATGGCTCCCTTCCGGTGTATGACCTCGAAGTCGTACTCCAGGAGCTCCAATGCCCACCTTGCCAAACGCCCGGTCGGATTATGCAAGTTATGTAACCATCGAAGGCTACTATGGTCTGTTATTACCGTGAAATGATACCCCTCGAGGTAAGCGCGAAATTTCTTTATTGCCCAGATTACCGCTAGACACTCTTTTTCCGTTACTGAGTATTTTCTTTCGGCTTCGGAAAGAGTACGGCTTGCGTAGGCTATTACGCGTTCGACCTCGTCGATTGTCTGAGTTAGGACAGTGCCTACTCCAAAATCGCTGGCATCGGTCTGTACTACGAAAGGTACGCGAAAATCGGGACACGATAATACTGGGGCGGTAGTTAACGCGGATTTTAATTCTGCAAAAGCGTGATCTTGTGCTTCACCCCATTCCCACCGTTTATCTTTACGTAAAAGCCGCGTTAATGGCTCCGAAGAGCCCGCGAACGCTGGAATAAAACGGCGGTACCACGAGGCCATCCCTAAAAACCGTCGCAATTGTTTCAAGTTCCGTGGTGGCGGATAACTGACAATCGGTTCGATTTTGTCGGGGTCTATTTGCAAACCCTCGTTGTTAACTCGAAATCCCAAGTATCTTACTTCGTCCCTACAAAACTCACATTTTTCCGGATTTAATGTCAGACCAGCCCTCGCAATTTCATCAAATACGCGTTTGAGCCAGTCCATATGTTTTACAAAATTGTCCGTTACTACTATAATATCGTCCAAATACGCGAAAACATGCGGTTCCATATCCGGTGTAATTAATTTGTCAATGAGTCTCTGAAACGTCGCGGGGGCTCCCGTGAGTCCGTACGGCATTCTCGTGAATTGAAATAAGCCTTTTCCCGGTGCAGTGAACGCAGTGACTTCGCGACTGGCTGGGTGCAAGGGAATTTGATGATACGCTTGACTCAAATCAATTGTCGAAATATACCTCGCGGCACGTAATTTATCCAAAATCCCGTTAATATAAGGTATCGGGTAGGCATCTTTCTTGGTGACGCTATTTACTTTACGAAAGTCTAAACAAAAACGATAACTTCCATTCGGCTTCTTGACCATTACTATGGGGCTTGACCACGCGCTTTGTGAGGGCTCTATTACGCCTTCGGTTAACATACGGTCGACTTCAGCGTGGATCGCGGCTTGTACCACCGGAGATACTAAATAATATCGTTGTTTTATGGGATTATTTCCCTGCGTATCTAGGGTATGCTCAGCTAGACTCGTCAGTCCAAGTGGTCCCGTGACCGCGGGTAATTCTCGCTCTAAAAACTCCTCCAGTATCGTTTTCTCCGCTCGTGTTAGCTCTGCGATTCCATAACACGTGTTATCTGACCTTTTGTTCGTCGTGGCTGATATTGCCTCGCAAAACGGACTCGTATCATCTGGTCCCCCCTTTAAGCGCCAAGTATCGTCTCCGCCATACATTTCCAACCCGAATAATCTAATAAAATCCATCCCGAGGATGCAGTCCCACGCTAAGGACGGAAGGATTCTAATCGCGAGCTCGTGAGTTGTTCCCGACAGCTCTATTGGCACGCTAAATTCTCCCAAGACGGCTTCAGTGTCGCCGTTTGCCAGAATTACGCGTCCAAAGGCTGGTTGGTTTAGTGCTCGACCGTTTTCTTCGGCAATCCGCTTGCCTGAAGCTCCTAAGAAGCTTCTTGAAGACCCGGTGTCTACTAGCGCGCGAACTTTTGAGTCTCCGATTTTTACCGTTAAAAACCAGCGTGGTTGTAGCTCGAGAGTCTGCATCGGAAAGCAATCGGCATATGCCTCGGTTGGATTATTGGGACTCGGATTTATTGTCTGAGGGGACCCGTAGTCCCCGTTCGAGACTCCCCTTGTTCGTTTCCCGGATGGCAACGCGAACACGTCGTCGCAATTTCTCCTTTTCTACCACAGTGGTAGCAGAAACGAATCTTTGGTGCCGGGCACTCTCTCCAGATATGACCTCTCCGATCGCAATTGAAGCACATAACCGTCGGTCCTCCGTCCATCGCTTGCATGGAGTTAGACGCTGGCGGTGCTTGTTGGTGAGCCGTTATCGTGGCTACCTTCGGATTAGTCGTTCGCTCCGGAGCGCTTTGCCTTTCTTTCTGAGGCTGAATTTTCTTAATTTCGGTCGCTATCTTCTTCTCTAGACTCAGTTGCATCGCCGCCAACTGTTCTTTAATGGCCTTATCCACGGCCATTCTCCCCCCCCCTAGACCTTTACCCCCCCCCTTACTCGAGGCTTGGGCAGTCGAAGCCCTCGGAGCTTCTTTCGCCGCGGGTATATCATCTACTGCGGCTAGCGTTTGCGTTCGCTTCTGGGGCTTGGCTTTAGCCTTGCACGCCAGTTCCGCCATAAACGAATCCTCGGGGGATGGGGGTGGTCTATACGAACGCGAAAGATCCAAATTCCTTTCCCTCGCGGTCGCGGCTCGAGCTAACTCTAGAAAGTTGTTAATTCGATTCCGGTCTAGAGTCTCCCGAATGTTTGGACGTAAGTTTTCAAATGCCAGATCTAGCTGGTCTTCTAACGCGTAAGGGCGAGTCATGCGATGTAGCAACCCTCGAATGCAGGTGAGGTATTTCGTCACCGACTCGTGTTCGCCTTGAGTACGCGTCGCAGCTTGCTGCCGGAAACGTTTATTAACCGTTTCGTCCCCGAACCAACTTCTGAACGCCTGCTGGAAGTCCTCGTAGCTTGACCAGTTGTCGCGCTCGATACGCAGCCATTCTGAGGCAGTTCCCGTAAATATTATTGGCAAAGACTGAATGACTTCTTTACCGGTCAAAGGAGTGAGTCTCTTGCAGTCATCTAAGCGACTCAAGAAGTCCTCAGCGCTTTGCTCGTCTCCGTCCGCGAATTTAACATTCCAGCGCCGTAAGGCCTCGATTACCTCCTTAGCCCGATCCCTGCAGTGTAAACGCGACGGAATTACTGCATCTTCCCAGCTGGGTTGCGGCGCGTCCCACCTACCGGAGGTAGGTGCACCGGGTCGGGAGGGTGGGTGGGTAACGATTGGTGACAGACTGCGGTCTCGTCCGAAGTCTGTCTCTCGGCGTATTTGGTCGGTTGTCGGCCACGTTTCCGCGCGCGTGGGTCGTCTTAAGTCTTCCTGACTTCGCAGGATCCTTCTCGGACGCGATTCCGGCGGTAGTCGCTCGCTAGCATCGCTTAATTCTATTAGCTCGGGTGTTAGTGCTGCCCGTCTGGCGGCTAGTATACCCTGTCGGAGGTATTCCTCCTCGATTTCCCGCTGTTCCGGTCTCGTTTCTCGCCCGATTTCCGCTTGAGTCGCTCGTTGGTACTCGCGACCGTATTCAGCTAGGACTCCCGGGTGAGCCGTCGATCGGCGAGGCATCGCTTCGGGTGCCTCCTCTTGTAGGATTTCGAGGAGTGCCGCGTAATCGCTATAAAAATTTCGATACGCGTCGTGTGCATCGGGAACGCCGCGTATTTGTGCCCGTCTGGTTGGTGTCCTCGGAGGACTAGACGCGGGTCTCGGCTCGACTATTGTCGACATAATCGGTTGAGCTACCGAATATGTAATGCTCGTGGTCGTTGAGGTTACCGGGTGCGACTCAAAATTCGTTGCAAACGATACTCTAGGATGTTGGGGAGTCGATAGCCGTTCCTGGCTACCCCCTGTTCGCGCTGCGTTGTCTGAGATGACACTCCGCTCGGTTCGAACCGGAGTTAGGACTCGGTCGTGGCTAGTACTCGGTAGTACCCCTCCACCTGAGGTGAAGATACCTTCGTCTTCCGGTTCCCACGGGATCGTACGCTCGCCTTGACGTCGTCGCCAATGTCGCACGTATCTATCCCGTAGCTCAATAATTGAGCCACTGGTACTCACATGTAGCGAGTCCAGCAATTGGGATAACTCCGCGTGAGTTAGATTCCATAACGCTTCTCCGTACGGGGTATCTTTGGTCGCCATGACTCGATGCAGACTCTAAAACTCGGTCGACCTCACGCAAACGAACCTCCGTGACTCGAACTCAAAAAAAAAACTTACTCGAAACGCGAAAGAGAGAAAGAGAAACAAAAATTTTGATACTCCAACCCCAAAAAAAAATATTTCCCGAACCGTGAAGAGAAAAGAAAATTTTATCTCACGCTAACCCGAAACTTTGAAATTTGCACTAGCGAGAGAAAAAAAAGAAAAAGAGAGAAAAAAAAATTTTCGAAACGTAAAAAAAAAAAAAAAAAAATCGTACTCAAACTTTTGATCTTCACTCGAAATCCCGAACGCAAAAAGAAATCTTCCCGAAATACGAAGAAGAGGAACACAAAAAAAAATTTTCCCGAACGCGAAAGAGATAGGATGATAGGGAAAAAAAAATGTTTCCGAAACTCAACCAAAAAAAAAAATTGCAAAAAAAAGAAAAAAAAAAAAAAGAAAAAAAAATTTTGAAACTCCACAAAAAAAAAGGAGAAAAAGAAAAAAAAATTTTCCTCGAAATTATAAATGAAGAATAAAGACGAAATACGAAGTTTTCCCCGAAAAAAAAAAAGGAGAAGAAGCAAAAGACTTTTCCCGAAATATTAGATGAAGCAAAAAAAAAATGCTCTTTTCTTATTAACTTACTGCACTTTCCGGTGCATAACAAAAATTTAATACCGCTCAATGCAACTTGTAAGCACACGCTGACTCGAACTCGAACTCGAACGCGAACCCGAAAGAAAATATTTAACTCAGAACATAATTATGGGGTCGTACTGTACAGTCCCGACGAGTCTATTCGCCGAGGTTGACCTATATTCCGAACAGCTGTTGTGCTATAGTAGGTATCAGAACCCACACCTGAGCACCACCGCTACGTACGAAATTCAAAATTCGAATATATGCGACATCTATGAGCGTCGAGTCGATTTGAGTTGACAACGCGTAGATAGTCCCCTCGGTGCGGGGGTAGGTTACGAGTCCGCTGTACTTTGGACTTTGTCCTCCCGCTGCCTATAGGATGTTGTCTCGAAACACGAACTATAGAATTATTGGACCGTTGGACATAGAACAATAATCTCGCTAGCTAGCTATACCGGGTGTTTGATTTGTAAAATTTAATGTTTTTCTCCCGGCGTTTCTAGGGTGGGACTCCGCTAGTACCCTGTACCGTTTTTAATGCGGTCCGCCGCTATTTTTCCACCTATAGGACAGTATATCCACCACCACAAGTCAGGCACAAGATTATTACACAAAAAAAACAAAAAAAAACAATGAAATAGCAAGCAGATGAAATAGTATGGCGAGTAATTATTAATCTTAAGATTAGGGGTCCGTGTCCAGTGTCCCGGCGCATACAACGTGCTTTAGCACGGCTATTTTTCAGTTTTCCCCTCTAGCGGGGAAAATGCGGCTAAATAACAAACTACACTATTCCAAAACGTATGAACTCTCGGGAGTTAGTATTCCTCCAAAGGAAATGAATAATTTTTACCTAAAAACTCGCTACGAAGACTATGAAAATAAGATATAGAATTCAAACGCGAAATAAACAAAAGATTCTACGCCGTACGACTACGACGCAGAGTCGCTTCGAGCGTACGCGCTGCTAATCCTTCTCCGGTTAATAGAGAAAAACAAACCGTCGACCTCTCTCTCCTTAGCAACAGCGAAGCCGTTACTGAAACTACTAATAATTATTCAACTAACTAAAATTTATGACGCCTCTTTTGAAAAACCTAATTAGAAAGGCCCCCGGTTGGGCGCCAATTTGCGACGTGGATTTTTCCTGGTCCTCAGACCAGACCGGAAAGCTAGTCTGAGAACCGTCCACTCGACAATTGGCCAACCGAAAATTAATAATAAAACAAAGATGCTGGGCGCCAGGCTTATAATCGCCAATTTCTGAAAATCTTACTAATAAAAAAAACAAACTAAAGATACTTGAGCGCCGGCTAGCGTCAGTACCGCGGAGAGGGGTCGGGATTAATTGAAGGATTAGCAGGGCGTATTAACGACTCGATTAATTTGAATTTAACAAAGAAAATAAAATTTATTCAAGAAAAATGGTATATAAAAAAAATATAGAGATAATAATACTAGTACCCGGGGGTACTCCCCAGCGGGTATAAATCGACTACAGGTCGTGTAAGATTGACCTGGCCACGTTTGGCGAGTTTTACAATAAAAATTAAACTACTAGCTTCCACGTAGGAGAGCAATAACAAATAAAAAAAAGAAGTCATGCAGCAAATAATATAGAACTCGTCAAATTAAGTCCTCGTTGGACAATACTACCTAAATTACTAATTTATTAAATATAGGCTACGAGCCGAATTGATGACTAATTAATAACGATAACATAATAACTAATTATGAGTTACTCAGTTTTAGGTCGTACTACGACGACTAGCTCGTCTCCGAGAGACGAAGTCCCTCGTTACCGTATTGCTCCGAAAAGCTTATTATTTACCAAATATTTACAAACTATTTACAGACTTTTCCTACAACTAACTTAAACTAACTCTGCGGATAATTTATTGAATTTCTTAACTACGCAAATTAAATAAAGAACCCGAACTTCTAACGCGAAGAACCCTTTACGTCTCTCCCCGCAGGAGGAAGAGAGAGCGACAGTGACCGACTCGTTCTGTCTCTGTCGTACTCGTGTACTACAGGTACGCACTTGACTAAGTTATTAATTACGCGAATAATTACTCCAAAATATAAAGACTCGAACTACAAAATCTAAGGCAAAGGGACACTGGTGACGGCCTACCCTTCGGAGATCGGCTTAATTCGATCCCAAGAATTTTAATTAGCCTCGTGGCTTGATCTATGGCAATATGGCGGATAGCCGTTGCCGGATGCGAATTATTCTGAGTAAGAATGGCTAACGCTTACCGTCTTCCAGCCAGGCCATAAAACGACCACGTTCTAGGACGAAGTCCATCCCTCGGCTCTAGATTCCCTCCGGGGATTTTAATTCGGCCTCTCACACACTCACACAAAATCAAATCAAACAAAAATAATAAGCAATAATAGACCCACGGGGTCGAACGCAAAAAGATTGAGATACAAATTTCACTTTAGTACGCAGCTATATGTTTCACGCGAGTGATCCAGACGCTAGTCTAACGCAGAGTGAGTAGACCGCATGGCGCCGGTATTTTGCGCACATATCAGGCGATCGACGATTGATTTCCCATCGACCGAAAGATCCCTATTTTCGCTACGCGCGAATATTCAAAATCCACCGCGGTGGTTGTAGCTCATTACTTCAAAGGAACACGGGTTGCAGGCTCTTCTAGGCGGCGGGAATCTCTTCCGCCACCGATATCCCTCGTTGCGGAATGCCCTCGGCATTCCCCCCGTGTCCTCTATTTAGGCGGTGGAGGTAGCCTGGCCAGTACTACCTCCTCGAGCTTCGGTGGTGTTCTTTAGCAGGGATCCTTCTGGTCGATTTTGGGCGTCGTAGGTGCGTCTACCCGTGGTTTCGGAGTAACTGGTCGCCTTCGTCTAGGCCTCGTCTCCCACATGCCAGAGAAAATGCGTAAAGAAAAACAAAAGAATAAATAATCGGTTCTACAGATTTTAGTCGGTCACGGTCGTCTCTCGGAATTATTGCCAGGCCTCAGGGCCACCCTAATCATTCATACCAAACTCAGGCACTCCGCTAAGGTCGTCAAAGGGGTAAGGAGCCTGTCGTAACATGTAATGTTACAATTGATACTCACAGAGCTCGATCAAGTGTCGAGTATACTCGAATGATAATAAATATTGAAAACTACACCCAGAAAATGATTTATTCAAATCTAGGCTTTGTTTAAAATATAATTTTCGCCAAGTACATTTTCATCTATGGCAATCCAATTTCTTTCGTAACAATAAAAAAATGTATTTGCTTCAAAAAAAATTCCAATTGGCAGAAACGGAATCTAAGGAATAAATATATTTAAAGTGAACTAATTTTCTCACACGCGAAAAAAAAAGCTGTCAAATTTACTATTTAGGCAGTAAATATAGGGACAGCACTTTTTTGCAGTAGAAATTATCACAATTGTGGTGACATTCACTCATGTAGACATTGAAGGCCACTTGCTTCAATGTACCCAATACTGCAATTGTGATAATTTTTACTGCAAAAAAGTTCTGTCCCTATATTTACTGCTCACATAGTAAATTTGGCAGCACTTTTTTTTGCGTGCATTGTTACAAATATGGTTTGGTTGCCACGGATAAAAATTTACTTGCAGCAAATATATTTTTGCAATAAGTCAAAATTCAAATAAATCGTGTTACTGGGTGCCCGTGTAGAAATTTGTTCGGTAATCAGGTTTAATTGACAACACAAAGGCGCCTATTAGGATCAGTTGTGGATTCCACAATAATAGATCCCAATATCACTGGTCGATCGGTCTACCGGATTTGTAAAATATGAAATATATAGGTACACTGTTGGAGAAAAAAAATGTTCCAGGAAATGAAGTAAAATTTTTACGCTAATTTCAACACTGTTTTTAGTTCTTGCGACAGAACGATTAGCCACTTTGAGTGAATTTATGTTGTTTTAACTAAAAAAAATGGTCGAAATAAACATAAAAATTATAGTGGACCTTCTGAAACATTTTTTTTTACAACAAAATGTCATATTTCATTCGAATAAACACATATGACCGCGTAAACAAAAAATATACCATATTTTATATAATATTCAGTAATTAATCGTAATAAAATATGCAAGGACTTCAATCTAGTCCTGCAAATGAAAAATTTTGATGTCATTGAAATATTTCGAGTTATAACTTGACACTTTGATAGGCCCTGAACAAGTAGGAAAGTGTTGGGTCCTAGGCCATATGGTAGTTTAGCGTAGTGGTTAGGGCGTGCGACTGGAAATCGAGCGGACGTGGGTTCAAATTCCGGCGGGGACTAATAATGTGGCGGTTTTTTCAATGGATGTTAAATGCAGCTCCATCGATATAATGCGTAGGTTCGGTCAACTGACGATAAAATTCGTAAAATTTTCTACTTTTTTTTCTATCATTACTTTTTAATTTCACGAAAATAAATTACGGGCGACATGACGGCTAGCCCGATCTTCTACCGAAATTTCTACCAGGGAGCCGAGTTTCACGAGGTTCTCGCGAGATCCTCATTTGACCCTGAAATGCTGCATGTGTCTGGTAACTGCGAGTTTTAGGCGCTAAAGAGGGTTTCAATTCTCATACAAAATAAACCTCTCCAGACCTTCAAAAACCTCCCAACGGTAAAATTTCGAGGTTCTAAGCAGGCGTTAAATTTCGACTAAGCTTAGTATATATCTTAGTACATATCTTAGTATATATCTTAGTATACAGGGTGTCCCAATTTAAAGTACGCATTACGTTTTCAGCCGACCTAACGTTTCAATTGGAAAATGTGTCCTACAAAAGTTGTCCGGTTCAGAGGGGGACACATGAAGAATTTTCTATTTGCGGTCCAGCATCATAATTGGTGATGCTGCGGAGGATGGAGCAGTTTTTTCAAATGGAATCATACAATTGTGTTGCAACTCAAATATTCTCTATTCAAAAATGTACATTTTTCTCAGGAAACTTTTGTTTGTAAAATGAATAGTTCGTGAGATAGAACAAAAAAACAAATACCACCATTAACAGCAAAACCTCTCTGTGATATGTGTGCTATGTCGGAGCATGAGTGGGGTGACTACAGATGTTCGAAAATACCACCCTCAAGAGTAAGACACGCTCTCACTCGCTTTTCCAAGCTCTGCGCCGTTTTCAAAAGGATTGCCCAGAGCTTCGAAAAGCGAGTGAGAGCATGTCTTGCTCTTGGTGGTGGTATTTTTGAACATCTGTAGTCACCCCACTGATGTTCCGACATATCACACATATCACAGAGAGGTTTTGCTGTTGATGGTGGTATTTGTTTATTTGTTCTATCTCACGAACTATTCATATTACAAAAAAAAAATTTCCTGATGCAATTGTACATTTTTGAATAGAGAATATTTGAGTTGCAACAAAAATGTATGATTCCATTTGAAAAAACTGGTCCATCCTCCACAGCATCACCAATTATGATGCTGGACCGCAAAAAGAAAATTCTTCATGTGTCCCCCTCCGAACCGGACAACTTTTGTAGGACACATTTTCCGATTGAAACGTTAGGTCGGCTGAAAACGTAATGCGTACTTTAAATTGGGACACCCTGTATACAGGGTGATTTTTTTTAATCGCCCCAGGCTGATAACTCCGAAACCAAGCAAGATACGGGAAAACGCCTCAGACGAAACTTATAGGATATCGAGGGGGAAAGGATATGGTGCAATCATATATTTTGTAGGTGGAGGCGCTGAGCTGCAGTGAAGGTCAACTTAGTTTTTTTAAATGGGATGGTATAGTTTTTTTCCACAGAATCTGAAAGAGCACCAGATTCTGCATTAAAAACACCTGAACCGATATTTTTTAAAGTTGATGGTTTATGAGATAAGAGCTGGACAAGTTGAGTTAAAAGAAGAAGTTCAAATTACCTGAATACTGTTTTTAAGTTTTCTCGAAAGTGTCTGAGATACTTTTCTACTTCGAGTTGTCAAGATTAGATATCACGGTCAAATAAGTTAAGGTCAATAAATTTTATTAATAATGTTATCATCATTACTGTCATTTCTGGGTTCAATCAGTTTGTACCAACTTGTGATTGTTATTTTCCATAAAAAAAAGTATATCAGACACTTTCGAGAAAACTTAAGAACAGTATTCACTATTCAGGTAATTTGAACTTCTTCTTCTAACTCAACTTGCCCAGCTCTTATCTCATAAAACAATCAACTTTAAAAAATATTTGTTCCGGTGTTTTTAATGCAGAATCTAATGTTCTTTCAGATTCTGCCAAAAAATTATACCATTCCATTTAAAAAAAAACAAGTCGACCTTCACCGTAGCTCAGCGCCTCCACCTACAAAATATATGATTGCACCATATCCTTTCCCCCTCGATATCCTATAAGTTTTGTCTGAGGTGTTTTCCCGTATGTTGCTTGGTTTCGGAGTTATCAGCCTAGGGCGATTAAAAAAAAAGCACCCTGTATCTTAGTATATATCTTCGACTGCCCTACAGCACCTCCGTTTCCCTTATTTCTACATTGAATATAGTCATTATTGTACATCAGATTGATGAAATGCTTCATCCCGCAGGTATAGAGAATGACTTTAATCTGTGCCTATTGACACATTGCTTCTCTTTGTTTATCGCTCGTGCAACATTCATTCGGTGAATTTGAAGACTTCTTCCGACTTGAAAAATGCTGAATGCGTAGTCAGTCTTGATACTTCCACTGGCAGGATACAAGATTCTGTAATTCGCCATAAAGTATCAATTTCATCGCCACATTATATTCACTATTTCAGAAGAATATGTGAGCGGATCCACGTCACTTCACTCAAAAAAAAAACCGTCAAGTTACGGATCTTTGCGCCATTCGACATATCTTTAGTACTGAGGGGAAAAAAAATACGACTTCAGGGATTTTGAAAAATTTTTAAAAATGGCGGAGTTAGAGCTATTTGAATGTTGGTAAGTCGCTGTTGCACCGCTATGTTTGAAAATTCATATCTCCGAAAGTATTTACCGGAGCGGACTGATCCTAGAATCATTTTGTTCGTAAAAAGATGCGCTTTCATAGAAAAAATTTTGTTTTCAAAAAAAAAAATTTTTTCTATTTTTTTTCGTCGTTTTTATTTTTAATTTCGCTGCCATTTCCGTGGGATCTACAGGAATCCATGGAGATAATTTTTTTTCGGATAGCCGAATCCTTCCCCTTCAACCCTAAAGAAAAAAATTTATGGAGAACCTACCTGGGCCGGAGAAAAAAAATAAAACGTCTTGTCGCGCGTCGCCCCGCGCCGATCTTTTGCAATATTTTGGTGGCTCTGAAAAGGGCCGATGTTTCTAGCGATGATTTGCTCGATGGCACTTAGTGTAGGACACCTCTGTTTGAAATTAATTCATAATTTTCATGGACTCAAAATTTTCTGATGCGGAAAATAATTTTGTTTTTACGAGTTTATGAGATATTGGAATGACCGCATGTAATTTCAGAGTGCCACGAACTGTCAAGGCTTTATCAAATCGATTTTGTAGAATATTTTCTTCCGGTTGATGTTCTGCAGCCGTACAGTACGCAAAAGATATGCTTCGAAAATAAGAACATGCCCAATTATATAGATCCAGCGGTGTTTGAATAGGATCAGAATTGCCAATCAGTTGTAAACTCGTACGTGAAGCTAATCTCTTAACAGTTCCACCTACCTCATCACACGGCCCTTTTCCATGTGATATAGCAAAGAAATGTCATTCAGCGTGGCATTGAAAGTCTTCAAAGTGATGTGTTAAATTTATAAAATTCTTTTTGTTCTTATATTGGGAAGCTGCTCCATCAGAGAAATAAATTATTTTGTATATGGGAAATGAATCTTGGAACTTCTCTTTCATAAAGTAGACTAATTTTTTTGGAAATAAATGAACCGCAACTGTATTATGTTTCAGATGCTCTGAAATTATCACAAAACTAAAATGTCTCAACTGGTCGTCACCGTAACTTTTATAGTAAACCACGATTGGATGAATAGTCGCCTGATTATTGCTCCAGTGAAACCCTTGCGTGGAATCTTGTACAACAAATGCATAATTCTCAGCGAAATCGCATACCACTAAAACTTCGCCAACTTTCAAGCTCTCTTTCATCTTCTGCGAATAACTACTTTGCTGCTTCGCAATGAAATCATGTGCAACCAATTTTGACAATTGATCACAGAAGTTATCCACAAAATTGCTGAGCCTTTTATTTCAGGTTAGTTCAAAAGATGCCTTACACCAGGTGCAGGCAACTTGGTGCAATTGTTGCACTTGGTAAATGTGGCAAGAAGGGATTAACTTGATCCTTACACGTGGGTCACGCATAAAGGACCAATTTGACCGCGCTCGACTGTTCCGGTCCGCTTGGGCCATACGAAACAATGGATTCTTCGAAACCTATAGTGTTTCCTGTCACAGACATTGATGCTTTAATGATTTCCCTTTTCAAAACAACCCCGTAGATTGAGGGATTATATTCCGATACAAGTAAAGGGATTAGTTACTTTTAGATATTTAACACAAGACGATCAGAGTTTGTGCAGTTGGTGACTTCGAACTTCCAGAACAGGTATAGGTGTATGTAACTCCGAGAAAACATGACCAGTAGACGGATAAGCGAAGACTAAGGTGGTTAAACAACTATTTTCGGAGAATGAATAGCCCGGGTAAGTAGAGAAGCATCAAATGTAATTTAACTCCACTACGCAACACAAGGAGCTCGCCGCGCGGACGTGGATTGACGCCCGCGGCGACGCGCGACAAGACGTTTTATTTTTTTTCTCCGGCCCAGGTAGGTACTCCATAAATTTTTTTTTTATGGTTGAAGGGGAAAGATTCGGCTATCCGAAAAAAATTATCTCCATGGATTCCTGTAGGTCCCACGGAAATGGCAGCGAAATTAAAAATAAAAACGACGAAAAAAAATAGAAAGAATTTTTTTTTTCGAAAACAAAATTTTTTCTATGAAAGCGCATTCTTTTACGAACAAAATGATTCCAGGATCAGTCCGCTCCGGTAAATACTTTCGGAGATATGAATTTTCAAACATAGCGGTGCAATAGCGACTTACCAACATTCAAATAGCTCTAACTCCGCCATTTTTCAAAATTTTTCAAAATCCCTGAAGTCGTATTTTTTTTTCCCTTAGTACTAAAGATATGTCGAATGGCGCAAAGATCCGTGACTTGACGGTTTTTTTTTGAGTGAAGTGACGTGGATCCGCTCATGTATAGTAGGGTGGTTCATTTTAAACTTGTATTTTTTTTTTTCGCCTCCCACCTGAAAACTTCGTGCCAAATTCGGAAAAAAAATTCTCCATAAATCGGAGACTATGACAAAAAATATTTAGAGGTCGCTACCGAGGAATAAAGAAAACATCAATCATTTTCGATGTATCATTCATGATTGACTCATGAGCGAAAAATCAAAAAATACCATTTTAATTTGAAAAAACTCGTTGCCGGTAGCGACCTCTAAATATTTTTTGTCATGGTCTCCGATTTAGGGAGAATTTTTTTTCCGAATTTGGCACCAAGTTTTCAAGTGGAAGGCGAAAAAAAAAATACAAGTTCAAAATGAACCACCCTAATGTATAGGTATACCTATATGATATATATACTTATCTCATGGAATGGCATTATGGCACAATAGGTGAGGTTAAGTTGTCCGATTAATCGTTTATGGGCGACAGCCCGATTTAGGAACAAACTGCTACGAAAAAACCTTTCCTAATAATAATTGGCAATTACTCTTCACTGCACAATATTTTTGGATTTCTTTGATTTAAATATTTTCTGTATGGATTGAAGTATTGACGTCGATCGTCGTGCACGCCAGCCATATGCGAAACTGCCTTTGTAAAAGCGTCGTCTGCTCGATTGCTTAGAAACACGTCTTTGCTCGTTCGAACACGTCTTTGCTCCTAGCAGACGACGCTTTTACAAAGGCAGTTTCGCAACTCTTCTTCTAAAACTCTGAAAAACTGTTATTCTTTGTTCTATTAGTTCTCTGAAAAACTTTTTCAAAACTCTGAATAACTCTTCTGACAGAGTCTCAATATATTAGCGTTTTCTGTCTTTTAAAGTCTTATAAAACATTGGTCTGCCTTTATCAGACTTTTTTTGAGATTTTCCGAAAAAGTAAGACTTTTTCAATTCTTTTTCCGAATTCTACAAGAAATAATCTGAGTATTTTCAGAGAAATATTTCCACCGGGGTACCTAAGTGATGTTCAATCAAGATTGTATGAGCGCGTCCTCCGCAGTGATCAACTGTAGTAACCTCAACTTACACCGATGTCGCCACCATTGTTTAAAGTAAAAATTCACGATGGCTGCCTATCTAGGCATTACATTAGCTCATTCTCTTTAAAGCTATGCTGTAACTTTTTAGGGATCCTAAGTGCATTTAGGATTGGGAGTTACAGGGTGGGATTTGATCACTTCCGAAGAGGGGTACCCCTCAATGTCCCGAACGGTAAAAGTCTTGGACGCCCCAAAGTCCCGAAACTGCATTGTCCCGACCGCTCATTGTCCCGACCGCTCGTTGTCCCGAACGAGTAAAGTCCCGACCGCTAGTTGTCTCGAACGAGGATAATCCCGACCGCTTGTTGTCCCGAACGAGAGAAGTCACGCCCGCTCTTTGTCCTGAACGAGAAAAGTCACGATCGCTCTTTGTCCCGAATGCGAATTGTCACGCCTGTTTCCTTGTCCCGAACGGGAATTGTCCCGAATCGGTATTTTCCAGAGCGCCGGCAACGCGCGTGGGTTCGACTGTATTTCATAACGTTATAGAAGGTATTATACCGAATCATATGGAAAATCCAACTGGCTCAACTCTCGATGTTTCAGATCACGGCTGGTGCATGTAGTTTTCTGGGTTAGTAAAACGAAAAATAGTATATTGTGCAACGAGTGGGCAAAACAACGACTCTGAGTGAGTGTGAAGCTATCCGCACGAGCCGAATTTGAAAATAAAATTTCGATGGAAATTTTTTTTTTTTTTTTCAAAATACTTTGGAAAAATATAAATCATTCATTTTCATTAGTTTTCAGAATAATTTCGTAACTCTAGTGGCAAACTCTCAATATTCGGGAATGAGAAAGTGAGAATATCACACGATAATAACATTGAGTAATATAGTTGTATTATACTAATTATGCGATGCTGTCGAAATACAATCCACCTTGTCATAGAGAAAACGTCGAAAAAGAATCACTGAGATACATGTGCTGTTGACTAAAAATGCTAGTTGTTGGTATATGAAAATGAACCTGCAACTGAGAAAATAGGACCCGTACGAAAATTGAAATTGATTCATGAGAATAATTTTTTTTCGTTTCACTAACCCAGAATAATACGGGTACCGGCCGTGATCTGAAACATCGAGAGTTGAGCCAGTTGGATTTTCCATATGATTCGGTATAATACCTTCTATAACGTTATGAAATGCAGTCGAACCCATGCGCGTTGCCGGCGCTCCGGAAAATACCGGTTCGGGACAATTCCCGTTCGGGACAAGGAAACAGACGTGACAATTCGCATTCGGGACAAAGAGCGATCGTGACTTCTCTCGTTCGGGACAAAGAGCGGGCGTGACTTCTCGCATTCGGGACAACAAGCGGTCGGGATTATCCTCGTTCGAGACAACTAGCGGTCGGGACTTTACTCGTTCGGGACAACGAGCGGTCGGGACAATGCAGTTTCGGGATTTTGGGGCGTCCAAGACTTTTACCGTTCGGGACATTGAGGGGTACCCCCGAAGAGGTGCTCATACAATCTTGATTGAACATCACTTAGGTAAGTTCGTTCAATCATATAATTGTATTTCGCGCCTCTTCCTCATGATCAACTGTAGATGTTTAAAGCTAGTTACAGCATGAAAGATTATTGAAATAGAAAAAAACTTTATTATTAAGGGCACGCATTGTGCCTTTACAATGGACTTAAAATATCCAACTGGACCTTCTCACCTTAAGTGTTAGGATAATATATGAATAAAGGCCCAAGGCCAAGGTTTTGCTTATTCTAATATGGCATTTGCAAAGGTAGAACTATCTGCTATAATCTTTCTGTCATAAAACTTAGCAAACGTTGCTGATGACTCTGTCCAACCAGCAGTTTTTCTAATAAGACCTATATCTACTCCTTTTCGTTTCGTATGACGCGTACTATAAGCAGTAAACACGTTAGTATCCACGCCTCCTCTGCTTATAGTTTCCTTAACCCAACGACTTAGAGTTTGAATTGAAATCGCTCGGAAGGGTTTCTTTAGAGAGATGAAAAGTTTCGTTACACTACCACGTAACATTTTCGTTTTTTCCAAATACGTTTTTGAAGTGGATGCTACGCAAATCTTTCTATTAATATTGTATATAGGTAAAACCAGGCATGGCTGTTTTTTGTTCGGTCCGGACGTCTTAACCCTAGAAGGAGTATGTGGGGGCCATATGGACCCCATTTCCATCTCAAAATGCGCTCTTGAAATCGCAGGCGGCATTCTCGGGTCTGGATTCCTCCATATTTCACGAATTTCAGTGTTTCAAATTTAACTTTATTATACACCATTTTATTCCTTATTGAAAAACGAAAAGATTCATCTATATTTGAACCCGATTATCGTTTATAGAAAGCATTTTACACAAAAGAGACGTGTGGGGTCACACAGACCCCACATGCTCCGTAGAGAGCAGAAAAAACGGCATGCCTCGTCTAGGGTTAATTCTATCAGGAACTCTGATTTCGATAATCTCTGGAGTCTCACGAATATTTCTAATGTCTATTAGCGAAAATGTCTGTAATCTGTGACCCGTGACTAGAGCAAGAAGTGTTATCAGTTTCTTAGAGAGATCCTTTTGGCTCACTTGATCATCCGGAGGCCATGACATGAAAAGATCCAAGACTGTTTTAGGATCCCAAGTCGACTCATACCGAGGTCTTGATGATCTCAAGTTATAAATCCCTTCGAAAAATCGTCTGAACCTTGAATCATTTGATATTTCGGTATCGATTAATTATTAGAGTGATCGCGGATCTAAGACAATTTAACGAACCATGCGATGCTCCCTTCTCGAATTCTTGTGTTAAGCACGTAATAATGTCAGGAACTGACGTAACAAAGGGGTTGATCCCTCTCTGCTTACAAAACGTCTACCATTTCTTCAGAGAAGAATTATACTGCTTCAAGGATGATTCGCTTAATGAAGAAATCATCACCTCGATTGACGATTCAGGGATATTCTTTAACTCGTACAATTTCCTGATAATCTGCCTCCCACCAGGATAAGACTCCGCCAAAGGGGATGTGGTTCTCTTTCACAAATTGAATGCCACCCATTCTATTTATGTACGAAATAGCCGTAGTATTATCTATTCGTAGTAATACGTCACAATTTCGTCATGAATTAGCAAACCATTTCAACACGAGAAACGCTGCTTTCAGCTCTAAATAATTGATGTGCTGTGTACGTTCGTCCTCATGCCAATGACCATGAGTCTTTTCTTTACCACATACAGCGCCCCAACCGGACAGCGATGCGGCTGTAAAGATTTCTATGCAAAAATGAATATTCTTGATTGGATTAAAAGATGATACTATATGGATGAGCTCCACCAACGGAGATCCTCTTGCAATTTATCGCTCAGTAGCATTACTTTATCGTAATTGCCCTGACTTTTTTCGAGAGCCAAATACTTTTCTCTTTCAAATACCTTTGTATGACTTAATGAAGTTGCCACCGGCTTCAGAAGCTTGGTAAAGACGAACGGAGCCGTGCAGAGTCCAAAAGGTAGGCAAGTAAATTCAAAGAAACCATCTTCAAATTTAAATCTTAAGTATTTCCTATCGGACTCAGCAATTGGTATTAAATAATAAGCGTCTTTTAGATCTAAAGTGGCCATATACCATTTCTCTTAAATTTATCGCTGTCCTGTAGTCCTCTAATTTGAAATGTTGAGTCTGAATGAAATTGTTCAATTTTTTAAGATTTAAAATCAGTCTACTAGTCCCATCAGGCTTTGGGACTAGAAATATATTTGAGACATATTGGTCTCGGCATGGGTTGCATTGTACTATTGCCCCTTTTTCTAGTAAAGCAGAGATTTGTAAGTGAATTTGACATCTTTCCTCTTTCGACCAGGTTGGGCATTTAGGAGGTATCAATTGCACCACTTTAGATGCGAAAGGTTTTTTATACCCTCGAATCCAGGACATAATCTTTGGATCAGGTGTGAGGCTTTTCCATTCTCTCTTGAACAACCATAATCTACCAGCTATTTGACTTACAGGGGTTAGTATCGTTTCGTTCCGTAACTGAAGTTGTCCTTCCGCTGCGATATTTTCTGAGATTGTTGTGGGCGCGATACCCTGCTTGAAGATGGTGTTGGATATTTTTGCCCGCTCGTTATGGTCTGGGGATTTTTGGGTCGTTGCTGACGGAGCGGGCCCTTCCAGTTTTTTGATTGCTTAAATGTTTGGGGCTTTCCTGCCGGTTTGAAATCCTTAGCCGAATTTTCGATGAGCTTTGCTGCCTTAACATTCTCTATTAATTCTTTACCAAATAGCCACTCATCTATTGGCGTGGCACTGAGTGTATTCTTCAGATTTGTATTTATGTTTGACAACAATAAGCTCCTCCTGATGACAGTTTCGTCATGTTGTAAATCCGCCAAGAGGCAGCTTGTATCGCCCAAGCATTCAATCAGAAGCAGATTTTCTTCGCTATATCCATTTTTGAAAACCATGGAGAGCGTTTTACCATTTGCCCCCAGGCATGCTGTTAACTTTTCTTGTTTTGACAGAATACGCCCGTCTCTCCTTAAAATTGCTTTCTGTAATGAAGACCTAACCTCTAAATTCAGCTTCGGCGGATCGATCAAGGTACAATTACTCGGGGGTGGGTATTTTTTGATAATAGCTACCCTGGTCTTCTGATGGCAATCCAAGCTTGAGGATTTCTTCCCATCTAGATGCCATATCTTTATGAATGGCTGGAGCAAGGACTCTGTCCTCTGCGAAGCGCTTACCTATAGCATTTAAAACTTCCTCTCTCAGCGGGTCATCAACTGGTTCGGAGGATTTTTCCCCAGCAGGTTGATTTTCTTTTGCTATTGGATTAGCGTCCAACAAGGCTTGCACCTGGATTGTTTCACCTGTCTTGTTATGCTCATCTCCACCTTGACTACCTGTAATTATCAGAATAACCCTATGGAGAACCATTTCCACTTGATTCAACGGAGTAGAATAAGCCCAACTGTCAACATTTCTGATAGGTTAGAACCTGAACAAGTCAAAAAATTCTCTCTCGGGTTAGAGCCCGATTGAGTATTCCAGAAAATCGTGTAACGATTTCACAATTGCAGGTTAGAGCCTGAACAATTCGAACAGATTAGTGTCTGTCGAAGCAACAACTAGCAGCGCCATTCGGCACGAAGCAGCCACGTGGCGAGGGACGCATATCCCTAGTACCGGTTAGAGCTGGTACATCTGTCCGTATCTTGTCCTGATGCTCACGGAGGATGTTCGCAGGGGGGTTGATCAGCGGATGGTGACTATTCTGGATCTCTTCGATTTCACCAAGGCCTTCGACTCACTGCCTCACGCAATCCTACTCACTAAGCTAGCTAAACTGGGTTTTTCCGCTCATGTCCTCACCTGGATTGCTTCCTATCTTCAGAGTCGTGTTCAGGCAGTAGCCAGCGGTGGTCGCTTGTCATCTTGGGCTTCTCTAGAATCGGGGGTGCCGCAGGGCTCAGTATTGGGCCCCTTACTGTTCATGTTATTCGTTAACAACGTGGCGGAAATCTTTAAACACGTGGAGCACTTAGTCTACGCCGATAATCTTCAGATCTACCTCCACTGTGCGTATCAAGATCTCTCTGACTCTATTGCCCGTGTCAACGCGGACGTGGAGGCTGTCCTGGGGTGGTCCAGCATGTACTCGTTGAAGCTCAACACGGCCAAAACCCAAGTGATCGTTCTTGGGAGTGGTTCGTTCATCTCTAGGCTTACGCTGGCCGACGTGTCCCCGATAGTTCTCGATGGCGTGTGTTTGCCATTCTCGGAGGAGGTACGAGATCTGGGAATTATTCTTGACTCGAAACTAGACTGGGCAGCACATGTTGGTCTCATTTCCACTCACATTCACGGTACTCTTCGACAACTTGCAGCCTCGCGGCGTCTGCTATCTAAACTGCTTTGGAAACAGTTGGTTTTCACCTTGATCTTCCCGATCTTCGATTATTGCTGCGTGGTATACAATGATCTATCTGGTATACTGAATACTAAGCTCCAACGTCTGCATAACACCTGCGTGCGGTTTGTTTGTGGTGTCACCCGGGATGAACACATCACGCCTTTTCGTCGCGAACTCGGGTGGTTAAGTGTGGCTAGCAGGAGACTTTATTTCTTCATTACTCTCTTCTATTTTATATTACTGTTCCTATTTTACATTGTTCTATTTTAGTTCCTATTTTACATTGTTCTATTTTAGCGGTCTTTATTTATTTTAGTCCCTTTGGACCTCACCTATGTCACTTACTCCATTTTTACTCTGCTCTACTCTAATTCTTGATGTATTTACTATTTTTATTTTATTTTTATTTGTTCTTATCTCTATTATTACTTATGTTACCTACTTATTACCTACCTCGCTATTTTCTCTTCGATTTACCTAGCTATAACTTTTCAGAGTCACTACTATTTTTAATGCTGTTTATTGTTCACCTGCGTGTCTAGGTTTTATTTCGATACTTATGATATTATTTTACTGATTACTTATTACTACCAACTTGTTATTATAACTGTTTGTGTCCGTATTCTGCCTACGGCCTTAGGGAACATTGTTCCAAGGTCGAATAAAATCCGCTCTATCTATCTATCTATCTATCTATCTATGTCACGGTCAACACCGGTCGCCCTGCGTATATCTGGGAGCTATATGTCGCTAGCCCTGCAGGTGAACCCGGCCCCTCTCGGAGGGTGCGAGGAGACTTCGTCACCCCGACCCCGCGCACGGAGCATTTTAGAAACTCCTTCGCTCTATCGGCAGTCCGTCACTGGAATTCTCTTCCTACTGAAATTAAGGCCCTAAAGACCCTTGCCGGATTCAAAACCGCCCTGCATCGCCATCTCTTCGACTTAGAGGGTCAGGGCTAGCTTTTAGACTCTCCTTTTTTCCTCTCTCGACTTGCTCTGTCCTGTTTTCTCTCCTTGGCTTCTCTATCTCGCTTTGCTCTATCTTGCTCTCTATCTTCGGCTTCTTTCTCCACTCGTTCTGTGTCAACGCGCTGGTCTATCTCTTCTTAATCTAAATTAGTTTAGTTAGACGTAAGGCTACTGTATCCATGTACCTATTTTGTTCTATCTAATGTGCTGTACTCTTTGTTTCCCGATACAACGAGAATATCAATAAACTATCTATCTATCTATCTATCTATCTATCTATCTATCTATCTATCTATCCATCCGGTTTCGGTCCCGCAAATCATAATGTGATCATCAATTGATACGGCCCGAAATCAGACAGAGCCCCAATTCCAACTTAGAATATTAGCTGTATTGATAATCACGTTATGATTTGCGGGACCGAAACCGGATAGGTACGGACAGAGCTCCGATTCCAACTTGGGAAATTTGATGTAAATAATCACGTTATGATTTGCGGGAACGAAACCGGATAGATACGGACAGAGCCCCGAGTCCAACTTGGAAAGTTTGATGTAAATAATTACGTTATGATTTGCGGGACTGAAACCGGATAGGTACGGATATAGCCCTGAGTCCAAACCGGATAGGTACGGGCAGAGCCCCGAGTCCAACTTAAAATATTAGCTGCATTGATAATCACGTCACGATTTCCGGGACCAAAACCTGATAGAAACGGACACAGTTACAAAACCGATTTGAGTGACGGATACTTTCCAGATGAAGCCAGATAGATAACCGAGCCTTCGGATGTTCGTTTCGACGAATTAAGGACACAAACGTATAGGATCCGGACAGGACTTTCGTCACCTATAAAATACGGATGGAAACGGATGGAACGTCTATCCGGAATCCTATTCGGAAATCTGTCCAGTTCTATCGTTTCCCATCGGTCATTTTATTACACCTGGAACCCATCTTTCTACACGGAAAAAATGTCGGGTGAGCCGCGCACCCAACAGCTACAGCCGCCCACCTGAAAGCACGGAGCGTTGTACGACCACAGTTCGGTGCTGCTGCGGTCCCTTGCGGGCAGTCAGCTCTCCCGTTTCGGTGCGGCTGTAGCCCCAAAACGTGGGTGAAGCGACATGCGGGCGAGCTGCTCTCCCGTATCTGGTTATGCCGCCGCACCGAATATGCGGTGGCGCTGCGCGATCATGTGGTAGTACAGTCGCCTGCCCAACATTTTTTCCGTGTAGGGTTGAACGATTTTCCGGCTCTCGTAACACCTGCTTTTCCAGTATTCCGAGCTCTTTTTACTACACTACTCTTCCACTGGCAAACATTTCCTAACCGCTTCCTTGTCGATTCTGGATGCAGAGATTCTGCAGGTTGCGTTGTACTTTCGACGTCAATAGTATCTACAATCCAGGCACATGGCGTAACAGAATGTCGGGATCAAGGTTGGAACATAAATCATCGATTACTGATATCAAATATTTTGGTAATCTCTTCTGAATCCATACAATACAAATAATCAATTTTGATAAAAAAAATTGTCAAAATTAATTAATAATTTTAAACTGTTTGTTTGAATGTGGAATTCCAGTGCCGTGTACTCTTTAATCGGATTCCAGATAATGATCGTTTGATTTAGCATTTATGAATAATACAATATAAACTACATCTGTGATAAGATCACGTGATAAACTATATCGACACTTATGAAGAGCAGCATGTTTCAGATTTCTTACGAAAACTAATAGCGATTTCGATTTACTGCCCTATGGCGCACTGAGTGTACTTCTATTGCACTCTGATATACGAGATAGAAAAGGATAAAAGTGCACTCAGTGCGCACTAGTGCAGTAAATCAAAATCGCTATAACACTTGTCGGTTTTGATTGACGCGAAACGTACTAGTTTTGGCGGTGAAAATCAAAACGTGTTAGTTTTCGCGGTGAGATCTGGAACGTGCTAGTTTTCGTCAGAATTCTGAAACGTGCTACTTTTATCTAGGAACTCGCGCCATTCCTGTTGTGGGTACGCAGCATCTAAGCATCTATATTCCGGAAATTCTAAAATAAAAATAAAAATTCGCATGTCATTCGATTCTATGTGCACAAAACGTGTTTGATTCTGACCGATATGAAGTTGGCTTCATAGTCTTCTGTCTCTTTCCTTATCCATGTAACTACAAAGGATAGAAGGAAACAGAAGACTGTGGAGCCAACTTCATACCGGTCAGAATCAAACACGCCATGTATACCTCAAAAGCAATATGACACTTCTGCATACGATTGTCGGTTGTAATTTCGTATGGCAGAGTGGCAACAGCCATGGCTTCATTTGGAGCATAACTCCACCAATCTAAATCTAGAACATGTAATAAAGTGTCATGAGATTATTACCCCTGGTGGGGTGGTGTGGAGGGCGAAGCCTCTCCACATTGAATTTTTTTTTCTTTGAAGTAATTAGAAAAAAAAATTTATATCAATCATATTAACAATTCTAATTTTGTATTTTCAAATTCTTTCAAGATATATATTTTAAATACATGAAACACATTTATAAACATTTAGAAACGCATTTATATAGTTGGGTATGTAATAGACCGGTTCAAAAAAAATCGACTATTCTTTTTTTTTCAATTTTCGCATTGAAATACTTTCGAGGAGGTGAAAAAAGATGCCTGTTAAGAGCAGAGCTCTTAATATTAAGATTTAGAGGTCGCTCATCGCCGATTTCTATTTTCCATTTGAATAGCATAGGAATTTTTTTTCTTTTTTTTTTCAATAATTTTGTAGCTCACAAACCAATGAACAAATCCAAATGACTCATATATTATGATATTTGGGTGAATTGTCAATTAAAACTCTAAGAACCCAATCAACCAAATGTCTTCTTAAAGACATCCTGTGGAGCTCCTGAAATCTTGATAGAGCTCTCCTTCAGGTATCGAGAAGTGCTCTCAAATAAGTCTAAAATACTTCTTATGCAATCTTTTCGGACTCTCTTAAGAAGCTCAGAAACGCCCCTGACAGAGTTCTTTTAGAACATAGTCCGAGAGCTCAAAAATGAGACCTCTTTTAGAAGTCGTTCACAAGAATATTTTAAGAAATCATTGAGAGGTTTTCGCGAGGCCTTGAAGAGGGTATTTTAAGGTTCCTAATATTGTGGAAATATTTTTAGGGATTTTTGCAATAGTATTTCCTAGGTTTATCAAAATGCCTCAAATAAACTTATTTGGTCTTTCCAAATGTGTCTATTCGTAGAACGTTGATAAACATAAGAAATCCTATTGCAAGTTTTCACTTGGAATAATTAAATGTATGAACTATTAGTGTAATAGCTGTGATTATATAGGTATGTAAAGCAAATTTATTTCTTTATAACATATTTGTTGTCAACATTGGATATAATATATAGGTACATATGATAAAATAGCTTTCACAGTAGCATTGTTGCAAAATTGCCAAGTATTACTATAATGATAATATATCAAATACATAATGTCAGTGAAAGATTCTTATATAAACTAACTCTTATGCCGTCATCTTACTTATTCGAGCTAAATATATATGGCTCCTATAGAAGAGAGCGAAACTAAGCAGTACGAGAACGAAAGTCGTATTTCAGTAGCGCTAACGATAAGGCGTATCTCACAGGAAAGCAGGTAGAAAGGCGTATGTCCCCTGTGACGCCCTGTGACATGCGCTTTTCTTACCTGCTTTGCTGAGATATATGCTATTTTTCCGTTTGCGCTGCTGAGATGAGACTTTCATTCGTGCACTTGCTGAGTTACGCTCTTTCAATAAGTGCCGTCGATTATATATATATATATATTTATTATATATACTGTGAGTTGAGTTCAGACGGAATATACATCTATGCATATATGGTGAGTTGTTTCAAACCTCCAGATTGAGAGGAGCCCATCCAGCAAATGAGCTTCTCTCATAGCCCAGTTATAATATCCCAGGCTCTGTGAGTATCAAATAGTAGTAAAAAATGGCAATAGGAACTGCACCGGCAATCGTGTTTATCGTCGATGTGAATTCACCAACTAGACTGCTCACATTTTGGCAGGTTTGAAATGACTCACCTCACCATTTATTATGTATATCAATACCCACGTTCTAATATGTCGTAACCCACATTTGGAAAAATTTTCAGGAGGCCATGAAAAGGCTTCACTATTATTGAGAAGATAGGACTTTACGGATTGGAATATTAATTTAAAAATAGCGAATCAACCATTTGACCGCTAAAACTTAAACATAAGCTGCACAACATTATTATCATTTAATTTAAAAAAAAAAGTCAATTTCTGAAGTTTTGTGGGTTACGACATATTAGAACGTGGGTATCGATATGTATTATCTTACACATATACCTATAATACATTTTTAACCCTTCGTATTCAAACTGGGTCAAATTGACCCGACTGATTTTTAATGAAGTCTCCAGTCCTGCAGAGCAAAAAAAAATATGGAACATACTTAGAACGTTATAGAATGTGGAATGAAGGTGGCTGTGTAAGAAATCAAATACAAACAAATTATTGAATATGATGAATTTCGAAAGACGTCCCCTGTAGTTTCTGCGGGTCAATTTAACCCCAGGTGAGTAAGAAGGGTTGAAGGTTTCTTCTATCGCACTACAAATTATTTATTACTTTTATTTGCTATGTATCGCAAACGATCACCTGCATGCTGCAACCAGTTCGTGAAACTGTGCCCCAAGTCACTCAATGTACTTTTATGGTGTTCGCAAGCCACTGTTGCTGTAATTCGTCAAAGAATAATCGCCATATAGATATACCGTGAGGTTAAAAGGAAACCGAACGATGACCACACTATAGCTCGACCAACACACGCTCGCGTTGCGTACGTGAGCTTCTACTCGCTGCCAGTGACTGCCAACTCGATTCGCCCGGCGTCTGTCGTCAAGGCCACGCTCATCCATAGTGTGAGCCAGGCGCCGGGCGAATCGAGATGGCAGTCACTTGCAGCAAGTAGAAGCTCACGTACGCAACGCGAGCGTGTGATTGGTCGAACTATAGTGCGGTCATCGTTTGGTTTCCTTTTAACTTCACGGTATATATATTAGGGTGTTTCATTTTTAGGCAATATTTATAACACAGGAAAAAATTTTTTTTTGGTTTAATTGAATTTTTCGTTGTTAAAATTTTTTTTTTTTTTTCGAAAAAACCTTCTTATAGCTTTTGAAGGAAATTAAATTCTCTACAAAAATGTCTCTGTGCTCGAAGACCGTACAACCAGTAGTTTCGGAGTTATAGCGCGTCAAACATGAACAATACGCGCTATAACTCCGAAACTACTGGTGGTACGGTCTTCGACCACAGAGACATTTTTGTAGAGAATTTAATTTTCTTCAAAAGCTATAAGAAGGTTTTTTCGAAAAAAAAATTTTTAACAACGAAAAATTCAATTAAACCAAAAAAAAATTGTTTCCTGTGTTATTTAGGTGGCAAATCGAATTTTTGAATGAGCTAAGCCGCTATTAGGCTTTAAACCTTTTACCAGGCGGCAATATTTTTTATTTTCTATAAAGTATAAGATTTTCTAGTATAACATAGAAAAAAAGATATATTGTCTAAAAATGAAGCACCCTAATATATATGTTATATATACAGTAGTAGCAGTACTACCTCTTTCATTTATTGTGTACAGCTGTTCTCATAATATACTTACTGAGAATAATATCAGCAAATTTTGTCGATTTTAAACTCAGTGTTTCCCTCGATTTTCCTTTCTCCCG
Organism: Tenthredo mesomela; assembly: GCA_943736025.1. Lineage (NCBI taxonomy): Eukaryota > Metazoa > Arthropoda > Insecta > Hymenoptera > Tenthredinidae > Tenthredo > Tenthredo mesomela. The sequence goes on along the minus strand of OX031018.1, from coordinate 18,499,666 downwards.
TACTCGACTTTGAGGACCAGTCCAAGTTACGTCATATGCTAGTGCGTTGGTTATGCATGATTTCAGCACATTTTTCAAATGGGCTTCTCCATTATTCCCACCCAACAGTCGAATTTTAGTTTCCTGCATGAGTGGAAAGTTTGTATAACTGTAAGTATACTTCGTAATCAAGTGCAACAAGAGATATATTTTATAAGGTAAGGGTCTTACAAATTGTTCTCGAGCTTTTTCATTTTTCTTGAGGCAAACATCAAAGTTTTTCAACGAATGCACATCATTCAAGGGAAAGATCGGTAGTAAATCGTAGCATTGCATGTGACTGCTCGCTGAACCGTGCTTAGCAGAATTAGTCACAATATTCAGTAGTGAGTCCAATTTAGAATTGAGAGCGATCAACATTTGTCGCGTGCTTAGATTTTCAAAGTTATCTGAAATTAATAGTACATTTCAGTATGAGTATGGAAAGGCTTTTTTGACAAAACGAGAGGTTTACGGCACGAGCCGAAGGCGAGTGCTGTAACTCGTTTCGTCAAAAAGTCTTTACGTACAAGTGACGATTATTATTTTTCATCAGGAAAGCCTCAAAATCGCAACTTCGTCGCGATTTTGAGGCTGGAATGATGAAAAATATTTTTTCATCGTCAGGTTTTATCATAAACCAAAATTTGCATGTACACTTGGGGACACGGATTATGAGACGGTCAGTTTTCTGGACAAGTCAGTTATGTTGGCAACACAAAATGAACACACAGCGCCGCATAGTCGGCCGAGCGCGAAGCTAACTCAATCTCACCAAATATCACGTAACTCATGACCTAAGGCTGTTTGCTCATGACAGTCGAATCTAACCTGAGAATACCGCGGAGGACTAACCTAAGAATAATAATTATTATAAGTAATATTATTATTAATAATAACCCGTTGGATTGACGTGTAAATCAGTTTGGAAATAATTGTAATTCATAACTTCCCCCTCGAAGAATACAAACGGGCGAAAGTTTATTTTTTTTTTTTGAATCTTTTTAAGTGATGAAAAAAGAAATTGTAACCTGAAAGTTTACGGTAAGATGATTTTATAAAAATACAATTAAATTAGGTAATGCAAGTTACGCTATGCCTGAAAAACAAGATTCTTTGTGAATTTTGCGTGTGAAAGCATGTCCAGGACTAGATTCTACATCTTTGAGATTATCGTGTAACTCATTATTACTTCTTGACTGATACAAGACATTTATCAAACACAGACTGAACTTCGCAAGAACCACCCGTCGAAACAGGCAAAGAAAGGAAACATTCAGCTTCAGAGAAACGGAAGGAGTCAACTCGTACTAATCCAGAGATAAAAGGAACTCGTTTTGATAGAATCGTAGCCGGGACTTTGAATGCCTACTCCGGCGACTACATCACTCGTCTTTCACATTCTAAACTTTGACAATTCTTAGACTGAGACTTAATATACTATCGAAGACGACTGCTTGCTTCTTATAATGTAAAATTCTTAACTTTAAGCTGAATAAATAAAAATGCATGCATGAAAATCTTATGTTCCAGCTGGTTATTCAATAATTATTCAAAGATTAAAACTTTTAGAATTATAATCTAAATAATACCTATTAGAAAAATAAATTAGTTGGTGAAGTCATCTTGATTTTCAATTCAATTAATTGAATGTTATATTCAATATCAAATCATATCTTTTTTATCAATGATAATAATATATCTATATTAAAATACATTCACGAGTTATTATTATCAGTATTATAAATATTTAACATTTTAATATCTTATTAATAAGAAGAAAAGTTGAAAGATTTTGGTGCACGTGACAACCCGCTGGTCATAAATAACAATGACGAGATTTGGATCATTGGATTTTATTGATAAATTTCTGAAATTTCGACAATTTATTGGATCCAGACTTGGAATACAAGCATAGACGACTGATCGTCTCTCAAAAAATCGAACTATAAACTTTAATAATTCTTTATACGCTGACTTAGAATGCCTCCTATATCGACTACTCGTCTATCACAGAATTACATTTTGAAAGCTAATAATTCTTAGATCAAGACTTAGAATACTATCACAGACGACTGCTGTCTTCTTAGGATGTAAAATTCAAGATTTTAATAATCATTTGGACGCTGACGTAGAACTCCTTTTATGGCGACTACTCGTCTAGCACAGAATTACATTTTAAATGCTAACAATTCTTAGAGCAAGACTTAGAATACTATCACAGACGATTGCTGTCTTCTGAGGATGTAAAATTCAGGATTCTAATGATCCTGTGGACGCTGACGTAGAACTCCTTTTACGAAAAACTAATTAACTAATAAAATAAAAGAAAAAAACTAATTAACTAATTTATTTTTCTAATAGGTATTATTTAGATTATAATTCTAAAAGTTTTAATCTTTGAATAATTATTGAATAACCAGCTGGAACATAAGATTTTCATGCATGCATTTTTATTTATTCAGCTTAAAGTTAAGAATTTTACATTATAAGAAGCAAGCAGTCGTCTTCGATAGTATATCAAGTCTCAGTCTAAGAATTGTCAAAGTTTAGAATGTGAAAGACGAGTGATGTAGTCGCCGGAGTAGGCATTCAAAGTCCCGGCTACGATTCTATCAAAACGAGTTCCTTTTATCTCTGGATTAGTACGAGTTGACTCCTTCCGTTTCTCTGAAGCTGAATGTTTCCTTTCTTTGCCTGTTTCGACGGGTGGTTCTTGCGAAGTTCAGTCTGTGTTTGATAAATGTCTTGTATCAGTCAAGAAGTAATAATGAGTTACACGATAATCTCAAAGATGTAGAATCTAGTCCTGGACATGCTTTCACACGCAAAATTCACAAAGAATCTTGTTTTTCAGGCATAGCGTAACTTGCATTACCTAATTTAATTGTATTTTTATAAAATCATCTTACCGTAAACTTTCAGGTTACAATTTCTTTTTTCATCACTTAAAAAGATTCAAAAAAAAATAAACTTTCGCCCGTTTGTATTCTTCGAGGGGGAAGTTATGAATTACAATTATTTCCAAACTGATTTACACGTCAATCCAACGGGTTATTATTAATAATAATATTACTTATAATAATTATTATTCTTAGGTTAGTCCTCCGCGGTATTCTCAGGTTAGATTCGACTGTCATGAGCAAACAGCCTTAGGTCATGAGTTACGTGATATTTGGTGAGATTGAGTTAGCTTCGCGCTCGGCCGACTATGCGGCGCTGTGTGTTCATTTTGTGTTGCCAACATAACTGACTTGTCCAGAAAACTGACCGTCTCATAATCCGTGTCCCCAAGTGTACAGAAGCATGCCAGAAAAACATTAATTATTTACTCTTATTGTCGTATATACTACTAGCAACATAATATTTTACTATCGATTTAATTACTGATCGGTGGTGAAATGGGTGTATCAGGTTCTTTCGTTTGCTGATTTCTTGAGTAGGATCCAGCCTCTGGGGGGGGGGGGGGGGGGGGGGGGGGGGGGGGGGGGGTATCGTGAAAATATTCGCAATACGAGGTTTTATTCGAGTTGTATTGTCCGGAACTTGTTCATTAGTCTTAACAACTGCAACTTTTGCCGCCTCATGTCTTATATGCTCATTGTGATGTTTATCAATGTTAGAAAAACCTAGAAGAACGTCCAAAAAATATAGGAATACTTTCTAGATATCTGAATATATGGAATTATCCCGATAACGAATATCCACTTCAAGAAGTGTCCAGATTTTCGATGCTCATATTTATTACCATCACCACTTGAAACATGCAGAACATAGTGCGAACGAGAATGTTATTTATCAAATAGTTTTATGACATATACTTGGCAGTTGCGAATTGCGTTTGATGTAATTTTCTTTTGTCTTGAAGAAAGAAGCACTGTGTTGTATGATAGGTGGAGGTAGGACTTCGGTATCCTGATCTGTATCCTCCGTATCTACGGAAACATGTATTATGCTCGTTATTTATGAAATCATAATCAAGATTTTTACTGTTTTACTTTTTCTATCGGTTAAAAATTGATTGACAAGTATGAATTATTCTATACCGAAAATCACGGGAATACTTCCAATCTTGATTGTGTCTTCCAAATTCGAAGTAGGCAAACTGTAGTTTTCTGGTAGAAGAAAAATAAAGTTAAGTAGCGAGCTAGTTCGGGCTGGTAAATCGATACACAACAATTTCCAGATAAAAAATTTGTAAGTACCATATTCTTCTGTCAATTCTTGATATTGTGGGGAAAGCTGAGATTCATCGGTGTAGATCAATTGGGACAATTGTGAAATCAATGTACTGCCTTCTGATTGTCCACTATCAATTGTTGCGGTCTCTTGTTCTTTTGCAAAACAATTCTTTGGTATTTGACTTTTGCTATTATTACCCTCACGCAGATTTTCTATTTTCAAACCTGAATTTTGATTACTTAACACTGAATTTTTGTAGTTTGACGGTGGCTTTGGTAAGTTCATGTCTTTTGGTGGATGATTTTCGGTTTCGCCTGCAAAACCGCACTACATTATTCAACTAATTTCTGCGAGTTTAAAGTGAGCAAACAGCAGATAGAAGGTATATGGAAAATGCAAGGGTATTAGATGTATCTATACATATATATATATATTGTTATGAAGGGTGAAACTCAGTATATTTATTATCATATTTATTCAACGCATACACGGAGAGAACAAAAGCGCACTGAGTATCCCACGGTTGACAGGGATCGTCATAATCATAGATACAGCTGTTATTCCTTGATATAATGCGACGTGCGTGCCGTGATAGCAGCACTATCATGCGAAAAAATGACAGTAGATGTAAAAAGCCTTTGTGACATTCAGTATCGGAAATTGTAGCACATTCAGTGTCATAAAGCGCGGCACAAAACGAAAATCCCCATCAAATTATATAAATAGAAATTATACATATATAAACGTATACGAATTATTGTGTTTCGTTGAAGATCATTCAGAGTATTTATTCAAACATTCTTGGTGGACGTTTTTAATGAAACAATGGAGGATTTCCTGCGGAGAAACGGACATGTCCAAGTAAAATTCAGTCTGAACCGTAAGTCAGCCTCAAATTTTCTTGAAGCGAAATTCAAGAAATTTTATAGCTACAAGCATGATGTACGAGTTCTGAATTTTCTAAGAAAAATAAGATTTTCCGAAAAAAAATATGATAAATACAAAAAAGCTTGGGGAACAGCGTCAAAACATCACTTTTGTGTATTTTTATAGACAGAACATGGGTTTTCGCTGCGAAAGACTGCTCGAAAGAGAGAAATACATTTTTTTTTTCGAAATTTCAGAACTCTTTCCATAAAAATGGTATGTTCAATTTTTTTTCAACAAGTTCCATTTTTTTTCTAACAGTTTTTGAGTTAGAGGGCTAACAATTTGAGGTTCGTCACTTCTTATCTAATGATAATAACATATATTCAAAATTGGGGGCCGGATCGAAGTTCCGGATGTTTAAAGCTCCGAACGGTCGAATTTCCGAATTTTACTGCAACGAACTCACAGTTGCCAGAAAGGGTAGATCACCGAAAGTCTATGTAACCGATTTCAAAAATTCGGAATCGCATACCGAAGGTTCAAAATTCCGAAAGCCAAAAGTCCGAAAGGTCAAGACTCCGAAAGCTTATAAGCTTTACTGTTAATATTACTTTCCTCTATCACGATATTTTTTAGTTTTGCTGCAAATGCTTTACAATCTTTTGTATTATTATATAGGATCCGAAAGGCCAAAACTCCGAAGCACGTTAAGAACACGTTCGGTCTTTCGGAACTTTGGACTGTCGGAAAATCAGACGGTCGAAGCCTTGAGCTATCTACATTTCGACCATTCGAAATTTTAATTTTCTATAAACTTTAGTCTTTCTGAAAATTTCGAAATCGTTTAGAATAAATTCGGAAATTTGATCGTTCGGAGCTTTGAAAATTCGGAACTCTGAACCAGCCCCATCTTACCATTATTATTGTGACATATAATATACTCTCAAACTTGTGAAGTATTGACATCATATGCAAAGAATTTCTTGAAATTCGATTTTTCTGGAAGATTTATTAGATTTTTTGACGAGAATAAAAATATGTGTATCGTGGTTTTCGTACATACAGAAGCAGGATTGACAGATGACAATTTTTTTACTACGGAGGCGACACATTTATATACAGTTCTGCAAGGCTATGAAAAATTAGACTCTTTCTTGTCGGCTTTCATAAAGTCTCTGAGCCAAAAAAGCGTTGATACTTCTAAAAATGAATCTATTACATCATCTGCGGCGATCGATTTAAACTCTGATAAAGTTGACAAACAAAATATAGTCAGTTCTGCAGACAATTCAGATGAGGAAGGTTCTCCAGAGAATAAAAGTCATACAAACAGTGCAACTGATGCATCTCCTAATGTTTTTATGAGTTCAGATGGAATTTCTGAAAATTCAGTAAATAAATTGTCTGAAGACATTGACGAGGATAATACTATTAAGACAAAAGTGTTGAAAGGTAGTTCGAAATTTTGTTCTTTCTTTCCAAAAAGTTTTGTGTACCGATAGTAATTATTATCATTTTGCTTCCTGCTTCTTTAGACTTCCAGTTTATTCAAAATGATTTGTATCATTTTTTAAATGATGATAAGAATATGGATGGTAGAATTATCTTAGGAAAGTATAAAGAACTCGGCGAACTTGATATGAGTAGACTTAAACGAGTTCTCGTCTCTGCAAAACTTGCAGAAGACTCAGTTAATTTTAAGTAAGTGTTCTTGTGTCGATGCTTGAAGTTTGATTGATTCATAGTCACATGTATCCTTTATTTTCCATATCATTCGACGTTCTAAATGTTGATTTATCACCTATTCTCTTGTTCATTTATGATGAATATATAAAATGTATATTGATTCATTTTTCAGAATAGCATCATCTGTTTTTGAAAAATGGTATAAGGAGTTCTTGGAACTGTTCCCCACAGTTGATAGGACCTTATTTTACTCACCTTATAAGTACTTGCCTAATGGATTGTCAATAGGAGCTAGTGGAGCAATTTATAATCACTACAAGTGCGAAAGGCATCAGTTAAAGTTAGCTGGACTATTGAAAAGTGGCAAGAACGATCATGTAGCAGAAGCTACCAGGAATACAAGCAGTATTCATCCGTGGAAAAAACTGACCGACGAAGATAGGAGTTTATACACAGAAAATGAGGTTCTGAGTGCATGGAGTGAATCGTATGATAAGAGACTGCAATTAATTATACCTCCAGCACAATCCAGAGAAAAAGCGGCTACGACAGAGACTTATATAAATACATTTAAATGTCTTTGCCCACCATTGGGAATTACTCTGCTTGAAACTGATTACAATAACTTGATGGAACAGAAGATTGGAGACGAATTATACCAAAGAAAAAGTTACAAAACTATTATTGCCTCCAATTGGCCTGCACAGAAAATTATTGACATTGTTCAAAATAATAATACAAAAGATTGTAAAGCATTTGCAGCAAAACTAAAAAATATCGTGATAGAGGAAAGTAATATTAACAGTATCAGTTTATTGGCTCTACCATGGTGCATTAAAAATGCTCCAAAAACTGTAAAAGTTGAGGCGAGAGGAGAGAATACGGATGAAATTGTTATTATACATAAAATATTGAGCAAATCCGAAGTCTGTAATTGTTTCATTCTGCACATAGAAGATGGAAACAATCTTCTGGAAAAAAGATTGGAACACGAACAATGGCTTGAAAATCTGAAACAACCTCCACTACCTTACGTAATCTTTTGCGGTCCAGTATCAAGAATTAGCCAAATTTACGTCGTTCTGAACAATCACTTGTATCTTTTTGAAAATTCTGTCCTGGCTATCGAAGCTTGCTTCAAATGTTATATAGCATTGAATAAATGGCCAAACTTTTCGGAGTTCGTTTGGAACGCAATTGAGAAAGGAATATGCAAATGGCCAGCAACAAGAAATATAAAGGCGTCAACGGATTTTGTCAGCATACTGTCTGGTGCAACTAGCATAGTACCGATCAAGATACCAGTTTTGAAGAGAAAGCACATGCCCAAAAAATAATACTACCTTTTTACTCCTTATATGATTTTTGCGAAATCAGAAGTAAAGGTTCTTTTCAGATATTCATTTAGCAGGGATTACTGTGCAGTATTTGAAATATGTCGCCAATACTTTCGAATATTCTAGCCTTTATTCTATTGCTTTATAGCGATTCATATTATCCCAGAAAGGTAGTGCAAGAGTTCGTAGATTATTTTGACTCTTTCATTCGTAATTTGTTTCTACCTAATTTAAAGACAGAAATTATTGAAATACTAAGAGAAAAAGGCATTAATGATGATAGTATATTAAATAGTTTGAACCCTTGTTTTTTAAAATATAGTAAAGTTTTTGAGCCAGTGACCACTGAATATAGGAGAATTAAACTCCTAAGAACTATTGGGTACATAGATTACGAAAAGTTTCATATTTCTAATTTCTTTAAACGTACTGTAGTTAATAATAAGATATTATTTATTCCCGAGTCACTATACGGTGTGCAAGTCCCACTTCGATACAGTCTCAAGGCTTTTCTAGAGATTCCTGGCTTATTTACTCAGATAACTCAGTACATGAACCGTTTGAAAAAACAAACAGATGGAGTAATAAGTAATATAGTGCAAGCAAAATTGTGGACTCGTAAATATTCCAAAATATTCAAGAATGATTTGGTACTACCGTTGTTCATTTTCTTTGACGATCTCGAAGTGGGGAATGGTTTGGGCAGTCATTCGGGAATAAATAAATTCGGGGCAGTGTATGCCATGATAGCAACTCTACCGACGTATGTAGCTTCCAGATTAAGTAGTATTATTTTTTCTACTCTCTTTTATTCGGAAGTAAAAAAGAAAACGAATAATAGAAGTCTTTTCAGAGAACTAATAAAAGAATTGAATCACCTAAGGACAGAAGGTATTACATTAGATTTAAACGGGATCAAACACTTGGTAAAGTTTCAGTTAGCCCTTATTTTAGGCGATAACTTGGGTCTTAATGGCATTCTTGGTCTGGTCGAGTCATTTCAGGCTACGTTCTGCTGCAGAATTTGTAAGATGTCCTCAGAACAGATGAAATGTTCGGTTAAGGAAGATAAGAGTTTGCTAAGAACAAAGAAGAATTACGAACAAGACTCGAAAAATCCACAGCCAGATAAAACTGGTATTAAAGAAAGCTGTACTTTTCACGATGTCATAGATTTCAATTTAACAGAAAATGTTACAATTGACCTAATGCACGACGTACTTGAGGGAATCTGCCTGTATGATATGAAGTCATTAATTAAAGTTTTCGTCGATGAAAAAAAATATTTTACATTGGATATGCTGAATGCGTTGATTGATAAATTTGACTATGGTCCAACTGAATTTTATTTTAGCATAGCCGCCGTGCGAAAAAAGCGCTCCACTCCTACTAAACGCGAGGAACAGCAGCGCCACTATTGATGGTGCAGCCAATGCGTTTTTGTTTTCTCCGTGTACGGTCTAGTAGTCTCAAACACAAGAATTGTATTTACACTGACAAATGAGATAACGGTTGCGACGCCAACTTCTGTTTTATAAACAGTCTTGTTCAAGGCCTCAAATGGAGCACTAGTCTTTTCCAATTAAAGCCATTTTCTCTTAATCTATTTATTTTGTGTCTTGAATAGCCTTATTTTACTCGGAGACTCACCTTTTTATAACAATATAGGTGGCTGGTTCTCAGAAAAAATCGAAATTTAGGTCCTTGTCGATTCCCGTCAAATGGGATCGTAAGTTATAGTAAGTCTTTTTCTTTTATGAAACTACTTCACTAGACGTACCAAATCATGAAATAAATTTATTTCTTTTATCACAAATAATAAATATATGTTCAAGTAAATACCTTAAAAATCATTCCCTCATTATGTCCCAACCCCCAAATTCAAATAGATTCATAAACCTAATACGAGTAGTTTCTTATAAACTGTTTGCTATCTCATTTTTTATTCATATATGATAGTACCAGCTATACATAAACGGGTGTATAGTTCAAAAACGGCGAACGGAAAAATCACAAAATATATTTTTAAACTCGTCCTTAAAAAACGCATCATTCCCTCACAGTTGCGTAACATTGGGATTAGAGCATAATTTAAACATTGTATCGAACGCATCCTTATTGTTTTCAAACATTCACAACATCAATATTAAAAACATACCCCAGACTGGGCTATGGGTGATGAGATTATTTGTTAAAATTATTTTGAGAGAAAATTTTTTCAAACTTACATTTTCAACCGTCATTCCCTCACACCGTGTTATAAAAAGGTAAACGCTTATTTATGGACAATTTATCATATATTTGTATATGTTTCGAGTAGTAATAAACTATCGTAAGATGATGTTTGATAAGTAAGGATACGTTTCCTACTTTGATGCAATAATAGTTCGTTTCGTCATTCCCTCATCGGTCATCCCCTCATAAAAATTGTTGGTGAGGGAATGATCACTGAGTAAAAGAATGATATTTCTTAATAAATGTAGAAGAATTATAGTTGCTTGGCTTGTTTCAGGGCGCCATATGTAAAAAATGTCAAAAATTAAAAAATTAACGGAAGCAGAAGCTATCATTCCCTCATTTTTGAATTTTATTTTGAACCCGCTCACCCCCTTTTAAACTCAAAAAAGTTGGGGACCACTATAATGTGTTAGTCAATTAGGATGTGTACTATCAAATTAACAAAAAAAAATCCATAATAATTAAAAAAAAATTCGGTCAAATTAATAAAGTCATTTTTCGATTTTTTCTGAGAACCAGCCAGGTATATACCGCGAGTTTTTCACGTACGCAGTGTGCGCTGGTGTTAAGCTGCGCTATACTTTCGGTTGGACCGTTTACAGAGGAACGCACAGTAAAGCTATACAGATGTTCGATTGAGAAATTTGTATGCATGTATTGCATTCCATGTAATGTTTTGTGAATGTGGTTACAGAAACAATTTAAAAAAAGGAATATCAACGTGTACATATGACTCACTTATTGAATCTTCTGTGTCACTAGAATGACGTTTTCTCTTGTAAGTGCGTTGAGTGCGTTTTGCAGGCAATGCACCTCTTGCTGCTTGGTCGAATTTAGACTCATCGCACGTCGAAATATATATAGATTCTTTCTCTACTGTCCTTGCTATTTCATAGGTATCTATGTGTGCCAGGCACAATACATTGATTAATAAGAAATGTCTCCCTATTTTGAGAATTTATAGAAAAATAAATATAAATATATTATATACAATTGTATATACTATACACATATTCACCATAAGGTCCATAAGCTGATTTGTAAATTAACTCATGCCACGCCGGAGTAGGCACCTGTTGATTTTTTATTGCTTTGGCAACATTAACTTTATTGGGGGGCCATCTATACTCTTCCTTCTCTACATTCACCCAGCATGCCGGAATAGCTGCAGTCCAGTTATCGGCCAATACAACGTAATAGGGCATATCTGCAAAAAATGTAGAAGCTATAATTCGATCTACATCAAATATTTGTATATAGAACGAATGAACATTTGTCAATTTAGAGTCAAAGGCGAAATATTCAATATACTCTGGGCTTCTACTCTCGAGTTTCTGCAATAAATTTTCGCATCCGACGTTCCATACTTCAGCCCATTATAATACATAGTTTCCATTCAAATGATCCCTGAAGCGTCACATTGAGTCACAAAATTTGTCAAAGACTCTGCAGGAAGTTTTCCTACAGAGTCACTACAGAATCTTCACTGGTAACCACTTCATGTCATCTGACAGAAAACTTATATAAGATTTCAAATTACAGTAATAGTCTGGGCACTGTGAAATGTCGGGACCGGGCGAAACGGGCACTGTGAACGACCTAACCTATTTGCTTCGACCAATGAGGTCGAGGGACCAGGGCCGTATCAGTACCTATGAAAAGGGTACCAAAATTATTATTGAAAATTTATGAAAATTTACGAAAATTTATTGAAAAGTGTGCGCGTTTTATAGAATACATATATGTATATGAATAATATTAAATATATGTATATGTATATATATATATATATATATATGATAATGTATAATATATATATATATATATCTTATCTACACTTATAAATAGTACGTAGTTATTATTCAAGGGTGTACAACGCTCGGTCACGTAAATTTTGGAGGTACATTAAATCTTTCGCTTCGAATTCCCATCTGGTTTCCATGAAATTTTGACATAATTTAGCTGCGTTTAAAAATTCCTGAACGTTTGGAATTGGTTGGATGTCGTTTTCAGAAGCTTCGTCCAAGTCATTTTGACAATCTTCTGCCTCTTCCTCTTCTGCCTCTGCTTCCTCTTCTTCCTGTTCAGCAAACATTTTTCCATTTTGGAGTCTGAAAAATATATTTTTCTTGGTATCGAATTTATAACAAGCTAAAGTAAAAATAGTAAAGACCTATTTTTCATTACTAGTACCTTTCTAATATTTCGTTTGCATTATACAGTTGCCAACCACATTCTTTTTGGTCATCCTCTATCCATGACTTTGCTTGATCATAGGTACACGACCCAAAGCCAGCAAGACGTTGAATCGAGTGTAAAATTTCCACTATCTCACCGTGCCTAGCCTCACAATCTTGGTCCCAATTTTTATTTCTTAATATCTTGTTCCAAGCGTTTTCTAGATTCTTTTGGGTGACCGATTCCCATGCTTGAGCTATCTTATAACAGCAGTCTTTAATAGTCATCTTCTTCACTTGAGTTAATACATTCGTTACGTCATCTTGAAGTCGTAATTCTCGAAGTAAGTTATTTCTATAGAACCTTTTTGCTGTTTCTATTACTCCTTGATCCATAGGCTGTATGAGCGAAGTAACATTTGGAGGTAAATACATGACCTGTAAAATAAATAAACGAGATTAACCTTCATTCACTGCAATTTAACATCAAATTGATGGATTTCCAAACTAAGATACATATTTGAAAAAGAACTTTATACCAATTACTATAACTAAATTTCATATTTATATACCTGGCACTTTGGATCGATACTATTCAAGTCGTCTAGGCTAGGATGAGATGGTGCATTATCCAGTAATAATAAGACTGCTCTTGGGTTATCTAGCGAATTTGGATGTTTCTTCTCAACTTCAGGTAAAAACGTACTGACATACCATTCTTTAAAAATGGCTTTATTTATCCAGGCACTTTTTTGTGATTTGTACGTAACTGGAAGATTCGCCATGTTTACATTCTTGAAGCATCTTGGCTTTGCTGATTTGCCAATAATCAACAAAGGGATCTTGTGCGTCCCTGTGGCATTGGCACAGAACATTGCAGTTACTCGATCTTTCTGTATTTTGCTGCCAGCTGCTCCCTTTTCATTAGCACTAATGACTGTTCTCGTAGGCAAACCTCTCCAATATAGACCTGTTTCGTCTGCATTGTAGATTTGATCTAAGTCATAATTTCCATCCCTTAAGAATTTATTGAAACTTGCACAAAAAGATGTGGCTGCAGGTTGATCAGCTGATAATTTTTCACCTTGCATAGCAATATAGTGCATCTGGTGTCTTTTTCTAAACTGACGAACCCAACTCAGACTAGCTTTGAATTCAGAAGGACCATTCAATTCTTTGTTGATACGACGAGCCTTCTCTGCGATCAGATCATCAGTCAATTGCTGATTAGCAAGTCTTTGTTGCGAAACCCAAAGGTATAGAGTCTTATCAAGGAGAGTATCTTCGATACCAGAAACTTTGGTTTTTTTTAAATTTCCATCACATTGTTTTAAGGATTCAATCCGCCGCAGGATGGTATCTTTTTTAGATTTTATGCGACGCACAGTCATTTCACTCACTTGGTACTCGATAGCTAGTTGCTTCAAAGTAAGTCCTTGTGATAGCCTATTAAGAATTATTTCTTGACTCCTCAGATCCAAGTTCACTTGTTTTTTTCTAACAGGACCATCCGTAGAAGTACTAGGTTCAGGATCGCTGTTTTCACTGTATTTTCTTTTAGTAATTCTCCCAATAGTTCTTCTAGAAGTACCAAATTCTTCTGCTAATGCAGTAATACTTTTCTTTTCATTCATTCGATTACGTATAATATTTTCTTGCAAAAGCGAAAGACTTTTTCTCTTATTCTTTTTCTCAGACATTTCAGAAGACCTGTAACAAGATATATACATATGCAATATATAATTTTTCATCAGGATTGCTGAGAAATCGCGACGAAGTATAATAACGAATATAATCGTTACTTGTACGTAAAGGCTTTTTGATGAACCTCGTTACAGTACTCGCCTTCGGCTGGTGCCGTTAAGGGGGGGGGGGGGGGGGTAGGGTCTGTAGGCTGAAAAAATGACCATTTTTTATAATTTTTTTTCCGGCGAATAGCTGAATATTATTTATTTTCATAAACGGCTCCGGATAAAGTAACATGTTATCAATAAGTGGTATTTTTTTTTAGTCAAAATATTAAAAAATGAATGATTGGCAGCAGATTTCCGAAGACGCCGCGAAAAAAAGTTGGCTTTCCGTTGCCCTGATAACTCCTCACTGGATCATCCGAAATCAAAAAACCAGGAAATTTTGAAAACTATATGAATTTCCCCTGAAATTGACGGCACGGAATTTTTTGTAGGATTTTTTCTTAATTTTTGGAGGCACTTTGAAGTTAAAACAGCGATTTTCGGCGAAAAAAAAGGTCTAATTGTTATTGTAAAATCAATATTTATTGTAAATTTTGAAAAAACTCGATGTCAATGTCTGAAAAAGTAGATCAAGAATATGGGGTTAAATTTTCATAAGGATCGGTTCATTAGATTTCGAGATATCGCGGCAACGGACTTTGAAAAAGGTAGTTTCGAGATAAACGCGTTTAAAGTTTTCAAAGCGTTCAGCGCTCGAATTTCGAGATTTGAACATCAATAATCGAGTTTTTTATGTTGCATACTTACACATAGTATATATATATTATAGATGTATATATACATGTATAACACGAGCCAAATTGTATACAGTTACAAGGTAAAGGTTTCGGAACATAAACAATAGAGGCGGAGCAGCTGCCAGATGTTCCTCGGCTTACCTGCCGGCTCAGGCCGGCACTGAACAGAGCGCTCCGCTGTAAACATCACAACTCTCATAATTTTGCTCCGATCGCTTTGAAAATTTTACACACTATTCTTTAATGTCTATACTTTCATATGAGCAAATAAAAAAAAAATAAAAAATTTGAAATTTCAAGACCCTACCCCCCCCCTTAACCTCTCGTTTCGTCAAAAAAGCCTTTCCTTACTCGTACTGAAAAGTACTATTATGAAATAATTCTCTAAATATAAATTATACGTACCTGTCACATATATTATGGATGAAAATATAATTTTCCAGAATTTCGTTATACAAATGGATCACAAGAGGTATAGGTACAGAGACAGAGCAAAAATAGCCCATTCGACAAATACGCTGGTTGGTTCACATAACCTTCAAATATGTGCGGTCGTGTCGATACTTGAATATACATACAGAATTACGTCGCGTCTGTATGTCATCCGCGTATACAAAAGAGTTTGAATATTTCCAAAGAGAAAAGGAAATATAATTACGTTTCTTCCGGAATATCACTTATTTTATACGTAGTATATACTTATATACGCCTGTTGCGTCTCACCAATAAACAAATGCATTGAGGTTAGGCGCCTGTCAACCGTAAGGTATCGCGACGATCGCTAAACGGCGACACGCTGAGACGGCCCTGGCAGAAGCGAGTTTTGTTCACAGTGCCCAAATCTCTATTTTCACAGTGCCCGTTTTCTCACAGTGCCCGTTCTCACAGTGCCCAGACTATTACTGTATGCAGATCCTTCAGTCAGAGCCGCAATCAAATGTTGAAGTACACAAAGCATGTCTGCAGTGCTAGCCTGTAGGCAGACTTCCCTCATTTTGCTACTAGGAATCATGTGATCGACCGAAGCATGACTATCGTACGCAAAAATTTATCGCATATTATAACTTCACAATTGGGTATCCTGAAAAGCAAATATTTGTGGAACGCGTAATGCGTAATCTATACCGCAAACTAGAGCAAGTATCACATTTATAATTCGTTATCAAATCTCACCTCAATTTAAAGAATGCAGAAGTGGAATGAAGCAGTATTTGCTCAAGTCGAAGGGTAGGTGTACTGCTTTGGCGGCAACGTTGCTAGCTTTAACGAGTCTAAGCGGTCCCCAATCGCTACCTAAATATATTTTGATGTTCTCGGATCTTGTTGGGTAATGTGGGAGTCCTTCTGGATTCTGTAGGATGTTACCAATAACGACCGGAATCTCATCTTTCATACCAATAAAGTTTAAGCGCAGAATATCTCCATTTTCCAAATAGCAAATACTATCAGCTTTACTGGTGCACGACAGCAAGAAATTTTCGAATTCAATGGTTGAGTGAGAACTACTGCATCCAAATGGTAAATTCTTATTATTCAACTTGCCCAGCCTTGGATATTGCACAGATTCAACCTTTTTTGGAGTGATTTGTGCAGACAATTCTGCTAAACGATTTTGCAATTGTTCGAGCGGTTTATTACCCATTCGAATGATTTGTTTTATTAATCCCAAATAATATTCGAATGCAAAAGCACTGAATGTGTCTAAGCATCCGAAAATTTTTACATCCCCTGCTAAATGTAATAAATTATGTATGTTGTAGATTAAAGTTTCCTTGCCGTAGAGTTTACCGCACCACTGTACAAAATATCGAAGTAATTCTTCGGCGTACTCATTATTATCAAAGCAGTTTGTGGGATGACTAAGAATAAAAATCGCAGCATGAAATGCATAAAAATGTTCCAAATACTGATGCGGTAAAAATCTGTGCATAACTGCTAGGCTCAAATAAAGTAAGAAAAGCCGAAATTCAGTTGCCTTAAATCGAGAAACTTCGTCCAGATTTCTTGGTTTACGAGCAAATTCTCGGGGAACATATTGTGCAAGCGAAACTAATAATTGTGACAGCTCATGTATTTCGGACGCTCGTAATTTTGCTTTATGTCTTCCTTGAAGCCAGAGCAATAGGAGTTTCTTCATGACTCCCACACAGACTAAATGCATATAGTCCAGCGGAAATTGAGAAACCATACCCAGTCGGAGTTTTTCAAAGGGTGAGTTGCCATTGTGATGACCTGGATGCTTGCGATCCTTGAAAGATTCATCAGTTCGTTTTGAAGCATTTAATTCAGGAAATATCATTCGAAAATTGACGTATTGGCCATCAGTAGTGCATTTTCCGCAACCTTCATAACCGTTGTGCCCTTTAGAGCTGCGGGACACCCCCAGAAAAGTGCTCAGAAAACGATCGACCGACCAATCGCGTACTAGTGCCTAATTTTTTTTTTAATCAATTGAATAATGTTCAGAGATGGAAAATACGTATTTTTGACTCAATTATAGAGGGCGCAACGTCTGCAAAAGGCGCGAATACAGCTAAAAATAGACAAAATTTGATCTTTTTATATCCAATGGCATTTTCAAACTTGTTTGTGCATTGATTAACATTATTATCTGCAAGGATTTCAAATATATTGTTTCTTTTGAATATTTCGAGTCATGATAACTGAATATTAATGGAATATCCTTGGAAACGAAGCTGTTTGGAGAAAAATATTACGAAATATTTTTTATCGTAAATTTTTGAGCTTCATAAAAAAGATTTCTTGACTTTTTTCTCTAAACCCACCCATTTCAAAGATATTTACAAAATAATCTATATGAAATTTGTAGATATGTTTAAACTGCAAAATGGATCTATAAATTATTTGCCGAATATCTTTTAAACGACGAGGTTTACAGAAAAATGACATTAGACTTTTTTGTGACCCATGAAATTTTATATCAAAAATATCTCTTGTTGAATTCTCCCAGACCCACTTATTTTCGAGATTTTTGTGAATTATTTCAGATCTATTCCTCTCACTCATCGGGTTGCTATTTCTCAACTATTGCCAAACTATCAACCAGAGATGGTAATTAATTTTACACGCTTAACTGGAAAAAAAAACTTCATTGAAACTCTTCTTGCATCTCCTAGTAGGCGAAAAAAACGAAAAAGAACAAATTTGAACATGAGTTGGTGCTCCGGCAGTGATGAAATACCTTTGGCGCGTATTTCGACTCATTAACAGTCATTCCAAGGGGTTGCCAACCCTTAAATTTGTTGAAAATTGTATATTTCATATATTTCGATAGCACTTAGTTGATTAAAAAAGAAATTACGGACTAGTACGCGATTGGTCGCTACATGCTCGAAAACAGGGGGTGTCCCGCAGCTCTACTTTAGTACAAGTAACGAACGATCTTGCAGGACTATCACATATGACTGTTCTTATTTCTACTGTGTACATTCTATCACCATGAAAGAAACCATCTCTTTGAATTGTTAAATATTCTTCCACAAAATCATTTAATAATTCGTCAGCTGATGTTTTTTTATAGCCATGGTATACAGTGATGATAAATGGTAATTGGCCAAATTTTTTGGGAGTAAAAATTTGTCCTGAGAGTGCCCAAAATTGACTCTTTGAGCTTTTCGCTAGTGGAGTAGCATCTACGTGAAGATTTAGAACGAGTTCTGTGTCATCGCTTTTATTATCCTCCACACGCTTCAATTGGTCAATTAAGCCTTTCCTGAGACCATAATGCAAAACTTTTCCATTAGTTGTATCATAGATGTTATTGGAACGCGGAGTAGATAACAAAGTCCTTGTAGACAATGGGAGGTCTAGCCCGACTTTAGCAACAAGGATCTTCAACAACTTGTCGCACGTTATATGAGGAACGTTGCACTCCAGTGCCCACGCAGCAAGTGATTGTTTTAACGACATTTCATTATTCGTCTTTCCTAATGTGCTGTGCCCTGTCATTGAGGAATCGTTTGATTCGTTTTGCTGAAGCCTCGAAGAGAAGATCTCTTCAATATCAAAAGGATTATGCTCTGTATCAATGCTTGTCATCGATTCGCTTCTATCTCTTATAATAGTATTCTGTTGTAGAGTATCCTCTGGTACACAAACGATAGCGGTAAGTGTCCCGCCCGATGATATGCAATCGCTCATACATCTTCTTTTAAGTTGGCAAAACCCTAGGCAATAGTAGATTTCTATTTTATGGGCAATAGCTGACTCGAGAGCCTCCACGACAAATTAAAAATTCAGTCTGTCAAAACGTCGAAATGTCAAAACGTCAAGCAACATAACCAACCAACGCATAAATCATTTTCGATAAGGATGACAATTTAATCATTTATTCAACAATTTTATTTATCAAGCATGACATATTAGAATAAAACGCTTAGAAATTTTAAATCGGCACAAAATATGCATTAATTAACAATATCTTTGGGGAGTGCTGATAAATAAAACATGCCACAATTTAATGTAATCATATAACGAATTACTTATACAATTTCAGACCATATGTAAGTAATTCAAAACCTATTTATGGAATAGTTGACAGCGCAACGCTACTATAATCTCAGTCATCAATATCCATTCGATTATATAAACATGGAAATATGAGCTATAACCTATTACAGTGTACCGCAGGTTCTATATAAGCTATGCACCTCTCTATCGCAGAATAACATGAGTATAAAATTGAGCCTTGTTCGCGGATCTTCCCATGCTGCATGGACTTCTGGATTCTGGATACCAGTCGCGCACGATTCCCGCGCTATGAACTGCGCTGTTGTCTTTAACAACGCAAATGATAGGCATTTCATCGGGTGATCCCATGCGGGATATATAGCCCTCACAGAAGGTATCATCACTTCTTCCAGAATTTCGATGTCATAGTCCGCATCCAAATTGCGGAGGATCTCCACAAGCTGCCCCGGACCAGCACTGCTCATCCAACCCCAGAACCCAGCAGTGACTAATAATAATAATAACAATAATAATAATAATAATAATCTTTGTCTGTGGAGAAAACTTTCGCATCGGTAAAGATTACGGGCATCCTCCTCCGGCGTGGTACAGCGAGGTAGTCCGTTTGTGCTACGGCCGTCGGTCCAACTTGCGATGCCCTGTTTCTGATTACCCATTTTGAGCTGTGTGGATGATGAAATATTTTATAAATTAACCAATGAAAATTATTATCATCAATAATTACTATTACTTGTATTTCAATTAATCATATTAAAACCCACAGAAAAATCTAAACCTCAATCACGATTGACCAATCGTGATTTACATTTTCATAAGCGTAATTTGATTGAATAAAAATTTAATAACAATTCAATTATAAATAAATATTTCAACAATTTGATTAATAATAATTAACATTTTCAGAAATCATTACCGGCAATTCGTCGATTCTCCCATTCTGCCTCAAACAGACCTGCTACTCTGCCATAATTCGGGTTCCTCTGTATGGATTGCGCTGTTGAATTCTGCTATCGCTGTAGATGGTAATATCTTAATGCAAAACGCAATGTTCTTTTGAAAATTTTTAAAGGCCGCCGTACGACACGGTCTCGCACAGTATCTATACTGTGGAGCCCCATGCATTGTAATATGTCATTGATTTGCAAACGTTGGATTCACTACCTCATTATTCCAATGTGTTCAAGTCAAAGTGAGACTCGCAGTCAAGTTTAAAAGTATGAAATGCTTGAGATGCTGATTTTATACACATGTTACTATGAGATAGAGAGGCGGATAGTTTATATCGAGGGGTCAATCACTGGGCGAAAATGGCGTACACCGATTACAATTACAGTGATTACAAATTGATTACAAGGATTACAAAGATTACAAAGATTACAAAAGATAACAAAAGATTACAAGAGATTACAAAAGATTACAAGAGATTACAAAGATTACAAACATTCTAAAAGATTACAAAGATTACAAAGATTACAAAAGATAACAAAAAAATACAAAAAATTACGGAAAATTACAAAAGATTACAAGAGATTACAAAGATTACAAAGATTACAAGAAATCACCAAGATTACAAAATATAACAAAAGAATACAAAAAATTACAAAAGATTACAAAAGATTGCAAAAGATTACAAGAGATCACAAAGATTACAAGAGATTACAAAGATTACAAGAGATTGCAAAGATTACAAAGACTACAAAGAATACAAAAGATAACAAAAGATTGCAGCAAGATTACAAAGATTACAGCAGGATTACAAGAGATTACAAAGATTACAAATGATTACAAAGATTACAAAGATTACAAAAGATTACAAGTGATTACAAATACCTTGTACACCAGATTACAACAGTGATTAACCCCTCGGTTTATATAGAACCTGCCATGTTCTGGTCAAAGTAAGTCTCGCAGTTCATATTCAGAGTGGGAAATGCTTTAGGCGCTAAACTTTATACTCAAGTTACTCTGCGATAGAGAGGTGCATAGCTTATATAGAACCTGCGTTACACTGCAATCTTAAACTATTTCATAAATAGGTTTAAAATTACTCTGAGATATAGTCTGAAATTGTATAGGTAATTTGTTATACGACTACATTAATTTGTAGTATGTTTTATTTATCATCACGTCCCAAAGATATTGTTAATTAATACATATTTTATGCCCATTTTAAATTTTTAAGAGTTTTATTCTAATTTGTCCTGTTCGATAAATAAAATGGTTGAATAAATGATTAAATTGTCATCCTTATTGAAAATAAGAGCTGCGAACAAGGCCCGAATACACTGCATTATTTCATAAATAGGTTTAAAATTACTTTTAGATAAAGTCTAAAAAAAAAAATCAAACTTCCATAATTAGCTAAGACTAGACTGTCAAGATAGTTTATAATATTAGTGAGAAATAGAAATTCTTACAAGTTGTTGATCCATATAGTTGTTTATATAGTCCTGCGTTGAACTCACATGGATTCTACATAGTTTATAATTACTATCTGTTAACTTATCCTCAAGCGTTGTTAATTAAACTATTGACATTTTTCTCATTAGAACAACGAGACCTGTTTCTACAACTCAAGAGCCTGTGGTTCATGTTAATGGTTGATCATGATATTTCAATAATAATCAAATAATTTTCAAAGATTAGCTTGAATAAAGTAGTTTTTCTCTCATTGATTTCGTTTTATTGTAATCATCTAGGAATACAACGTTACATGTATTTTTATTTACGTTATTAGCACTTCCCAAAGATATTGTTAATTAATGCATATTTTGTGCCGATTTAAAATTTCTAAGCGTTTTATTCTAATATGTCATGCTTGATAAATAAAATTGTTGAATAAATGATTAAATTGTCATCCTTATCGAAAATGATTTATGCGTTGGTTGGTTATGTTGCTTGACGTTTTGACATTTTGACGTTTTGACAGACTGAATTTTTAATTTGTCGTGGAGGCTCTCGAGTCAGCTATTGCCCATAAAATAGAAATCTACTATTGCCTAGGGTTTTGCCAACTTAAAAGAAGATGTATGAGCGATTGCATATCATCGGGCGGGACACTTACCGCTATCGTTTGTGTACAGTATCCTCTAGTACAGTATCCTCTGGTACAGTATCCTCCGGTACAGTATCCTCTGGCACAGTATCCTCATGTAAGGTATCTCTTGGTAAAATATTCTTTTCCAGAGTTCTTTGTTCTGCAGAGGCAATGTGCTCCATATTTCTTACATCTATCGAATTCCGAAAGTCTTTCAATCTTCTGAATTTTTGGCTTTTTGACAAAGCTCTGTACTCTTTAATTTTTGGCATCTGAGGCAGAAAACATTGAGAGCTGTCTTGAATGATAATAATAATAATATCATGCTTGTTCATCATGAAGGTAACACTCGAACTTCTTAATTTTTAGAGGAGGGTCTCAATCAATCAAGTCGAGTCACTTTTTCGTTTTG
Organism: Tenthredo mesomela; assembly: GCA_943736025.1. NCBI lineage: Eukaryota > Metazoa > Arthropoda > Insecta > Hymenoptera > Tenthredinidae > Tenthredo > Tenthredo mesomela. The sequence continues at coordinate 18,476,727 of OX031018.1, read as the reverse complement.
TTAAAAATGCCTGACGTTTCGGCAGTCATGTTCTGCCCTCATCAGAGGCTGTTTATTAAAGAAAAAATTACAGAAAATTATTAGATGTCTAACAATGTGTACAAACTATTAAAATTATGTTGAAAGTCAATATGATTAAAAACAAGCTTATCGCAAATAATACAAAGGAAGTCAAACATTAAATGGAAATCACATGTAGTACAAAGTAGAGAGACGGATAAGACCTAATCGTAAACAAAATCTAATTACCTTAATCGGTTGGTGTTAGATGAAAAAACTTGGCATCCTTAATATAGCCATTGTCACACAACAGGATGAGCAGTCTGTCATCCTGTGATCGTGAAACGTTCAATGAACAAGAGGGGTGTGACAACTCTTATTATATACGGACTCAGCTGAGGCTCGTCTTGTTGACATACATCACAGGTAATAATGTGAATATTTCAAACTTTGTGACGTTAGCGAATGACGTCAATGACTGACGTCAATGGTTGTTTATATTTTTTTCCCGAATAGAGCCCACTCTCATAGTCAAGTTTTTTTCACCATTAACAACATCTAATAAAACTAGGAGCAACTTTTTGATCTAAATCTGTGTAGCATGTTGGAATAAGGTAAATGTAATTTTTTAGTGTCCTCCTTCTTGTTGAGGCTATTCGGTTGCAAATTTATTCGTAACATCTCCGAGGTGATGCGCTTGGACCAAACTGCTTCCCTATCAAGTATAACTGTCTTATCCCAATCAAAAACATGGTTGTATTCAATTTGGTGAGAGGAGACTACAGAATGTGATTCTGGATTTTTCTTAAGATTGTCTTGGTGTTCTTTCAATCTAGTTCTCAGTTCACGTTTGGTCTCACCTACATAAGATGCCGAGCAATCTTCGCATTGAATCTTATAAACTACATTACATTTATCTAGTTTGTCCGTGAGGTCTTTACCTTTGGTAACGACCGACCTAAGATTACTGTTCACACACATGACGGGTGTTAAGTCATATTTCCTAAGCGAACTACCTAATCTTTCAGAAAAACCTTTGACGTAGGGTATCGGTACTAGTTTACGTTTCGACCGGACTGGACCACTGACCACTGTGATAACGGACGTGTTCTGTTCTGGGTCGGTTAACGTGATCATTATGTTGGTATTCTTATTATGTAGGCTCTTAAATTTCAAATGTTTAACCCTATCGATTATTAACTTTTCAAAGAAGGAGTCAGGATAATTATTATCACGTAGCAAGGTTCTGACCAAATACAAATTCTCAGTGTGGAATTTTGGGTGGGATAATGATATCGCTCTATCCACTAAGTTGAAAACCATACCACGCTTTTGAGCCTGAGGGTGTGATGAGTTGAAATTTAAAAACCTCCCAGAAAACGTTGGTTTACGGTACCAATTAGTAATTATCATGTTAGCATCATCCCGAATTACATGAATGTCTAGAAAACTAAGCCTACGTTCATCCTCCAGTTCATGCGTAAACTGGAGGCGGTCATGATAACCGTTAAAACAATAACATCTTCTTCACTAACGCGGATAAAGGCAACGTCACAGTAGCGGTTGACAAAAACAGTTACACACACAAAATGAGGACTTTATTCGCTGACACCACTACTTATAGATTAGTAAACAGGAACCCACTAGCCTCGTTACGTAAGACTGCACAGAGAATTTTAGACAGATGGAACACCAATTGTTTCCTATCTCATCAATACCATAAAAACGAGTTAACGCAAACTAACACTTGTTTAGCTAAAGGGTATGGACTACCGAAAATACATAAAAAAGACATACCACTGAGACCCATCATCTCAGCCATAGGTAGTCCGACGTATTCGATCTCCAAGTTTCTGAGTAATTTACTAATCAAGAGCATTCCTAAACCTGAGTCGTACATTAAACATAGTTGGGACCTTATTGAAAAGCTAAGCAATATCCAGGTACCTGATGATTTTGTTTTAGTCTCCTTAGATGTAACGTCCTTGTTTACGAATGTACCTAGTGAATTAGTCAAGTCAGCGATAGTAAATAGATACTCCTTTATAGCGCAACATTCCACCATACCTTTAAGTGAAGTATTAGCGGGTGTAACATATTTACTTGATAACGTCTATTTCCAGTTTGATAAGCAATACTATAAACAAATTTTCGGGTCACCCATGGGTTCCCCAATTTCACCGGTTTTAGCGGACATCGTAATGGTAGATCTGGAACGGGAGTGTTTGTCTAAACTGAACTTTAAACCATTGTTTTATTATCGGTACGTCGACGATATCATCATGTGCATACCTAGGGCTAACGTTGAATATGTAACTGATATTTTTAACGGTTATCATGACCGCCTCCAGTTTACGCATGAACTGGAGGATGAACGTAGGCTTAGTTTTCTAGACATTCATGTAATTCGGGATGATGCTAACATGATAATTACTAATTGGTACCGTAAACCAACGTTTTCTGGTAGGTTTTTAAATTTCAACTCATCACACCCTCAGGCTCAAAAGCGTGGTATGGTTTTCAACTTAGTGGATAGAGCGATATCACTATCCCACCCAAAATTCCACACTGAGAATTTGTATTTGGTCAGAACCTTGCTACGTGATAATAATTATCCTGACTCCTTCTTTGAAAAGTTAATAATCGATAGGGTTAAACATTTGAAATTTAAGAGCCTACATAATAAGAATACCAACATAATGATCACGTTAACCGACCCAGAACAGAATACGTCCGTTATCACAGTGGTCAGTGGTCCAGTCCGGTCGAAACGTAAACTAGTACCGATACCCTACGTCAAAGGTTTTTCTGAAAGATTAGGTAGCTCGCTTAGGAAATATGACTTAACACCCGTCATGAGTGTGAACAGTAATCTTAGGTCGGTCGTTACCAAAGGTAAAGACCTCACGGACAAACTAGATAAATGTAATGTAGTTTATAAGATTCAATGCGAAGATTGCTCGGCATCTTATGTAGGTGAGACCAAACGTGAACTGAGAACTAGATTGAAAGAACACCAAGACAATCTTAAGAAAAATCCAGAATCACATTCTGTAGTCTCCTCTCACCAAATTGAATACAACCATGTTTTTGATTGGGATAAGACAGTTATACTTGATAGGGAAGCAGTTTGGTCCAAGTGCATCACCTCGGAGATGTTACGAATAAATTTGCAACCGAATAGCCTCAACAAGAAAGAGGACACTAAAAAATTACATTTACCTTATTCCAACATGCTACACAGATTTAGATCAAAAAGCTGCTCCTAGTTTTATTAGATGTTGTTAATGGTGAAAAAACTTGACTATGAGAGTGGGCTCTATTCGGGAAAAAAATATAAACAACCATTGACGTCAGTCATTGACGTCATTCGCTAACGTCACAAAGTTTGAAATATTCACATTATTACCTGTGATGTATGTCAACAAGACGAGCCTCAGCTGAGTCCGTATATAATAAGAGTTGTCACACCCCTCTTGTTCATTAAACGTTTCACGATCACAGGATGACAGACTGCTCATCCTGTTGTGTGACAATGGCTATATTAAGGATGCCAAGTTTTTTCACCTAACACCAACCGATTAAGGTAATTAGATTTTGTTTACGATTAGGTCTTATCCGTCTCTCTACTTTGTACTACATGTGATTTCCATTTAATGTTTGACTTCCTTTGTATTATTTGCGATAAGCTTGTTTTTAATCATATTGACTTTCAACATAATTTTAATAGTTTGTACACATTGTTAGACATCTAATAATTTTCTGTAATTTTTTCTTTAATAAACAGCCTCTGATGAGGGCAGAACATGACTGCCGAAACGTCAGGCATTTTTAACAAAACGAAAAAGTGACTCGACTTGATTGATTGAGACCCTCCTCTAAAAATATCATGCTTGGTTTGATTGTAAGAAAACATCACATGGGACCCCGTAACCATCCTACATCTATCATTCCTTTAGTACATGATTCCTCAAATCACTTTGAAATATCATTAAACCTTTGATTTACAACAATTATTGTCAAGATATGATTGTGCAATCATAGTTAGTGAACATTTCCTGAGTTCTGAAGCAGATGTGTGAGAAGCTTAGACCAAAACTAGCTGCAAAATTGGCAGGATTTTTATGACACATTTAGCATATATTAGAGTGGTCCTTATTTTGGGTGTAGAAAAGTTCTATTGCGTTCGCCCTCCAGATCGGCTCCAAATGTGTCAGCATTGTACATTAACCGAAAAGCATGCCTAAGCCCATGGAGAATTGTGAGTAGAACAATTTATTCCTATAAAAAAAAAATATATTTTGGGCCGAAAACAACCAATTCTTTAGAAAAATTATTTTTTCTTATTGCAAATTCCAATTGTTTATGAAAATCACGACCAATCTACATAAAAGAAAAAATTCCTTGAGAATTTGTTCTCATTGGGGCTAAACAGAACAAGTTCTCAGCAAAAATCTGTTTGTAATGCAAATTTGTTGTTATTTTTTATGAACGATGGGAATTTGCAATGAAAAATAATTATTTTTGAATAAGACTTGGCGTACAGGATGCCAATTCAGCCTAAAGACTTGAAGACCAAAATCATTTGTCTTCAGATTTGTTCTTTTTGCCCCAAATATATTTTCTATAATCAGAATAAATTATTCTAATCATAATTCTCTATGGGCGGTAATGATACTTAACTTGGAAACAAATCCGAGCTAGAGGCACGCCAGCCCGTCAATGTACAGAGCTGAGACTTTCAAAGAGTCGTCTTTTATACATTGGGACCAATCTGGGGAACGAATGCAATAAAATTCTTCTACACCCAAAATAAGGACCACCCTAGTATATAATATACCGCGAATATTCGGTGAATCTGAACGACCCCCTTCCTACGGGAAAACCAACATAGGCGCGCACTGCGTGCGTAAGGCTCGACGGGCGGGGCCAGGCGGCCAGTGGTGCTTCTACCGAATCTTCCGTACTATGCCGACTCCGCATAGCCCATCCGCGCTAACTCGATAAATACTATAGCTTATTCGCGCTAACTCGATAAATACTTAACTTAAAAAGCAATCATCACGCTGAACACGGAAAAGAATGAATGCGAATAAAACGAATTCACCTGATGTGAACATTTATTTTCAAAGTTTATCAACGAATTTAAAATCAAATATCAATTAATTGGGTGTAAGTATTGATTATCAGTGAGGGTGAAACATTGAAGACAAAAATTGGTTTATTTATTGATTTATTTATTTATTCATTTTTCAGAACTCGATTTTATTCAAAACGTCTGTTCGGAATACAAGTATTCCATCTAATGAACATTAAGAATTCGTGAGAAAGTTTTCAGCGTTTGTGTCAACTTTGGTTTCATAATAACATAATGAATCATTTGATCAGAGTACAATGCAGAGAATGGAGTCATCGAAGATAAGGCTGCCACCCACAGGTCATGTCCTTAGGTCTGAAACAGAAAAATGAAATTTATCAACGATTATTGGTTAATCGAGGGATCCATTGCTGTTGAATTATGGTGTACGCACAAATTTATCAGAGATTGAATGCTTACGAAACGAAGAAGGGTTATCGATGAGTTACTGTCGAACGTAGTACACTTTTACTCAAACCATTTTTGTCTCTCAACGATTACTTCTATCGGAGAACCTAGTGCTGACACGTACCTCAGCGAGGCTTCATAGCGTGCGAAGGGGCTTTGCCGCAGGAGTTTGTAGTGCGACGAGGCAGCGTACGAGAAGCTTCGTTGCAAGGGTTAGTAGCCCGTCGACGATATTCATCGGACATTTCTTACTCGTCTAACGACCATTCAACGTTCATGTCTCGTAGCAGGCGAAGGAGCTTCGTCGCAGATGATCCTAGTGCGACGAGGCAGCGTACGAGACATGAACGTTGAATGGTCGTTAGACGAGTAAGAAGTGTCCGATGAATATCGTCGACGGGCTACGAACCCTTGCAACGAAGCTTCTCGTACGCTGCCTCGTTGCACTAGGATCATCTGCGACGAAGCTCCTTCGCCTGCTACGAGACATGAACGTTGAATGGCCGTTAGACGAGTAAGAAATGTTCGATGAATATCGTCGACGGGCTACGAACCCTTGCAACGTAGCTCTTCGTACGCTACCTCATCGCAACACGAACATCTGGGAGGAAGCTCCTCTGCCTACCACGAGACATGAACGTTGAATGCTCGTTAGATGAGTGAGAGTTGTTCGACAAATATTGTCGACGTGCTACGAACCCTTGTAACGAAGCTCCTCGTTTGCTGCCTCATCGCACTGTGAACATCTGCGACGAAGCTCCTACGCCTGCTACGGAACATGAACGTTGAATGTTCGGCAGATAAGTAAGAAATGTTCGATAAATATCGTTCTTGTGCTATGAACCCTTAGAACGAAGCTTCTCGTACGCTGCCTCATCGCACTACAAACTCCTGCGACAAAGCCCCTCCGCACGCTATGAATCCTCGCTGAGGTACGTGTCAGCACTCGGTTCTCCGATAGAAGTAATCGTTGAGAGACGAAAATGGTTCGAGTAAAAGTGTCACTCCGTTCGACAGTGGCTCATCGGTAGCCCTTCTTCGATTCCTAAGCATTCAATCTCCGATAAGTTTGTGCGTACACCATAATTCAACAGCAATGGACCCCTCGATTAACCAATAATCGCTGATGAATTTCATTTTTCAATTTTGATTTTCATGAGATTGAATACTAGTATTCCCAACAGATGTTTTGAATAAAATCGAGTTCTGAAAATAAATGAATAAGTGAATAAATCAATAAATAAACCAATTTTTGACAATGTTGTTTTCAATGATTCACCCTCCACTTACCTGTTCCACTTCGTCTCAAATATCGATCCTAGACACTGATAATCAATACTTAAATCCGACTTAAATCCAATTAATTGATATTTGATTTTAAATTCGTTGATAAATTTTTAAAATAAATGTTCACATCAGGCGAATTCATTTTATTCGCGTTCATTCTTTTCCGTGTTCAGTGTGATGATTGCTTTTTAGGTTAAGTATCAAGGCGCGGATGATTCGGTAGAAGCATCACTGGCCGCCTGGCCCCGCCCGCCGAGCCTCACGCACGCAGTGCGCGCCTGTGTTGGTTTTCCCGTAGGAAGGGGGTCGTTCAGATTCACCGAATATTCGCGGTATGTTGCATTATTTTGTTAATAAGCAATCCACTTTACATACTTGAAATACCAGCATTAATTATCTAAACCAAAAATACTTATGAGGAGAGTGTCGTGCTTCTGGGATTTTTCTCAAACTTCTAGGGGTGTTTTTTTTTTTTGTCCAGAATATGGAGCTTCTGATCCTCAAAACTCTCCATTAGGCCCTTCGTCGCTCAGCTTACAATGAATAATGATTTATTTTATTTTTTTTCATTTTTTGCTTCTTCTTTCAATAAGATTTTTGATAACTCAAATTCGTATAAAAACATACCATATGACTCCAATGTTTGTGAACAATTTTCAACGATGAATTTGAACGGTGAACAATGGATAAATAGAGTCCGATAACAGTATTGTACAACTTTTGGGTCCTTCCCTATGGCTCTTGGCTCAACTAACCAAACCTGAATATACGACACTCTGTTATTGAAGCTTTGTCAGCTCAAAATACATTATTTGTGGGTACGCGTTAGCAAAATGAATGAAATTATATGAGGATGATAAAAAAACAAATCGGAGCAGTCCTAATTGAGCTTGTCCTTGGATAGAATCTTAATTACTATCAAATCAAGATCGTTATACTAGTTGAGGTAGTTGAACCAGCTTTCAAGCCTCTGACGAGGCTGGAGATGGTCCTCCGCCACACTGAAATAGCCTTCGTTACCCATGTTGTTGGCTTTGAAAGAATCCTTACGTTGGCTACAGATCTTCAAATTATCAGAGCTTATTCATAATTAGGTGACAAAAGTAGTGAGGAGTTTAAATTTGAAGAATAACTCTTGACTTCAGAAACTGTTTTTTTTTTTCATACCATATGTGAATTTATCGGACCAGTCGAACCAAATTTTTAAGTCTTCTAACTGAAGCTCACCTCTATATAGAGCGTGCAATCTTCAGATAGACCGAAAAAAAACGGAAGTGCATCATAATTATTTTTTTCAAGTAAAAATTCCTTCAGCCCGGGTTTGAACCGGGACCTCCGCATTTGTACTGCGACGCCTTGTCCAATTAGACCACTGAAGGACTGGAGGAATCTTTACTTGAATCTTTACTTGAATCTTTGTTTTTTTTTTCGTTACATGATTAGATTCAATCTTTTGCTCTTTGATATTGGCAGAATATATATATTCAGAGACAAATCAGAAAATAAATCTTCAAATTTTACTTCTTCAATACTTCATTCTAATTTTACTTCCTCAATACATACTTTTGTTGCCTAATTTTGAATAGGCTCTGCCAGTTCTAATCTATGCGGTCAACATAAGAATTCTCTTAAACCCAACGACATGGGTACCGAAGGCTTGGGTTAGTTGATCCTAGAGCCATAGCGAAGGCCCCAAAAGTTGTACAATACTGTTATCGGAGTCTATTTATTCTTTTTCACCATTCGAATACATCGTTGAAAATTATGCAAACATTGAAGTCATCTGGTATGTTTCATACGAGTTTGGCTTATCAAAAATGTGAGTGAAAGAAAGAAACAAAATTTAAGAAAAAAAAATAAAAATTATAATTAATTGTAAGTTGAGCGACTAAGGGCCCAATGGAGAGTTCTGAGCATCAGAAGCTCTATATTCTGGGCCAAGAAAACACCCCTAGAAGTTTCAGCGAAACCCATAATCCGCAAGCCTGACACTCTCCTTGTAAGTGCTTCCATATTGGCATATCATCTAATATTCCCACATACCAAACGCTCATGATACTGTGATAATAATACTGGAATGAAAATGTCATTAGAAATATAAGGAGTCCAAAATATCATTTTAACTCAGCACATTGATGTAGGAATAAATTGAACATAATAATACGCATAACATAGAGTTTCATGCGATATCAGAGAAAACTCTCAAACACTCAACTCAAACTGTAAACCTATAATTTTCATTAAAATTTTTGTGTCACCATTCCTTGAAAGAGTATACTTTTGAAGGTTCAGAATAATGTACATCATTTTTGTCAGGGAAGTTCAGTATAATTCTACGGTGTATGCGAGGGCTGTGCTATTAGGCTCTGTGACTGTCTCTGTCTGTATGTGTGTGTGTTCCAATTTGTTAAGAATTTCTCACACCCGAACTTTTTTAAATGCTGAATAAGGTCGATACAGCTGCTATTTGAATCAATGATTTGCTTCAGTTGTCTAGAATATATCTGTCATCGAAATATATTTTATAAAGAAAAGTGAGGTTAAGTGTAATTGATCGTCTTACGCATGGTGAACTTTACATTATTATGTTTTTTAACAATTTCAAGGAATGGATCGGTATTATCTACCTTGATATATGATAAAAGTGACAGTTTAGTTTGTTGAATACTTACTTTTGATGTTTAAAACGATGGGATAGCTATTATTCACTTTCACTATGCCGCATTTACTCACGTCTCACTTACCGCGCCATCACGTTTACGCGCGTAGCTTATGAAACATGAGCTCTTGTCTGACTTCTTTTAGAGCCTCTTCACTGGAGCCTGATTCTAGACCTCTTTTAGAACTCTCTTAACAGACATCGAAATATCGACTTCTAATAGATTTCTAACAGAACTCTTTGAAAGGACTCTTTTTTGGATCTTAAACAAGAGTTCTTATAAGAGCTATTATAGACAGATGTGTTGATTGGGAAGATTCAAATAACCAAAAACCACTGTTGCAATTCGAATATCAAGCTATTGTGACACCTCATATCCGGTATAGCAGGGCAACGACCTTATCGTGTGGCGAAATACAAGAATGCGCTAACGCGGTATAGCAGGGCAACGACCCTATCGTGTGGCGAAATGCAAGAATGCGCTAACGCGGTATAGCAGGGCAACGACCCTATCGTGTGGCGAAATGCAAGAATGCGCTAACGCGGTATAGAAGGGCAACGACTCGATCGTATGGTGAAATACATAGCAATGTGCGGACGCAGCACTGAAAGAGTCAATAAAAGACAGGCAGACGATGCGCCCGTTGTCAGAACATCGCGACTAGAAGCAAGACACATTGTATAAGAGATGAGTCCGATATTAGTAAAGCCTTTGTAAAACTTCGTATATTAATAAACTTGAATCACTTTTGTACGACTGAGTTCTAACTCTTAATTCGACAACGAACCCTTAAGGGGGGAGTAGGGTCAGGCCACTTTGCCAAAATAATTTTTTTTTTTTTCATTTTCTTCTAGAATAAGATCTCAGAAATATTGTCTCAAAATGTAAAGTCAATCGGAGCGAAACTCATGGAGTTACAGACTTTTGAGTACACGTCCTTTCTACTCGGCCGAGAGCGGCAGCGTGCAGCAAGCCGGGCTCGGAAGTTTTTTTTTTTTTTTTTTTTTTTCTTTTTGCAGCAGCAGCAGGCACTTTGCTTTATGGTGCTGGTATCGATGATTCTGTATAATTTTGAAAAATAAAATTTTTTCTTCATCTTTCACAGTAAAAAACGAAGTTGCTATCGGAACTTACTTCGAACGCGTTTTTCTCAAAACTACATTTTTTCAAATCGGTGTTATCTCTCATTCGAAAACTATTGCACCGATCATTTTGAAATTTGGCACACTCTTTTTACACATAAATTGCGAGGCCCCAACGTTCTTTTTTTTTTTTTTTTTTTTAATTGGAACCGATTTTACAGCAGCTAAATGGCGGAATTTTTTAGTAAAAATCAAAATTTTGACTTTCAAGAGTCGCCAAAAATGGAAAAACGAAGAAAAAAATAAACGGAGCACGTTGGGGCCCGACCAAACTTATTTTTCAACGAAGTCTCTTTGATTTTTTTTTTCAGATCATCCTGTGATTTTCTACGAATAACACCGCAAATCGTCTTTTTTCAAACACGTCTTCGCAAACACTCTGTCAATGGCTCATTTCTCAATATTTTTTTTCGAAATTCGGACAGGATGTTCTTCAAATGTTACTTCATTATATGCAAAAGATTAAAATTAATTTACTTTACTGGTATCTTCAAAAAAGCACCTCAAAAATATGCTTTCTTTTAACCCGCTAGACCCTACTCCCCCCTTAATAGGATATTGTGTAACAAGGGATGAAACAAGGTGAATGCAGGCCAGGGTGAAGTTGTCTGCCCGAAGCCGAAGGCGAGGGCGGACATCACCCGTGCCTGCATTCATGTTTCATCCCGTGTCACACACAGTGTTGGGCAGCATTAATTACTTTCAGTAATTAATTACATTCAAATTACAAATTACAACTGTAATTAGTAATTGAAATTTTTCTAATTACAAATTACAATTGTAATTAGTAATTGAAATTTTTGTAATTACAAATTACAATTGTAATTAGTAATTGAAATTTTTCTAATTACAAATTACAATTGTAATTAGTAATTGAAATTTTTCTAATTACAAATTACAAATGTAATTAGTAATTGACATTTTTCTAATTACAAATTACAAATGTAATTAGTAATTGAAATTTTTCTAATTACAAATTACAAATGTAATTAGTAATTGAAATTTTTCTAATTACAAATTACAATTGTAATTAGTAATTGAAATTTTTCTAATTACAAATTACAATTGTAATTAGTAATTGAAATTTTTCTAATTACAAATTACAAATGTAATTAGTAATTGACATTTTTCTAATTACAAATTACAAATGTAATTAGTAATTGAAATTTTTCTAATTACAAATTACAAATGTAATTAGTAATTGAAATTTTTCTAATTACAAATTACAATTGTAATTAGTAATTGGAAATTTTCTAATTACAAATTACAATTGTAAGTAGTAATTGAAATTTTTCTAATTACAAATTACAATTGTAATTAGTATCGAAAAATCTTCTAATTACAAATTACAATTGTAATTAGAATCGAAAAAATTTCTAATTACAAATTAAAAATGTAATTGAAAACATTTTTCGAGCTAATTACATTTCGAAAATGTAATTGAAACCATTTTTCGAGCTAATTACATTTCGGAAATGTAATTTAAATCATTTTTCGAGCTAATTACAATAATTCTAAAATTTAATTATGCATTTTCAGTTCAACCATACGAGTTGATACGAGTATATGGGTGATTTCGAGCATATATGGGTACATCTGAGTATATATAGGGTATTTCCATTATATATCGGCATTTCCAAAATATATGGGTGATTTCGAGCGTATATGGGTACAACCGAGTATATATGGGGTATTTCTATCATACATCGGTATATCCAAATTATATGGGTGATTTCGAGTATACATGGGTATATCTGAGTACGTATAGGGTATTCCCCATCATGTATCGGTATATCCAAATTCTATGGCTGATGTCGAGTATACATGGGTGATTCAGACTAATTCAGAGTATGGATGAGTATATCCGGGTATATATGGATGATCGAAGCATATACACGTAATTTGAGTGTATACGGTTGACTCTAAATATATATGGGTCATTTTGAACTTATATGGTACATCCGAGTATGTATGGGTGATTTGGATTAATTTACAGTTTGAATGGGTATATCCGGGTATTTATGCCCGGGAAAAAATCGGCATGCATGAGCATGCATAATTCATGCCTGATCGTGCATAATTCATGCCTGATCGGGCACAATCCATGATTGATCAAGCATAACGCATGGTCGAAGAAGCATGATTCATGCCTTGTCATGCATGAATTACGCCTGATCATAGATGTTCATTTATGATCAAGCATGATCATGCTTGAGGAGTTATAAGCAACTCTAACCAATATTAAACTCCTCAAGAAGGATCATGCTTCAACATACTCGATCATTCATGAGTATGCATGAATCATTCATGAACATACATGAATCAATCATGAACATACGTGGTTCATGATTGATCATGCATGATCAGACATAACTCATTCATGATCCAATATGATCATGCATGACTCATTCTTGATCAGGCCTGCTCACGCATAAAATCTCAAATAATTTTATCCTAAGTTATGATACCTCAGGAAAGATCATACTTTAGCATGCCCTGTCGTTCATGATCATGCGTGGCGCATACATGATCAGGCAAGATTATACATGATCAAGCTTAATCATGGTGGTTATTTATTACTAGTTGAAAAATATATACACATTAATGCTTGATCATGCATGATCATGCATGCGGATCTTTTCCAGGTATATAATATATAACAAATACTATTGCAATGATGTATTTATTAATATTTCATTAATTCATTTACATTTGTCACAATAATAAAGATTAATTTAATACGTAATTCAAAAATTTTTATTCAATAAATTAGGTCGTTTACACACATAACTTCAACTTTCCAAAAATGTTTACAACGTATCATGTAATTTATACTTTTAACACACTTTCCAATAAACACAATAACCTGATAAACGTATAAAAATAGGACGAATGTTCGGCCGAAAAAACGTATATTTCACGTATAAACGTATACCATGAAGTTAAAGGGGTATCTACACCTTTGAATCTTCAAAAAATCGTGTTTGTTATTATATATTTTTTTTTGGAATGTTAGTGACCTACTTTACCTGCAAATAAATTGGCGTCCGAAAATCTAGAGGATTTGAAAAGTTATAGCCATGACAGTCCCGAAATGCGAAAAAGTGCCGCCACGCGGCGCGCGGACGCCGGACGCTCATATTGCCCGAGTCGAAATTTAGCCCCTATTTTGATCCTCTCAGCATCTACCTCAACCTCTTTAGACCCCGCTATCACCTCAAGCGCCTATTTTGAACCTCCAGGCCCTCCGTAGCCAAAATTTAGCGCCTACTTTAGTACTCATAGCGTACATATGCACCTCTTTGAACACCGATCGACCTCGAGAGTCCGTTTAGGACCTCCAAGTCCTCCGCAGTCATAATTGAGGACCTATTTTGATACTCACAGAGCTCGATCAAGTGTCGAGTATACTCGAATGATAATAAATATTGAAATCTACACTCAGAAAATGATTTATTTGAATCTGGACTTTGTTTAAAATATAATTTTCACCAAGTACATTTTCATCTTTGGCAACCCAATTTCTTTCGTAACAATAAAAAAATGTATTTGCTTCAAAAAAATCTCTAATTGGCGGAAACAGAATCTACGGAATAAATATATTTAAAGTGAACAAATCTTCTCACTGTCACAAATATAGTTTGGCTGCCACAGATAAAAATTTACTTGCAGCAAATACATTTTTGCAATAAGTCAAAATTCAAGTAAATCGTTTTACTGAAAATTTCCGTGTAGAAATTTGTTCGGTAATTAGGCTTAATTGACAACACAAAGGCGCCTATCAGGATCAGTTGTGGATTATACAATAATAAATCCCAATATCACTGCTCGATCGGTTTACCGGATTTGTAAAATATGAAATACATAGGTTACACTGTTAGAGAAAAAAAAAATGTTCCTGGAAACGAAGTAAAATTTTTACGCTAGTTTCAACACTGTTTTTAGTTCTTACGACAGAACGATTTGCCACTGTGAGTGAATTTATGTTGTTTTAACTAAAAAAAAAAATTGCCGAAATAAACATAAAAATTATAGTGGACCTTCTGAAACATTTTTTTTACATCAAAATGGTATATTTAATTCGGATAAACACATATGACCGCGTAAACAAAAAATATATCACATAATATTCAGTAATTAATCGTAATAAAATATGCAAGGACTTTAATCTAGCCCTGCAAATGAAACATTTTGATGTCATTGAAATATCTCGAGTAACAACTTGACACTTTGATAGGCCCTGAACAAGTAAGAAAGTGTTGAGTCCCATGCCATATGGTAGTTTAGCGTAGTGGTTAGGGCGTGCGACTAGAAATCGAGCGGACGTGGGTTCAAATCCCGGCGGGGACTAATAATGCGGCGGTTTTTTCAATGGATGTAAAATGCGGTTTCATCGATATAATGCGTAGGTTCGGTCAATTGACGATAAAATTCGTAAAATTTGCTACTTTTTTTTCTACTATCATTACTTTTTAATTGCACGAAAATAAATTACGGGCTCCGATATGACGGCTAGCCCAATCTTCTACCGAGATTTCTACTAGGGAGCCGGGTTCTACGAGGTTCTCGCGAGGTTCTCGTGAGATCCTCATTTGACCCTAAAATGCTGCATTTGTCTGGTAACTACGAGTTTTAGGCGCTAAAGAGGGTTTCAATTCCCATACAAAATAAACCTCTCTAGACCCTCAAAAACCTCCCAACGGTAAAATTTTGAGGTTCTAATGAGGCGTTAAATTTCGACTCGGGTGGTCTCGTAAATATTGTACAGTACCGCCAACACCACTGTCTTGCTTTTTTTGACGTTTTTATATATTTTGCTTTTGAATTTTATTTTGTGATCTTTCAATTCTTTGTAATTATGATTTTTGTACATATTTAATTCTCAATATTCTTTTGAATTGTGATAATTGACAGAACGCATGGCTGCGATCTACATTTTTTCGAGGTTAGGTGTCTACTTGTTTGTAAATAGTCGTGCTGTCATTACGAATTCAAACCAATAGTAATTTTCAATATTGAACAAACACAGTGTATATATCTGAGATGAGATGAAACGTTGCAATCGAAAGAAGATGATCCATCAAAAAAGTGTATTTGAAATCGATGCCAGGAGACTACACATTCAGATTTCTAAAACGATGAGTATTTCTATAATATATTAATTGCGAAAGTTTGATAAATATTATAAGAAAAAAGGTACGATTGATGAAAGATGGGAGAATTTTTGGAGTACTGACAAAAATTGTGCTAGCATCTTCTGAATCTCAAAAATATAGAAGATTAAGGGAAGACTTCGGTAAAATTTTGAAAATCGCTATTAGAGGTTGTATAAAAAAAATCCTTCCAGCAGTTTTTGAATAATGTCAGTATAGACTGTGAAAAAAAATTTCAGCCTCCTGCGATGAAAATGTAAGCGCAAGGAACCTTGCGAAGAAGATTTTTCTCACCGCTGTCAAAAATTCCATGCGTCTATGCTTTCATCGCAGGAGGCTGAAACTTTTTTTCACTATCTATACTGACATTATTCAAAAACTGCTGCAAGGATTGTTTTATACACGTCTTTTCAAAGTTATAAGAATTGAAAAACCTGTTTTTGCCAAAAATTTTACCGAAGTCTCCCCTTAAGAATTCTGAAGGATTTTTATGTTTTGAAAAATTTTGATCAGATTTTTGCTGACGCAATTCATTCTTTTTCTAGCAGCCTAACTGGACACCTCCCGGACACTGTTGTTGGACAGAACAAGTCAAAACTCACTACAAGCCTACGCCTGGCACATGTGTCTAGACTCGACTCATAACAAATCGATACGAGAGCAGCTGCGGATCCAGCATATTAATCATAAGCAAAATCTTAGAACTTGATTTTCTGTACATACATTTTATTGTCTGGGAAAAGTAGAAAATAGAAAAAAAAATAAAAAAATAAAAAGTTTAAAAGTTGATTTCTGGAGAATGAATATTTTGACTGGTTGTCGTAAAGAATCAGGAGCATCGTTGGACCGATTCTGGAGTTTGTGGTCTTCAAATTTGTAGAATCGAATCCTCTATCATATGAACATAGAACTTTTTGATATTACTATTTTTGGTTGAGATAATAGAAAAAGTAGAGAAAAAAAATTGAAGAATTAGAAAAATCTCAGTAAAAACTAAGCGAGTCAGGCAATTTTTGCAATATCAAAAAGCTCTATGTTCATATGATACAGGCATCTCTTCTGAACAATTGAGGACCAAAAACTCCAGAATTGGTCCAACGATACTACTGATTCTTTACGACAACCGACCAATTTTGTATTTTTCTATATTGAGCGTTACTACTATCAGACTCAAAGTAATATCCAATGTTATATATGGATAACGAGCAGCGCCGGATTAACCACTAGGCGGGGTAGGCGACCGCCTATGGGCCCCCAACCAAGAGGGCCCCGTACCTGCTGACTCAGAATGTACTTGGAAAAAAAAAATTGAAAAAATTTACGCGTGTTCCTTCTTATAATAATTTTTTATTAACGGGGGGGTCTACTCGATTTTTACCGACCGGTCTATCTCTCGAATTTCTCCGAAACGGGGCTATCAATCGATTCGTCCCTTTGGCAGCCGATGTTTTACGAGTGATGAGTTCGAACTGGTAGGTTCGATCGCATGAGATGCCGCTCCCAACCGTGGAAATCGCTAAAATTACCACAAAATCGTGGAATACGTTTTGCCCCTTCATCGTTGTCAAAAACAAAGATGTTTTTGGATGATTGTGTGCGGAATTCCATATAGAATCGGGCTATAGAGGCCGATTTTGCATTTTTGATGCATAGGCTGTGATATAAGTCGAAATAAATGGCACGCCGACACTTTTCGATTAAAAAAAAAAAAAAAAAATCCGATTTCATTTGATCAAACGTACCAGTTCGAACTCATTACTCGTCAAACATCGGCTACCAAAAGGACAAGTCGATTGATAGCCCCGTTTCGGAGAAAATTGAAAAATTCGAGACCGGTCGATAAAAATCGAGATAGACCCCCCCTCCTGAAAAAAAAAATTATTATAAAAAAAAAATAAATAGTTTGAGAGTTCGAACTTGCCTCACTTGGTGGATAACTACTCATATACAATTCCAATTAAGGGGTCTACTCACTTTCTCTGTCGAAAAATAAGGCTATTTTCACGAATTTTTTCTGAGCTTGCTGATAAGGTTATTGTCATAAAACTTGTTGGGCTTAATAGATATACTCTTAGAATATATGAAAATATTTTTTTTTCTTTCGTTTTTACAGTTCAAGTATACTATACAAAAAGTTCAGGTAAATATAACTCCTAAAAGTAGGTATACGTGTTCTGTTGATAAAATCTTCGAGATGAGCCATCCGAAATAAAAGAACCGAAAAGTTTTCGATTCAGTATGACTTTCCCTTCATTGCGAACCTCGGTTTTTGGTATAAATGCAAAAAATGGCAAAACGGCGGATATTTTTCCAAAAAAAGAGCCTTTTTTTCACTGTTTCTTGCAAAAAAAAAAAAGGGGTAAAAATTGTAAATTTGGGCATAATTGAGGTTTGCAATATAGCTGTATATGTACAGAATATACCATTCAAATTTCATAAGGATCGGTTGAGTAGTTTCGGAAATTTTATCAACAAACCTTGTAAAAACGTAGTTCCGAGAAAAACGCGTTTAAAATTTTGGCTTATGAAAAATCGTAAAAAAATCTGAGTACATGTCTCCATCAGCGATGCCTGCACCATGCAATATCCCTTCTGTAATATCAAAATTAGCATTTTCTTAGTTGAAAAATGAAAAAAACAAAAAATCGATTTTTTCAAATTGAGAAAGTGGTAGACCCCTTAATTTAGAAGATTAAAAAAAAACTCATCTCTTGACAAAATAATGATGAACTACAATGTAAATATACTCAAGTTGTTCGAAATTTTCCCGATTCAATGCAACTGGAGGAGCGCGACTGTCATCTCACCGCAGCACCGTGCGAAAGGGGGGGCGAAGGGGGCGCCCGCCCCGGGCGCCATCAGTTCAAGCAAGATAATTGCTCGATTCCGAGTTTTTTTGTATGGGAAAGGGGCGCCAAATTCAGGTTCAGCCCCGGGCGCCGAGTTTTCTTCGCACGGCGCTGTCTCACCGTGCCGATTCTCCGTCTTTTGTTTTATCGTGGAGTTCGTGAGTTGTGGAGTGTGTCTGCACTCGTTACAAAGCGCTACCTCGTATACGGTCCGCATACAAAATAAATACTTGATTGAAAAAAAAAAAAATCCAGCGATTTCAGTTTTCTGTTAATATACCAATTAACCCTATGAAAGGATACATAACACAGGGCCCCGTGAAATATGTGCGCCTACGGGCCCCACCAACCTTTAATCCGGCGCTGATAACGAGGGTCAAACCCTCCCCAAACTTCATGATTTTTTCGGATTTGATCGGACTCTCAAATTCGCTGTAAAATATCAATCTCTTTCTCAGAATGTTAACCCATTCAAAGGTGGGGATACCACCTTAAGAGGGAACCGAATAATCAAAAAAAATCTATTATTTTTCCAGATTTTTATTTTATTTTCCTAGTCTCGCTCTTTTCATTCAAAGTTCAAAATACAATCCACGATACTTGAAGTTAAAATTTTCGCAGAAATATTTCTATTTTTGAAAAAAAAAAAAAAATTAAAATATAATAATAATAATAAAACACACGATTCCCCTGGGATACCCCATTTATAATTCTTTTATTTTTATTTTTTAATTTAAATTTTTTTTTTTTTTTTCTCACAAAAAGAGATATTTTCGCGAAAATTTTAACTTCAAGTATCGTGGATTGTATTTTGAACTTTGAATGAAAAGAGCGAGACCAGGAAAATGAAATAAAAATCTGGAAAAATAATAGATTTTTTTTTGATTATTCGGTTTCCTCTTAACTTCATGGTATACGTTTATACGTGAAATATACGTTTTTTCGGCCGAACATTCGTCCTATTTTTATACGTTTATCAGGTTATTGTGTTTATTGGGAAGTGTGTTAAAAGTATAAAGTACATGATACGTTGTAAACATTTTTGAAAAGTTGAAGATAAAAAGACTAATTAAAATTTATAAATTCTATTCAATTATTTTTATTGACAAATTTATCATATATATCTTATCTTCTCATATGAATAGGACAATCACTAGCGAATCTTCAAACATGACCGATTAACTATGGGATCGTGGACTATAAAGTATGATCATTCTTGCTCATGCAAGATCATGTACGGTAACGTATGACCATGCTTGCTCAGGGCTGGCCAAAATTCAGGCGTGACTGTACTTACTCAGATACAATTGCGGATGTTGAAGTTTGATCGTGCGTGCTCAGGCAAAATCATGCATGATAACGTATGATCATGCGTGCTCATGCCTGGCCAAAATTCATGCCTGATCATGCATGAAATTAACGAATGATCATGCATGATTATGCATGCCGATTTTTTCCCGGGTGGGTGATTTCGGTTATGTATCGGTATATCGAAGATTATATGGGTAATTTCGAGTATATATGGGTATATCCCATTATGTATAGAGTATTTCGAATAGATCGGTATATCCGGGTATGTATGAGTAGTTTCGAGTAAATATGGGTTTATCCGAGTGTGCTCTACGGCTGGAATGCTCAGTCTTATATGGGCCATTCCACCTCAAATCGGCCAATTTAGGGTGTGTTCTTTGACCTCTTATTTTTTGAAACGACTTAAAATTTTTTTTACGTGAAATCTACGTCAAAAAAGGAGACCAGTATTTTTTCGTTGGTCCAAAAAATTTTGTTCACACTAGTTATGAATTATCGCATCTTACGGGCGCTATGTATTATATTTACAGGCACACGGCGCGGATACCTGACGCAGCGCTGAACAAATAATTCTAAAACAAATATTTACTGAAATTGGTTCATCAATTTAAAAAATTCGCCATCTTCAGAATTGAATAAGGAATGCGATGATATTTTTTTTTTTTAGAATTTTAAAAATGGCCTCAGTTTGCGAAACAAATCGATAAACATTTTGATTACTCATAAAAATAACAAAACTATATTTTTCGAAAAGTTAAAAAATTCTATCGAAAAGTGTCTTTCATCGCCTTTAAAACGCGTTTTGGAACATCTCTCTACGCTGAAGGGGACCCGAGATATTAATTCTCAAAGCCGGCCTCGCGCCACTTTTACAGTAAAATGCAATAATTCATAACTAGCGTGAACAAAATTTTTTGGACCAACGAAAAAATACGGGTCCACTTTTTTGACGTAGAATTCACGTAAAAAAAATTCCAAGTCGTTTCAAAAAATAAGAGGTCAAAGAACACCCAAAATTGGCCGATTTGAGGTGGAATGGCCCATATAAGACTGAGCATTCCAGCCGAAGATTACACTCGGATAAACCCATATTTACTCGAAACTACTCATACATACCCGGATATACCGATCTATTCGAAATACTCTATACATAATGGGATATACCCATATATACTCGAAATTACCCATATAATCTTCGATATACCGATACATAACCGAAATCACCCATACATACCCGGATATACCCATTCAAACTGTAAATTAATCCAAATCACCCATACATACTCGGATGTACCATATAAGTTCAAAATGACCCATATATATTTAGAGTCAACCGTATACACTCAAATTACTCGTATATGCTTCGATCATCCATATATACCCGGATATACTCATCCATACTCTGAATTAGTCTGAATCACCCATGTATACTCGAAATCAGCCATAGAATTTGGATATACCGATACATGATGGGGAATACCCTATACGTACTCAGATATACCCATGTATACTCGAAATCACCCATATAATTTGGATATACCGATGTATGATAGAAATACCCCATATATACTCGGTTGTACCCATATACGCTCGAAATCACCCATATATTTTGGAAATACCGATATATAATGGAAATACCCTATATATACTCAGATGTACCCATATATGCTCGAAATCACCCATATACTCGTATCAACTCGTATGGTTGAACTGAAAATGCATAATTAAATTTTAGAATTATTGTAATTAGCTCGAAAAATGATTTAAATTACATTTCCGAAATGTAATTAGCTCGAAAAATGGTTTCAATTACATTTTCGAAATGTAATTAGCTCGAAAAATGTTTTCAATTACATTTTTAATTTGTAATTAGAAATTTTTTCGATTCTAATTACAATTGTAATTTGTAATTAGAAGATTTTTCGATACTAATTACAATTGTAATTTGTAATTAGAAAAATTTCAATTACCAATTACAATTGTAATTTGTAATTAGAAGATTTTTCGATACTAATTACAATTGTAATTTGTAATTAGAAAAATTTCAATTACTAATTACAATTGTAATTTGTAATTAGAAAATTTCCAATTACTAATTACAATTGTAATTTGTAATTAGAAAAATTTCAATTACTAATTACAATTGTAATTTGTAATTAGAAAAATTTCAATTACTAATTACAATTGTAATTTGTAATTAGAAAATTTCCAATTACTAATTACAATTGTAATTTGTAATTAGAAAAATTTCAATTACTAATTACAATTGTAATTTGTAATTAGAAAAATTTCAATTACTAATTACATTTTTAATTTGTAATTAGAAAAATTTCAATTACTAATTACATTTGTAATTTGTAATTAGAAAAATTTCAATTACTAATTACATTTGTAATTTGTAATTAGAAAAATTTCAATTACTAATTACATTTGTAATTTGTAATTAGAAAAATGTCAATTACTAATTACATTTGTAATTTGTAATTAGAAAAATTTCAATTATTAATTACATTTGTAATTTGTAATTAGAAAAATTTCAATTACTAATTACAATTGTAATTTGTAATTAGAAAGTAATTAATTGAAAAAACGCCCAACACTGGTCACACACTATGTTTTTCATGACATTTGCTCTGGAACTTCAACTGTCAATTTCAATAGTCTGAAATCTACAACAGGGCAGTTATTTCTCCTTGCAATCCCAAGGGATTGTAATAGACCCATTTTGCAATCCCAAGGGATTGAAAAACACCAATTCACACCGCTGATTCATTGAATTCGCGATTTGACAACTTTTCACGGCATCATCCTGAAATCAGCTTCTTTCAACTGACAAAACTGGCAACGAAACTTGCAGTTTCAGAGCAGATGTCATGAAAATAAATTGTAGTTGTATGAAAGATCTCAGGATCCCGATTACAACACCACTTTATTCAGAACAATTGAATCACGTCCGTAGCGTGTGCTCGTCAGGACTAGACTGACTAGACTTAAAGTCAGTCCTGGTCAGTTTAATAACAACAAAAAAAGGGATTAGTCGTCTGTTGACGAGGCTAAACCGTTGGTTCCTAACACGGCCTCTCCTGACACTGCGGCGTCCTCGACCGCTTCCGCGGAACCGCCGGGTTGTGGTTCCTCTGGCTCGTTGTCAGAATCTGATGGAAAAATACAGCGCTGTTGCTTAGAGAATGACATTGTTTTACAACAGCACGTGACTTTACAGTCTAATACAGGCAGAGGCTCGCAGTTAGCATGCCGTCGTGCGTGCAGAGGCCCAAAGTTTGCTTGCCTATTGGTACTGGTAGAGGCCCATAGTTTGCATACCAAACGTGACAAGGGTAGAGGTGCACAGTTTGCATATCCGTCACACTGACAGAGGCCCAAAGTTAGCATGTCCGTAAATAAGAAAAAAAACCAAATAGTACCAACTTACTATCGAAAAATGCTGCACATGAGTCCGGAGTCCATTCGCCACGCCACGGGACCATGTATTCTGCACAGCCTGAGAAGATTTGCCATATGAACCGGCCAGCAGCCGCAGCTGATACCGCCCATGTAGTAAAACTGCATGCACACGGTATGGTCCGCGCATAGCAGAGTCCAGCTTCCCAGTTGTCTATGTCCTCTTAATGACGAACACCAAGTCATCAACCTGGAAATTGCGTGGTGGCTTGCGTCCCCGATTAACACGAGCATCTTGCTCTTCTCGATTTTTTTTTTAGGAGTCCACTGGCTCTCTGTCTGCAGATCTCACGTCAACCCTCCCTATTGGGCGCGATCCTTCTAGAGCCACATCCCGTACAACGGCACGTATTAGCGGCGTAGTTGCATCGGTGCCAATCAGTAAGTTTAGGGCCGAAGCTTACGTTGTTTTTTGTTTAGTAATGTTAATAACAAGCTGAAGTTTCCACATCACATCGGACCATTCAGTCTGCTTGTGGTTTGCCTCAATTCGTATCATGTTGAGCACTGTGCGGCAGTATCTCTCGACCTGTCCATTTGCTTGATGCATCTGCGGCGTTATATAGTGGATAGCGCAGCCCAGATCAGAGAGTAGCTTGACGAATTCCGAACTTTCGAACATGCGTCCACGGTCAGTCACTACCCTACTGAAAAGTTCCAGGTGGAAAACCATCTGGAAAAGTATGGATTCGAATGGGATTCCATGAAATTCTATAATAATCCACCAGAAATTCAGAAACATGGAATATCCATGTTGCTGATCTATGGTTCTCCTGTAGTTAATGCAGTAGTATTCACATGAATATTCCATGGTTTTTCAATTGAATGCAATAGTAGAAATCCATGTGGATGGGTATATAGATTTCCATTCATATATATTATGGTTTTTCATGGTAAAACCCTATAGAATATATAGATTTTCATAGAAAGATAACGGTAATGTCCTGACCTAATCCATGGGAAATACCATAAATAATCTACCGGCTCTTACCTGAAATTTCTGAAACTTCAACATGTGAATCCATGTGTAATGGTATACACTTCTATGGACAGTCAATAGGAAAATATTTTTATTTCCATGTGAATATGGCTATGATACAGTCTCGTTGTTGACGTGAGACGTTGTGTCAAATCCATCAAATCCTGTATGGAATCAAGAGAAAATAAATAAACTTATCTGCATATAATCGCACAGATTGTTGTAGGAAGTCCCCAGGAAACCTTACGATCTCATGGAAATTTCACTGTGACATCATTTCGTCATCCATGAAAAAAGATATACAAAATCCACTGGATTTTGGCTGAAATTCGGCGAAGGAACAACATCTGAATCCAGGAATGACCAGACGAGTCATTGTGGAAAGTCCCTAGGAATCCATGCGATCTTATGGGAATTTCACTGTGATATCATTTCGTCATCCATGGAAAAATATACACAAAATCCACCAGATTTCGGCCGAATTCCGGCAAAAAACGAGCATCTGAATCCGGGAACGACCAGACAAGTTATTGTGGAAAGTCCCTAGGAATCCATACGATCTCATGGGAATTCCACTGTGACATCATTTCGTCATCCATGGAAAAATATACACAAAATCCAGCGGAGTATGGCTGAAATTCGGCAAAGGAAGAACATCTGAATTCGGTAATGACCGGACGAGTCATTGTGGAAAGGATTCATGGGGTACTTTGCATGGAGCATTGAAAAATATCATGGGGTACCGTAGGATATCAGTGGATATTCCAGTATACTAAGCGGGGTTCATGGAGATTTCTGTAGTAACTACTACAGACAATCCATAGGATTCAATATAATATTACACGTAGGATTCGATATATCATTACACATGGGATCACATGTTTCTGCACATGACTACAACCACATGGAATTCCATGGATTTCCAGTTCCAAATCCCGGCAGAAAATCCACGGATTCACATGGATTCTCTATATAGATTTCCGGGTGGAAGTCCAGGTGGAATCGTCCATGGATTTCCACCGGGAAATTTTCAGTAGGGTATCAGCTCCAGTGTACCAAGCAAGGAGATAGCGTTCGTGAATACACGCTGAAGTTCACCCACGTCTTGCCTATAGATCGGGTAAAGTAAGCAGTACTTCGAAAAGGCATCCACTAGAATCAGCACAAACTTGTACCCTTTGGATTCCGGTAATGGTCCGAGGACGTCCATATGGATCATACCGAATGGGACGTCAGGCTTTTCCCACGACGTAATGGTCTGTGATGGAGCTCGCGGCACCCTTTTTTGAGATATGCAGGCCAGGCAGTGAGCAGTAGTATACTTCTTCACGAACCGCCGTAAGCCAGGGAACCAAAAGTGTTGCAGAATCAAGTCAACTGTTTTTTCAGGACCCAGGTGTTCGTGTTCGTCGTGAAAAATTCTAAGGAGACTTAATCGATGTCCTTTTGGTACGTAGCACAAGAGTCGAGACCGCTGACCAACCGAAGTATGCTTGTAGTACAGCAAGCAATTTTCTTTGACATACCGGTTGGGATCCAGGCGACCATCAGTCAGTTGCTGCATCAAGGTTTGAGTTTCTTCGTCGGCTGCTTGCGCTATTTGAGCCCAGTTACGTGGCCTCCTGATATGGCATACATTGACAGGGTTACGGCTGAAGTCGTCGGCATGTGACATCATTACGCCTCTTCGGTATTCTATGGTAAATGTGAAATCCTGCAGATATATCCACCAACGCGCTACCCTCGGTAAAATATCCTGTTTACGTTCCGTAGATTTTAAGGACGTTCCTAAGGAGCAGTGGTGCTCAACCTGCAGAAGATCTAACTATGTGAACTAACATGTACACTAGGGTGCTTCAAAAAAAAAATCTAATTTTTTTTTCAACTCGTACCCCCCCAAATGTTCGAGGTGGATGAGAAAAAAATCCTCGCGAAAGTCGGTTGCTGTAGCTCAACTCCAAGAGGTCGCAATTTTCATTTTGGTTTCCCATTCATTTAACGTGGGAATTTTCGGTTTTTTATTCAAAGTGAAATTACATCTATTCATTTTAATTTTTTTTCAATTAACCATTGTATATTCAGAAAGCTGGTTTTTCAAGCTTTCCAAATCTATATAAGAAGAGTCGATTACCTTCATTAGAAGGTTAAATAAAATCATTTAAAATCTAGAGATTTTAAACTAAAATGAAAATTGCGACCTCTTAGAGTTGACCTACAGCGACCGACTCTCGCGAGGATTTTTTTCTCATCCACCTCGAACATTTGGGGGGGTAAGAGTTGAAAAAAAAATTAGATTTTTTTTTTTGAAGCACCCTAATGTACACTAGGGTGGTCCAAAAAAAACATTTTTTTGTTTTTCTTTAGGTCGTATCATCTCAAAAGTTTCGTTTGGGTATAAAACAAATTCTCCTAAAAGGGCAGCTCGATATCTCAACTTTACGAGGAGCTCAACGATTTTTCGTTTTCCCATCTAAATAACACATGAAAAATTTATTTTTTCGTTTTTTTCTGCATAAAACTCCGAAAAAAAATGTTATTCCAATTTGATGCACATATTCTTGTAGGGAATTCAATTCTCTACAAAAAAGGTCTCATAAGGTTTTCTTGTAATCTCAACAGGTTGAAAGTTATCAGGCTTTAAACCCCTCCAACTCAATTAAATTTAACCAGATATAATTTCAGAACGATTTTCAAATTTCTTCAAATGTGGAATGATTTCTAACTGTCTAAAAATAATCTTTAACTGTCGCAAATATTTATTCATACAATCACAAATTCACAGTCTACTTATGGATTAGTAATTACAATATTTTCAAAATAATATTACGCTTTTAATTATAAATAATTATTTTTGTTACAATTAGGATATTTTTTTCTACGATCAGCAACTACTTGTAACAGGACTAATAAATTTGGCCCCAAAAATGAAGAGCAAAAACAATAGCTGTTACAAGTAGTTGCTGATCATAGAAAAAAATATTTTAATTGTAACAAAAATAATTATTTATAATTAGAAGCGTAATATTATTTTAAAAATATTGTAATTACTAATCCATAAGTAGACTGTGAATTTGTGATTGTATGAATAAATATTTGCGACAGTTAAAGATTATTTTTAGACAGTTAGAAATCATTCCACATTTGAAGAAATTTGAAAATCGTTCTGAAATTATATCTAGTTAAATTTAATTGAGTTGCAGGGGTTTAAAGTCTGGTAACTTTTAACCTGTTAAGATTACAAGAAAATCTTATGAAACCTTTTTTGTAAAAAATTGAATTCCCTACAAGAATATGTGCATCAAAATTGGAATAACATTTTTTTTCGGAATTTTATGCAGAAAAAACGAAAAAATAAATTTTTCATGTGTTATTTAGATGGGAAAACGGAAAATCGTTGAGCTCCTCGTAGAGTTGAGATATCGAGCTGCCCTTTCAGGAGAATTTGTTTTATACCTAAACGAAACTTTTGAGATGATAAGGAAAAAACTCTTTTTTTTTTTTGGACCACCCTAATGTACACAATGAAAAAATAGTTGATGCGCAGTGCACTCTTTCGCCCTGTCCCACATGCGCAGAAATGAAAAAAAATAATACAACTTCCCGCGTAGTGCGACGTTATCAAATCGGGATCTTCTAGTCACTAGATTACGTGAGGAAAGTTGAAAACAATCAAAAGTAGCTCACTTTCAACATATTTTATAAAAAAACGAATACCGCTTGCTGTGATTTTCTTTACACGACAACATTTGTTATATTTCCAATTCATCATTCCAAGTTTTTCAAAAAAGTCGTAAGAAAATTACCATTGTTGTATCACGAAACATCCGTTTCAACCTAGGCCGGTATAGGTTCGTGTGTTAAAATTGTGAATTTTAACAGTCGAATTCTCAAAATTTAGTGCCGCAAGGACTAATGAGACTTTTTCTACGTATGAAGAACATTAAGGGCGGGGTATGGTCTTGAAACTTTTTTTTCCATTTTTTTTTTAAATTTTTTTTATGAATGCACAATATCTCATGAATGTTGTGTCAAATTTTTAGGGCAAGTGGAGCAAAACTAACGGAGATATGGAATTTTAGCCACCGCGGCTCTGGGTCGTTCCGCTCCGATTTCGTATACCTGTTCGACAGGTGCGCGGCGATAGATATGTAGTACCTGTGGACCTTAAAGATATTCAGTAGACCACCGAATAGTCTAGAACGACGCGTCCTACCGAGCATTTGTGTGCGTAAATTTCTCCGAAATCAGTGAGTGGTACCGCAGTTCTGGTTGGAATTGCAGCTAATGTGGCATCATGCACATTCAATGAAGGCTGTTTTGCTCTGCTAACCATCATGCAAGAGATGCAAATCAAAAGTGGACCAAGTACTCACAAATGGGCGCGCGCAGTCGACAGATTACGCATAAGTCGAGCGGAAGAAGAAGCTGCAAAGGAAAACAAAGAAGGTCGAGTTCGCCGAAGACAAGAACAAAAAGATGCTTTGGACATCATGAATGATAGCTGTTCACTGTACGGGCCTGGTATCGATGATTCTGTGTAAGTATATAGCGAAAAAAAGAAAAAAATTCGGATTTTTTCTTCAAAAATCTTTAAAGTGATTTTCCCACACTTCACGTTTTCAAAGTCGGTGACGGCTGTAGTTTAAAATGTATTGCACCAATCCTTTTCAAATTTGGTACACTCTTTCTTTGTATAATTCCTGAGGTAACGCTGTCGAGATATTTTTAAATTTGTTGTTATTTTTTATTTTAAAATAACAAATTTGCCGATTTTTTAAGCGAAAATCGCATTTTTGACTTTCCAGTGTCACCAAAAATTGAAAAAAAAAACAAAACAAAAAAAAAAAAAACGACAGCGTTACCTGGGGGAACTCATAAACTAATCAAATCAATTTGGTTTTTTGATTTCAAATGATCGAGTGATCAGTTACAACCGTCACCGCAAAACAACTTTTTTTTGAGCCGTCTCCAGAGATTTGCTGCCAACGGCTTAGTTTTTAATATTTTTTGCTGAAATTTTCAGAGAATATCCTTGAAAGGTTACACTACAATACTGTAATAATTAAATTTAAAATATAATGCCCGTATCTCGTAAAAAAATGTTTAAAAAAGTGTCTTTTTTTCACCGAATCAACCGTACCCCGCCCTTAACAAGTATACATATTAGACCGGTTCAAAAAAATCGACTATTTTTTTTTTTCAATTTTCGCATTAAAATACTTTTGCGGGGGGGGGGGGGGGGGGGGGGGGGGGGGGAGATGCCTCTTAAAAGCGGAGCTCTTAATATTAAGATTTAGAGGTCGCTCATCGCGGATTTCTATTTTCCATTTAAATAGCATAGGAATTTTTTTTTTTTTTTTCTTCAGAATTTCGTAGCTCACAAACCAATGAACAAATCCAAATGACTTTTACATATTTCGATAGGGGATTGATCACTCTAAAAAATGTATCTATCATTGTGGAAAAAAAAATTACAAAAAAAAAAATAGTTAACTCAACTATAAATTGAAATTTGAGCTTGAATAACTTTGGAAGGAGTCAATTTATCAAAAAATAATGAGAGAAGCTTTTTGTAGAGTGTTCAATTTCCTATGAAAATATGTTTGAGTCATTTGGATTTGTTCATTGGTTTGTGAGCTACAAAATTATGAAAAAAAAAAAAAAATTTCCTATGCTATTCAAATGGAAAATAGAAATCCGCGATGAGCGACCTCTAAATCTTAATATTAAGAGCTCCGCTTTTAACAGGCATCTTTTTTCAGCCCCCCGAAAGTATTTCAATGCGAAAATTAAAAAGAAGAATAGTCGATTTTTTTTGAACCGGTCTAATACATATTCAAAGTTTCAAGATGGTCGTAAGAAAAGTGATTTTCCTTGGGAACTTCCTTAAGGCGTTGCAATCAGTAACGATTTTGAATGGGATGCCGACCAAATAGTGTCTGAAATGTTGCAATGCTTTTACCACGGCTAACGTCTCCAATTCATATGAATGATATCGCATCTCAGCCCCCTTCGTCGACTTACTGAAATAGGCGACGACGCGTTTACAGCCAGAGTTGTGTTCTTGCATGAGTACTGCGCCATACCCTAAGCTACTGGCATCCGTATGGACCTCGGTCGGTAGTCGAGTCAAAAATAGCTAGCGTTGGCTCGCTAGTTAATTGTTGAATCAATTCCTTCCTCACTCTTTCTTGCTCCGAGCCCCATTTAAATTTCACGTCTTTTCGCGTTAAGCGCGCAATACAGGCCGTTTTTGACACGTAGCCGGGGATGTAGCGCCTGAAATATCCTGCGAGGCCCAATAGTTGTCTGACCTGTTTGACGCTCTGCGGAGCCGATGCGTTCACCAATGCCTCTACTTTACGCGGACTCGGCCGTACCTGACCCTGACTAATCACTCTTCCCAGGTACTCTATTTCGGTCGTCAAAAACGTGCATTTTCGTACATTAATGGAAAAACCTGCAGAAGTTAATACCTGTAGGACTTGCCGAAGGGTTTCGATACCTTCATCAATTGACTGGCTCAAAATAAGAATGTCGTCTATATAGACGAGCACTTTTCCGGTCCCGATGAAGGCGTGCAAGGTATTGCTGATTATCCTTTGATAGACTACTGGAGCGTTTGCCAACCCGAACGGCATTTTCAAGTATTCAAAATGGCCCTCAGGAGTCACGAATCCAGTTTTGTGAATGGACTCGTGGTCTATCGGTATCTGGTGAAATCCAGTGGCCATGTCAATACTCGTAAAATATTTGCTACTGCCAAGGCGACCATATAGTCTTCGATCAGTGGTAAAGGATATCGATCCTTAATGGTTATTTGATTTAGAGCTCGATAGTCAACGCACATCCTATCGGAGCCATCTTTCTTTTTTACAAGAAGCGTTGGGCTCGCATATGCAGACTCCGACTCACGAATAATGCCTTTACTGAGCAAATCGCGAATTATTGCACGTACCCTTAACTTTTCTTGGTATGAGAGCTTGTAAGTTCTATAATTCACGGGCGTGTCACTATTAAGTCGGATGTGCATACTCCCCGTGTTTACGGTTGTACTGGCCGTTCCCACTATCAGAAATTCCGAGAAATCATTGACCACAGACAGCAACGCTTTGCGTGCTGCACCTTGTAGTGGTGTGTCAATTTTCAACTGATCGCTCGACCTGATTGTAAAAACCCCAGCCGAGTCTATGCTGGTCTGAATGAGGCATTGCTTACCCTTCATACGAACGTATGCCACACCGTCCCGATTCAGTACATCAGTACCGACGATTACGGGTGCATTCATGCATTCCGGTGCAACTACAAACAAGTCTACCTCCAGCGAGATGTCGGCAAATTCAAGCGCCACTGTTACGTAACACGTCGATTCAATTTCTTGGCTCCCGATGCCTCGAAGGATACGAAACGCTGGCTTGATGTTGCACTGAAAGTGCTTCAGAAGTGACGATGATATTAACGAAATTGAGGACCCGCTATCTATCAATACGTCAACAGGTACACCCTGAATCACCGCGGTGGTTATGTCGCCGTTATCACAACCGTCCTTAACCTCGTGACAAAAATTCACGGTAGACTTATTCCGTGACTCGGAGCGTCGCTTCGCGCCTCACGACTCGACGTTATGGCCCGGTTTCTTACAGAATGAACAGGGCTCGGCTTTCATTTTGAAATTATCACTTTCACCTGCGCCGGGCGTGGTTTTTGCCTTCTTCGGACAAAATGCTCGCTTATGCCCCGGCTCGTTACATGAAAAGCAGATTATACTACTGGATTTGAAGGAACGCTTTCGTTGGGTCTCATCCGAACGCTTCTCCTTGAACGTTCTGGGTGTTTCCTTTGTGTCGTGTTGACCCGTACGAGGGTTTGATTTTCTCTTATCATCAGGTTTAACATACACCGACAAAAATGTAACCAGGTCATTGGGCATTAATTTCGCGTTGGTGGCGGTCGCTCGGATTTGTGGATCTGCGAGGCCAGGGATTACAATCGCAGAAATCAGGCTGTCACTCAATCCATTGACAATGCGCAAGCGGAGCAGAGATCGGCGAGCATAATCAGCGTAAGTTGTATAAGCGTCGGAATTAGTGTTCATGACATCAAACAGAACGTTGGCGACGTCTATTTTATGTGGGTAAAGAGGCTTGAACTCGAGTTTGAAATTCGACCAGGTGCGATCATTTGTCACCCATTCATCCATCTATATTTGCGTATTACCCTTTAGGCAGTTGCCAATGCGTGACAGACATTCACTATCCTCCCATTTATTGAGCACCTGTGCACGGTCGACCTCCTCACACCAGGCATCGATGTTGTGGATATTGGGATCAAAATTTGAAATGTAAAAATGCGAAGTTTTAACCGATTTTACGGCGTTAATTGCGTCAACTATCCGGTCCGTCGTACCTTGACCCAGGTCAACTAGCGCAGTAGTTACCTGTCCCAAAACTGCTGACGTGGTTGGTTTATCTTCCAGTGCATTAAGACGTGCCATGATAGCGTCCATTTTCCGACGCATATCCTTACCTGGCGACGGGCTGCGCTCCCGACGCCGTCTACGCGAATGATTCGACGGCATATCGCAGCTCCTCCAGCCAGGAAAATCGTGGAATTAGAGAAATAGTCAAACGAGAAATCAGGCACTAGATTGGAATCCCACTTCTGATATTAGGATATTTGGGTGAATTGTCAATTAAAACTCTAAGAAGATTCAAATAACCAAAAACCACTTTATTCAGAACAATTTAATTACGTCCGTAGCGTGTGCTCGTTGGGACTAGACTGACTAGACTTAAAGTTAGTACTGGTGAGTTTAATAACAACAAAAAAAAGGGATTAGTCGTCTGTTGATGAGGCTGAACCGTTGGTTCCTAACACATACATATTTTCATAGAAAATTGAACACTCTACAAAAAGCTTCTCCTATCATTTTTTGATAAATTGACTCCTTCCAAAGTTATTCAAGCTCAAAGTTCAATTTATAGTTGAGTTAACTATTTTTTTTTGTGATTATTTTTCCACAATGATAGATACGTTTTTTAGTGTTCAATCCCCTATCAAAATATGTAAGAGTCATTTGGATTTGTTCATTGGTTTGTGAGCTACGAAATTCTGAAGAAAAAAAAAAAAAATTCCTATGCTATTTAAATGGAAAATAGAAATCCGCAATGAGCGACCTCTAAATCTTAATATTAAGGGCTCCGCTTTTCACAGGCATCTTTTTTCACCCCCTCGAAAGTATTTCAATGCGAAAATTGAAAAAAAAAAGAATAGTCGATTTTTTGAACTGGTCTAGTATATAAGTAATAAGTTATTAAATAGATACTGTAACTGGTCTTCCTGGGCTCGGGTACCCAGAAATAATAAGCCGAATACAAACCAGGGCCTACGGGTAGCTAGGAAACGTTGTTGGGCGCCAGACTTCGCGTAGAAGTCCTCTCTCTCTCTCTCGCTCTGCGACCCTCTGACTAACTTTTAAGGATAGAGGGATTTCGTGGGGGCGAAGAATAAAGACACTATGCCGAATTATGATTATTATTATTTATTAGAAAAAAGAAAAAAAGAAAAAGGTGGCGAATTTGGTACCACGCCCGCTACCTGGCGTATTTACAAAAAGATGAATTAAAATACTGAAGCTACTTCTACTCTACTGACTCGACTTTCTTTTTATCAATGACTCTACTCTAATATTAAATATCATAGACAATTAACTTAAGGCGATAAGTCGTTAGAGGATAACTAACTAACTAGACAATTAACTAAATATCACAATTAAATAAACGAAGCTAATAAAATAAACAAGTAAGAAAATATAAGAACTATAAAATTACGACTAACTATCAACCCTCTCTCTTTATACTCTTCTCTACGGGGTATCCTAGATCTAGTTAGACGGTAGGGAGGACGGAGTCGACTCTACCTACGGTCTATTGCTCGCTCGCTCTAGCTAGGAGGAAGCAGTCGAGCTCCGACGTGCATCAGCTGAGCGCGGTGCATGACGTCAGAAGTCTGTGGCAAGATGGCGTCTACTCGCTTTCTGCTGTTTTCTGCGCAGCGGTGACCAATGCTGCCACGGCTACGCGCAGCGTAAACAAGGTGCCCGGTGTCTACGTTTAAATCCAACGGTTCGCGGGGAACGATTGAGATCTAGACACGAGGCTTCTCGAGGCTCAGGGGGCTTATTACGGTTCTCGGATCGAGTGAAAATGACGAAAGTGAGTAGCTCACCCTATTACGGTGAATCTCACTAGGTGAAAAGACGAGATTATCCGCGTGAGTTTACTCGACACGAAATTCCGTGTCGAGAACCGTTGTGCGCATGCTCGTGAGCGTGATATGCCTGAATTTGGCTGGAAGTTCCATTGGTTCCATCAAAAATTGAAAATCGCTTCATTTTTGTTGGTTAAAGTTATTGATACGCGTGAATTTGTACAATGAATAATTTAGTGATCGTAATGGTAATGCGAAATCGGGAAAATCGAATGCTCAGAATATGACGAACACTACGCAATACAGCAGACCATTTAGTATAACGAAAAAATTTCGTCGATTTTACAGATAAATACCCTTATGCCTATTGAGGTTGTATTTATCAATAGTTTACGTTCACAATATAAAAAAATAAAATAAAATGGGATGTACAAATTAAACGATTATTCAGGAATTTGTTTGAAATTTGTGAAAATGCATCTATGAACACGTTTGGAGCAGGTATTGGCACGTTAGGAGGTTATGTATTCCTGTATGCAAAAACCTTACGTTCATGATAAAATATGTATACGTGTATAACGGAGATGAAAATTAGGAATACAATAAGTAAGAGGTCAAATGTTTTACAATTTTTTACAATTCGTTTAGAATATAATAAGTTCAGAATTGTAATGATTCCTCGCTATGCGAGTGGATATGTGTAAAAGAAGAAAGACCAATTGTAAATATACAAATTAATTAAAATTTATTTATGATAGCGATTGTAATAAAATCTTTGGCAACAATTATCACAAACGTTTTGTACTTTTTTGCATTATAAAAATATATTATTCTAAATATGATGGCACTATTTTTTCAATGGCTTCTCTCATAAGTGTCAGATTATCGTTGATGTTTGTCAAGGTGTTCAAGCATTCAGTGGTTGCGTTTTTCATAAATTTTAATTTCTTTTTTGTTATAGACATTTTTTCTTTAGAGACTTTCAACTGTTCCTGCTCGATTTCCATTTGCTCACGCATCATCTCTACAGCAGCACTGGCATTAGTTTCTTTCCTTTTATTGGCCGTGTTCTTTCCTGAAGAATAAAAAACAGAATTGTGAATTATTTCTAAATTGTATTGAATTATATAATATATCTACGTTAAAAAAGTATGTAGATCATTGCCTTGTCCTTGACGTATCAAATTATCTGCCTGCGGTGTATTTTTTGCAGAGGGATCAGCATTTTCATCTTGTGCAAAGTTTATCGTAATATCTTCTATTTCAGACTCAGCATCAAAAACATGAAAATTGTCTTCCGGCTCCTGTAAATATGTGATGTCATATCTCTATAAAGAATATGTACATATTCGATTCACTAATAAGAATGAAAAAGAATCATGCGAGTAAGAATCATCCCAAATTCCACTTCCAGAAGGGAAGATGATCTCTGCTGTGTCTATCGTTTGCTTTTTGTTTTTTGATGAATTCTGTTTCTGCAAATTATATTTTAATCTTTGTCAAAATTAAATATTCTATGCATTATAAGTCGAATTTAGTACATACCTTTTTGAATGGTGTACTTTGGTATGATGGTACATTTTCTTCACGTACTCTTTTGGGAATCTTTTGCGGCATGCAACCTTTCTGCATCACTTGATCGAAATTCCCTCCTTCAGGTATATCTATCAGACCTGCCGATTCTGCATCTATTGTTGCCAATAATTCTTCCAGTTCTGTTAGCTGTAGAACTTTTGGTGGTCCACCACCGGTACCGCTTGCGGAGTTTCAATTACTCGCACACTTCTTCAAAACAGCTGACTTCCAGTCACGCCATGTCTTGATTTATGTAAAATATACAATTTTTCAATCATTTAAACACTGAATTAAATATTATCTATCCTCGTAATTGAATAAAATATCCAAATTCCTTATATAACCTATATATACCTTTTGCCATTCTTTTGGTTGTTTTCGAGGTCCACATCCAACACTATTCAATGATTGTGTAGTGACTCTATCGTTCGTTTAATTGAATTAATAGGTTTCGAACGATAGAGTCACTACACAATGAAATAAACACAGACCTGTGGACTAAGAGGTCAATGACAATAACATGAAATTCAAGTAAAGATTCCTTTAGTCCTTCAGTGGTCTAATTGGACAAGGCGTCGCAGTACAAATGCGGAGGTCCCGGTTCAAACCCGGGCTGAAGGAATTTTTACTTGAAAAAATAATTATGATGCACTTCCGTTTTTTTCGGTCTATCTAGAGATTGCACGCTCTATATAGAGGTGAGCTTCAGTTAGAAGACTTAAAAATTTGGTTCGACTGGTCCGATAAATTCACTATTCAATGATGTTGAAATGGTCAACCACATATCAACCTGCATAAATGAAAATAACTAGTTAATGATTATATTACTTGTTTATCAACTACGATTGGAATACTGTATTGCAGGTTATGTAGGTTAAGATTTTCATGTATATTAATATGGAATATAATGTGTGAATGTAGTACTGACCGATTTTTTTTTATTTTCACCATTATACCGCAATCTTCCTCGTGCAAAATCTTCGTGTTCTTTCATATACTTCAATAATATTTTTTTTTTTGTCTTTCTGTCACATTCATGTTCACAATTTATTCTTTTCACGCTTCACAACAACACTCCGTGACAACAACTCTTGTCTGAGAAAATGGCGTCCACTTTCGTGAAAATGTGAGATCCCTATACCGGAAGTGCCTAGTGACTTCACATTTTCACTCGAGAGATCCGTAATAGGGTGACTAAACTCACGTGAGATGAAAATGCGAGAAGTGAGTAAACTCACTCGAGAACTGTAATAAGCCCCCTGGGTATTAATGCGGGGAAGGCGGGTTTTACTAAGGATAGATTTTAGTGTGAATCGGATTGATCCTACCTGGTACAGACGTTGATAAGGCCTCGGTTGCGACGGTAACAAACAATAAACGGTCGGAGAGCCGGGGGTTAGCGTAGGTCGTCTAGTTCCAAATCAATAGTCCAATAATCCAAATCACAAATCAATATCCAGGTACACAAGCACGGGTCGTTATAGTACACAGAAATTATACTCAAACTCTACACAAAACTCCTCAAACGAAACTCAGAGACTCTCTCTCTCTCTCTCTCTCTCTCTCTCTCTCGCTCTCCGTCTGATTCTCGTCCAATTGCTAACCTCTGCGAATTAGGTAAACTCTTCGAAAGGGTTGTTCACCGGCAAATCCTGTGTTACATCAATGAGCACAATATCTTAGATCCGCGGCAGTCAGGTTATCGGGCGGGGCTTAGCACCCAAACGGCGCTACTGCGTCTTTGCCATGATGTCAGGCAGGGTGTGGATGAGAAATGCGTTACAATTTTGGTTCTCTTCGACTTCAGCAAGGCCTTTGATACGGTGGAGCATCTTCGCTTGCTTGAGAAGCTCAGGGGGATTGGGTTCTCTGAAGGATCCATAGGTTGGGTTTTTTCGTACCTTGTCGGTCGCTCCCAGGCAGTCGTTGACTCTCATGGTGCTTGTTCATCTTGGCTTAGTACGTCATCCGGAGTTCCGCAAGGGTCAGTGCTTGGTGCCCTCCTATTTTCACTGTTTATAAATGACATCGGGGCCAAGCTACTCCATTCTCAGCACCTTATCTACGCTGATGACACCCAAATCTACCTATCCTGTCCTCCCTCTGAGCTTGTCGATCGTATTGTGAGGATTGCTCATGATGTGGGCGTCATTGCTGATTTTGCTCGATCTAATGGATTAAAGCTCAATTTAGCCAAGTCAAAGGTCCTTATTCAGGGTAGCGGTACTTTTATAAACCGGATTGACTTGGCTGGTCTGCCTCCTATCTCAATTGCTGGGACTTCAATCCCTCACGTTAGCAGTATCCGTAATCTCGGGGTCACCATGAGTGCCAATCTTTCCTGGCGTAGTCATGTGATGACTATTTCTAACAAAGTCAATTTTTCACTTTTTCGCCTTAAGTACCATCGTAATGCTCTGTCGCGCGAGCTAAGATCGTCTCTTGTTGTCTCTCTCATCTTCCCCCAGCTTGACTATTGCTGCCTTGTTTTTAATGACTTGACTGGTGAACTAAACCTCGTGCTTCAAAGGCTACTTAATAGTGCAATAAGATTCGTTTTCGATTTGCGTCGCGACGAGCATATTACCCCTTATCGCAGGCAGCTGGGATGGCTCTCAGTGAGATCGCAGCGCCTATATTTTCTGGGCATAATGGTCTACAACATCCTGCATGGTGCAGTGCCGGCTTACTTGTCCGACATTTTCACTCGTCCTAGGTTAGACGGCTCTCGTCCTTCGCAGCAGGCCTCTCCTGCTGTCTTTCACACGCCGTCACATCGGACCTGTATATCTAGAAATTCTTTTCTTCTCTCAGCCGTGTAGTTTTGGCATTCTTTACCGGCTAACATCATCTCTTCTCCATCTATTGGCACCTTCAAAAGTAGTCTGTTCGCGTATTTATTTTCGCTTGACGTTGAATCCTCCTGACTGCTCTGCTGGCTACGATTGGGGGTATTGGTCACCGTAGTGCTACATAAGGCTGTGCATCAACGCTTGGCATGCTCCTTTATCTAAGTTAATTTAATCAGCTATCTTTAGTCTTCTCTATTTTTATATTTTATATTATTTTACATCCATGCTATTTTTGCTATTTTTAAATTTATCCTACTATCTTAACTATCTATCTATTTTTATTTTATATTATGTATATTGTACATCTAGCTTTACTGTGCTGCATCTGTCTGATCCTATTCTATCTATTTTACATTCGGTTATATATATAAGGATGCGTTGTTCTAGAGTTACTCTGCTGAGCCATTCAAAAACTGTTATTCACGCTCGTTTCTGTAAACTAAGCCACATCTGTAATGATGTAAATTTGCCTCAAGGTCTACCAAGGCATAAATAAATATTAATCAACCAATCACAATCAATCATGGGGTTATAACTGGTGCCTCGTGCAAGCACAATCTCCACACATGGTGTGTTCAAGTACAGCTGAACTTGGATCGGGCAAAGTATGCTACTGAGGCTGTGCGCGATGTCTGCCCGGTCTGCTCGGTCTGTAATCCGGAGGCAGATCAGATGGCCACCCTGAGATCGATTGATGCTAGGCTATATACAGTTGATGCGACAGCTTTAACGGTAGACGTGCTTCTGACTAATATAAAGAGT
The DNA here is from genome assembly GCA_943736025.1 of Tenthredo mesomela. Classification (NCBI taxonomy): domain Eukaryota; kingdom Metazoa; phylum Arthropoda; class Insecta; order Hymenoptera; family Tenthredinidae; genus Tenthredo; species Tenthredo mesomela. The sequence continues at coordinate 18,436,941 of OX031018.1, read as the reverse complement.
CTCACTTCCAAGGTTAATACGTTGGTCGCTGATAACACCGCATTCAAAGCGGAACTTGTGGAAGTTCGTGGAGCTCTGGCGAGTGTCAGGAAGGACTTGGACAAGGTAGTTGTGGAAGCTGCGACTAGTGCTGCTCGCTTGCAGGCTATCGAAGATCAGCTTGCCAGTGGCTCTTTAGTTGGCGGCCTTTCGCCGGCTGATCAGGCTACTCTGCTTCACCTTGCCTATCGTGACGTGGCTAATCAGCTGGTTGTCACCGGAGTGCCGGAATGCAGTGCTGATGAGAAGGAAGACGTGAGTGAGGTGGTGTCGCGGTTAGCTGCTGCGCTTGAGCTGACCCTACCCCCTGGCGAGATCGTTAAAGCAGAGCGAAAGGGTAAAAAGATATTGGCCAGTAAGAGGACGTCAATGGCACCAGATGATGGTAGGACAGGAGCTCGTGCGATCCTGTTAGAGCTATCGTAGAAGGCAATGTGTGATGAACTCATTGCTGCAAAGAAATCAAAGCCTGAAATGAGAGCCAGCTCCGTCGATGAGCGGTATTCTGACAGCGTAGTCTATATGAATCATCGACACCCGGCGCAATTGCAACGGCTACGCACTGAGTTCCTTAAAACTTTCCCGTCTCTCTGAGCCAAAGGTGTTTGGATTTATAACGGAGCCATCCACGTTAGGAAGGATGATGCTACGAAGCCTATCAAAGTGCTGCCATTCACGGACTTGGCGAAGCTTACCATCCCTGCTAGAAGTTTCGAATAGAAACGGATACAAAAAAAATGTATCCGTTTCAACTAGGTTTCTGGTTCCGGATTTTCGGATATGTAATCAGATTATCAGGATAGAATATTAATTCGTTTTTATTGTGAGATTCGTATAGACTGTGAATAAAATCGAATCGTCATAACTGCAATAGGTATCGATTCGTATCTATCCTACAACGGGCATGGTCCGTATAGGTTTCTATCCGCACGCATTGCCACGTGTGCTAGCGTGAAACAATACTTATCGTTGTGTATCCGTTTCTATACGTTTCTTCCGCAATTTAACGTATGCTGCTTATCAGATGCTATCCATTCGAATCCAATACGACTCTATCCGTCTGTTACTGCCTTACCGCTCCGTCGTTCCTAATTAGAATCAATCCGGATGTATCCTATGACAGGCATGGCCCGTATAGGTTTATATCCGCACACATTCTGGTTTGACCTCGCAGCCGTGCACGATAGAAACGGATACAAAAAGAGTGTATCCGTTTCAATTACATTTCTGGTTCCGGATCTTCGGATATGTAATCAGATTATCATGATAGAGAACCAGTTCGTTTCTATTGTGAATTCGTTTGTATCGGTGTTACCCAATTAACTTTCCCATTTTGTTTTTTCTTTTTCATTTTATTTTCATGTGGGTCACCCATCCAAATTGTGGTCGCAGATGAAATTGCTTAACTTCGTTGATCAACTGACGTCCGGTGTTGATCTGGATCTAATCGTCGCCTGTTGCAATCTCTAACACTTTTCGACTCAATAGGTAAACTTTAGCCGTTAGCCGAGAGCCGTTAATTCAAATTCATTTTCTATTGGCCGCCGAAAGCTCCACCGATTGCCCCAATCGAATCCGATTCAATTCTAATTGGTTGCTATTGGATTTTATTGTTTTCTATCGCTTTTTTCAACCAGGGTAGGTATCGATTCGTATCTATCCTACAACGGGTATGGTCTGTATAGGTTTCTATCCGCATGTTGCTACAGCGGATCTACTCATCGTCGTCTATCCGGATATACTCATAAAGTAGGACAGGTGGATGGATCGGAAGGAAACTGATAGGAAACCCTGGTGGAGGTTTCAGATAGATTCGGATAGGGCAACTTTTCTATCCGTTTGAATCCATTTCATTCCGAAATTTGTCCACGACCGAATTGGTTTTATTCCGAGTGAATCAGTTAAAAATCCGGATGGTATCCGCTTGAATCCGTTCGGATCCGACCGAATCCGAAATCGCGGAGATTCCAATCCGTTCGAATCCAACCGAATCCGAGTCAATCTGAAAAAAGTGGAGATTCCAATCCGCTTGAATCCGACCCAATTCGAGTCAATCTGAAAAAGCGGAAATTCCAATCTGTTTGAATCCGAGTCAATCTGAAAAACCAGACAACCAGACTGATATAGTCTATTATGTGGTATGCCCGTAGACCAAGTGTTTTTCGGCGAGGATAGTGATTTCAGGACGAGCTAAAGGCGAGCCGTAAGCGAGTTCTGAAATTATTTTTCAAGTCAAAAACGGTACACGGGTACGCCCCATACCATATTTTTCGGAATAGGGATGAAAAGTCACTTTGACGCCTGTTGAGATTCACACTTGTTACGACGAAGAGTGAGGTTATGGCGCGATCTGTCGCGCACTTCGAACTGCGCATCAAAACTGCAGTATGAAGACTTTATACGGCAGCTTTGGAATGCACACTTCGAACTGCGCGTCCAGACTGCGGTATAAAGACTCTATAGGGCGTTCTGAAATTAGCCGTACAAAGTGGTACTTACGGATCGAAAACAGGCGTCAAAAAGTGACTTTTTAATGCCTTTGCCGAAAAAAGATTGTTTCAGCGTTATTTAGGAATTATTCGTATTGCAGTTAGCATTGCTTAAGAAACTGAGAGGTATTGAAATTTGGTAGATATAGCCACAGATCCATTCGGATTGAACGTACAGATTAAGTAGGATTGGAAGTGGTTTCCGGATTCGTGTCGGATTCGCTCGGATTGGATGTACGGATTGAATAGAATAGAAGTGAGTTCCGGATTAGTATCGGATTCATTCGAATTGGCTGTACGAACTGAATAGGATTGAAAGTGAGTTCCGGATTAGTATCGGATTCATTCGAATTGGCTGTAGGAACTGAATAGGATTGAAAGTGAGTTCCGGATTGATGTCGGATTCGCTCGGATTGGTTGTACGGATGGAATAGGATTGAAAGTGAGTTTCGGATTGGGGTCGGATTCGCTCGGATTGAACGGATTGAACGGACGAATTAGAAAGAACGCGACGTACGGATTGAATAGGAATGAACGTGAATTACGGATTGGTGTCAGATTCATTTGGATTGAACTCGAAGTCGATGCACGGATTCAGATGGATTAAAAACCTCGGCTTCGGAATGACTCGGATGAATCCGTATTGTTAAGGTGACAGATTTCGCAATGGATCGGAATAGTTCGGATGCGACCGGATTGAAGTCCTACCCGAAACCTCCACCAGAGAAGGTATCTAGACACTCCGATTGAAGCGAATAGCGCCAGAAACGTAGACAATCACGGATGAATTGGCGATTTTGGCTCCCGAATAGACTCGGATAGGCGGATGGATCGGAGGCAGACGGATAAGCAACGTATTTGGAAATTCGGATTGAATCTTATAGCGCCAGTAACGTACAAGATCACATCGAATCCGGATAAAACGAGGATCTCTGCTTCCGGATAAAGTAGGATAGGTGGATGGATCGGAAGAAAACTGATAGGAAAGGTATCTGGACACTCCGATTGAAGCGAATAGCTCCAGAAACGTACACAATCACGGATGAATTGGCGATTTTGGCTCCCGAATAGACTCGGATAGGCGAATGGATCGGAGGCAGACGGATAAGCAACGTATTTGTAAATTCGGTTGAATCTTATAGCACCAGTAACGTACAAGATCACATGCAGTCCGGATAAAACGAGGATCTCGACTTCCGGATAGTGTAGGATAGGTGGATGGATCGGAAGGAAACTGATAGGAAAGGTATCTGGAAATCTGGATTAAATCGTATAGCGCCAGGAACATACAAGATCAGGTGGGATTCGGATGAAACGAGAAGCTCGACTTTCGGAAAGACTCGGATAGGTAAATGGATCGGAAGCAGACGGATCGGCAAGGTATGTGGAAATCCGGATTGAATCGAAAAGCCACAAGAATGTAAGAGATCACACGGAAACCGGATAGAACGTGAATCGATTTTTTCAATTTCAGAACGATAAGCTGCAAGTCCGGAATGAAATCGATTGAAATTGATTCAGGTCAGACCCTATTAAATCAAATAGAATGAGACTCTTGATGGTCCGAATACAATCGAATACATTTTTTATGGTAATAATCGGAATGAATTACATGTGGAATTCACATCGTATAGAATCTGATAAAAACGGAAAGAAATTCTATCGGTATTTCCTGATAGCGACCGTTACCTGATTGAATCGTATACGATCTGGGTTGCGATTCTGTAACTTTCCGCTAACTCGCTAACTTCGTCCAATCGGAGATCGTTGCGGCCCGTAACGATCTCCGATTGGACGCTCCTCAGCCAACCAACGGTCTTAGAGCGAAAAGTTAGCAAGTTAGCGAGTTAGCGAGTTAGCGGAAAGTTACAGAATCGCAACCCTGATTAGTGTTGTATTCGCAACTTTGCGGTTCTGGATAGACCGCATAGAAACTGATTGAAGTTAGTCAATATTTCTATTCGAATGAACTAGATTCTATCGGATTTTTCCAGCAGGGATCTGACGCCCTGCACAGCCTCCTCGTCCATAGTTTCTCGTAGCAGTCCGCTGAAAGTTAAGCTTTAAAATTGTTCGAGGTTGAGCTGGTGGCATGCTTGCCGCGGTACAAGTGTGACTTTGTTTATAGTGACCTCAACGTGGAAGAGTTATGTGATTGGCACGTCGTGTATTGGCTTTTTGCTTTTTGTTTTTGCTTTTTGTTTTTGTTCTCAGCTTTAGCCTTTAGCTTTGACTATCTCATGACTATCTTATAAGATATATAGATTATATCTTATATCTTATGTTATTTCTGCTTAATTCTTACTTTATCTTGATCATCATTTTTTTCTGTCTTTGTTCTACTTTTGCTTTTAGATTTATTCTTACTTCTTATTCTATTTGTCTATTGTTATTCTATATCTTCGAGTCTTATTGCTACTACTACTTGTTACTTTTTTTTGTTTTTACTCTATACTGTCATGCCTTTCTATTATTTTTATGTGATTTTGTTCGTCATATCCTCATATTTCGTATCACGACACTTGTAGTAATTTAATTTGCCTGTGGCCCTTAGGGAGCATCGCTCTAGGGTCAAATAAATTTCCTTTCTCTCTCTCTCTCTCTCTGTCTCAATTTTCCGGTTACAGACTTTTCCAGACTTTTCACGAGGTGTACTCTAATAGTCCATAAAATGGAATGAGCTTCTCTTCCGGTATCTCTAGTAACAACCGGCATCGCCCGGTGAGCGAGCGCTGGCGGCGACCCGATCGCCATGTGCGAGGATCTGCAGCCAATAGGCTTCGCTGAGCGAGAGCGGCGCGATTTAAATCGTGCGGCTGGGCTTAGGCACGTCCGTAGGTCAGTTAGGCGGAAGTCTAACGTGCACCACGTTACAATACATGAGATTTACTTCAATACTAAATTTATAACATTTCAATATTGTACAATAAATACAACTTATGAAACATGAAATATTCACTAAACTGAGATTTATTCATTGGACCTTCGGCTTAATAATGTTATGTAATTCACAGTTATCTCCAGACCGTAGTTCGCGTAAGACACGAAGCTTGTGGGTAAAATACCGATCGATGGTGATTTCTGCCTGCATTTTCGGATTGGTGAGAAAGAAATACCGGGATTAGAAAAAAAAAAAAATTAACTCGCTACGACCATTTTTGACGGAGATAATCTGATTGTTAACTAAGCGGCGGGTGCCGGAGCGCGATTGGCTGGGGCGCTTTCCCACCACGCCGCCGGACGCGACTAACGCCGCGGTTCCAGATTTCTTACCCGCGCGGTTGAATTTTGCGGCTTGTCGCGTTGACACGAACGATACAAGGGCCTGTAACCCATTCAGGGTCATACCTGAAACTCTCTAGAGTGCTATCGACCTTGATTATACCTGAAATATTGATTAGAACATTGTCAAATGAATAAATGATAGAACAGTCCGTATCTCCGGTCGTAATGAAGATATCGGAACGATTTTTTTTTCAAATTGTACGCATTTCGAAGGCCTATTATAATCGCGTAGATTAGATCCGTGTATTGGATAGTTATTCTCTTTTGTTTAGAAGCCAAAATTTGATATCCTCTAAAAACGTACTTTTTTGAGTAAAAAAAAAAACACTTTTTTATGTCATATCCTGCATCTACGTTCCAAATACTAGCACCACGATTTTTTTGTTTCCTGTGAGACCATCCCTACAGAAGTTATGAGCAAAGGGCAGATTTTCGGAGATCGGTTATTGTTGCTAAACTATGTAAGATAGCCTGGTCAACTTTGCGCACTTCTCTTGACGACAGGTTGTTCTAGATGCCAGATGATTTTCATGACGACGCGTTGACAATTCACTGAGTTACTTACAATAAACGAAATGCAATCGATTCAATTTTGATTGCATTTTACGGTTAAACTAACAATGATACGTCATTTCTTTATAAGACTCAACTTGCAAAAAAAAAATTCAGAGAACAACTTTTGTAGGGAACATTTTTCTCTGAAACACATAACGACCAAACTAACGTTTAAATGGCGTGTTTTCACTTTTTAATTAAATATAGGCCTCTTGGATAACATACAGACACGCTACTAGTGTGCGTGAGAGCTGTGTACATATACGGCTGACAGCGCCGCCTAACGTGGACGTTTGACAAAACAGTGACGTGAATTTCATGCGTGTATACGCCACACAAGCTTAGTCTACTTTGTATGTAAAGGTATCCAAGAGGCCTATAGCGGACAAACCCGGACCTCACTCAATACACAAACTTAGGGTTATGTTCCTGGCTATCCTGATTGACCTGTACAAAAATCGCCGGCTATAACAAATAAGTGGACTGATCTTGTGTACATTCCGACTGGACTAATTCTCCATTTCCGAGGTTATGCCGACTCGGCACGACGCACACGTTATTTCGAAACAACCGATTACAACACATTCACGGCTGTTACAATTGAACCGCCGGATCGTAGAAGGGCATATAAAATTATTTTGCGATTTTGAGATGGCCCCTGACCACTTCTAGAGAAGATGTGAATTTTTGATTTTTCAAACCCGTATCCTCATAGGAAATTTGATTGCGCTTCTCTTTTTCCTCTTGAAAAAAGTTATAGCTTTCTTAGTTTTCGAAATAATGTGAAAAAACAAATTTTTTTCACAACGAAAAATGTTTCTCTTTTTTCACTTCAACTCGCTGTAAAACCTAAGATATTCCGACTTTTTACTTGAAATTTGGAGCAATTATGTGTCGAACTATTCTGAAACCAGTAGAGTGACTAAAATTTTTCTTCATTCCAACCCAAAAAAGTTATCCGATTTGTTCTGAGTGATTACACAAATCGCGTTTGAATGTTTAAAATCGCTCGGTTTATCGAGGTAAGTTTGAGCAATCGCAAACTTCCAGTGGACGAAATGGTTGTCAGGATATGTAGAAGTTTTCTGTGAAGTTTGAATCCGATTGAGCCAGCCGTTAATAAATTACGAGTGTTTAATTATTATTATTAATATTATTATTATTATTATTATTATTATTATTATTATTATTATTATTATTATTATTATTATTATTATTATTATTATTATTTTGTTTTATTATTATTATTATTATTATGTTTTATTATTATATCTCCCGTGAGTTGGAGATTGAGAAGGTAGCATTATTAATCACTTCTAAAGATTATCTAATGTATACGTGTTCAAGAGTAGTGCAATACATGATAAATAATAAGAATAATAAACCTTAATATCTTTCAACAAAAAAGACGTGGCAATGTTTACAAAACATTCCAAGAAATATGTTTCTAATGGGAAAGAAACAGACAGACAAAAAGAATATTATACTTTAAGTACTGGGAGCTGAATCGAAGAATGTTTCTTTTTCAACGTGTCACGGAAGAAATTATTCTTTTTAGGGTTATAAAACAAATTCATATGAATTCATGCACGAAAATATCATTGGAAAATAATTTATCCCAAGTGCAGCGGCCGTCCATAAAGGTGGCCGTGCAATCGGATTCAAACTTCACAGAAAACTTCTACATATCCTGACAACCATTGCGTCCACTGGAAGTTTGCAATTGCTCAAACTTACCTCGATAAACCGAGCGATTTTAAACATTCAAACGCGATTTGTGTAATCACTCAGAAAAAATTGGATAACTTTTTTGAGTTGGAATAAAGAAAAATTTTAGTCACTCTACTGGTTTCAGAATAGTTCGACACATAATTGCTCCAAATTTCAAGTAAAAAGTCGGAATATCTTAGGTTTTACAGCGAGTTGAAGTGAAAAAAGAGAAACATTTTTCGTTGTGAAAAAAATTTGTTTTTTCACATTATTTCGAAAACTAAGAAAGCTATAACTTTTTTCAAGAGGAAAAAGAGATGCGCAATCAAATTTCCTATAAGGATACGGATTTGAAAAATCAAAAATTCACATCTTCTCTAGAAGTGGTCAGGGGCCATCTCAAAATCGCAAAATAATTTTATATGCCCTTCTACGATCCGGCGGTTCAATTTTTAGAGCGGCGATTGCAGCGCACCGTGTTATCGCGGAGTTTCGGTGCTTCAAACAAGCACCGAGACAGAGTATCTACACGCACAACAACAACAACAACAACAACAACAACAACACTTTTAAAATTTTTGAATTTCAAACGAAAAAGTAATGCGCGCGAGCTATTAGCAACTTGAAATCAAAAAACAAAATTGTGCTAGCGAGATAGCAGTTTTCGACTTTAACTCGAGATATCATGTTTTTCCATCACAATTTGAGATATCATGTTTTCCTACCACAATTTGATCATTTTTTTCAACCAAAATTTGAGATATCGTGTTTCCGAACCAGAATTTGAGATATCATGTTTTTCATCCAGAATTTGAGATATCATGTTTTTCTACCACAATTTGAGATATAGTTCTACGTTGAGGCGTCGATATGATCTGCAGATAATTTCAATTACAGAAAAATTTCGGAGTTTTGAGTTTCAGTCAGGCCTTCCCTTCCGCAGCAAGCTTCCTTCCTTTCTACTCAATAAATCGGACAAGAAAGCTGAGATTTTCGGGATTTGTCGAAAAGTTAAATAGATGAAGGTTTTGGTTTTAAAAATTACAGAGACACTCTGGTGGCATGCAAAAGCTGCGGACGTCGTTTCGCCCAAGACAGACTATCGCTTCACGAAAAAATCTGTGCTATGACTGGACAGAAGAAACGTAAGCAGTTTAATACGGCGTTGCATCGGGTTCAAGGTACCGAACTGGAGGAGTTTGCTAAGAAGAGCGCACCCGTCGGAAGGCAAGCAGAGGTTAGTTTCTTCTCCATCAGCTCGTCACTTTCTTATCTAGTTAAGAGACCTCCCTAGAAGAATAATCATGGAAATTCCAGAATAAAAGCACGTGTTTTCCTATTTTTTCAATGGTATTTTTTATTTGTATAATAATATTTTGCGAGTCAACATTTTTTTGATACACTGAGAAAAAAGTATTTTTCCTATCAAAATACCAAGTATTACCGTGCGAGTTTAGTTGCAGTCAAAATACGTATTGCTCTCAGCAAAATACCTGTTATGGGAATAGTAAGCTGCGTCGCCGTACGTATAGTTCTGAGCAAAATACAATGTATTGTTAGTAGAGCAATACCAAGTTTTGTTCTCAGAACAAGAAATATTGTCAGTGGAAAAATATAGTTTTCTCAGTGTATAAACGGTTTCATGATCATGCCGTGATTACCCAAACACTCCCAAGTTTTAATCAGTCCCGCTCGCGGATCGGAGGTGTGACATGGCGTAACTAGACGCAATATAAAAAAAATTGGTGAATTTTGAAGAAAATGAAAGTATGTAACTTTTGACCAGTCGAAAAGTAGTACATTTGGGGAATTCCATACCAACTGGGTCGACTCAAAACCCTGATCCGTATCGATTTTGTGGATAATTTTTTCTTAGATTCAACAGGCTCAAAGTAATTCAGTGAATTTTTTTCAAATTTTTATCTCCCGTGGTCCTCGAGTTTCAAATTTTTGAAAAATATATATTTTCATTCATCACCAGTCATTAAAACGCCTATATTATCGGTTCCGCACTATCGATTTTCAAAAACAATGTGATGAAATTGATCAGCAGGAAACGTAGGTACTTTCTGAAAAAAAATTTCCGCAAATTCTTATGGCTTAGCCTTCACAGTTGAATTTCGAATCAAAATATAAAAATTGAATTTTCGACATGTATGCCCCGATTGAAAATTATGAATAAATTCTCAAAAATACTTGCTTCAAAAACAAAAATTTTGAGCCGTGTCCGATCGTGGAACTATGATTCCTTCATATTGTTTTTAAACTTTCAAGATTTGGAATGATGTGATTTTTTATACACCCCAGCCGCTCAGCACCCCAGACACGTGAATAGTTCAAAACATATTCTTAGACTTAATTGATATTATATACAATAGGGTGGTCCTTATTTGGGGTATGTTCGAATTTTTTTTTACGATAGTCCTAAATCGGTTCCAAATAAATCAGAAATAACGCCTGCCAAGTTTAAGGGGGTATCCACACCTTTAAATGGGTTAACATTCTGAGAAAGAGATTGATATCTTACAGCGAATTTGAGAGTCTGATCAAATCCGAAAAAATCATGAAGTTTGAGGAGGGTTTGACCCTCATTATCCGTATATAACATTGGATATTATTTTGAGTCTAATAGTAGTTACGCTCAATACAGAAAAATACAAAATTGGTCGGTTGTCGTAAAGAATCAGTAGTATCGTTGGACCAATTCTGGAGTTTTTGGTCCTCAATTGTTCAGAAGAGATGCCTCTATCAGATGAACATACAACTTTTCGATATCGTCAAAATTGCCTGACTTATTTAGTTTTTACTGAGATTTTTCCATTTTTTCAATTTTTCATCTCTACTTTTTGTATTATCTCAATCAAAAATGGTGATATCAAAAAGTTGTATGTTCATCTGATAGAGGCCTTGATTCTCAAAATTTGAAGACCAAAAACTCCAGAATCGGTCCAACGATGGTCCTGATTCTTTACGACAACCGGTCAAAATATTCATTCTCCAGAAATCAACTTTGAAACTTTTTATTTTTTCATTTTTTTTTTGATTTTCTACTTTTCCCAGAAGAGAAAATGTAGCTACAGAAAATCGAGTTCTAAGATTCTGCTTATGATTGATATGCTGGATCCGCAGCTGCTCTCGTATCGATGTGTTATGAGTCGAGTCTAGACACATATGCCAGGCGTAGGCTTGTAGTGAGTTTTGACCTGTAGTCCAGTCACCAGGGAAGTCTACCCTACAAAAATAGAGAGTGAAGCGAATTTTGGTGAAAATGGTTAATTTCGGGGTGTATAACGAGAATCACTTCGAATCCCTGAAAATTTGGCGCCGCGCCCCCCTCCAGGGGGGTGAAAACATGCGAAATTTCAGTTTTCACGCCATACGGGTAGAAGGGTTGTTCCTACGACCAAGATAGTTATCATCATCTTTGTAGCCGACAAAATTTCTGACAAAATTGTCCCACTGCGATTTCTTGTACAGGGGATAGCTTCCGAGATATAGCCATCCCAAGATGCGACTAAAATCGAGAAACTCGGCTAACGCGCCAAATTTGCAGTGATTTGCGCGGTTCGTTGTGTCGTCGAGCTGCTTCATCCGTTCTTAAAATGTTCTGACACTTTTTTGCAAGGATTGAGACAACCTAAAAAATGAATTTTTCGAAGCTTCGCTAGCTTAAGAACGCTGCAAGTTATAACCGTTCAAAGTGGTACTTTGAAAAAAAAAAAAAATCAGTCATTTACTCTTTTGTAAATGCTGCTATTGCAGACTTTTAGGCCGAAACCGCGAATTTCGGCTGGTGCAATCGATAGAGGATTTCGCGATCTAAAAATGAAGTCACTTGCATTACCCTGCTAGCGCAGACGGTTTTCAAATGCGAGGCGATATAACGATCCGCGCGAATCACTGCAAATTTGGCGCGTCAGCCGAGTTTTTCGATTTTAGTCGCATATTGGAATGGCTATATCTCGGAAGCTATCCCCCGCACAAGAAATTGCTGTGGGACAATTTTGTCAGAAATTTTGTCGGCTACAAAGATGATAGAAACTATCTTGGTCATAGGAACAACCCTTCTACGCGTATGGCGTGAAAACTGAAATTTCGCAAAAGAGACTTTCGCTAAATTTGCAGTGATTCGCGCGGATCGTTATGTCGCCTCGCATTTGAAAACCGTCTGCGCTAGCAGGGTAATGCAAGAGACTTCATTTTTAGATCGTGAAATCCTCTATCGATTGCACCAGCCGAAATTCGCGGTTTCGGCCTAAAAGTCTGCAATAGCAGCATTTGCAAAAGAGTAAATAACTGATTTTTTTTTTTTTTTAAAGTACCGATTTGAACGGCCATAACTTGCAGCGTTCTTAAGCTAGCGAAGCTTCGAAAAATTTATTTTTTAGGTTGTCTCAATCCTCGCAAAAAAGTGTCAGAACATTTTAAGAACGGATGAAGCAGCTCGACGACACAACGATCCGCGCAAATCACTGCAAATTTGGCGCGTCAGCCGAGTTTTTCGATTTTAGTCGCATCTTGGGATGGCTATATCTCGGAAGCTATCCCCCGCACAAGAAATTGCTGTGGGACAATTTCGTCAGAAATTTTGTCGGCTACAAAGATGATAATAACTATCTTGTTCGTAGGAACAACCCTTCTACGCGTATGGCGTGAAAACTGAAATTTCGCATGATTTCACCCCCCTGGAGGGGGGCGCGGCGCCAAATTTTCAGGGATTCGAAGTGATTCTCGTTATACACCCCGAAATGAACCATTTTCACCAAAATTCGCTTCACTCTCTATTTTTGTAGGGTAGACCTGCTGTACGGCCCTCGGTGACTGGACTACTGTTCTGTCCAACAACAGTGTCCGGTAGGTGTCCAGTAAGGCTGCTAGAAAAAGAATGAATTGCGTCAGGAAAAATCTAATCAAAATTTTTTAAAACATGAAAATCCTTCAGAATTCTTAAGAGGAGACTTCGGTGAAATTTTTGGCAGCAACAGGTTTTTTAATTTTTACAACTTTGAAAAGACATGGATAGAACAATCTTTGCAGCAGTTTTTGAATAATGTCAGTATAGATAGTGAAAAAAAGTTTCAGCCTCCTGCGATGAAAGTGTAGACGCAAAGAATTTTTGACAGCGGTGAGAAAAATCTTCTTCGCAAAGTTCGCTGCGCTTACATTTTCATCGCAGGAAGCTGAAATTTTTTTTCACAGTCTATACTAACATTATTCAAAAACTGCTGGAAGGATTCTTTTATACAACCTCAAATAGCAATTTTCCAAATTTCACCGAAACCTCACCTTAATCTTCAATATTTTTGAGATTCAGAAGATGCTAGCACAATTTTTGTCAGTACTCCGAAAGTTCTCCCATCTTTCATCAATCATACCTTCTTTCTTATAATATTTATCAAACTTTCGCAATTAATATAATATAGAAATACTAATCTTTTTAGAAATCTGAATGTGTAGTCTCCTGGCATCGATTTCAAATGCACTTTTTTGATGGATCATCTTCTTTCGATTCCGACGTCTCATCTCATCTCAGATATATACTGTAACATTGCATGTTACCACAGGCTCCTTACCCCTTGGACGACCTTAGCGGAGTGTCTGATTTTGAGTGAATGATTAGGATGGCCCTGAGGCCTGGCAATAATTCCGAGAGACGATCGTGACCGACTAAAATCTGTATAACTCCCTATTTATTCTTTTGTTTTTCTTTACGCATTTTCTCTGGCATGTGGGAGACGAGGCCTCGGCGAAGGCTCACATTTACTCCGAAACCACGGACAGACGCACGTCCGACACCTAAAATCGACCAGGGTTGCGATTCTGTAACTTTCCGCTAACTCGCTAACTCGCTAACTCGCTAACTTTTCGCTCTAAGACCGTTGGTTGGCTGAGGAGCGTCCAATCGGAGATCGTTACGGGCCGCAACGATCTCCGATTGGACGAAGTTAGCGAGTTAGCGAGTTAGCGAGTTAGCGGAAAGTTACAGAATCGCAACCCTGAAGGATCCCTGCCAACCATAAGAACACCACACGAGCTGTAGGAGGTAGTACTGGCCAGGCTACCTCCAACGCCGAGATAGAGGACACGGGGGGAGTGCCGAGGGCATTCTGCAACGAGGGATATCGGTGGCGGAAGAGATTCCCGCCGCCTAGAAGAGCCTGCAACCCGTGTTCCTTTGAAGTAATGAGCTTCAACCACCGTGGTGGATTTTGAATATTCGCGCGTAGCGAAACTAGGGATCTTTCGGTCGATGGGAAATCAATAGTCGATCGCCTGATATGTGCGCTAAGTACCGGCGCCATGCGGTCTACTCACTCTGCGTTAGACTAGCGTATAGATCACTCGCGTGAAAAATATCGCTGCGTACTAAGTAAAAAAAAAAACTTTATATCTGTTCTTTTTGCGTTCAACCCCGTGGGTTCTCTAGAATATTAAATTTAGCTGTTGTGGAGTGAGTGTGTGAGGAGCCGAAATTGTATTCCCGAGGGAATCTCAGACCGAGGGATGGACTGGGTCCGAGAACGAGGGCAGTTTATGGCGTGGCTGGAAGACGGTAAGCGTTAGCCATTCCTACTCAGGATAATTCGCATCCGGCAACGGCGATCCGCCATCTTGCCATAGATCCAGCCACGAGGCTAATTAATATTTTTGGGATCGAATTAAGCCGATCTCCGAAGGGTAGGCCGTCACTAGTGTCCCTTTGCCTTAGATTTTGTAGTTCGAGTCTTTATTTTTGGAGTAATTATTCGCGTAGTTAATAATTGAGTCAAGTGCGTACCTGTAGTACACGAGTACGACAGAGACAGTACGAGTCGGTCCCTGTCGCTCTCTCTTCCTCCTGCCGGGAGAGACGTAGCTCGAGGCTTAGCCGAGAGTATTTGTTGTTCTTCGCGTTAGAATTTAGGGTTCATTACTTAACTTTCGTAGTTAATAAATTCAATAAATTATCCGCAGAGTTAGTTTAAATTAGTTGTAGGAAAAATCTGTAAATAGTGTGTGAATAAGAAGCTCTTCGGAGCGATACGATAACGAGAGACTTCGTCTCTCGGAGACGAGCTAGTCGTCGTAGTACGACCTAAGACTGAGTAACTCATAATTAGTTATTATTTTACGATCGTTATTAATTAGTCATCAATTCTGCTCGTAGCAAATATTTAGTAAATTAGTAATTTAGTGAGGAGTGTCCCGCGAGGACTTGATTTGACGAGTTATATATTTCTTTTGTTGCATGAATTCTTTTTATTTGTTATTGCTCTCCTACGTGGAAGCTATTAGTTTGATTTTTATTGTAAAACTCGCCAAACGTGGCCAGGTCACTTTTACAAGACCTGTAGTCAATTTATACCCGCTGGGGAGTACCCCCGGGTACTAGTACTATTGTTTATATTTTTTTTGATACCATTTTTCTTGAATAAATTTTATTTTCTTTGTTAAATTCAAATTCACCGAGTCGTTAATACGCCCTGCTGATCCTTCAATTAATCCCGACCCCTCTCCGCGGTACTGACGCTAGCCGGCGCTCAAGTATCTGTAGTTTGTTTTTTTTTTTTATTAGTTAGATTTTCAGAAAGTGGCGATTATAAGCCTGGCGCCCAGCATCTTTGTTTTATTGTAAATTTTCCATTGGCCAATTGTCGAGTGGACGGTTCTCAGACTAGCTTTCCGGTCTGGTCTGAGGACCAGGAAAAATCCACGTCACAATACACGGAAAAAAAAAGATGTTGCTATCATAACAACAGCGGTGGAGTAAAATTTTTGTTGTACAAGAGACAGCAATTGCGATCTTAGTAACAACATTGTTATGTGGATTATGCTAACGTATATGCTAAGAATACACCAAGATTGTGGTCCGAAATTGTAGTGAATTCAGCAAGTTAGCTTGTTTAGTTAAACCACCTTGCTGTGCGTTCAACCTGTCATATAGTACTTGTGACAGTAACTTTTCGTTCAGATTTCGTCCTACCCCATGATTGTTGTAACTATTGCTACAATTCTTTAACAACAATTAAACAGTCACGGTTACATGCTACTCTGGCTGGCACAATAGTTGCATGCGATTGTGGTAAATGATAACACAATTGGGGTTACTACAACAATTTATTTTTTTCCGTGTACACTGTGTTTGTTCAATATTGAAAATTACTATTGTTTTGAATTCGTAATGACAGCACGACTATTTACAAACAAGTACACACCTAACCTCGAAAAAATCTAGATCGCAGCCATGTGTTCTCTCAATTATCACAATTCAAAAGAATATTGAAAATTAAATATGTACAAAAATCATAACTACAAAGAATTGAAAGATCACAAAATAAAATTCAAAAGCAAAATATATAAAAACGTCAAAAAAAGCAAGACAGTGGTGTTGGCGGTACTGTACAATATTTACGGGACCAATATGAGCGTCCGCGCGCCGCGCGGCGGCGCTTTTTCGCAATTCGGGACTGTCATGGCTGTAACTTTTCAAATCCTCTAGATTTTCGGACGCCAATTTATTTGCAGGTAAAGTAGGTCACTAGCATTCAAAAAAAAAAAGTATAAAAACAAAAACGATTTTTTGAAGATTCGAAGGTGTAGATACCCCTTAAGCCCTTAAAATAATACTAACCTGGCCCCCACGACAGTCAAAGTTTTAGATGGGAAATTGCATGTATTTTTTAAAACTAAACATTGAATTTCCATAACTCCGATGATTATTGATGAAAATAGTATATTATGCAACTAGTGCGTAAAGTGAGTTTTTCTTCACGAGTTTTCTGAGATCGCACGAGTGAAAAAAAAGTTACGCACGAGTCGCATACCCTATTTTATGCACGAACTGTGCGTAAAGTGCGCGTGTAAAGTTAAATTTTCGAGGCGTGGAGTGAATTTTTCGTAATGCCGTGTGTAAAGTACACTTCACGCATCGAAAATTTAGCTTTACACACACACTTTCCGCACAGTCGTGCATAAAATCTCAAATTTAGCGTACTTATTTGCACTTGTAGGATGTACGAAATGGTGCATTCGAAATTTTTTCAGATCATTAATTCTTACCTTTTAATGCTTAACTTTATGAACCGGGAGATGATGACACATTTTTTCAGATCATTTGTACCAGGATGGCGACTCGTCAGGGGTCTAATTACGTAATGACGAAAAGGAAAATGATGGTCATAGCGCTCGCACCGGCGGCCCAATCGCGTGGGCGTTTACCGAACGTGTCGGATAAATTTCGAGATTCGAACGATTTGTACCACAAAAATTGTTGTATTTTCCGATAGTCGATGAAAAAAAAAAGTAGGCGGTAGCGTATTTGGAACCGTCGGAAATGTGTTCTCGTCGGTATGGCGGGCTGTAGGCCGCACCGGAGAAGTATGGCCATTACGCTACCGCCTACTTTTTTTTCATCGACTATCGGAAAATACAAGAATTTTTGTGGTACAAATCGTTCGAATCTCGAAATTTATCCGACACGTTCGGTAAACACCCACGCGATTGGGCCGCCGGTGCGAGCGCTATGACCATCATTTTCCTTTTCGTCATTACGTAATTAGACCCCTGACGAGTCGACATCCTGGTACAAATGATCTGAAAAAATGTGTCATCATCTCCCGGTCTATTAAGGGAAATTTTTTTTTTCATCACATTGAAAGCTAAGAATAAAATGATATAAAAAAATTTCGAATGCACCATTTTGTACATCCTACAAGTGCAAATAACTATACTAAATTTGAGATTTTTTCATTAACGATCTTCGGGAGTTGTGGAAATTCAATGTTTAGTTTTAAAAAATACATGCAATTTCCCATTTAAAACTTTGACTGTCGTGGGGGCCGGGTTAATACTAATATCAAGGGCTTGAACTTGGCAGGCATTTTTCTGATTTATTTGGAACCGATTTAGGACTATCGTCGAAAAAAATTCGAACATACCCCAAATAAGGACTACCCTATTGTATACAGAGAAGAAACCTTGATACTGCACAGTCGATGCGCCTAACTGCGCATGCGCCAGATAATTCAATTTTATTGGTCGGTGAGATGGTCCCACGATAATATTACGACGTGTGAGGCAGGGGTGCCAACTTGCGAAAAATGAAGCAAGAGCCGTCAAACTTTCGCGCGTAGACTAGTCAGTTAAGGTTATGTTGTTTTTCATTTTTATTTAACGTGAATTATCAAAATAAAAGTGGCATCAATTAGCAATCTTGAATAAAATAGTCCATATCGGAAGAAAATTCAATCGAATCGAAGCGAGCAATCAACTGTTCGAAATAAATTGCGACAGTCGAACATCAAGTTTCAATAAAGCTTTTCAAGCCTTTCCGAATTGCTAACGCAATTATTTGAGATTATAACCTCAAAAATTTGTATCAATTACATCGCCGCTAAAAACAAAGTTTGACAGATAAAACTCGGGATGGCTAACCTGCCTCAGCGGACGACGAAACTTGCGCATGCGCAGTCAGGCACTTTGACTGTGCAGTATCAAGATTTCTTATCGGTATAATATCAAATAAGTCTACGAATATGTTTTTAACTATTTACGTGTCTGGGGTGCTGAGCGGCTGAGGTGTATAAAAAACATCACATCATTCAAAATCTTGAAAGTTTGAAAACATTATGAAGGAATCATAGTTCCACTATCGGACATGACTCAACATTTTTGTTTTGGAAGCAATTATTTTCGAGAATTTATTCATAATTTTCAATCGGGGCATACATGTCGAAAATTCAATTTTTATATTTTGATTCGAGATTCAACTGTGAAGGCTTAGCCATAAGAATTTACGGATATCTTTTCCAGAAAGTACGTTTCCTGCTGATCAATTTCATTACATTGTTTTTGAAAATCCATAGCGAGGAACCGATGATATAGGCGTTCTAATGATTGGTGATGATTGAAAATATACAGGGTGCGCCAGAATTGAGTGGCCAAAATGATAGGGGTAATAGAGGAGGTCGAGCTGAGTAAATCGACCTATATAACATGTGGTCTCCGAAGTCGCGTTCGCGACATACGGCAGGTTAAAAAATCTCGCTACACGCCGCAATTTAGGTAACCGAGTACACAGCAGGCAGCGGTTAGCAGTCTTTTTGATAAGCGCGATCTTTCTGATGCGAGTCATAACACTTTTGAATTCGAAAATTCCACACAAAAATACTTTTGATATCAAATTTTATTATGGAAAGAAGTAATGTTGGTGTGTTTGGCGAAAACTCAATGTCGAAATTGTTTTTGTTTGAAATTTTCGAATTCAAAAGTGTTATGATTCGGATCAGAGAACTCGCGCTTAACAAAAAGACTGCTAACCGCTGCCTGTTGTGTCCGCGGTTGCCTACATGCCGGCGCTCAACGCGATTTTTTAACCGGTCGTATTTCGAGAACGCGACTTCGGAGACCACATGTTATATAGGTCGATTTACTCAGCTCGACCTCCTCTATTACCCCTATCATTTTGGCCACTTAATTCTGGCGCGCCCTGTATATTTTTCAAAAATTTGAAACTCGAGGACCACGGGAGATAAAAATTTGAAAAAAATTCACTGAATTACTTTGAGCCTGTTGAATCTAAGAAAAAATTATGGACAAAATCGAAACGGGTCAGGTTTTTGAGTCGACCCAGTTGGTATGGAATTCCCCATTTATTTATGTATTTAATTAAAAAATGTGCTTTCGGGCAAAGCGGGTAGAGAGACTTTTAGCGACTTTTAGTTACTTAAGACTGATGAAATGAGTCTGAAATAACTATTTAAAGAGTCATTTTTTTACGATAGTTAGATGTAGGGTAAGTCCGGTATAGTTGCCCCACGCTTGCAAGAAGTTCAATAGCAATTTTGAGTATTAAGTATATTGATATGTTCATTTTTTTTTTTTTGCATGAAAATGGACATTGAAAGTTTAGAAAAGTATTATTCCCATGCAAGCGTAATTAATTTGCCATTACATAACAATAAAACATGAAGTTATAACCCTGCTAAAAAAAATCGATTGGAAACGATTGGGAAAACGCCAATTGTAACCAATCGCGTTTTTTGTTTCGAAATTTCGAATACAAAACGATTAATACTGTTGTACAATTGCTTTCTATTGTAAGTTCTATATTACAAGGTAATTGTTCCGAATATTTATTCAAACGGTGGAAAAAAAGGTTCATCGTTAATAATTGTCGGTTCCTTATTGAAATTCAACTGTATTAAATACTGAACGTATAAAGGGGGCTTCTGAATTGAAATCAATTGTAACTGTAGCATTAGAATTTAATTGTTTCAAATTATCAGACAAGAAATTAGGTTTTTGAATTGTTTTTTATAAGAAATTATTCATCCAAACTCAATAGTTTTCAATACGCTCACCAAATGATGGACTTTCAACTGAAGCCTAATTGCAAAATTCGTATTTGAAATCAATTGTAACGTATTTGTGTGCTCATGAAATTGGGCTTTTCAATTGTTTTTTATTTGGAATTCCTGATTTAGACTCAATCGGACTCAATTGTACTCAACTTTTGATGAGCAATGAATATTTTTTTAAATTGAGTGTCTGGTATTCCCGGACAATTGTGGGCGACTGGAACTTATTCACCAATAATTGTATTGAAACTCGACCCATACAGCACTTCAACGTTGCTGCAACGTTGCTGCAATGTTACATTGCAATATCTTCAATATTCGGCAACATTGCTGAATATTGCAATAATGTTTAGCAATATTGCAGCAACGTTGCTATGTCCACTTTTATCGCATTTTTGTAATATTGTAGCAATATTACAGCAATATTGTACCAATATCGCAGCAATATTGGCAGATATTTGCTAAAATATTTACTACAAAAATATGATTGTTAGAAGCTATTTTTTCGACACCAGAATGAATATGCAGGTTGTCATTATTTGTCAGTAATACCGCGAGGACCAGGTGAAAGAGAATGGTCCATCTGCCCAGGCAGATAATATTTCGTATTTTTAGGGGGATAGCCACTCGTTGCGCTGAAAAAATCCCTAGGGTGATTTTGGCGCGGGTCGATGCAACTCGGCAGCCATTGTTGATACAAGCCGGCTGACTGTGAATACATCGCAGAAGGTAGACAAGTGTGGTTATGTTCGTTTATTTGAAGCAAATGATAAATAAAGTGAATAAAACCTACGTGAATAAGCTAGGAATATTTATCAAAAATCGATAAATCAGTTTTAAATGATATCTTAATGCAATCAACGAATTAACCTAAGCTATAACTGGAAATTTATCAGAATAAAAGAGTTCATCGAGAACAACCAATTCGAACAAAATTATTGATTGTATCCTGGGGTTGAGGCATCAATAAATATCCATAGCTTATTCACGTAGGTTTTATTCACTTTATTTATCATTTGCTTCAAATAAACGAACATAACCACACTTCTCTACCTTCCGCGATGTATTGACAGTCAGCCGGCTTGCATCAACAATGGCTGCCGAGTTGCATCGACCGCGCGCCAACATCACCCTAGGGATTTTCAGTGCAACGAGTGGCTATCCCCCTAAAAATACGAAATATTAGCTGCCTGGGCGAATGGACCATTCTCTTTCACCTGGTCCTCGCGGTATACACTATATTATATTTCAACAAAACTTTAATACACAATAAAAGTACGTATTATAATATTATAGTCACTATGATATAATAGATATCTAAATATATGAAGATAAAATGTTCATTATTTATTGATTAGCAGAAATTGGCACCGTTGTTAACCGTTCCATAACATTTTAATCTCTACTTTAATGCAAATGAGAAATGAAACTTGAAATCATTGCTCTATTGATATATTTTTTATCCCTCGGGGTCGGTGTTGCTGCAGTCATCATGTTTGGTGATCATTTTCTGTGCCAGCGCCTACCTTTTGTTGTTTGGGAAGTTTTCGTTGTCTGAGAGTATAATATAGGATAATAACTGTAAAAATAACAATAGCAAAAGATATGAGTGAATATGGAAACTGCAGGTAAATGACACTCACTCTGCTCTCGTCAGCCTAAAGTTTGATTGTGCAAGCCACTTCGACACAGTGATTTCGATAACTTTTTCTGTCGTCTCTGAATAGTTAGCCCCCACAATCTACGCAATTATGAATCTTGTTACATGCATGTACTGGGTAATAATGAATGCAATGATATAGTCGCTCTGAAGAATCAAGATTAAGTCTCACTATATTATAATTACTAATAAATTTATTCACAAATCAAAATAGATCAAATTATGCTCACTGATAACTAATCGACAGAGCTTTGTGTCTTTGAAGGCACGCTTATTTGCCCTACTGCCGACCCAGCTGTAATATTGAGCAACCTCATCATTGAGGAGGCGTTTTAGTATGGTACGAGTACTGCTGTGTACATTGGAACCCCATAATTGTTTAAAACGGTTCACCTAAAATGAATTCCAAATGAGTACTGCTATTTATGAATCTTAGTTGACTTATATCTGACGATTGGAACATTATAGTCAGTTTATCAAATACCTCATTCTCAAAACATTATCAGTACTTTGGTGTTGTTGATGAAAAATCTTGTCCTAATCATATATAGATATTCAGAATTGAGGTATTGAAATTATAATCAAAATAAGCGATGAATAGTTATTTTGACATTCATACTATTTTCCATGTTCAAAGTGGTAAATACATCGCTAAAATTATGTGAAGATTTACGCATTGAAAAATGTGCAATCTAGAGAAAATCGTGAGCAGAGTAATTGAAAAATTTGTTTACTCACCGTTTCTTATCCAATTGTCGTCCAATTCGAGGAACCACGGTACGTTTGTGGAAAAAGAATATATGGTCACGATATTATAACCTATAATGTTAACAAGTATCCAAGTTAAACTTTAAGGAACATTTCAAAAATGAATTTGATGATTCACATTGTTCCATGTTTATATTGGGATTATAAACTTACTTCAATTTGTTTTCTGATGCTTTTTGTTTTTCATTACTATTACTTTTCGTTGCACGTGTTTTCGTCCCGCTCGAATAGATATCTGCGACCGGTGTCGATGCGACGCCAATATGGCGTCGTCCACGACTACGCGCATCATGGCGGCGCCAAGCGCGGGAGTTCAAACTGCGGTTTCTACCGCATAATATGTATCCGCCACTTTTTCTCATGGCTTTCGTCTCTTTTCATCACGCAATGTTAACTCTGCGATACGTCCTTGTGCAACGTACATCTCAATACCTAGACCAGCACTTGAGAGAATAGAGAGAAAAGAATGATAAAAATGCTTCTGCACCCCTCGTAAAAAAAAAAGGTTTCCCAACGCATTTCCCAAATGTGCGAAAATTTCAGAGTGCCACAGCTAAAAAGCGGGTTGATAATTTTTTTTATCAAATAACATGAATTCCTTTTCCGACTGTATCGTATCATTGCAACAATTCATTGCTGCAATGTTGCAGCAATATTTCGATGACAATATTGCAGCAAAATTTAGATGACAATATTGCAGCAATATTTCGATTACAATATTGGGAAAATAAATGTTGTGGCAAGGTTGCAGCAATATTGTAACTGCAATGTAATGAAAAGGAGCTGTTGCAATATTGCTGCAACATTGCTGCAATATTACGTGCTGTATGGGTCGAATAGTGATGTTCATATTCATTCCGATAGCTATCAAGTTTTTTATTTGTAGCATCAATAGTCATTTTCACATTAAATCCGATTGGGATTGATTTTCGGAAGGCACGCATTCGATCCAATTGGTATCCAATTGACGATTTTCAATTTGCATTAATACATGACTGTATGCGAACAGTACGAATTGAAAACTATTGAGATCCAAATCGTGTTTTCCGATTCAATCTCTTTCAATATTATTGGATAGTTGCGAACGATTGGAACTTACTCGCGAATAATTGTATTGAAACTCGAATAGTGATATTCATATTCATTCCGATAGCTATATCGTAGCACCAATAGTCATGTTCACATTAAGTCCGATTGGGATTGATTTTCGGAAGGCACGCATTCGATCAAATTGGTATCCAATTGACAATTTTCAATTTGCATTAATATATGACTGTATGTGAACAGTACGTATTGAAAACTATTGAGATCCAAATTGTGTTTTCCAATTCAATCTCTTTTAATATTCTCGGATAGTTGCGAACGATTGGAACTCATTCACAACGTATTGTATTTCGACAGTAAAATCTGATATATGGCCAGTGTAGTTGTCATACAATTCAGATTAATTGAAAATAGTTGAATATCAATTCGCAATTTACTATCGAAAACATTTTACATTGAAACTGATAGAATCCAATTCAATTTTAATAGGAAGAAAATTTCCTGTACAATTGGACTCATTGAAAACTATTAAAACCGATTACAATTCAATTGTTTTCAATCAGTTTGAATCGATTTTTTTTATCAGGGAAACTATCGCGCTGGGGCAACTATACCAGACTTACCCTATGATTAAAGTCTCATCATTAATGTGCAGACAAATTAATATGTGCTAAGATTTGTCAACCTTATAGCGCATACCCGCTTTAGGCCCCCTATCAGGGCAAAGCGGGTTTTTAAGGAGTTTTGAATTTTTTATAATAAATAATTACTTGATACCGAGTTTGATACCAAATGACACAATTATGATTTATTATTTTGAAGTTCGATGATCCTCCTAATCAATAAAACCAAAATTGTTATTTTAATCAAACGAAAACTAAGATTTTTTGGCTTTTATCGTTAACGTACCCGCTTTAGGCCACTCTCGTGTATGAGTCAGTCCACGTCAAGCGGGACAGATTTGGCCAAAAATTTACCTCCATGTTTCTGATTCTTTTGTAATTTTTTTGCCATATTCTGTGGGCAAAATGAATGCATGAAACATTTTTTTTTTTTTTTTTTTAATTCGAAGGGCTTAGAAGTTTCAAGGGGTTGAATTTTCGAAAAAACCACCAAAAATCGGAATCGCGGTCTCCTTTAAACGTTAATATCTCCGGTTCCCTTTGTCGTACAATCGTCACCAAAAACTCATTTTGAAGCTTTTGAATCGCACTTTTATGTTATGAATTTTTAATTCATGTAATAAACAATCTTCTATTTGTTATTAACGAATGTATTTTTCAAAAGCGATTTTCGAGATGACTACAATCTTTGAAAATTCTGAAAAAAAATACGAGTGTGTTCCTTGATTTATTCTCTACAAAATCTGTAAGTTTTAAAATGTAACTCCGATGGAAACTGTATTTAAAAAGCGATTGATCCGTCCGGGACGTCGCGCGCGACTGTCTACACGGGTGCGCCAGTGGCGCGCGACGTCCTGGACGGATCAATCGCTTTTTAAATACAGTTTCCATCAGAGTTCCATTTTAAAACTTACAGATTTTGTAGAGAATGAATCAAGGAATACGCTCGTATTTTTTCAGAATTTTCAAAGGTGGTAGTCATCTCGAAAATCGCGTTTGAAAAATACATTTGTTAATAACAAATAGAAGATTGTTTATTACATGAATTGAAAATTCATAACATAAAAGTGCGATTCAAAAGCTTCAAAATGAGTTTTTGCTGACGTTTGTTCGACTAAGGGAACCGGAGATATTAACGTTTAAAGGAGACCGCGATTCCGATTTTTGGTGGTTTTTTCGAAAATTCAACCCCTTGTAACTTCTAAACCCTTCGAGTTGAAAAAAAAATAAAAAAATGTTTCATGCATTCATTTTACCCAGAGAATATGTAAAAAAAATTACGACGATTTTCAAGAACATGCGGTCAAAAAGGTGTCCCGCTTGACGTGGATTGACTCGTATACGTCTACCTATATACAGGGTGTAAATCTTAACTCTGTACATACTTATAGGGTGTGTAGGGGCTGCCAATACAAGCATTTTGAGGTATGACACCCACGGTCGGAAACTCATCCCAACGGCTGTGGAGGGCTTTGAAGATTCTGGTACCGCGCGCTTGTATCGCGCGCTTTTCATAATGTAATAAATCAGATGTGATCATTTTCGATCCAACATTCTATTCAGCCGTAGACAACAGTACAAATGTTCTTGCGTGAAATCAACAAAACGATAAACTTGGCAATAAAAAAAATTACAAAGCAATTTCCGGTGCTTATAAACAGGATTTGAAAAAGTTATGGAAAACGAAAAGCCCAAGTGTGCAAAACCCCAATTAGTTTTCCATAACTTTTTCAAATTCTGTTCGTAAGCACCGGAAATTGTTTTGTTATTTTTTTAATGCAAAGTTTATCGTTTTGTTGCAGGCACGGAAATACATATATGCGAAAAATATATGCGACATATTTGTTTTTTGCGCTAAAATATAAGTAACATTTATTTTTTATAAGTTTGATATAAATGTCAACATACATGTAGTGACATGTATGTCGACATACACTGAGAGAAAAAAGTGGTTGAATGAAACAAATATTCTTTGATCCAACTAAACGCGGCGGTTACGGGTGGCGAAATGAATATTATGTTGATGTGACAAAATATTGGTTGCTTGAACTGAATTTGTTTGATTCAAATGAACAAGAGGTGTTATGGTAATTACGGCTTATTCATTCAGACAGAATTATGGTTGAAACAACTATTCCCTGACGGCTTTTGACCAACGTATAACGTCGGTATATCAACCGTGAACACGTGGTATTGGTATAAACAGAGTAACCGCACCGTAGTAAAACTGTGTGTTGTAGGAATAAATACCGTATTTTTGAGCTCGGATGCATACCGTCTATACACCGTAGGTAATCACTAATAATACGGTATTGAAGCGGAATGTTCACAGTCGTAATGGCAGATGAGGTACGCACGAACAGAGTATGAGTCACGTATGTAAATCATATATAAACGGTGTTTTTTCTCGAAACATACGGTATGTATCAAGTTCCATGACGGTATTTTTACTCCAAAAATACCGTATGTATCCAGTTGTACGACGGTATTTTTTTACCAAAAATACGGTACTATGTACCTTAGTTATATGACGGTATTTCTGCTCACAAGTTATTTTTCCAAAGGATCTAGATATTTTTCGGATAATTCATAAACGTATAACACACCTAAGCGTATAAAGCGTATAACACTGTACACGCCTTGGAATGAAATCCTGAACAATGTTGTAAAAAAAAATGTGGAAAATATTTTGGGTATATTGGGATTCTGTACTGCAATAATTTCAAACAGCAATTTGATTATCAGTATAAAAATAATATTTATTATGTGAAAGTAACGTGAATGAAAATGAATAAATAATAATAAATTTATATCATATTATTTATACATATTATTTATATAAAAATCCTACTAATTCAGCGAAACAAAAGTATATGAAATTTATGACTCATGAAATACGTTAAAACCGTTATGGTAATTCTCCAGCAGGACGATAAGGGTCGCGGCGTTCGCTCCGCCATGCGTTGACCTGTCAAAGCGGTATACTCGTTCGCACGTATTGGCATAGTTACTCAGCTTTGTGTTGAAATCAGTCGTCAAAAAAATTGGTGAAACTTCCTTGACTCTCGTGTGTATGTAGCGTTCATCTCTGACGTTACGTAAAGCCGTTGTACAATGCCTCGATATACCCGCGTTGGAATACGATGAAAAGTTAGAGACATAACCTAGAAAATAGTAGGTACATTCCGCAGCGTGTTAATAATTTTCAGAAGATTGGCGACTACATCGAAGGAGTGTGTGCTGGAGACGAGCGATACAACGGGACATGTGGTGATCCCGGAAGAAAGCGTCAAAGTACCGAGCTCGTTCCAGTCACCACGGAAGGTCTTATAACGTGTTCTGATGGATTATTAAATCTTAATATTATTGAAAATTGGGTGAAATCGTTTATTGAAATTAAGCAGGTCCCATGGATGATGTGAGAGGGCAAATGTACTCGAAACGCACCAAGTATGCGGCTGCTGAATTATCGAGGCCGCCTCCGACGATATTACTTCGTCATGCGAGTCATGGAAGACCGTGATACTACGGACGGGAAAATGCAGATGTTCCCAACTAGTGTTGCAACTCACCAATTACATTTTTAATTAAATTACTCATTATCGAAGAAAGTGAATTATTTTAATTTCCTGTCATCAATAAATACCATGTACAGAATAGTCCGATATATGTCTTGCTCAGAAAAGAGCGACGCTTTGGTACGAAGGCAAACAGGGAATCTCCTTTAGAAATCATGCTATCCCGACGTTGGTTGAGATCTGCTGAAGAGCTCTATTTCTCAATGAAATTCGCTACATGTCTTCTGCCGCCAAGGCGTCGCTGTCTCGCACTTTCCGATTTTTTTTTATTGAATTTTTTTTTTTCAGGTATGGATGCG
This sequence comes from Tenthredo mesomela, assembly GCA_943736025.1. Taxonomy (NCBI): domain Eukaryota; kingdom Metazoa; phylum Arthropoda; class Insecta; order Hymenoptera; family Tenthredinidae; genus Tenthredo; species Tenthredo mesomela. The sequence goes on along the minus strand of OX031018.1, from coordinate 18,408,553 downwards.
GTTCGAATAGGGTATTGATGTGGTGTGAATGTGGTGAGAATACGGTATGGATATGGTGAGAATACGGTATGAATGTGGTGAGAATACGGTATCGAAACCATCGAACTACGGTACACATACTGCGGTCAAACCTAATTTTTTGAAGGGACCAGGAAATTTGTCGGTTCACACAGGGTACGGTAACGGTGTTCATACCGTATGGAAACTGTGTTCAGTACCCGTGAATACGGTAGAAGTGCCGGTAAAATACGGTATGCAGAAAGGCGCAAATATACTGTATTTCTGAAGTGATTACCCGTGGTAAATCCGGAAATATACCGTTCAATATCGGTATATAAACCTTCTCACAACCTTGCGCAAAAGTCGTCAGGGTTTATTAACAACAGAATCCATATGTTTGATTCAACCACTTTTTTCTCTCAGTGTAGATGTCGACATAGATGTCAACACTATGTAAAATTCATCTAACATATAGGATACATATATGTAAATGCGTACATATATGTTATAATATATGCGAACATCTTTGGATTTTGCGCACATATATGTTATAAGTGCGACATATATGTTGCATATATTTTTCGCATATATATATATTTCCGTGCGGGTGATTTCACGCAATAACATTTATGTACGTACTGTTCTCTACGGCTGAATAAAATGTTGGGTCGAAAGTGATCACATCTGATTCATTACACTACGATCAAGCGTGCGGTACCATATCCTTCAAAACCTTCCATAGTGGTTAGGATGAGTTTCCGACCATGTAATACAGTCATTTTAGGTTTTCTGTACCAAAAAAGTCGGAGCTTCGATTTTTTTCTTTTGATCGCTTCATTTCGACGTCCTGAAAAACATATTGAAAATCGAGAACGAGATCGCGTTCGCGTTATTAAATGTTCAAGGTCAAAGGTCAACAAATTCGTTTTTTCCAAATATCTCGTTTCCTATGGCTCAGAAACCAATCAAGGTGGTTATAAAAATTGAAGATAACAAAATTATCTACACAAAAAGTCTGATTCATTTTTTACGTACAATGTACGATTTACGGAATATAGGGCAAAGAATGTCTATGACGTGCGCAGCATCCGCTGTCGCACCACTTTTTACATATTTTTACGAATATCTCACTTCCTATGGCTCGGAGACCAATTGAGGATCAGATAAAAATTCAAGAGTATAAAATTTTACACAGGAAAGATTCAGTTCATTTTTTACGTGCAACGGACTATTTGTGGAATATAGAGCGACGAATGTCTATAGAACGTGTGTGGTGTCCGTTTCCGCACCACCTCCGAGGAAGGATACAAGGCGCGTTTTTTTTTTCACATGGTTTCCCCAGTAGGCCTAATCCATATTGTGTATTTACAAAAAGTAATGAAATCAAACCCAAAAAGCACCTCTGGTGCAAAAACCTTTCGCCAAGTACATTAATGTGATATATATCCCACAAAGGCACCTCCCATGTAAAAAAAAAAAATCCAAAATTAGTTGCTACTGCCAAGTACCTACATCACATCACCTTTTTCTCAAATTCATAATTCGGCCTTCCAATACATGGTTTCCATAGCCAATCTCATCTTTCTACGCAGAACCATAGGTATAGCAATAGGCAATTGACACTTCTATTGGTGTAAACAGAAAACATAGAGAAATGAAAATGAAGAGATGAAAAAAAAAAATTTGGAGTACGTGGTACTTGGTGAGCCTTTTGTAGAAAAGTACGAGGTAACAGCATAAAATAGTGGCCCGCCAAGTACCGCGTACTCCAAATTTTTTTTTTATCTCTTCATTTTCATTTCTCTATGTTTTCTGTTTACACCAATAGAAGTGTCAATTGCCTATTGCTATACCTATGGTTCTGCGTAGAAAGATGAGATTGGCTATGGAAACCATGTATTGGAAGGCCGAATTATGAATTTGAGAAAAAGGTGATGTGATGTAGGTACTTGGCAGTAGCAACTAATTTTGGATTTTTTTTTTTTTTTACATGGGAGGTGCCTTTGTGGGATATATATCACATTCATTTACTTGGCGAAAGGTTTTTGCACCAGAGGTGCTTTTTGGGTTTGATTTCATTACTTTTTGTAAATACACAATATGGATTAGGCCTACTGGGGAAACCATGTGAAAAAAAAAACGCGCCTTGTATCCTTCCTCGGAGGTGGTGCGGAAACGGACACCACACACGTTCTATAGACATTCGTCGCTCTAGATTCCGCAAATAGTCCGTTGCACGTAAAAAATGAACTGAATCTTTCCTGTGTAAAATTTTATACTCTTGAATTTTATCTGATCCTCAATTGGTCTCCGAGCCATAGGAAGCGAGATATTCGCAAAAATAGCGCGAAAGTGGTGCAAAAACGGATACTACGCACATTGTAGCGGAGCAGGGTTTTTGCTAAAAAGTTTGTTGTACGTAAAAAATTAATGAGACCTTTAGTGTGGGAAATTTTATAATCTTTCTTTTTGATAATCATCTAATTTTATCTCCGAGCCATAGGATGCGAGATATTCGTAAAAATATGTAAAAAGTGGTGCGACAGCGGATGCTGCGCACGTCATAGACATTCTTTGCCCTATATTCCGTAAATCGTGCATTGTACGTAAAAAATGAATCAGACTTTTTGTGTAGATAATTAATTAATCACTATAAGAATAAAATAAAAAAAAATAAAAAAAAAAAACTTCTGACTGCATGTTGTATCCACTATCATTCTACAGCTATATACAATGTATAAGTACCTTACAAATGCAATGCGCTCCGTTAGGCTAGCGACTTATATCATGTTTTTCATGCTAACAGGGTGATTATCATGTGTTTTTCGAAAAATTAATTTTTTGTTTTCACTCAAAAAACATGTTGGATGATTTTTTTTTCTATGATACGGGCACGATAAGAATTCGAATGTAAAAGTGAACTATATCCATGGTGAACGGCTTTGGGGTCTGAAACTTGGGGGATTTTTATACATCAAAGTATACAGGGTGATTCAGTTTGACTGGACCATATTAAATGGGCATATTCCTTGTCGAATTCTAAGACTAAAGTTTCTTAGTGAAAAATTGAAAAATTGAAAAATTGAAAAATTGAAAAATTGAGAAAAAAAAAACTATGAAACGGTGGACCTAGGCAACTAAAACTAAGGAGCGGACGATCTGACTGCCAAAGATTGAAAACGGAATTGTTGAAGTGAAAATTAACACCCGATATCCGTTTTTATTGATGAAAAAGATACTTTATAGCCGGATTAAGATATTTAATAACTCGCGCACCGTTGATCTCCGGAATTTTTCGCTAAGGAATTTTAGTCTTAGAATTCGACAAGGAATATGCCCATTCAATATGGTCCGGTCAAACTGAATCACCCTGTATACTATTATATAATATTATATAAAATATCAAAATGGCAGACAAATCGAGATTTTCGCCACAAATCGTTCATAGGTAATTGGTGGACTCATATATATGGGGCATTCCATGCCAAATCGACCTGGTCCTAACCCTCTTTTTTTCAGATCTGGTCTGCGATTTTTTAAATCATTCCGCTGACTCTAATTAGCGATCACAATTTTTTCGGATTTTTCAAAATAAATTTGAGCGCGTTATGAATTTTCAAAGTTTTTTCTTCTTTTCAACACCTCGATGGCCGTGATCGAAAAATCTGAAAAAATTCTCAAGAATTCTGTGTCAGAAATGAAGATTTTTTAACCAAAAATAACAGATTGAAGCGAAAGTCCAGACACGATGAATTTCGGTTGAAAATTTTTCATTTCTGATACAGAATTTTTGATAATTTTTTTCAGATTTTTTGTTCACAGCTATCGAGGTGTTGAAAAAAAAACTTTGAAAATTCATTACGCACTCGAATTTATTTTGAAAAATCCGAAGAATGAAATAAAAAATCGCGGACCACATCTGAGTAGTCGAGGGTCAGGACCCGGTTGATTTGGCATGGAATGCCCCATATGAATTATTTTGAGGGTGACCGCATATGCCGCAGCTCAACTGTTAGCTATTGTTTGCTCATATACTACGCTACAAATCATAACATTTTACGTTGTCAGGTAGCACTGAATAATGCGCAGATATTAAAAATCTGTGGCTAAAATTAAAATCTATATTATCGATTAATGTGAGCAGATCGTTTACCAGAACGCAATTCTGTTGATAAAATAGCGTGCTGAAGCGAAATACACGAATAAGATATTTTCGACTGCCGCTCCGCCTACATTCGTATCGCGACACTGTTTCTACTGGCGAACTTGACCAATCTACTAACCTTATATCTATGATAAGAGTAAAAAATCTCGATTTTTTCGAATGTCGCCATAACCGATTTGTATGAATTTTTTACACAAAATACTACATCAAAAAATAAAATTTTCAAGACCTTAACCAAGATGCCTGGACCTCTGGTTCCAGAGATATGAATTTTACAAAAAACAATATTGATTAGATCAATTGAAAATGCATAGGCGGTTGATTGAAAAAATATTGTCACTCAGAATGACACAAGATATACTAATCGCTATAATGCTTTTGGGGATTTATTTCACTCAAAATGAATGAATAATTCAAGGGTGATTAGGTGAACAATCAAACATTTTTTTCTCAATTGTGTCGGGTATGGATAACATACATTAATTATCGAAGTCATTGGTCACAGTGTGACTTTTTATTGAAATATAATTATATTTTTAAGGACGTTCCCAAGGAGCAGTGGTGCTCAACCTGCAGAAGATCTAACTATCTAACTATGATCTAACTATGATCTAACTATGTGAACTAACATGTACACAATGAAAAAATAGTTGATGCGCAGTGCACTCTTTCGCCCTGTCCCACATGCGCAGGAATGAAAAAAATAATATCACTTCCCGCGTAGTGCGACGTTATCAAATCGCGATCTTCTAGTCACTAGATTACGTGAGGAAAGTCGAAAACAATCAAAAGTAGCTCACTTTCAACATATTTTTATCAAAAAACGAATACCGCTTGCTATAATCTTCTTTACACGACAATATTTGTTACATTTCCAATTGATCATTCCAAGTTTTTCAAAAAAGTCGTAAGAAAATTACCATTGTTATATCACGAAACATCCGTTTGAACCTAAGCCGGTATAGTGTTCGTATGTTAAAATTGTGAATTTTAACAGTCGAATTCTCAAAATTTAGTGCCGCAAGGAGTATTGAAACTTTTTCTACGTATGAAGAACATTAATAAGTATACAAAATCAAATTTTCCAGATGATCGTAAGAAAAGTGATTTTCCTCGGGAACGTCCTTAAAGTTGGTTACAGGTACCATTTTTCATACGAAATCATTTGAAACTATCCAATTGATTTTAAAATGTTTTGAGTCATATTTGTCTCAAAACTCAACGAAAGACGAGAAGAATTAACGAGATCTCAAAAAAATTATTAAAAGAATAATAATTAATAACGATAAATAATAATGAATAACAATAAACAATAAAGAAAATTAATTTATAATCAAGTCTCTACTTTACAATCTACTCTGGTCATTTCGAGGACAATTTCGTAATTAATTAGGGAACAGATTTGCCAATACGGTGTACTTCGAATAATGTACATTTGGAATGTCTTTTCGTCTTAAGGTGGTTCTTCCGGTACAGTCCCACCAAACGTGGGTTTCAGAGAAGATTTTTAATACTTCTCGATGGAAAAAAAAATCTGAAAAAAATCAAGCATGTAGAAGATCCTCGGGAGATTGATTTTGCATAATAATAATTCAAAGAAGTTATCAATTTGTTGATTTGTTGTCAACACACTGTGACCAATGACTTCGATAATTAATGTATGTTATCCATACCCGACTCAATTGAGAAAAAAATGTAAGTGAAATAAATCCCCAAAAGCATTATAGCGATTAGTATATCTTGTGTCATTCTGAGTGACAATATTTTTTCAATCAAACGCTTATGCATTTTCAATTAACTTAATCAATATTGTTTTTTGTAAAATTCATATCTCTGGAACCAGAGGTCCAGGCATCTCGGTTAAGGTCTTGAAAATGTTGTTTTTTGATGTAGTATTTTGTGTAAAAAAATTCATACAAATCGGTTATGGCGACATTCGAGAAAATCGAGATTTTTTACTCTTATCGACCAAAATTGGGTCAAAAAATGAATAAAAAATTCTGCGTTTATTCTTAGTTGAAATTCGTAGGATAACGGTTGTCTTGTCTATTCAACATTTTCCTCTAAGATTCCGTATTTAAATTTGACGAAAATTTGAATTATTTGATGTCTAAATTTATCAAAAAATCTATGTCTGTCAGAAATTGAATGCAAGACCTGTAATTTACAGAAACATTGTCTTTTCACTCGAACTTTGACATATGTTTTTTCGAAGAAAAGCAGAAGACATGAGTGTCGACGGTTGGTTGAGTTGAGCTGGAATGCCCCATATATAGGTGTATATATCGATACCTGCGCGGAATAACCGGCTATCTCAGAGTCCGCTTGAAAAAGCGGCTATCTCAGAATCCATTCGAAAAACCGACTGTAGCCTATATTATTAATATAGGCACAGGCCGCTTTTCCGAATGGATTCTGAGATAGCCGCTTTTTCAAGCGGACTCTGAGATAGCCGCTTTTTCAAGCGGACTCTGAGATAGCCGCTTTTTCAAGCGGACTCTGAGATAGCCGGTTATTCCGCGCAGGTATCGTAGTCCAGTCACCAGGTAAGTCTACCCTACAAAAATAGAGAGTGAAGCGAATTTTGGTGAAAATGGTTCATTTCGGGGTGTATAACGAGAATCACTTCGAATCCCTGAAAGTTTGGCGCCGCGCCCCCCTCCAGGGGGGGTGAAAACATGCGAAATTTCAGTTTTCACGCCATACGCGTAGAAGGGTTGTTCCTACGACCAAGACAGTTATTATCATCTTTGTAGCCGACAAAATTTCTGACAAAATTGTCCGAGAACGATTTCTTGTGCAGGGGAAAGCTTCCGAGATATAGCCATCCCAAGATGCGACTAAAATCGAAAAACTCGGCTGACGCGCCAAATTTGCAGAGATTTGCGCGGATCGTTGTGTCGTCGAGCTGCTTCATCCGTTCTTAAAATCTTCTGACACTTTTTTGCAAGGATTAAGACAACCTAAAAAATGAATTTTTCGAAGCTTCGCTAGCTTAAGAACGCTGCAAGTTATGACCGTTCAAAGTGGTACTTTGAAAAAAAAAAAAATCAGTCATTTACTCTTTTGCAAATGCTGCTATTGCAGACTTTTAGGCCGAAACCGCGAATTTCGGCTGGTGCAATCGATAGAGGATTTCGCGATCTAAAAATGAAGTCTCTTGCATTACCCTGCTAGCGCATACGGTTTTCAAATGCGAGGCGACATAACGATCCGCGCGAATCACTGCAAATTTGGCGTGTCAGCCGAGTTTTTCGATTTTAGTCGCATCTTGGGATGGCTATATCTCGGAAGCTATCCCCCGCACAAGAAATTGCTGTGGGACAATTTTGTCAGAAATTATGTCGGCTACAAAGATGATGAAAACTATCTTGGTCGTAGGAACAACCCTTCTACGCGTATGGCGTGAAAACTGAAATTTCGCAAAAGAAACTTTCGCCAAATTTGCAGTGATTCGCGCGGATCGTTATGTCGCCTCGCATTTGAAAACCGACTGCGCTAGCAGGGTAATGCAAGAGACTTCATTTTTAGATCGCGAAATCCTCTATCGATTGCACCAGCCGAAATTCGCGGTTTCGGCCCAAAAGTCTGCAATAGTAGCATTTGCAAAAGAGTAAATGACTAATTTTTTTTTTTTTTTTCAAAGTACCACTTTGAACAGTCATAACTTGCAGCGTTCTTAAGCTAGCGAAGCTTCGAAAAACTCATTTTTTAGGTTGTCTCAATCCTTGCAAAAAAATATCGGAACATTTTAAGAACGGATGAAGCAGCTCGACGACACAACGATCCACGCAAAGCACTGCAAATTTGGCGCGTCAGCCGAGTTTTTCGATTTTAGTCGCATCTTGGGATGACTATATCTCGAAAGCTATCCCCTGCACAAGAAATCGCTGTGGGACAATTTTGTCAGAAATTTTGTCGGCTACAAAGATGATAATAACTATCTTGGTCGTAGGAACAACCCTTCTACGCGTATGGCGTGAAAACTGAAATTTCGCATGTTTTCACCCCCCTGGAGGGGGGCGCGGCGCCAAATTTTCAGGGATTCGAAGTGATTCTCGTTATACACCCCGAAATGAACCATTTTCACCAAAATTCGCTTCACTCTCTATTTTTGTAGGGTAGACCTGCTGTACGGCCCCCGGTGACTGGACTATCGATATATTGTTACGTTTCGGTTCTTGAGCGTTCCTTCAGGTAACGCAAACCGAGTGTAATTGTGAATTCTTTGCTCGATGTTCTAATGTTCTAGACTTTTATATCAATAATTTAATGTTCCCTATTACGGACTTGAGTCGCCGAGCAACTAAAGCCGCCTCCCCACAGGCCTGAGCACGTAAACGCGCTAAGGCTGCACTTTACCCACCTAACCTTTTAATTTTAGCTATGATAAAGTTAGTTTATCCCCAAATTTTCTACACAATAAAACCTGCTGTGCCAGACCTGAGTGCGTCAGAGACCCACTAAGGCTGTATCTAGCTTTGGTTGGTTATACGGATGAAGAAGAACCTGGAAATGGCGGATAAGGGATCTGCATAGATTTACTTACTTTTAGATAATCAAGAAATCAATTTATTTAATTTATATTTAAACTCTGGTTGCAACCTATTCCTATATTATATTTACAAAGTTGCTTACTTACTAACTTTCTATATCGTAGACTAATTATTATCGCTATGCGATTATTGACAGGCTCGTCGTTTTTACTCGGTAATTTCCGTTAATTATGTAGCTAATGAATCTACTTCTTTTTGTTCAAATTATTTGTTTGTTTGAAACTAAACGTCTTGATTTTTATTTTATGTATGAAATTGGATTGTAATGAATTTGTAGAATAATTTTAAAGTGAAGCTAAAGGATCACTAGGCGCTATGCCTTTAGTGTCCGAATACTAAGAGCGTAGTGAGTCTATCAGGCGCTGTGCCTATGAATAGCTGCTGCTGAGAGCTGTGTCTCGATTTATATACCCGTTGTGACGTCACGCGACTTGTCGCTCTCATCTAACCTTCTGGACTATTCGATGTTCGCAACGGTGATCTTTGAATTGTTAACGGTCAGGCCTAGGTCGCCTGATCCGTTACAATATATATGTATATACACTTCCATATATATCAACATCACTCCCGTGCTCGCTCCCGTGCCTACGCTATACAGCGTATGGGTAAAAAAGTTCGACTTTGTCAGGTTGAAGGTCTCAAACTAAGAACCTTGGAGCTTTGGGCCTATGGAGACTTTTGTTCTACGTGTCAAAGACTATTATTATACGGAGTTTAGGAAAAATTAGCCGAAAGCCATTGCTCATAAGGATTCTGCGGGGTCCTTTATTTGCATGTACCGCCTAGTGAAATTCTTTCGGGTCTAGCCAAAATTAATGCCGATGCGGAGGCAGTCTCAAACTGGGCCGGGGAAAACGGCTTGCGGCTCAATGTTGGAAAGACCAAGGCGATCATTCTTGGCAGTGCAGTATTTGTTGACCAGCTGCGTCGCGTGAATTTACCTCCTATAGTCATTAAGGGCATGGCCGTTCCCTATGTCGACACGGTTCGTAATCTTGGTGTTTTAATTGCCGCTGATCTTTCCTGGAATGCTCATGTTGCGCTGGTTTCTAAAAGAGTTTATGCGGCGCTGTATAGGCTCAAGTATCTTAGTGAGCTCCTCTCTCCTCAAGTGAAGACTACGCTGGTCTCTGCACTTATTCTACCGCACCTTGATTACTGTGGTCTGGTGTTTCATGATGCCACAGGTTATTTAAATTTGAAACTGCAGAGGCTAGTAAATTGTGGGGTTAGGTTTATTTTTCGCTTGAGGAAAGATGTGCATATCACTCCTTATAGGCATAAGCTTAAGTGGTTGTCGGTTGTACATCGGAGGCTCTACTTTATTGGCTCGGTCCTGTTTCAGGTCCTATTGACTTCTTGTCCGCCGTACTTACGTGAACTGTTTGTAGATGTTGACGCAGGCATCCGTCGCTCATCCAGACTAGAGAGTGTGCGAAACTCATCAGCGTTTTCTATTCCTACCTGTCGTACGTCAGTCTATCAAAACTCTTTCGCGCTATCGGCACTCCACTTTTGGAATAGTCTCCCAGACTCACTAGTCTCACCCAAACAACACAAAGTTGGCTACAAGTCGACTAGAAGTCGTCCGAAAAAGTCTAAAGTCAACGAAAAGTCTTGGCAGCATGTCGACGAAAAGGCGACGAAAAGTCGACTTATGACCCGGTTTTAGGCAACCTTGAGTCGACTCGAAGAGACGACTCATAGTCGGCTTAGAAGTCTATTTTAAGTCTACATTTTAGTAATGAGAGTTCAAATTCAAAAAAAGATACAAGTGATATATTGAAAGGTTTCTCTGGATAGTACTTTTCCATGCTCTAAATAGATGCACAAGAAAGTAATCCCAAAGAAAAAAAATTCCATACATCACGTAGATCAAATAAATTATTTCCACAGCAGCAGATTTAACTCATTAGACACAGAAATCATAATCATATAATATTTATTGATAATATAGATAAAAGTATTCGTTTACAGGCTCACACCATTTTGTATACCTATATATAATACTGCTAACTGGTTCGTATAACATAGGTATATATTAGGGTGATTCAAAAAAAAAAAAATTTTTCTTTTTTATTCCACTAACAGGCTCAAAAGTTTCATTTGGGTCAAAAAGTATGCCTGTTAAAATATGAGCTCTTAATATTAATATTAAGAGTGGGCGCATCGCACTTTTCGATTTTCCATAAGAATAACATGGGATAAATTGTTTTTGCTTCTTCTGATTTTTATAACTAGCAAATGATACGTCACACAAAGAATCTACAGACATGTTTTTGTTGGAAAATGAAAAACGAAAAATAAAAAAAAATTAAAAATTAAAAATTGAAAAAATTAACATTAAAATCAATTGAAATAAATTAAACTTTGACCTTGAATAACTTTTGAACGAGTGGACTTATTAGAAAATGACTCGGAACTTTTTTGTAGAGCGTTCAATTCTATACAAAAATATGTCTGTAGATTCTCTGTGTGACATATCATTTGCTAGTTATAAAAATCAGAAGAAGCAAGAATGATTTATCCCGTGTTATTCTTATGGAAAATCGAAAGTGCGATGCGCCCACTTTTAATATTATCAAGAGCTCATATTTTAACAGGCATACTTTTTAACCTAAATGAAACTTTTGAGCCTGTTAGTGAAAGGAAATTTTTTTTTTTTTAATCACCCTAGTATATATGAATACTTTCACTTATTCTTGGCCTTGGCCACCTCATTACGCCAACGGTCTCCCGCCCTGCGATACCACCAGTGGCGGATTTACACATTTTCCAAGTATAGGCTGTTAAATTTTTACCGCCCTTACCTCTACAATTGTCAGTTGCTAGATTATTTATACAACCCAACAATTTGGTTGAAATTGCACAAGAAATAGTTGTTGGGTATATTTCTGAGCTAATCAAAGCTCAATCGTGTACGACTAATAAGGCGGGGTAATGTATGCTACTTACACAATAATGTACATTCGGTAAACGTAATTAAATAATCTTTGTCGCGCTTAAAAAACAGTTAAAAAATTATAAATTCAATTAAGTTATGAACGTTTCTTACAATAACTTTTTGCGCGATTTTTTGTTGGCAAAATCATCGATGATATCGTCGTAAGTAATCTTATTCATTAATTTCGACTCTATGCACAAAAGAGCTAAAGCGTTTAATTTTTCTTGACTTAAGGTGGTTCTTCCGGTACAGTCCCACCAAACGTGGGTTTCAAAGAAGATTTTGAATACTTCTCGATGAGAAAAAAATCTGAAAAAAATCAAGCATATAGAAGATCCTCATTAAATTCAAAAAAGTTATCAACAAATTGATGAAAAAAAAAAAAACTGTTCAAGATATTAGCCGGTGACCCATTGTTCATTTTCGGGTGAAAATGATTGTTCAATTTTTCGAAACACGTATGAATTTTTTGCGAATTTTGTCAACTTTTGGAAAATTGCGTTTTGTCAGGTATGCAAAAACGCAGTTTTCAAAAAGTTGACAAAATTCGTAAAAAATTCATACGTGTTTAGAAAAATTGACAAATCATTTTCACCCGAAAAAAAAGTTGGGTCACCGGCTAATTTCTTGAACAGTTTTTTTTCCATCAATTTGTTGATAACTTTTTTGACTTATTATTATTATGCAAAATCAATCTCCCGAGGATCTTCTACATGCTTGATTTTTTTCAGATTTTGTTTCCATTGAGAAGCATTCAAAATCTTCTCTGAAACCCACGTTTGGTGGGACTCTACCGGAAGAACCACCTTAAGGTCGATCTCAGATAATTTTTTACCCTTTTCAGACAAGAAAAGCTTCTCTTACCCGAACGATTTGTCGCTGGAGTACATAATGTCATACGAAGAGCCATGTCCGAGTTAGGATAAAATATTGATAATTATGCTATTTCTAATTTCTATATCAACATATCATAATAAATATAAAACATAACAACTAGATTCCAGATGATCTCGCACGTACGAATATTCAACGTCGTCGATTATATCTAGCTTTCAATCTGAAGTTTTTTTCTTAGCATTCAAATGATTCAAATAACATTTCCTAAAGTTAGTACATGTTCAACAAACAATAGTCAACACATAAGATTAAAATCGATAAAATTATTCGATTATTATTTTTAAATCTTTTGATCCATTCAAAACGAAGAATATTTTATACTAAACATTTTTTGTTTGCAACAATTTTTTATCCATCAGATATACCCAAATAATACCAAATACCTATAGGTAATAGATACACAAACCACCCAATTCGTAGCCCCCAACCAGTAGTCGAACTTGTATACATGGGTAGTGGGAAGAGTGTGAAATATATTTTCCGCAATTTCACTCATCTCTTCTCACTCATACGAAGTGTGGGCGGAGGCCGATTACTGGTTGGGGCCCCGAACTGCGTGTTTTACCGTGGAATATAGAAGTTTGCGGTACCGTTGAATGTATACAATGAAAGGGAAGAGGGAAAAGTCATCGGAAAGACGTCTTGTAGACTTCTTTCTGCAGGACATCAGGAGACCGTCTTACAGAAATCTCTTTGATTTTTGTAAGAAATCAGAAATCTTTTTGATTTCTGTAAGACAGCTGAGAAAAAAAAATCGGTCCCTAAATTTGCCGCCCCTAAAATTTGCCGCCCTAGGCTCAAGCCTACTCAGCCTACTGGTAAATCCGCCACTGGATACCACTCTTGCATGGTTTCCTGTACTGTTGACGTTGAAGTCCTACCATTTTCCATTATGATGATGGTGTCTGTTAGAGTATATAAATATCGCTATTACTGTATCTCTCCATGGTTATAATATACATGCAGAAGATTAAGTAGCCAGAGTCGCTTATCATTGTTAACGTTAAGATCATTCTAGTCTTATTAAACCCACCAACTATCAGATCAGAGATGGTTGTCCTTTTCATAGGAATTGTACGGTGCTGTCCGGTCCATGTTAGTAGCTTCGCAACATCGTTTCCGATGCACGCTTGTAGAACTTTTTTCGCACAAGTCTGCCCATCTTTACCGCCAACAAGGGTTATGTAATTCTTCTGAAGACAGATTAATCATCATCATTCATCATTAATGAAGCTGTGACGGAACCCATGAAGATCATATACAAGGTGACGCGTTAAAATTGGCTATATAGATTGGTAGTATCAACTTGCAAAAGTGAATAAAATCTGAACACGTAAACAGTTTTGGATTATTTTCGTTGAAAACTAATAGAATGAATTTATTCGATTAATTTGGCGGGTATCTTCAATGCAGAGTTACAGGGCCCTTTAAAATCTAGTTTGAAAAGGTGCTACGCAACTTTAAGCGCTGGGATTATATTTACTTGGCAAAATTGATCAATTTTTATTGGGTCACCCGGTAATAGCAGACAACAAAATAGCGCATTTGCTCACACTTACAAACTGTTCGCGAAGCTTATCTTCTTTAGCTAAAGCTTTGTCAAACTTTTTGATCTGTTCCACAGAATCAAGTGGGAACTTTGGGAGCAGAGAGAAATCTGTCTTTGATTTAGACCTTCTTCGGCCGGTCGTAGTTCTCCATTATGATCAGTAAGGACATGAATTATATGGTCAATCTTCTTTTCCTGCTTTTGTAAGTGAGATTTCAGTGCTTCGTGACATGCAACTGTAAATAAAATACAAAACTAGAAATCGAATACCACGACAGCTAATTTTTCAGGCTTTTTTTTTTATTTTGAGTATCGAATCGAATGAAGCCTTTGTGAGTCTTTTTTATTCGAAAATGGTATTATATATTAACATTATTATTACCACAGCAATTTCGATGATCTGAATTGCGATCAGTTTGACTTTGTTCTGTTTCAACCATCAAGTTAGTAGAATTGGATGATCCAGTCTCGACATTTTCACTACTGCCTGTGTCAACGATAGCATTAAAACGCTTCCCTTTTTCATACCATATGTGAATTTATCGGACCAGTCGAACCAAATTTTTTTTCGCTTCCCTTTTTGTTTAGTTGAACCGTTTTGATTAGGCTGAACCTCGACTGGTTTATTAGTAACCTCTATAACAGTACAAATTAAGGATGACGAGATATATATAAACGCGTTACGCATAATGTAAAAAACTTTCTGTCAACAGCCAATTTCTATGACCCACAATGTACTTACTTGAATTGTGCTAAAAAGCGCTCCCGATATTCATTCTCTGATTTTTCTGCAATGCAAATGATAAATAAAAGTTCAGTCCACTATCAAATTATTGTTACAAACTCAAATTGTATTCATTATTATATTTTGTAAACTATCAACTACCATTCCTTTGTTGATGGGTGCGCTTCACTTTTCCAATATTGCATTGTATTAAAGATTGAGACTCATTTTCTTTAATTTCATCGGTTTTATTAGTACTTGTTGATGTGTGAGAGAGTAAAGATAATCCAGATGACTGACGTTCTAATATGCACTCATTAAAGACTTCGTCGAAAGCATTTGTTTCATCATCGTTTCTGTGAAGGTTCCCCTCAACATCTTGAACTTCGGGACCTAAAAACAGTATTTTCTGAGCACGTGTTTCTATTATCTACTGACGATGATGTCTACTTATATCTACCTGTTTTGTTCATTGACTTGGACTGTAGTGTGGTATCTTCGGTCGGATTGTCGTTCACTGATGGACGACGAACGTAATTCCCTGGTGGCGGTGGAACTATTGCTCGGCGCTTGTTCGAAGACGACACTACTTTGCGACTACCAGATGCGATACATTCGCTTATCGTATCTTGTTCGCTAGATTCATCGAAGAATTTCGTTATTCTAATCTTACGTTTGCTTGTCATTGGATGTTCGCGGAATACTACTTGAACGTTATCATCTGACGTAGACAGTAGTTCGGATGCTCGCTCGACTGCAAGTGCAGTATCTAAAGTGTCTAAAATACAAGTTTTTATCAATGTCAAGTATTACGAAGCATTATTGGTACAGAAGTACTATTATTATTATACTAATTGAGAAAAAATCTCAATTCACACGAACAAATTCAGTACCATATGGACCGTGCTTTTTCTTGTAAGATTCCACTATCCAATCAGAACATGGTGCAACACGTTTTACACACGATTTCCGAATATCATTAGATTTGGGAGGTAATCGGAATGTTCCAGATTCTTCGTTGATCCATAAATCAGGTACTGCTAAACAATAGTCGTTGTAGAAAAGTACGTAAAACATCTGGAACAAAATTATATCATTCATCAGTCGTTTTCACAATTGTAAAGTAACCTTCATGTATGCCTTTACACTTCTGGCTAACTTGTAGCTATGTAGAGACCAGAACAGCTGTTTTCTTCCGGTCTTTGCGCATACAATTGAACAACAGGATATAAAGGCAAACTGAAGCTTATCGTACCTAATTTTTAGCAAGCATGTTAATCATATTAGCTAGCAAGAAATGTTCAGCATTCATATGTTAATATCTACATAGAGCGGAGAAAAACAAATTGTAACTTCCCATCACATTAATTGGCATAAGCACGGTAACACAACAATATCAGTTGAACAATACATGATAAAGTCCAGAAGTGAAATAAGCATTCTGAAGAGGGGTTGCGCATGACAGAACTGATTGGTATTAAACCAACGATTGATATTTTTGTAATTACTTGGTATTGCTGATGAAGTGCAGAGAATGACCAAACGAATTGATCATTTGAGGTGGCCTACTGTGATCCTTGATGTAGGAACGGCATAATGCACCAACTCCTTCGAAATGGTAGTCTTAAGGTTTTGTTCTCAATGTCTGTGAGATTCCATACTTGTAACTCTGAAAAGTTGTCTCCAACATATATGTCCATTTGCATTGACTGACACGGGTAAATCGGTAATCCTTCGAGGATAGTAAATTTTCGACCAATAATTACTGGCACTTCATTTTTGTAACCTATGTGTTCGATAACCACGATGCTTTTATCCTTTAGGATACAACAATTGTTCGGTTGATTGGTAGTTAATTCGAAATTTTGGAATCGGATTCTTTGGTGTGAATCGGTGCAATTGAGAGGTAGACGTTTTGGCATCTTCTTGCACAAAACCGGAATTTTAGCTCGGTCTTCCGAATTTTCTTTTGAAGTAACTAGGGATCTCTCACGTAGTCTATTATATAATTGGCATAACGGTTTTTCTTTTTTTCTGAGCATGGCTTTTATGCTCTACATGAAATTTTCAAAGGGCCACGCCGAATAGTTATCTAAAGGCCCGTATTTTAGGACATCTTGAGGGCCCTACTTAAAACGCCGGATAGGAACCGACGAACCGGCCCTATCCGCCAAAACTCCGTTTTTTGGATCTGGTAATTTTCCGGATCCTATCCGGGTTCGGCGTTCGCTCTCTATCCGGAGCTATCCACAACCGAACTGGAATCTCTATACGTTACTGCACTGCGATTTTTAGAAAAATATTTTTTAAATTTAAAATTTTTTTTTTTTCAATTTATTCATACATTTTTTTCATTTTTTTTTCCATGCTTTAGGGGGCGCAACATATTATATTGGCAACATATGTATTTATAACACATCACCAATACAGGAATTAGGCGACGCTTATAAATGTTATTTTCGGTCTCTATATATACTCACCAACTCCTATAAGTGGCACTCGCGAGAATATCAGAACCGGTGGTCGCCGCCTTACGAGAAAATATTGAAGTAATGTACATTACATGGAAACCCGACAGGAACGGATAGAGCCCTGCTTGGGACTCTGACATATTTTCGTGGCAATATTTCAATCACCTTAAAATGTACCGATTCAAAACCTGACAGGGATGTATAGAAACCCGAGTGGAACTTTGAAATATTTGCATTTCGTGGCGATATTTCAATCACCTTAAAATGTACCGATTCGAAACCTGACAGGGACGTATAGAAACCCGAGTAAGAGAATAAATATTTTCGACTTTGAATATCTGCCGACTCAAAAACTGATAGAGACGGATCGAGCACCACTTGGGACTTTGAAATATTTCCTACGCGTTGTAATCTGTGGGATGAAATCCTGATAGGGTCGGACGCAATTCGACATAGGATTTCGGTGACAGATACTTTCGGTATAAGACAAGATAGATCACCGACTCTTTCAATCATCGGATCCGGACGGATTCAGGATAGGACCTTATAAGGTTCACACGAAATTGACGAGGAGGATCAAATGCGGATAGAAACGAACCAAATCCGATTGAACCCTGCACGGAACGCTATCCGCAGTCCTATCCGGTTCTATGAATTCTTATACGCCATTTTTAGTAGGGGGACGTGGATCAAGTTATGCACGGTGTAGATGATACTACTTTCTCCGTATAAAATTTTCATGGTTTCAACGAAGTGCAGCAATAAATCACATGCATACTGATTGTTATCGTAGCAGTCTATTGGATGGGAAAGTATGCGTGCTGCACAATTCAGAGTATTAAAATGCAATAAAATCTGCTCAGGTAATATATCTTGTAGAACAACAGGTCCAATATATAGCAAAAACAGACGAAATTCTGTAGCCTTCCACCGCCCCAACTCGTCTACTCCTCGTGGCTTACGCGCAAATTCTATCGGTGTCCATTTTGCAATTTCAATCAATCTCTTTGATAACTCGTTGATTAGCCTTGCATCTAATTTTGAAGTATTATTGTACCCATGTAGCCACGATCCAAGCAGTTTCTTAGCCATTCCTAAATAGAGCAAGTGCATCGGATCAAGGGGAAACTGCGACACCATTCCCACGGATGTTAGTTCGAAAGGGGAGTAGCCATTATGATGCTCTTCTTGTTCTCGGTTACGAAAATTTTCATCGGTACGAAGACGCGAGTCGATTGACTACATGCCCGCAAGGGTGATAAGTCACTAAAGGATAAATAAAGACGCGAGTCGATATCGAAGAACAACATTCTACTACCGTCATGATCCCCTTCTTGCAGGCACTTCCCACATCCAAAATATGCATTGTGGGATTTGGTGCAGGTTACGAATGATCGCGCTGGAGTGTCGCAGATTATAGCTCTGATTGTCACAATATACTGTTCATTGCAGAAATAAAACCCATCATTGTGAAGACTCTCATATTCTTCAACGAATGCAGCCAAATATTCACTTACAGAAGGTGGTTTTTTCTCCCCATGGTAGGCACCGATTACAAAAGGCTGATCAGATTCTTTGTGATATATTTTACCAAGTATTGGCCAAAGTTGGCTTCTTGTGCTCTTTGATAGTGGTAACCCGTCGATATTTAGATCTATGAGAATAACATTACCATCGAATCTTAACATCTTATTGTTGAATTGATCAATAATCGCTTTTTCCAATCCATAGTGAAAATATGACCCAGTGGACCAGTACTGAATGTCAGATTTTCTTGGGGTTTTTAAAAGGGTTCTTGCATCATGCGGTAGCTCGGTGTGACCACGTGTCTGCAAATGTTTCAGTAGCGGTGTCAGAGCACTTTGGCGAATGTTATATTGTGATGCCCACTTGGATAGCCACTGAGATAACGTGATATTTTCTGCATTGAAAATATTTAGTTTTATATTCCAAGATAAGATTTAACAATGAGACACATCAGAATGTATCGAACAGTTTATTTTCAGGATCAAAATTTGCATTTTTTTTAAATAATTTGTTTATAAACGGTTATGATTCAAAAGTAGAATGGCTTGCCGTAGTGAGGGGCTGAATTTTCTCCAACTAATTCGGCATGATTGCTGTGATTCATGTCAGAGTTATGTGATGCTGGTTCATCGCATTCAGACATGACGTTATTCCCAAACGGTTCATTTTCTTGGTTTGAATCGTCTGTGCCTGCATCACATTGTAGTACCGGAATCTGATCATTTTCTTCAGTAAGAATCTGTTCATTTATAATTTCCGCAGATGCGGGTCGTGTTTCGAGACGTGCTTCATTTATCCGATACGCATGAAGGCGTCTGTTTTGTTGCCTTCGAGACAGATCTCGGTAATGTTTGGGCATCTAAAACGAGGTTCTAAAATATAGTTCGCATTCTTATGCTTGCTCCGCTAAGACCAAAGGCAACAAATGGAAATTCCTTGTACACTCACTCCGCTGAGACCAGAAACGGTGGAAATTTCTCTCCGTCGCCTTCAGATTCGCTCCGCTGTGACTCAAGACGGAGAACCCAACTGATCGTCTCCATCTTCTTATGAATTAGAAACTGCGCCTGGAGAAATATTCAAACTATCTAATCAAAGCATTGTTATTCAATCATGGCACTGAATAGACGAATGTTTATCACCCATTCTTTAATAGACCCTATTTATTGTTTATTACTAATTTACATAAAATTACTCGTGGGCTTGCTGAATAATGCTTGAGGTTAGGAGCGGAGTGTTTTGAACATTCATAGGAGTTGTTCCATGACTCTGGATTTTATTCTACGAGAAACTGCCTTGGCTTACATCGCTGAGTCTTACCGAAGGTCTCAGTGGTCAACGGTGGACTACCCTGGGCTGTAATGCCTCAGCGTACCTGCGCTGGGCATTTTCTAGCCCAGGGTAGTCCACCATTGACTGTCGAAGCCTCCGGTGAGGCTCTGTGATGTAAGCCGATCATTTGGCGGTAGGTTTATGAGGGAATAATGTTGGACTACGTATGAACACGACGCCGCTGCAATGTTTTGAGTAACCCTTAATATTGGGATTGATAAACTCATATTTTGTAAATACGATTAAGGAATTTTCATATATTGGCAGAATTACTATTATATACATACAGTCGATAGGTACAGTAATGTTCATTAATGGATTCGCGGTGGCTGTTTTTTTTCTGACTTTTTCGGATACAATCAAATAAAAAAATATTATATTACTTTCATAAGGGGTCATATTTATTATTATTAAAATTTCGGCTATGGGCACATGAAATACGACTAGTATAGTCTTGTTTCCGAAAAAGTCATAAAAAAAAGAAAAAAATTAGCCACCGCGAACCATTAATGAACGACGAGAACGAGCGACGTTAAGGTTAGGTTATCGCGGAACACGCGAAAGTGATATGAATCTCCTCAAGTTACGCAAAATACATAATAATATATAGAATATCTTACCTTATCACGTGTGCGACCCAAGTCGAAAACTTGCCCAGGTAGCACACACGCGCATAGGCTTATTTTGGCCGTCTGGTCGACTGAAAGATGACTAATAGTCGACAAATGTCCGCTTTGCAGTCAAGCTGAAGACATTGACAAAAAGACGACTAATCGAAGTCTGTTAGTCGTCTTTTTGTCAATGTCTTCAGATTGACTGCAAAGCGGACGTTTGTCGACTGTTAGTCATCTTTCAGTCGACCAGAAGGCCAAAATAAGCCGATGCGCGTGTGTGCTACCTGGGTTGATCCCAAAAGGTATTTATAACTGGATTATTTCACTGTTTGCTGATCTACTGCGCTTCCATGCGTTTCGCGTACTGATATTCACTGGGAAAAGAAGCATTTTCACGAATCACAACCGGAACTGCGCGCGCAATGTTTAAGCCGAAATTCCATGAAGTCAGCCTAACGTCGACTACACGTCGGCATTAAAGTCGACTAAAACCTGACTGAAATGAGTCGACTATATGTCGGCTTTTTGAGTCGTCTAAAAGACGGCCGAAAAAAGTCAACTATAAGTCGGCATTTTGCCAATTGTGTTGTTTGGGCAGCTTCTTCTTTGGAACTCTTTAAAGTGAGACTCCTGGCGCACCTACTAAAGTCCGAGGGCTACTGTGTAGAACCTGCTGCGGCGGGTGGTGTGCAGTAGTGCCATTTGCGAGGTCTTGCTCGTGTTTGTTGATTGTTTAACGATTGTACTTCTATTTTTCTATGTTTTTCTATATTTTGAGCTCGTTTGCCTGCGTTTGCATCAGTGTTATTAAATTTAAATTCAATTTAGTGTGTTTGTTCATATAATTAAGTCTGCCATGTTTACTATCTATTATCGGTAGCTTGCTACTCTTCAGCCTGTCATAGACTAAGTATGTTTGCTATTTATATCTTTATATTGACTGTCCTGTACTTTATTGTTCATACATTCTGTAATCTGTAATTTGCCCTTTGGCCTGCATGGGCCCCGGCATAATAAACATTATTCTATTCTATTCTAGTTCCGCAAGTACTTCTCTTCACGATTCCGGTATAATTTCGACAAGTATCCCTATATGTCCTGTATTTTGTAATGAGGTCAAGATTGAAACTGAAAATTGACTGATTGAAAAGATTAAACTGTCAGAATCTGGATAAAAACAACTGCTTTCAATTACCCACAATATACCACGAATATATAGGAACATCTGAATATCAAAATCACATAGGTTCAAGTTGTTCACATTATCAACTATTTTAATGACCTTTATAAATTGTAATAATATGTATTTTTTATTCATAATTTGTGAATGAAAATTGTAAATTTATGAATGAATATTTAAGGTGCTTATTATGGCGCAAAGGCAGGGGGCTTTCACTCGATCGTAAAATGCTGGAATAGCGCGTGGAGGGGTTCACACGACTTGATCCAAAGGCCCGGGGGTAGGGGGGGAGGCCGAGCGGAGCCGATGTGGCGGGGAGGAGTTCACATGACTCAAAGCAAGAGCCCAAGGCGTGAGAGGGCCGGGGAGGGGTTCACATGACTCGATCCAAGGGCCCACGGAGGGGGGGGGGGGGGGGGGGGGGGGGGGGGGGGGGGGGGGGGGGGGGGGGGGGGGGGGGGGGGGGGGGGGGGAGGAGGAAGGGAAATAAAAGCCGGAGCGGAGCCGAGGTGGCGGGGAGGAGTTCACATGACTCGAAGCAAGGGCCCATAGGGGGGGGGGGGGGGGAACAAAAGCTGAGCGGTGGCTGGGATACTGACACGGCGGCGGCGGCGGCGATATATCTTTATAATATAGAGTGATATATATAATATATAAGCTGCAGCAATTCGAACTATATATGAGGTATTCCACGTGAAAACAAAAGTGATTTGATCTTCGGGTGTTCGATTTCGATTAAAATTTTTTTTTGCATAACTTGTTGCAAGCTAAAACAATACCCCAAAGGGTTTTTTGATTGCAGCTGTTCATTTCGATTTATCAATTAATGAAAATATCCGAGAGTTAACATGTGACCAAGTTTTCCATTTTTTTTCTCCGAAACCTCGTGCCCTGGGGTGAAAATGTTCCCGAGACAAAATGTTTGTTTTCGATCCAACTTTCCGAAAAACATTTTTTCGAATCTCCACCATTACCTATCATAAAAGATATTCGAGTGTAAACACTAAAGGACCCCGCACATTTCTTATGGGAACTGGCTTTCTGATGGATTTCGCTGAATTTTTCAGGTTTCGTAGTTCATGCAATACTGATCGAAAGTTACCATTGCCACAACTTCTAAAAGTGAACCATTCGACCTTGGTAAGCAGTTGAGGTTTAAAATCGGTCCATTTCGACCCCTTAGTGGTAAAACATGCTACCCGAGAATATGCTGGGAAAACATGCTACCCGAGAATAAGCTGGGAAAACATGCTACCCCAGAATAAGCTGGGAAAACATGCTACCCGAGAATAGGCTGGGAAAACATGCTAGCTGAGAATGAGTTTCAAGAACATACTATCTCACGTCAGAAATTTTTTGGAGCAAAATTTGGTTGGTAACACTGCTGCTCGCATGAAGACGAACAAAACGATCTTCATTCCAATTTTTATACAGAAAGTCTACACAGTCTAATTATTATCGATTATTGGTAAACATTTGTTAACATACTCGATTGCGGATACTTGTTTTTTTTTTCTCATGTCATATTTATTTGAAAGATCGTGAAGAATATGAAATGTTATTAACTTTATGTAGAAATATCAGAAATTGAAGTATATAGTATATGGGCCATTCCTTCCAAAAATTCGATTCATGGGATTTTTTCTCACGACTAATGTATCTCCAAATACATGTCTGCCTGAAAATAAGTCAACTTTTGAACCGGGGATCCAAAAAATCTGAAAAAATTGAGACGTTTATTTTTTGTCTTCCCTTCCATCATACTCGAAGAAAAAGGAAATCATAAAGGGTGAGGGTCCACGCCAGGTCGAGTTGGCGTGGAATGGCCCATATACTATATACTTCAATTTCTGACATATCTACATAAAGTTAATAACATTTATATTCTTCACGATCTTTTTAATAAATATGACATAAGAAAAAAAAACAAGTATCCGCAATCGAGTATGTCAAAAAATGTTTACAAATGATCGATAATAGTTAGACTGTGTAGACTTTCTGTATAAAAATTGGAATGAAGATCGTTTTGTTCGTCTTTATGCGAGCAGCAGTGTTACCAACCAAATTTTGCTCCAAAAAATTTCTGACGTGAGATAGTATGTTCTTGAAACTCATTCTCGGCTAGCATGTTTTCCCAGCCTATTCTCGGCTATCATGTTTTCCCAGCTTATTCTGGGGTAGCATGTTTTCCCAGCTTATTCTCGGGTAGCATGTTTTCCCAGCATATTCTCGGTTAGTATGTTTTACCAATAAGGGGTCGATTTGTACTCGCGTTTCCCCTAATCTGTGAATGAATAGCCCCTCGCTTTTACCGCTAGGTGATTTTTTAAGTATAGGTTTTTCGACTCATCACTTCGTACTTGAGCTATTTGATAGTCAGATCCGGGTTAAAAGTTGGAAAGTACACCGAACGGAAATCCCTGCCTGCAAAATACCTGCACTTTTGTGTTGGAACTGATACTACACGAAATGGAATTTAAACTTCAACCGCTTACCAAGGTCGAACGGTTCACTTTTGAAAGTGGTGGCAATGGTAACTTTTGATCAGCATCGCAGGAACTACGAAACCTGAAAATTTCAGCCAAATCCATCGAAAAGCCAGTTCCCATAAGAAATGTGCGAGGTCCTTTGAAATTCCAAAAAAAGACCATTTCTGATTTTGATTTTTTTTTTTTTTTTTTTTAAACTAGACGAAAGAACGAAACTTTCAAGCCCCTAACCAAGATGGGACGAATTTTCTTTCTATTTTTTCGAGGGTCTAAAGCTTGTGTTACGGCAAAAAAAATTGAATTTCAGAAATTTTTTTAGTAGTTGTCTATCGGATCTTTACATTATTCTTTTTTCCTTTTCCAAGCTGAAAAAAAGTTGTTGGCAGAAAAGATTCTGTGCAATGGTCTTGCAATTTGGTTATATAAGTGTAACCATTTTACGCACTTATACTCATTTTGTCAATTGTTTATTAGGTTCAAATTATGTTACAAGTACTTTTAGATGGAAACCAAGAAATTTTTTTGGAATCACTAAAACATTGTTTTTAAGTAAGCAAACACTTGGATCACAAGGGAAATATAATACGTAATCATTAGACTACTAAATCACTTTGTGAAGTGCTTATTAAGTTTTGATTATTTTGCAAACACGTGACCCCTCAGCAGCGGAATATGCTTTGGTTTCGACTTCACCATTACCCTTTGGGATCAAACAGTGTATCTTCAGAGTTTGTGGTATCGTTTTGACGTTTATTAAACGTTCTAACATAAACTTATTTTCTATTTCATACTGACTTTTGTCCCAGTACATAACCGATATACTAGGCAAGTTATCGAGTCGCCGCGCCCAGTTGTACAAATCAATCGGCGTCAAGATTTGTTGGTTGAGTGGAAGCTGAAGGCTAACTCTGGCTGCTAAACGTTTTATAGTTCCACCGATGCACAGTGGGCCGGGCGACCCGATTCCGTGGCCAAAAGTCGAAATTTTCACCTTTTGAATATGTACAAAAAAATTGAGCTATTGTAATCAGTAATAGTTGACGTATCTATGTTATAAATTATTTGACGAATGATGAAATCCTGCTCCTTTAACACTTACCCAAAGTATCAAAATCTACTGAAATCTTTTATATTCTTTCCATTCAAATATTCGTGATATTTCTGGTTCAGTTCATAATTTTGACATTGTTGCTTCTTCTTTTTCATACTCAGATACGCACAAGCTCAAAATATGGCGACGATATTCAAAAAATTATTTTTTAGTCGAGGTTATCAGTGTTGATAATAACGAATAATCAGTATTTCAGCAAAGTACCAACTTCTCTTTAATCGTACCGCGTCGTTCCACTAGTTATTGTAAAGTTACACACATCCAGTGTTGGGCAGCATTAATTACTTTCAGTAATTAATTACATTCAAATTACAAATTACAACTGTAATTAGTAATTGAAATTTTTCTAATTACAAATTACAATTGTAATTAGTAATTGATATTCTTGTAATTACAAATTACAATTGTAATTAGTAATTGAAATTTTTCTAATTACAAATTACAATTGTAATTAGTAATTGAAATTTTTCTAATTACAAAGTACAAATGTAATTAGTAATTGAAATTTTTCTAATTACAAATTACAAATGTAATTAGTAATTGAAATTTTTCTAATTACAAATTACAAATGTAATTAGTAATTAAAATTTTTCTAATTACAAATTACAAATGTAATAAGTAATTGAAATTTTTCTAATTACAAATTACAAATGTAATTAGTAATTGAAATTTTTCTAATTACAAATTACAATTGTAATTAGTAATTGGAAATTTTCTAATTACAAATTACAATTGTAATTAGTAATTGAAATTTTTCTAATTACAAATTACAATTGTAATTAGTATCGAAAAATCTTCTAATTACAAATTACAATTGTAATTAGTAATTGAAATTTTTCTAATTACAAATTACAATTGTAATTAGTATCGAAAAATCTTCTAATTACAAATTACAATTGTAATTAGAATCGAAAAAATTTCTAATTACAAATTAAAAATGTAATTGAAAACATTTTTCGAGCTAATTACATTTCGAAAATGTAATTGAAACCATTTTTCGAGCTAATTACATTTCGGAAATGTAATTTAAATCATTTTTAGAGCTAATTACAATAATTCTAAAATTTAATTATGCGTTTTCAGTTCAACCATACGAGTTGATACGAGTATATGGGTGATTTCGAGCATATATGGGTACATCTGAGTATATATAGGGTATTTTCATTATATATCGGTATTTCCAAAATATATGGGTGATTTCGAGCGTATATGGGTACAACCGAGTATATATGGGGTATTTCTATCATACATCGGTATATCCAAATTATATGGGTGATTTCGAGTATACATGGGTATATCTGAGTACGTATGGGGTATTCCCCATCATGTATCGGTATATCCAAATTCTATAGCTGATTTCGAGTATACATGGGTGATTCAGACTAATTCAGAGTATGGATGAGTATATCCGGGTATATATGGATGATCGAAGCATATACGAGTAATTTGAGTGTATACGGTTGACTCTAAATATATATGGGTCATTTTGAACTTATATGGTACATCCGAGTATGTATGGGTGATTTGGACTAATTTACAGTTTGAATGGGTATATCCGGGTATGTATGGGTGATTTCGGTTATG